>CM073603.1:9535594-10278094 GCA_037074985.1 Solanum bulbocastanum | reverse complement strand
CTTCAATCCTTTCTTAATGAAGTTCATAAGTTCTTGGCCAACTAATTTTTTGGTCTTGGGATCTATTTTTAAAAGTTTATCCCAAAAATTATTATAATCAGTTCTATATAAACAAGGGATATTTTCGTCGCTGAATCCTACCTCATGTGTCCATTTGTGTATCCATGGTATCGAAAATTCGATGAAAAAATAGATTTGATCTATTCTTTCTATCCAGCATACATGATCTTCGTGATATAATCTGTTAAGATCTGGAGATACCTTAGTCCATTCTTTATAGGGAAAAAGGACAAATATACCCCCCGAATTATCGTAAATGGTATGTCAATACCCTTCGTTATACTTTAAGGTTGTATTTACCCTTATCGTCAATATTTTAGGTTGTGTATACCCTTGAGACTAACGGCTGGACATGTGGCTACATCTCAATAATTTACCTAATATTTATTTATTTTTATCCGAAAATTAAAAAAAAACCCACCCATCTTCCCTAACCCATCCATAACCCGAATTAAAACCCATTTCCCATAATAATTCCCTTCAAACAATGCTAATTGTTCATCTTCTTCTCTTCTTTAATTCTCAAAAAATTGTTGCACAAATAAAAAATTTCACTAACATTAGCCATTTTTATTTGTGTTTTTGAGTTCGATTGTGCACAGAACCATCAAGTTAATTTTGTGGTTGGGCACCGCCGTTGTCATCTTCTTCGAAGTTCACACAAACATTGAATCATTAGAAATGAGATTCGTGGCGTTTCTCTTGATGAAATGCAGTGATTTTTTATGGGTTGTGTCTGCCTTGGAGAGGCGCCCAGCTTGGCATTGACCTTGCTCGTTAAGACCGCCGGAAAATCGTCGTCGACGACCAATAGTGGTCTGCCGGAGTTCAAACCATTTGAATGAACCGAAATTTCTTATGTAGAAGATAAGAGGGTGGGGAATCAAGGGGTATCTCTTAATTTAAGTTAGGATTGGAGATTCCAGACATGTGAGTAGTGCAAAGTCTTTGAAAAGTACTGCCAAATGAGTAAAACCTTGTGCAGAGCCCGTTTCCTTCTTGACCTGCATTTCGCGAAGAGCAGCTGCTTCATCCTCAATCTCTTTTAATCTCTTCTTTATATTCTCTAACTCCTTAGCATTAGGGTCATCCTCAGATTCAGTAGCAGCATTGTTTGAAGGGAATTATTATGGGAAATGGGTTTTAATTCAGGTTATGGATGGGTTAGGGAAGATGGGTGGGTTTTTCTTAATTTTGGATAAAAATAAATAAATATTAGGTAAATTATTGAGATGTAGCCACGTGTCCAGCCGTTAGTCTCAAGGGCATACACAACCTAAAATATTGACGATAAGGGTAAATACAACCTTAAAGTATAACGAAGGGTATTGACATACCATTTATGATAATTCGAGGATATATTTGTCCTTTTTTCCTTCTTTATATAAATTCAAAAATGTTCAGGTTAAATCTGAGTAGTAGGACTGTGCTATGACCACCAATTAATAAACCAGTTAGGAATTGTATCAGCGAATATCTTCGCACATACCTTTACAAACCAAGTGTGTTTGTGTTTGTCGTTATTGTAATATAGCACTACAACGAATGCTCAGATGTAATCCCAATATGTAAAATTCATCCTGGCATTATTGAGACTTCTTTGTCTCTGTTTCATGGTTGACATGCACCAATCTTCAACCGATATGATCGTTTTATGATTAATTTAGAAAAGTTATAACTTTTCTCTTGTGGGTTATGACCCATTCTCGAAAAGTGCTGAAATTATGCACTTCCAGTATTCATCAAAATCTCTTCATAATAAGATCGAGTCTTATATTACTCGCTGGATAATATAATCCATTTATAAGATATCTCTGAAAAATCTTCCAAGGTTCATTCTTTCTCTGTAAATCAGATATTTATAATAGAAATATCATCTCCTATTTTGGTAGCTTTGAATAGGATTTGATATCATCAGAATACTCCTTAATAATTGAAACAAAAGTATCTTTTTGCTTCTTTCCTTCTAGATAGGTTTGCATATCAGCATATAATGGACTATCTTTGAAATATCTTCCAAATTAATCAATTGCTACTGCGAGCTGGATGAAGACACTTCTTGAGAAGAAGTTCTTTTATTAATTAAAGTTCTTTTTCCCGTTTGTATAATCGGGTAATTTGATTCGGATCTGTATGATGATCCTTGAGATGATTTGGTTCCATATGAACCATAGTTGTCTCTGCTTGGGGCTATTCTTCCCCTTCCTCTTCCTTTAATGTGAATCCAAGGTGGATCCATCCTGCAAACATAACACTTTTTTCTTATCATTCAGAAAAATAATCTATTAAGTAATTATCATCTGAATAATAATCTATCTGAATATGAGGAAAACCTTATATTAAGATCTTATCTACCACTTTATCAATGATATGATTTTTCATATCTCTAGGTAATTTCAAAAGAAACCTCAATATAGAAACGAGAGTTTGATAATCAAGAAAGGCTTGGAAAAACATATTTATTGAATGTATCTCTAGATAGCAAATCAGGTAAAGAATTATCAACTCCCTTTTTATATTGAATATCAAAATCGAAAGGGGCTTGTTGCGCTTGCCACCTAGCGAATATCAATTTAGAGGCATCGTGATTAAATTCCTTGTCAAACATGAATTTGACTGATTGAGCGTTAGCTTTTATCAAAAACTTTTGATTGTACAAATCGTCTTGGAATTTGAGAACACATTTAACGATAGTTAACATTTCATGTGCTACCGTCGCATATTTCTTCTGGGCTTCATTCCATTTCCCAGAATGAAATCTAATCAAATATTCCTTTTTATCATGAGGATTAATCTGTTTAAGAATTCCTCTATATCCAATATTGGACGCATCTGTCTCAATAATCTTTTGTCAAGCAAGGTTGTCTATATCCAATATTGGACGCATCTGTCTCAATAATCTTTTGTCAAGCAAGGTTGGCTAATGCTAAGCATGGTAGTGATCGTACTCGCTGCTTAATCTCTTTTACCAAATTGGTAAGGCATTTAGTCCATGGAGACTTATGATCCTTTTTTAACCTGTCATATAACGGAGCTAAGTCTCGAGAAAGATGTTTGTAGAACGGTGAAATATAATTTAAACTTCCCAAAAATCTCTGTAATTGAGTTATGGCTGTAATAACATCAGAAAACTTGTCAGCAAAATCAATAGCCCTCTGAATGGGAGTAATCTTCCCTTACAAATTTGATGCCCTAAAAATCGAACATCTGTTTGAAATAAACTCATTTTGGATTTTGAAATAACTAAACCATTTTGTATCACCACTTTTTTGAAAATATCAAGATGCTTAACATGTATTTCAAAAGTTTTAGAAAATACTAGAATATCATCAATATAGACAATAATAAAATACATATAAAGGGTTGAAAATATCATTCATAATTTTCTAAAATTCAGAAGGGGCGTTTTTCAATCCGAAAGGCATGACATTCCATTCTTATTGTCCAAATGGGACATTAAAAGTAGTTCTATAAGAATGTTCTTTGAAAATCTGAATTTGCTAATAACCTGATTTTAAATCAAACTTTGAAACTATATTGGCATCATATAATATTGATAATAAACCCATTTTATTAGGAGTAGGATACCTGATCTACTTTAAGTATTTATTTAAAGGTTTATAGTTAATCACCAATCTTGGAACCTCATACCCGATTAGAATTGCCAGACACATGGGCTCAATAAGTTGTATGTATTATATTCTGACAGACCCTTTGCTCGGATAAAAAGATTACCATACAGTATGAAAAACTATACCAGATCGATTTTCAAAAAATAAAGGAAAGCAAGTTGAAAATGAAGCTCTCCAACTTGATAATTCAGATCTTAAACAAAATAGATTTACAGGATCAAAGACCTGGTGGCAATCCACCCAAGATTTATAGGATCAAGGACCTGGCGGTAATCAGCCCAGTCATAGATCAAGTAAGTCAAGCATCCTTAAGCTAGCGGTAGTCCGCCTGCGAAAGAATCGAAATATACAGGAATTTTGGCATAGTTTTTTAGACTGCATGGTAATCCTTTTACCCGAGCAAAGGGTCTGTCAGAATCTAATACATACAACTTATTGAGCCCATGTGTCTGGCAGTTCTGAGGTGCCTTACTTATCAAACACATCTTCCGGGCTAAAAACCGCGGCTGTCCAGACGAAGTCACTAATACAAAGCCAATAAGAATAGTGCTAGATTCGATTGTACCTCGATCACGGAACCAAGTCGAAAAGCCATACTAAAATTCCTTTATATTTAAATAAATCTTAGATCCATTCATGGTCTATATAGGAGAGAAGTTAGTTATTCGACATAGATAATCTTTAGCTAGACATAATCCTTGCTAGGATAGACATACCAAAATAAAAGACTAAAAATAAATACCTTATAAAGGATGCTTGTCTTTAAGATCCAAAACTCTGAAGAACTGACGTTTTATTTGTTATGATGATCGGAACAGTGCTTCGGAGAGATTACAAAGAGATATACAAAACTTAAAACAAAAGAGAGAGCTTTGATTTTTCTGATGCCTTCCCTCAAAATAAGCTAAGACTCATATAGAAAAAAAAACACAAGGAATCTATGTATAGTACAAAAGGGTTCTCATTTGGGTCCCTGAACTATGTATCTACTATTTCAACAATATTTTTACTGTTGAGTGGGTCTCTCTTGACATTTCTTCACATGATTATGTTTCCTTCACATTTTTGCCTTTTTCTAAGGCTTTCATTTGCTGCAAAAAATCTTCCGCATCTTACAATTCGGTGGCCGACAACAGATGTTCTCACTCCACCCGTTGTGATTCATCCACATCGTTGCTAGTTTCACTTCGCATTAAGGTGTCTGATTTATCTATTTGAGTTATTGTTTGAAGTAAATTTTTTCTTAATTCATCCAGATAGTCTTGAATCATTTTTTCTTTATATCCTTCTAAGAAAGAAATTCGCCTAGCAATATGTCGGACGGAATTATCTTCACTAATTTTCTTGGGATGGACTGTTTTATAATCTTCAATCCTTTCTTTAATGGAGTCTATAAGCTCTTGGCCAACTAATTGTTTGGTCTTGGGATCCATTTTTAAAAGTTTATCCCAGAAATTATTATAATAAGTTCAGTATAAGCCAGGAATATTTTCGTTGCTGAATCCTACCTCAGGTGTCCATTTGTGTATCCATGGTATCAAAAATTCGATGAAAAAATAGATTTGATCTATTCTTTCTATCCAGCATACATGATCTTCATGATATAATCTGTTAAGATTTGGAGATACCTTAGTCCATTCTTTATATAAAAAAATGGTTCAGGTAAAATCTGAGTAGTAGGACCGTGGTATGACCACCAGTTAATAAACTAGTTAGGAATTGTATCAGCGAATATCTTTGCACATACCTTTACAAACCAAGTATGTTTGTGTTTGTTGTTATTGTAATATAATACCACATCGAATGCTCGGATATAATCCCAATACGTAAAATTCATCCTGGCATTATTGAGACTTATTTGCCTCTCTTTCATGGTTGGCATGCCCCAATATTCAACCGATATGATCTGTTTTATGATAAATTGAGAAAAGTTATAACTTTTCTCTTGTGGGTTATGACCCTTTCCCAAAAAGTACTGAAATTCTGTACTTCCTGTATTCATCAAAATCTCTTCATAATAAGATCGAGTCTTATATGACTCACCTGGATAATATAATCCATTTATAAGATATCTTTGAAAAATATTCCAAGGTTCATCCTTTCTCAGTAAATTAGATATTTCTAATAGAAATAACATCTCTTTTTTTGGTAGCTTTTCGTAGGATTTGATATCATTAGAATGCTCCTTAATAATTGAAACAAAACTATTTTTTTGCTTCTTTCCTTCTAGATAGGATTGCAAATGAGCATATAATGGACTATCCTTTGGAATATCTTCCAAATTAATCAATTGCTGCTGCAAGCTGGATGAAGACTCTTCTTGAGAAGAAGTTCTTTTGTTAATTAGAGTTCTTTTTCCCGTTTGTACAACAGGGGAATTTGATTTGGATCTGTATGACGATCCTTGAGATGATCTAGTTCCATATGAACCCTAGTTGCCTCTGCTTGGGGCTGTTTTTCCCCTTCCTCTTCCTTTAATGTGAATCCAAGGTGGATCCATCCTGCAAACATAACACTTTTATCTTATCATTCAGAAAAATAATCTGTTAAGTAATTATCATCTGAATAATAATCTATCTGAATATGAGGAAAATCTTATATTAAGATCTTATCTACCACATTATCAATGATATGATTTTTCATATCTCTAGGTAATTTTGAAAGAAACCTCAATATAGAAACGAGAGTTTGATCATCAAGAAAGGCTTGGAAAAACGTAGTTATTGGATGTATCTCTAGTTAGCAAATCAGGTAAAGAATTATCAACTCCCTTTTTATATTGAATATCGAAATCGAAAAGGGCTAGTTGCGCTTGCCACCTAGCGAATATCAATTTAGAGGCATCGTGCTTAAAGTCTTTGTCAAACATGAATTTGACTAATTGAGCGTTAGTTTTTATCAAAAAATTTTGATTGTATAAATCATCTTGGAATTTAAGAACACATTTAACGATAGTTAACATTTCATGTGCTACCATTGCATATTTCTTCTGGGCTTCATTCCATTTCCCAGAATGAAATCTAATCAAATATTCCTTTTTATCATGAGGATTAATCTGTTTAAGAATTCCTCCATATCCAATATTGGACTCATCTATCTCAATAATCTTTTGCCAAGTATGGTTGGCAAATGCTAAGCATGGTAGTGATCGTACTCGCTGCTTAATCTCTTTTACCAAATTGGTAAGACTTTCAGTCCAAGGAGACTTATGATCCTTTTTTTAAACTATCATATAACGGAGCTAAGTCTCGATAAATATGTTTGTAGAACTGGCAAATATAATTTAAACTTTTCAAAAATCTCTGTAATTGAGTCCTGTCTGTAATAACATCAGGAAACTTGTCAGCAAAATCAATAGGCCTCTGAATGGGAGTAATCTTCCCTTGACAAGTTTGATGTCCTAAAAATCAAACATCTGTTTGAAATAAACTCATTTTGGGTTTTGAAATAACCAAACCATTTTGTATCACCACTTTTTTGAAAACATCAAGATGCTTGACATGTATTTCAAAAGTTTTAGAAAATACTAGAATGTCATCAATATCAACAATAATAAAATCCATATAAGGGTTGAAAATATCATTCATAATTTTCTGAAATTCAGAAGGGGCGTTTTTCAATCCGAAAGGCATGATATTCCATTCGTACTGTCCAAATGGGACATTAAAAGCAGTTCTATAAGAATGTTCTTTGAAAATCTGAATTTGCCAATAGCCTGATTTTAAATCAAACTTTGCAAATATATTGACATCATATAATCTTGATAATAAATCCCTTTTATTAGGAATAGGATACCTGATCCACTTTAAGCGTTTATTTAAGGTTTGTAGTTAATCACCAATCTTGGAACACCTCGTTCCCTTTCAGCCACGTTATTAACATAGAAGGTTGTGCAAGACCAAGGAGACTTGGATGGTTTTATCAAACCCTTTTGTAGGAGATTATCAATCTCAGTCTTGCAGAAATCTACTAACTCAGCATTTATCTGACAGGGCCGAGACTTAGTAGGGATATCATCTTCTACAAATCCTTCTTCATAAGGAAGAGTCACAATATGCTTTTTGCGATTCCAAAAGGCACTAGGATGATCTGCACAAATATCGACAACAATCTGCTCAGAAATCAATTTGATTTTTTCCTTTATCCTGGACGATTTCATCGAATCTAGAATATTCATACTGAACGACTCCAATTGTAATGAGTTTATATGACTCTGCTTCATTTTAATCAATGCATTAATATCTCTCGTTACCGGATCTGTAACAAAAGAACAAGTTATCTCATTATCCTTATACGTTACTGAGAATCCTTTCGCATCGATTCTTGTGAAAGGATAAATTGCATTTATAAAAGGAGTTCCAAGTATAATTGGAGGGTTCAATTGATTCTTAACCAAAAAGATGAAGTGAGGAATGCATACTTTATTCTGACAAATCTTCACGTTAGATAACTTATACTCTATATCCAGAGCATGGCCAGAGGCAGATTTCACCAAATACGTAGTTTTTTTGAAAGTATTTAGTTGGTACTAAACCTTCCTGAAAACAACTAACATCTACACCGCTATCAATCATTACAATGTTAGTAATCGAAAAACTATTATCAATCAAAATAGTACATTTAATATAGCATTTACGAGCTATAACAATCTGCATCATTCCCAAGAACATATCTTGTTTAAGATATGAATTATCAAGTTGGAGAGCTTCATTTTCAACTTGCTTTTCTTTGTTTTTTGAAAATCGATCTTCATCAGTATTATTCTTCTCAATCTGAGTAACACGGTGATCACAAATCATTTGTTTTTGTTTAAGAGATTTAATCTCCTTTTTCAAATTTTCAACTTCAATTTTTAAATCATCAAATGAAGAATCTTTTTCAAGAAAAGTATTTTTTCTTAATATACGATCGTCGACTTCTTTTAAAGAATAGGGTGCTTTATATTCATAATCACTAAATTCATTCTTTTTCTTTTCAAGAAATTTTGAAGAACTAACTTTATTTGAAACAGCTAAATTAATAATTTTTTTCGCGAAGCCTACTATCAGTAACTTTCTTTAAAAGTTCAATCACATTATCAGATGTGATAGTATTTAGATTAAAATTTTAAAATTGCGATTGAAGTTTATAAATTTTGTCATCTTCGCAATTGCAATTAGGACCCTGACAAGTATCATAAGCATTAGTACAATTATTATCATAATCAGAGAAATCAAATAATTCTACGTTAGAATCTGAACCTAATTCATAATCATCTTCAGATACTGAAATGTATAACAAACCATATACCTTTTCGTAAGTATCGTTGTCAAGTTCAAAAGTTTTCAACTTGTTTAACTAGCAATTTGGAGCAATATACCCAAGTTTACCACACTTGTAGCATCTTACTTTTGAAAGATCTATTCCAAATTTATCTTTAGTAAATCTATAAGATTTACAATAGCTCTTTCTAGCTTCGCAATCTTCTTTAGATCTGTGTCTTCGCTTAGATCTTTTCTTTCTGTGCGAATCTGCATCTTTTGAAGACCTGTAATATTTGTCTTCCTTAGCAGTGGGATTGGGTAAGACAAATTGTTCACAGAAATCTCCCAATTAAGATTGCTCCTTTAGCTTGTCCATCTTAAGTTGTCTTGCCATTTTAAGTTCATTGCACAAGTTCAAACCTTCTTGTGTGCAAATGCCTATAATTTTTCCATAACTTAAATGGCCATAAGGTACTTCAACCTGATTCACTCTTAGAGTTTTCCTAACTCTTTTAGCAAAAAGAGGGGGAAGTCCATCTATGAATTTGGCTTTCAAATATTCAAGCTTATTTTCAGGTAATTCCATAACCCTACTAAGGTAAGTATCTTTATACCATCTGAAGTGTGCTAAAGTCCTACATCGAAAACCATTGAGAAGAGTTCTTACCGTTTCATGTTGATTGGTGAATCTACCATTAAAAAGTTCTAAAATAGTAAGAACCAAGGTATAAACAACATCTTCCCTGTTTTTTACCAATGTCATCCCTAGGTTATCAAATCCTTCATCTGTACTAAGCCTTTTCTTTGGTGCTGAGATAATTGTCCCACCATCCTCGAAGCTGACTTGTAAAATCTGCAATAATCATTTTGCAGATTGTTCTATTCATGTTTTTAACACTCTTATAGATAGTTGCATACATCAGCATATAATGTACCAAAATAGTTAATTGCCTATCTGTCAACCCATCAAGATTTCATTCGTAAATTTTGGAACCATTGTAAGACGTATTAGTCTGATTCCAGTCACGCTTTTCAATTAAAACATCTTGTGGAGTCGGACGATGATAGTAGTATGTATTCACACTCGTCTTAGTAGCATATCTGCTATTTTTCTTGGGATAACCCCTGAGTTTATTAAACTATGAAGAGACTTGATTTTTAAAATCAACAGTATTTTCCATTTTATCTGCAAAATCTTGCGATAAATCCATCGGCCCAAATTTTAGTCCGAAAAGATTTTTAACAACAAGCTCTCCAATATCTAAATCTGTAAACTTCTTATCAAGAAGATCTTCTAGATTTTTCAAAGAACTAGGTTTAAAATCGGAGATTTCCAAAGGTCTTTGAACATGAGGAGAAACTACCGTAGGTTTTCTTTCAGAAGTAGAAGCAATATCAGTAGTATTATCAAAATTTGGTTTAGTCATATCTGCCTTAATATCTTTTATCAAAATAGTTAAATCATCGTGTTTTTTGTCAAGAGAGCTAATATGCTCACCTAACACTTTAACATAAAGACTTAAATAGTTATTCTGAGTAATAAGTTTATTAATTTCATTAATATTGATTAACGCAATGTCTTCCTCAATAAATTTTTGAAAAGCTGAGAAAGTAATACCAGTATTATTTGGTAAAACAAACGATGACTAAGGAGGGTAGATATCCTTTAAAAGATTTCCACTCCCATCTTTATAAGTTCGTTCAATAATGTTAATATATAATGGTAAATAAGTGGTTATAAACCAAGGGACAAAATACATAATTTGATTATGCAAAGAACAAGTTTCATAAAACTCTTGAGAAATGCAATTAAGATCTTCTTTGCTATAAGCATCAAAGAACTAAGTTTTAAACCGATTCCATTTTTCATCAAAAAATTCTTTTTGAATATGTTTTCTTGCCAGTGAACTTGGACTAAAATCAATTTGGTGTGAAAACATTAAGAATCGTTTAAATCAAACTCAATTTCAGAAGCTGAAGGAATATCCTTATCATAAACATCATCATTTACCTAGATTATATTAGTTTTTGGGTCGATCCTTACCTTTTTTACCACAAAGTTTCCATCGAAACCAATAGTATGTAACAAAGGTGCACAATCTCGAGCTGGACCACGAATTGGATCGATAGGGAAAATATGATGAATCGCAGGCAAAAGTCTACGACTAGATAATGAATGTCAATTCATACTGTGATTCACAGAAGACATTAACATGTTATGATTAAAAGACTGCCTATGAGGCGCGTGGCAATTATCTGAAAACTGTATACTAATCCTTCCATCGGGATTTTGAGAAATATGAGAAAAATCAGAATTAGTAACAGCATCGGTTAACTAATTTGGGGATATAACCGAATTTAGAGTCCACGAAGTAGGGAAATCTATTTCTTCCCACTTAATAGGTCTTCTAATAGTGACCTTGGACCTTGCAAAATTGGTTTCCACCAAAATAGTTTGATTGGAAATATCATATAATCTACATCTTGGATTAAGAGTAGATAACAATTTAAAATATATTCGATAAGATAAACAAATAAGTTCTGAACTAGGAGCATAATTATAAACATGAGTTTTAACATTTAATGTTAGAGCATCGAGAATATTCGTATTAGTAAGAGATAATTGCAAATTAGGCTGAGTATTGAAATAAACTGGGCCATAGGCCACCGTAGATTCTATCGAACCCATAATAGACTGTCGGAAATTTAAGTTTCTAGCATCACGAAAAGCAGCTAAAAAAGTCTCAGGCAACCCTTTAAGAGTCAAAGGTTTAAATGCAATTTGAACCATACCAATATGCAAATAATTATACAGATTTTTATAAAAAAATCACATCACGTTCATTTAACAAGAGAATAGTTTGTTCAAAAGAATTCAAAGCAAGAGACTGTTCAGTTATTTTAATCAATTGTTTTGAAGAAAGTTTATCAAACTAACCATAGTCATAAATAGTTTTGATAGGGACTTTAGGAATCGTCCATTTGTTTAACAAATCAAAGTTATGAAGTATATCTACCTCTTCTAGTCTAGTACTTTTAGTACTCGTATTCCCAGATCCATGGGTGAAAGATTAATATCTACGTCGAATAGTTCACCTCTATCTCATATATATTCCATGAAAAGTTCTTGGCTCTGATACCAGATTTACAGAATCAAGGACCTGGCAGTAATCCGCCCAGTCAATTTATAGGATCAAGGACCTGGCGGTAATTCGCCCAGTCATAGATCAAGCAAGGCAAGCATCCTTAAGCTAGCGGTAGTCCGCCTGCGAAAGAATCAAAATATATAAGAATTTTGGTATAGTTTTTCAGACTGCATGGTAATCCTTTTACCCGAGCAAAGGGTCTGTCAGAATCTAATACATACAACTTATTGAGCCCATATGTTCTGGCAGTTCTAACCGAGTACGAGGCGCCCTACTTATCAAACTCATCTTTCGGGCTAAAAACCACGGCTGGCCAGACGAAGTCACTAAGACAAAACCAATAAGAGTTGTGCTAGATTCGACTGTACCTCAATCTCGAAACCAAGTTGAAAAGCCATACTAAAATTCCTTTAAATTTAAATAAAGCTTAGATCCATTCATGGTTTATATAGGAGAGAAGTTAGTTATTCGACATAGATAATCTTTAGCCGGACATAGTCCTGGCTAGGATAGACATACTAAAATAAAAGACTAAAAATAAATACCTTATAAAGGACACTTGTCTTCAAGATCCAAAACTCTAAAGTTGATGACGATAATAATAATTATAATTATAATAATAATAATAATAATAATAATAATAATAATAATTTAACGGATCACAAGCCTACTGTAATGATCTTTTACTAATTCAAGTAATTTTAGCATGATAATAAAGATTTTCACCTTTTTCGGGTCCGCCCACAACACAGGGTAATCCAACGAATACATCCAGGTCCGTCCTTTACAGGATAATCCAATGGATCAACGTAATCATCTTTATTATGCCTAAATTACACTAATTCGACCTTAATTTCAGCCATTTAAACCATCTTTTATAGTTAGAACTCCATTTCATTACAATAATCTAGTATGATATAGCTCAACACAACAATTTAGCCTATCATTTAGGCTATATCCAAAAAGAAATAATTAAAAGAAAAGAAGTTATACCTGTAGACGAACTTCAAAATTATTCCAACCAAACTTAGAATTTATTACAAGAGAGAATATTTAGAGAGAGAAAGGGGGGAGGGGGGGTTCTAAAACTTGCCTCCTCACTAAAATCTATATCCCTTTATATAGAGGGAAAATAAAACATAAAGAATAAAAATCTGGCCCACATTTCTTACAATGACCAATTTACAAAGTGATATGGCCGACACGCCCATATAGCCTTCACATTTATTTCATGTGGCCGACATACTTTAAATGGCCACTATCTAAAAGTACTATCTTTATAAAAGTAGATTCTTTCTTTTATAAAAGTATTTTGTCCACTACCCCTTTATTATTGTGGTAGGGTTGATTCCTATGCTTTTGTTTTTTCCTTGCATGTAGCCTTTTAGGAGGATTCCTCCACTTGCTCTTGGAATTTCATGAAAAGAGCATCCAGATCAATGTCTTCTATGCTGTTATCACTTTGAGCTTCTCATGCTTCATCATCTTGGTTTGTATGAGTTGCTGATGTCATTGAAATATCATCGCCAATTTCTATCTCAAGATTTTTCATTAAATCTTTCTTAGCTTCTTCCATATACAAGGCTATAAGCTCTGATTTAGACATGACACCCTTCTTCATTTGAAGTTTTGTTGCAATTTGCCTAAAAGGACTAAGAGTATTATCTTGTAGTGTAGAAATTTCCTAGATATGATAATTATTAATTTTTTCATTTATCAAATCTAGTATTTCCTGACCATGTATCTTGCCATCAAGATCTTTGTTTATTAACTTACTCCAAAATTTTGTATAAAAAGTTCGTTGTAAGCATGGAGATTCTTCTGAAGTAGTATTAACTTCCACATTCCATTTCATTATCCATGGGATAGAAAATTCTATGAAAAAGCACATTACTGGCATCCCTTCGAAGAAGATATTATCTTTCTCCATGCTTATAAGTTTTGGAGAGATGTCTACCCATTCCAAGTACAACTGCTTGCATTGTTCTGGTAAAATTTTTAGACCATATAACATCCACCATTTGCAAAACCAATTTGGAATAGTCTGTGTATAAACATTTGAACAAATCTTTATGAACCATGAATGCTTTCTATTAGCATTCCCATATAACAATGTTTTATTAAAGCTGTCCACATAATCCCAGTAATTATATTTTACTGCAATTTTTTGTTCAGGATAGATATAATCCTTTTTCTTTATGGGACTCATTCCCCATTCTTCTAGAGAGAGAATTCTCTTTATGATTATCTTAGAAAAGTTATAAACTTTATTGGTATTAGTAGGGTAAAACTGTTGAAATTCTAATGACCCTGTTCCTGAGATTATCAACTCATAATGCATCAAGTATTTGTATACAGTTGTAGTATAACAAACTGTATCCAAATACCTATTCATTAACTGCCATGGATCATCTTTCCATCTTAGATCATGATTTTCTAACAGAAGTATAACTTCTTTTCTATCATTTAGATCAAATACCTCGATATTTTCCTCATCTACTAATATGGTGGAGTAAGTCGGAGGAGTATTATCTTGACTTTCTTTAGATCTCATAAAATCCATAAATTCTTTGTACATTGGATGGTTTATATTAAAGCCTTTTGTAGTTGTCGACGAGCTAACAGATGCTACTAATTATTTATTACCCAATTGAGCGAGGATATGACCTCCTTTTCATCTATTTCCTCGTCCTCCACTTCCCCTTGTAGGGGGCCATGATTGGCCTCATGCCTGCAAACAAAGACATTTTCAAATCAGTCTAAATATTCTTCAGTAAGGAAATCTGGAAGACTATTATCTTCTTCTTTTTTTATAAAGGATCACAAAATCAAACGGTGCTAATAAAGCTTGCCATCTAGCAAACATCTGTTTAAAAACATCATGTTTACAGTCTTTATTAAACATAAATTTAGCTGCTTGGCAATCAATTTTTATAATAAATTTCTGGTTATAAAGATCGCCTTCAAACTGCAAAACACTTTTCACAATAGCTAAGATTCCTTTAGCTACAGTGGAGTAATTCTTCTAAGATGGATTCCATTTCCCAGAATAAAATTGAACAATATAATGGCATTTATTATCAGGACAATATTGGGTAAGAACACCACCGAATCCTACATCTGAGGCATCCGTATCAACTGCCTTTTCCCAGTTTGGGTTTGCCAAAGTAAGACATGGAAGGTTTTTAACCTTTGTTTTAATCCTTTTCACAGCCTCAGTATTATCATTTGACCGGGCTTTCGGATTTTTCTTAAGCCTATCGTATAAAATAGTTGTATCAATAGCTAAGTCCTTTATAAAAGGTGCTACATAATTAAGACTATCAAGAAATCTCTGCAATTGAGTTTTATTACTGATTTCATCAGGAAATTTAGAAGCAAATTCAATACTACTATTAATAGGACTAATATTACCTTTTTCAATGTTATGGCCTAAAAATATTACTTTAGTTTGAAATAAAGCCATTTTTGGTGCAGATATAACCAAACCATTTTGACTAATAATTTTCTTGAATAATTCAAGATGCTTAAAATGAGTTTCTATATTTTTTGAAAACACTAGAATATCATCTATGTAAACTATTATGAAATTACTATAAGGCATAAAAATATCATTCATAATTTTTTGAAATTCAGATGGAGCGTTTTTTATACAAAAAGGCATAACATTCCATTCAAATTGACCCATATGGACATTGAAAGCAATTTTAAACCTGTCTGATTCAGTTATTTGAATATGTCAATAATCTGATTTCAAATCAAATTGAGAAAATACAATAGCATCATAAACTCTATCTAATAAATCTTTTTTATTTGGGATCGGATACCTAATCCATCTCAAAGCCTTATTAACTGGTTTATAGTTAATTACTAACCTGATTTTATCCTGTAATTTAGGATTTTGCATAATAGTATCAATTTCATTGCTATTAATTTCTCCTTTAAGAAAACTCATTTGATTATTTTTTAAAATCATTTTTGATGTTAATTCATTTATCATCCTAGTAAAAGGTTTAGTAATAAATTCTAGCATAAAAGGTTTATTATTCCAAGTTCCTATTATCTTTTCATTATCCCAATATGTAAGGGGGACAATATCATTTATAAAAGGTACTCCCAAAATAATTTGGTTAGTAATATCTGTTACCAAAACAAAGCTTTGAGGAGCACAATTTTTTCCTTTACAAATGAAAGCTTTAGGTAGTTTAAACTCAATATTCATTTAACTATCATTTGCAGATCTTAAACTATGAGTAGTTTTATGAAGATATATTGAAGGAATAAGTCCTTGTTGAATACAATTTAAATCTGCTGCACTATCAATAAGAGTAATAAATTCTTTTTTATAATTATAATCTACAAGAAGAGTAATTTTTGTATAAAATTTTTCAGATGTAAAAGTTTTTAAGCTTTGTAAAAAATCTCCTTTATTACTACTAAAATTTAAATTTTTAACAAAATCTAGGTTATTAGTTTCTCCTTCATCTGAAGAAGATGTTCAGTTATTACTCAAATTTCATCTAGTCTCAAAGCTATCTATCCTGGTTTCAATAATAACATTATGTTCTTTGAGATGTCGGATATCATCCTTGAGGTTATTAATCTCTTCTTTCAAATCATTTATAGTAGTGGGAGTACTTACAAGTTTCCTCCTTTCTAGTAGAAGTTTCTTGACTTCTGTCATGGTAGATGAACCTTCTTTAGTTGGTATCTCCTCTTGAATATAATTCTTAGAGGTAGATGATGTATTACTAATCCTATCAATGATTTGAGCTCTTATATCAAGATTCTTAATCGTCTGTAGAAGCTCTATGACTTTGTTATTATCAATGACATTGATACTTAATTGTTTAAACTGAGAGTAGATCTTATAAAGATCATCTTCCTCTCCATCTTTCTCACATTCCAAACCTTGTTGACAAGGTAGACATTCATCTTCTGAAGACATATAATCTTCTTGGTGGAGTGGCTTCAAAACTTCACTTGTAGACGATTCTACTTGGGTACAATACTCAGAATCTGATTTTCCCAAATCAGTGTTGAGCATAATCTTATATAAAGAATCTTTAATATTATCATCTATGTCAAGGCTTTTGATTTTTTTCCCTGAATCTGCAGTCTTTAGCATAATGACCATACCTTCCACATTTGTGGCAAGTATCAGACTTATCATATCTCCTTTTAGATTTATAAAATCTTTTGTCACTTCTTCCTTCCTTATGTCTTCGCTCCTTTCTTTCAATTCTTTTTTTCTTCCATTCCTTATAATCTCTTTTGGAAGATCTACTTTTAGAAGATTTCTTCTCTTTTCTATTCTTAGAAGCAGGTTTGGGGATATCTAGAGCAAATTGCTCACAGAATTTTCCAAACTGTTGTCTTTTATTAAGACGATGCCTTTTAATCTACTGGTTCAACTTAATTTCATTACATAAAGCCAAACCTTCCTACACACAAGCACTTATCAAATTCCCATATGTGTAATTCTCATAATTAATGCTATGACTATCACCTCTAAGGACCATCCTTACTCTTTCAGCAAAGAGAGCTGGCAATCCATCAATAAATTTGGATTTCCAATGAGTGTTATTAAACTCTTGCAGTTCCATAACCCTATAAAGAAAAACATCTTTATAGAACCTAAAAGATGTAAGAGTCTTACACCTTAGATTAAGGAGTAAAGTCCTGATGGTTACACTATTATCTGACCATCTTCCTAAAAAATGTTCTAAAATATTCAAAACCAGTGTATAAACTGAACTTTGAACTTCTCCTTGACCTTCCTGTTTTACATCCTACAGGATCTTATCTCTTCGTTCTTGGTTGAGATAATTATCCCACCATCTTTTCAATTAGCCTGTAAACCATGCAGTTATCATTTCTGCAAAAGTCTTAGCACTATTTTTATTAGTCTTACAGATAGTACTGTACATCAACATCCTATGCATAGTTGTATAAATCTGTCTATCTGTATAACCATCCATGTTCCATTCATAAATCTCTTTTCCATTGTAACTATTTGTTACAATATATTCATGTTCTTCCATTAGAACATCCTGAGGAGTTGGCCTAGGATAGTAGAACATCCTTTGAATTGGTTTTCTCGCATATTTTTCTGATATTTTATTAATTTGATCAAAAAATTCCTTATTACCTTCACCACTACTTTCGCCCATTATTAATCTTCAGAGGTTTAAGGTTATTACCTTTGAAAGTATTTTCTAGGAAATTTTCTAAATCAGAAAAATCCTTTAATTTGAAATCTTCAATTTCTGGAGGGGGTTGAATGCTAGGTTGAGCAACCATACCCTTACCCTTCTTATCAATACTCATTTGAGATAAAAGTTTGTTCTCTTATGCTAAATGTTAAACTTCATGGTTATTATTATATACCTAGCACTGAAGTGGTGTGTATTTGTTATAGAATTTATTATAAACTACTACATACTTTGAATCCTATGTACAAAGTCATTGATTTTAAAAATGAGACTATTTTAATAGAAACTAAGTTTGGAAAATCTGGAGTAGTTACTCGAAGACCGATTAAGTGGGAACAAATTGATTTTCCACAAGAATGGGTTATTGAGGGAGCTACTCCTCCAAAAAATAATACTAATGCTGAAATTTCAAAAATTGAACAGTTGAATGATAGAACTGTTAAAATAAAGTTTTCTGATTATATGTCAAATAATAGTATTGAAAGTGGTAGCATGTCTTCTAGAATTACTAGATCTAATTCTTCATATATATCTCCCCTGGATTATATTGTGCAGGTACTATCTAGGGCTTCTACTTCTCAAATTAGAGAAAATTATAGATGCAATAATATAAAAATTGATAAAGATAACATTGCTAGAGCTAGCTCAGATTTAGATATAACTGAATATGAAATGAATTTCCTAGATGAGTTAACTACATAGATTTGTTTTATGATGACTGACAAACCTATTGATTTTAGTCCTGGTTATCAGGCAAGAGCAAAGATTGCTAAGGAATTTCAAAAATCCAGATGGAAACCTTTTAGAAAAAGGTTTTTCAAAAACTTTAATAAAGAAAAATAGTTTCAATTTCAAGAAGAATTTTATAGTAATTATAGGTGCTATAGTTCAACACTTGATTTTCATGAATATCATAAAAAAGAAGTCTACTATTAAAAACAGTAGAAAAGAAGAATATGATGTACCTCAGCATTTGGATCTACTTAATAAGTGGACTACTCCTAAGATTTCATCTAGAATTATATATCAAATGAGAACTTTTGAGAAACTTGGTCTCAAACAGGTGGTTAAAACCATTGAGGAAACTATTACTATTGATAATGATCATCAGACTTTAGACTTATATCGTAAACTGATCTTGCCCCTTATAGGGATATTTATAGATTTATGCATATTGGCTTTGTTCAACTGGCGTTTAAGCCCCTTACTTTACGTGGTCTACCTGAATGTTTTATAGCAGCTCTACGGGATGGTAGAAATCATAATTGGAAAAAATTTCTTATAGGGACTATTCAAACTAGTCTAGCTTATGGACCAGTTTATTTTAATGCTTATCCTAATTTGCAGATTTCTTTGCAAGATGAGAATTCATTAAGTTCTCTTATGCTAAATGTTAAACTTTATGGTTATGATTATATGCCTGGCTCTGAAGTTGTGTGTGTTTGTTATAGAATTTATTATAAACAACTACATACGTTGAATCCTATATGCAAAGTCATTGATTTTAAAAATGAGACTATTTTAATAGAAACTAATTTTGAAAAATCTAGAGTAGTTAATTGAAGTCCGATTAAGTGGGAGGAAATTGATTTTCCACAAGAGTGGATTATTAAGGGAGCTACTCCTCCAAAAAATAATATTAATGAAGAAATTTTAGAAATTGAACAGTTGAATGATGGAACTGTTAAAATAAAGTTTTCTGATTATATGTCAAATAATAGTATTGAAAGTGGTAGCATGTCTTCTAGAATTACTAGATCTAATTTTTCATATATATCTCCCCTGGATTATATTGTGCAGGTACTATCTAGGGCTTCTACTTCTCAAATTAGAGAAAATTATAGATGCGATAATATAAAAATTGATAAAGATAACATTGCTATAGCTAGCTCAGATTTAGACATAACTAAATCTAAAATGAATTTGCTAGATGGGTTAACTACATAAAATTGTTTTATGATGACTGACAAACCTATTGATTTTAGTCCTGGTTATCAGGCAAGAGCAGAGATTGCTAAGGAATTTCAAAAATCCAGATGGAAACCTTTTAGAAAATGGTCTTTCAAAAACTTTAATAAAGAAGAACAATTTCAATTTCAAGAAGAATTATATAGTAATTATAGGTGATATAGTTTAACACTTGATTTTCATGAATATCATAAAGAAGAAGTCCACTGTTAAAAACAATAGAAAAGAAAAATATGATGTACCTCAGCATTTGGATCTACTTAATAAGTGGACTATCTTAAGATTTCACCCAAAATTATATATCAAATGGGAACTTTTGAGAAACTTGGTCTCAAACAAGTGGTTAAATCCACTGACAAACTATTACTACTGATAATGATCATCAGACTTTTAGACTTATATCAAAAACTGATCTTGCCCCTTATAGGGATATTTATAGATTTATGCATATTGGCTTTGTTCAACTGGCGTTTAAGCCCCTTACTTTACGTGGTCTACCTGAAAGTTTTATAGCAGCTCTACGTGATGGTAGAAATCATAATTGGTAAAAATCTCTTATAGGAACTATTCAAACTAGTCTAGCTTATGGACCAGTTTATTTTAATGCTTATCCTAATCTACAGAGTTTTTTGCAAGATGAGAATTCAATAAGTTCTCTTATGCCAAATGTTAAACTTCATGGTTATGATTTTATGCCTGGCACTGAAGTGGTGTGTATTTGTTATAGAATTTATTATAAATTACTGCATACTTTGAATCCTATGTACAAAGTCATTGATTTTAAAAATGATACTATTTTAATAGAAATTAATTTTGGAAAATCTAGAGTAGTTACTCGAAGACCGATTAAGTGGGAACAAATTGATTTTCCACAAGAATGGGTTATTGAGGGTGCTACTCCTCCAAAAAATAATATTAATGAAGAAATTTCAAAAATTGAACAGTTGAATGATGGAACTGTTAAAATAAAGTTTTCTGATTATATGTCAAATAATAGTATTGAAAGTGGTAGCATGTCTTCTAGAATTACTAGATCTAATTCTTCATATATATATCCCCTGGATTATATTGTACAGGTACCATCTAGGGCTTCTACTTCTCAAATAAAAGAAAATTATATATGCGATCATATAAAAATTGATAAAGATAACATTACTAGAGCTAGCTTAGATTTAGACATAACTAAATCTGAAATGAATTTTCCAGATGGGTTAACTACATAGATTTGTTTTACGATGACTGACAAATCTATTAATTTCAGTCCTGGTTCTCAGGCAAAAGCAAAGATTGCTAAGGAATTTCAATAATCCAGATGGAAACCTTTAAGAAAATGGTTTTTCAAAAACTTTAATAAAGAAGAAAAGTTTTAATTTCAAGAAGAATTTTATTAAGATCTTATTAAATCAGGAAAAAAATGTTTTAATTGCATTTATTCCATGGTTTATGTGTAAACATGTTTATAACTACATTTTTATGTTAGAAAAGGATTTTACCTTATGTAATGGAGAAATTATGAAATCAATATTTCCATCATTACAATCCTTTCAAATTAATAAAGATGATAAGATTGTTCATTTTAATCCTTTTTCAAAATTATTTGAAAATGATACTGCTTTAGTCACTAGTCAGCATATAAATTTAATGATAAAGCACCACAATTATACAAATATTTATATGAGCATGCTAGGTGATCATATAGTATCTTTGCATTATAAAGTTCATAAACTTTTATCTTAAATGAGTATTGATAAGAAGGGTAAGGGTACGGGTGCTCAACCTAGCATTCAACCCCCTCCAGAAATTGAAGATTTCAAATTAAAGAATTTTTGATTTAGAAAATTTCCTAGAAAAGACTTTCAAAGATAATAGCCTTAAACCTCTGAAGATTAATTATCTTTCAGAAGGGGAAAGTAGCGGTGAAGGAAATAAGGAATTTTTTGAGAAAATTAATAAAATATCAGAAAAATATGCGAGAAAACTAGTTCAGAGGATGTTCTACTATCCTAGGCCAACTCCTCAGGATGTTCTAATGGAAGAACATGAATATATTGTAACAAATAGTTATAATGGAAAAGAGATTTATGAATGGAACATAGATGGTTAGACGGATAGACAGATTTATACAACTATGCATAGGATGTTGATGTACAGAACTATCTATAAGACTAATAAAAATAGTGATAAGACTATTGCAGAAATGATAACTGCAGGATTTACAGGCCAGTTGAAAAGTTAGTGGGATAATTATCTCAACCAAGAACAAAGAGATAAGATCCTTCAGGTTGTAAAACAAAAAGGTGAAGGAGAAGTTCAAAAATTAAATTCATACACTGGTTTTTAATATTATAGAACATTTTTCAAGAAGATGGTCAGAGAATAGTGAAACCATCATGAATATACTCTAGAATCTAAGTTGTAAGACTTTTACATCTTTTAGGTTCTATAAAGATGTTTTTCTTTCCAGGGTTATGGAACTGCTAGAGTGTAATAGCACTCATTGGAAATCCAAATTCATTGATGGATTGCCAGCTCTCTTTGCAGAAAGTGTAAGAAAGGCCCCTAGAGGTGATAGTCCTAGCATTAATTATGAGAATTACACATATGGGAAATTGATAAGTGCTTGTGTGCAAGAAGGTTTGGCTTTATGTAATGAAATTAAGTTGAACCAGCAGATTAAAAGGCATCGTCTGATTGAAAGACAACAATTGAGAGAATTTTGTGAGCAATTTGCCCTAGACATCCCCAAACCTTCTTCTAAGGATAGAAAAGAGAAGCAATTTTCTAAAAATAGCTCTTCCAAAAAAGATTATAAGGAATGGAAGAAAAAAAGAATTGAAAGAAGGGAGCAAAGACATAAGGAAGGAAAAAGTGACAAAAGATTTTATAAATCTAAAAGGAGATATGATAAGTATAATACTTGCCACAAATGTGGAAGGTATGGTCATTACGCTAAAGAATGCAGAGTCAAGGAAAAAATCAAACGCCTTGACATAGATGATAATATTAAAGATTCTTTATATAGGATTATGCTCAACTCTGATTCAGGAAAATCAGATTCTGAGTATAGTACCAAAGGAGAATCGTCTACAAGTGAAGATTTGAAGGCACTCCACCAAGAAGATTATATGTCTTCATAAGATCAATGTCTACCTTGTCAACAAGGTTTGGAATGTGAGAAAGATAGAGAGGAAGATGATCTTTATAAGATCTACTCTCAGTTTAAACAATTAAGTATCAATGTCATTGATAATGACAAAGTCATAGAGCTTCTACAGACGATTAAGGATCCTGATATAAGAGCTCAAATCATTGATAAGATTAGTAATACAGCATCTACCTCTAAGAATTATATTCAAGAGGAGATACCAACTAAAGAAGGTTCATATACCATGGCAGAAGTCAAGAAACTTCTACTAGAAAGGAGGAAACTTGTAGGTACTCCTACTTCTATAAATGATTTGAAAGAAGAGATTAATAACCTCAAGGATGACATCCAGCATCTCAAAAGAAAAGAATGTTATTATTGAAACCAGACTAGATAGCTTTGAGACTAGATGAAATTTGAGTAATAACTCAACATCTTCTTCAGATGAAGGAGAAACTAATAACTTAGATTTTGTTAAAAATTTAAATTTTAGTAATAATCAAGGAGATTATTTACAAAGCTAAAAAGCTTTTTCTTCTCAAAAATTTTATACAAAAATTTCTCTTCTTAAAGATTATAAATATAAAAAAGAATTTATTGCTCTTATTAATAGTGCAGCAGATCTAAATTGTATTCAAGAAGCACTTATTCCTTCAAGATATTTTCATAAAACTACTCATAGTTTAAGATCTGCAAATGGTAGTAAAATGAATATTGAGTTTAAACTACCTAAAGCTTTCATTTGTAAAGGAAAAAAGTGTGTTCCTCAAAGCTTTGTTTTGGTAAAAGATATTACTAACAAAATTATTTTGGGAGTACCTTTTATAAATGATATTTTCCCTCGTACATATTGGGATAATGAAAAGATAATAGGAACTTGGAATAATAAACCTTTTATGCTAAAATTTATTACTAAACCTTTTACTAGGGTGATAAATGAATTAGCATCAAAAATGATTTTAAAAAATAATCAAATGAGCTTTCTTAAAGGAGAAATTAATAGCATTGAAATTGATACTATTATGAAAAATCCTAAATTACAAGATAAAATTGTCAATTTTAAAAATCAGTTTTCTCTTGATATTTATGGAGATCATCCTATGCTTTTTGGAACAAGAAATCGCATGTTGTTAGTCTACCATATGAAGATGATTTCAGTGAGGAAAATATTCCTACTAAAGCTAGGCCATGCCAAATGAATTCTGATTATTTAGAGTTATATAAAAAAGAGATTGAATCTCTATTACAGAAAGGTCTTATAAGGTATTCTAAGTCACCTTGATCTTGTACAGCTTTCTATGTTAATAAACATGCTGAGCAAGAAAGAGGTGCTCCCAGGTTAGTAATTAATTATAAACCACTTAATAAGGCTTTGAGATGGATCAGGTATCCGATCCCTAATAAAAAAGATTTATTAGATAGAGTTTATGATGTTATTATATTCTCTAAATTTGATTTGAAATCAGGTTATTGACATATTCAAATAAATGAATCAGACAGGTTTAAAATTGCTTTTAATGTCCCCATGGGTCAATTTGAATGGAACGTTATGCCTTTTGGATTAAAAAATGCTCCATCTGAATTTCAAAAAATTATGAATGATATTTTTATGCCTTACAGTAATTTCATAATAGTTTACATAGATGATATTCTAGTGTTTTCAAAAAATATAGAAACTCATTTTAAGCATCTTAAATTATTCAAGAAAAATTATTATTCAAAATGGTTTGGTTATATCTGCACCAAAAATGGCTTTATTTCAAACTAAAGTAAGATTTTTAGGCCATAACATTGAAAAAGCTAATATTAGTCCTATAAATAGAAGTATTGAATTTGCTTCTAAATTTCCTGATGAAATCACTAATAAAACTCAATTGCAGAGATTTCTTGACAATCTTAATTATGTAGCACCTTTTATAAAGGACTTAGCTCTTGATATAGCTATTTTATATGATAGGCTAAAGAAAAATCCGAAAGCCTGGTCAAATAATCATACTGAAGCTGTGAAAAGGATTAAAACAAAGGTTAAAAACCATCCATGTCTTACTTTGGCAAGTCCAAACTAGGAAAAGGCAATTGAAACGGATGCCTCAGATGTAGGATTTGGTGGTGTTCTTACCCAATATTGTCCTGATAATAAACGTCATTATATTGTTCAATTTTATTCTGGGAAATGGAATCCATCTCAGAAGAATTACGCCACTCTTAGCTATTGTGAAAAGTGTTTTGAAGTTTCAACGCGATCTCTATAACCAGAAATTTATTATAAAAACTGATTGTCAAGCAGCTAAATTTATGTTTAATAAAGATTTTAAACTTGATGTTTCTAAACAGATGTTTGCTAGATGGCAAGCTTTATTAGCACCGTTTGATTTTGGCATCATTTATAAAAAAGGAGAAGATAATAGTCTTCCAGATTTTCTTACTCGAGAATATTTAAACTGATTTGAAAATGTCTTTGTTTGTAGGCATGAGGCCATCATGGCCCCCTACAAGGGGAAGAGGAGGACGAGGAAATAGAGGAAGAGGAGGTCATATCCTCGCTTAATTGGGTAATAAACAATTAGTAGCAGCTTCTAGCTCGTCTACAACTACAGAAGGTTTTAATATAAAACATCCAATGTACCAAGAATTTGTGGATTTTATGAAATATAAACAAAGTCAAGATAATACTCCTCCGACTTACTCCACCATATTAGTGGATGAGGAAAATATCGAGGTATTTGATCTAAATGATAGAAAAGAAGTTATACTTCTGTTAGAAAATCATGATCTAAGATGGAAAGATGATCCATGGCAGTTAATGAATAGGTATTTGGATACAGTTTGTTATACTACAACTGCATACAAATACATGATGCATTATGAGATGATACTCTCAGCAATAGGGTCAGCAGAATTTCAACATTTTTACCCTGATAATACCAAGATAGTTTATAACTTTTCTAAGATAATCAGAAAGAGAATTCTCTCTCTAGAAGAATGGCGAATGAGTCCTCTAAAGGAAAAGGATTATATTCATCCTGAACAGAAAATTGCAGTAAAATATAATTACTGGGATTATGATGACAGCTTTAATAAAGTATTGTTATATGAGAATGCTAATAGAAATCATTCATGGTTCATAATGATTTGTTCAAATGTTTATACATAGACTATTTCAAATTGGTTTTGCAAATGGTGGATGTTATGTGACATCCCGCCACTAAGTTAGCCAAATTTCGCATCCGGATAGGGGCGGATGATTCTAGAGTTGTGGAGAGACTTGCGAAGAACTCTAGAATCCTTTAGACTTTTCAAGAAGGCTTTGGAGAACTCTAAAGTGTGTAGAGAATTCTAGAGTTAGGACTAAATTGTAAATATCTTTAGGGACTTGTATGTAAATATTATTTACACTTAGGCCATTAGATGTTAGTATAAATAGAGGTGTCATTCATTTGCAAGGCACCAAGCAAGAAAGTTGTAAGCAAACTTCCACAAAGCAATACAAAGTCTTCTTCCAAAAAAGCTCTCTTGTTCTTTTCTACGTCTTTCTTTGTGTTCTCTTAGCAATCTTCCTCTCAAAGGCTTACTTGAGCTTACAAGATCTTGAAAGAATAGTGAGTAAGTTGTCAAGTGCCGCACGGAGCTTTAGCCAACACTCTAAGTCCGTGACAGGTGGTATCAGAGTGAGGTTTTGATACTAAGAGAATGGCTACCAAAGGGGACGTGAACGCCACTAGCACCACCAACGTCTGTATGGATGTTGGAAAGAAAAGCCGCAAGGGAAGGAAATATCAAAAGAGTAATGAGAGAATGCAGCTCGACCCCACACCGAGTGAGGCGCTAACATCTCATCCACTCTCGACCACCGAACCAAGTGACGATGAACATGGTGAGGAGGCCATTGACATCACTGATGGAGAAGAATGGTTCGTAAGGGTTGAAGTGGCAAGGCAGGCCATGGAGATATTAGGCCGGCGCATAAATGTGGCCGACAGCAAGTTCAAAACTCTTGAAGACTTCACCCTGAGGAGACCGAAGCCATCCGTAAGGAGTTGGAGGGACGTCAGTGGGCCGAGTTTGAGATGAAGGAGGCCATCACTTCCTTGGAGTGCCAGCTCATGGACGCATTGAACACAATTGAAACCATGAAGGTCGAGATGAAGGCACTCAAGGAAGGCGTGGAAGCTGGAGTGCCGGCATCACCCGACCATGATAGGGAGGCCAGGGTCGAGGCTCCCAAGCCACCTATATTTAAAGGCGTCCGTGACGCGCAAGAGGTGGAGAACTTTTTGTGGCACTTGGAGAATTACTTCAAGTGTAATCGAGTGAGGAGCGATAAAAATAAGATCAACATTGTCGTGTTGTATCTTTTAGAAATGGCCATGCTATAGTGGAGGCACAAGGAGGCCGAGATAGGGAAGGGCACGTGAACTATCAACACGTGGGAGCAATTCCGCGAGGAATTTAAGAAAGCCTTCTTCCCTAACAATGTCATATATGAGGTTAAGCGCAAGTTCAGGGAACTAAAGCAAACAGGAAGCATTCAGGCGTCCATAAAAGAGTTCACTACTCTAATGCTTCAGCTTTCCAACCTCACGGATGAGGACATGCTATTCCACTTCATGGACGAACTGCAAAACTCGGCCAAGACGGAGTTGGAGCGGCGACAAGTCAAGGCCATAGATGAGGCCATCACACAAATCGAGTCCTTGACCGACTTTAAGAATGACCGGCATGACAGGGCCAAGGGAAAAGATACAAGGAGCAGCCATGCCAAAGGTGGGGGAGATCGTGGTTGAGGCAAGGAGCAGCAGGCACCCTCTAAACAGCACGACTCCCACAAGCCGAATAGCAGACGGTTCGTGCGCCAGAGTTACACGGAGAAGAAGGCGCAGACCACTAAGGGAGATGGTCGCTACATATGTGGAGGACCACACGACTATGCCAGGTGCCCAGAAATAAAGAACCTTGGCACCATCCTACGCGAACGGAAGGAGAAGGACGCGTAGGAGCAAGGCCAGGATGCGGGCATGACGCAGTTGGGCATGGTAGGACTATGCAGGGCAATAGCCAAGCAGACGGAGAAGCCAGGAGACTTCAGTATGCAGTATGTAGAAATCTCCATTAATGGACGGCCAGCTCGTGCTATGGTAGACTCCGGGGCTGAAGCAAACATCATGACCAAGACGGCGGCAGAAAGGTTAAAGCTGAACTATGTTCCAAGCAACACCCGCCTCAAGACGGTTAATGCCCCACCGACTCCCATGGTGGAGTTTCCCAAGGAGTAAGCATCATGTTGGGCTAGTGGCAAGGTAAGGCCAACTTTACTATCGCCCCTTTAGATATCTTTGATATCATTCTTGGGCAGGAGTTCTTCCAGCGCTGTCACACGATGATCGACCCCTACCTCCAACAACTAAAGGTCATGGAGCGGGAAGGGTCGTGCATGGTACCTCTAATCAAGGTACCCAAGAAGGAAGGACACACCTACCTATCGGCCATGCAGATCATGAAGGGCCTGAAGAAAGGGGAGCCGACGTTTCTAGCTACCATTGCAAGTTCAAGAGAAGACAATGGTGCTAAAGAGTCCTTGCCACCAATCATAGAGAAGGTCCTTGAAGAAAATAAGGACGTGATGCCAGACGAGATGCCAAAGACTCTACCTCCGAGGCGCGAGGTAGATCATAAGATAGAGTTGGAGGTCCGAGCCAAGCCACCCGCACATGCACCATACCGCATGGCTCCACCCAAATTAGAGGAGCTAAGGAAGCAGTTGAAGGATCTCCTCGAGGCCGGTCATTTTCGTCCATCCAAGGCACCTTATGGCATGCCGGTTCTATTTTAAAAGAAGAAAGACGGATCATTGCGCTTATGCATCGACTACCGGGCGCTCAATAAGGTAACTATTAAGAATAAATATCCTATCCCGCTTATTGCAGATTTATTTGATAGACTTGGGCAGGCCTAGTACTTCACTAAGGTAGACCTCAGAAAAGGCTACTACCAAGTGCACATCGCAGGAGGGGATGAACCAAAGACACTGTGCGTAACCAGGTACGGAGTATACGAGTGGTTAGTGATGCCTTTCGCTTAACTAACGCACCCACAACTTTTTGCACACTCATGAATAAGATCTTTCGTCCTTACTTGGATCAATTTGTAGTAGTGTACTTGGATGACATAGTCATCTATAGTAACACCTTGGAGGAGCACGTGGAGCATCTGAGGAAGGTCTTCCAAGTCTTATGAGAGAACCAACTATACATCAAGCGGGAGAAGTGCGAATTTGCCCAACACAAGGTGCACTTCTTGGGCCATATCATCAGTCAGGGCGAACTCCGGATAGACGAAGCTAAAATCTGGGCAATCCAAGAGTCGGAGGCGCCCACCAAAGTGATCGAGCTACGGTCGTTTCTTGGACTTGCGAACTATTACCGCAGGTTCATAAGTGACTACTCCACTAAGGCCACTCCACTGACCGAGTTATTAAAGAAGAACAAGCCATAGGTTTGGAGCGAGGAGTATCAGCAAGCCTTCGAAGGTCTCAAGATCACGGTAACAGAAAAGCCGGTCTTGACGCTGCCTGATTTTTCAAAAACCTTCGAAGAGCACACGAACGCGTCAGACTTTGCCATTGGGGAAGTCTTAATTCAGGATAGACACCCAATCGCCTTTGAGAGCTGCAAATTGAACGAGATCGAATGGCGCTATACGGTGCAGGAGAAGAACTGACGGCCATCGTACATTGCTTGCACACATGGAGACACTATCTGCTAGGGTCCAAGTTCGTGGTCAAGACGGATAACGTGGCCACTAGATAATTCCAGTTACAAAAGAAGATCACTCCGAAGCAAGCTAGGTGGCAGGATTTTCTAGCTGAATTTGATTACGACTTGGAGTATAAGCCAGGAAGAGGCAATGTTGTGGCCGATGCGCTAAGTCGGAAGGCCGAACTTGCTACCATTACGATGACCCATTGTGACATTCAAGATGCAATCAAAGACGGCATGCAGCATGATCCCGAGGCCAAGAAGCTGATGGAGTTGGCCACCAAGGCAAGACAAGGCGTTTTTGGGTTGAAGGTGGCCTTTTGTTCACATTCGGTCGAAGGGTCTATGTGCCCAAGTTCGGGACTATCAGGCAGCGAATCATTAAAAAAAGCCATAACACACCATGGGCCGGGCATCCGAGGCAGCGACGAACGAGGGCGCTGATCGAGGCTATATATTACTGGCCATGTATGCAAGACGACATCGAGCGTTATGTGCAGACTTGTCTTGTGTGCCAACAAGACAAGGTGGAACAAAGGCAACTAGGAGGACTACTAGAGCCACTACTAGTAGTGGAATGCCCATGGGAGAGCGTGACCATGGACTTCATCACTTTCTTACCCAAGTCTGACGGGTATGGAACCATTATGGTCGTGGTGGACAGATTCTCAAAATATGTTACCTTCATACCCGCCACAGCCGGTTGCACCACAAAGGAGACTGCTCGATTGTTCTTCAAGAATGTAGTGAAGTATTGGGGGCTGCCAAGACATATCATTAGTGACCGAGACCCCCGCTTTACAGGAAACTTCTGGAGGGAGCTATTTGAGATACTTGGCACGAAACTTTACTTCTCCACAAGTTTCCACCCACAGACCGATGGCCAGACCGAACGCGTCAATGCCCTGTTTGAGTGCTATCTGAGGCACTATGTTAGTGCGCACCAAAAGGATTGGGCGAGGCTCCTAGACATGGCACAATTTTCATATAATTTGCAAAGGAGTGAGTCTATCGGGCGCACACCGTTTGAGTTGGCGACAGGCCAACAACCCCAAACTCCGCATTCATTACCGGCTGCTTTCCAAGGGAAGAGTTTGGGAGCCTACCATCTTGCCAAGGGATGGGAGGAACACCTTGACACTGCCAAGTCCTACTTGGACAAGGTAGCTAAAAAGATGAAAAAGTTTGCCGACTGCAAACGGTGTCCCACAGACTACAAAGAAGGCGACATGGTCTTGGTAAAGTTTAATCCGAGACAGTTCAAGGCACTAAGGGGCGTTCATCAAAACTTAGTGCGAAAATATGAGGGTCCGTTCAAGATCGTTGCCAAGGTGGGCAAAATCTCATATAAGGTGGAGCTGCCTCCACACTTCAAAATCCATCCGGTGTTCCATGCAAACGTCCTCAAGCCGTACCATGAGGACAAGGAAGAACCTAGCTGGAACCAATCCCGACGGGCATTCATTACTGTCACCGCCTCGCACGATCGGGAGATTGAGGCTATCATAGACTATCAAGCCAAATAGAAGCGAGGTCAACAAGTCAGTGCTATGTTCCTTGTTCATTGGAAGGGACAAACTCTGGAAGAGGCCATGTGGGAGAGATATGAAGACTTGTGGCAGTTTAAAGACCAAATCAGAGAGTTTTTGCAGCATTGCGTGGTCGTCGCATCATCAAGTGGGGGAGCGTGTGACGTCCCGCCACTAAGTTAGCCAAATTTCTCGTCCGAATAGGGGCGGATGATTCTAGAGTTGTGGAGAGGCTTGCGGAAAACTCTAGAATCCTTTAGACTTTTCAAGAAGGCATTAGAGAACTCTAAAGTGTGTAAAGAATTCTAGAGTTAGGACTAAATTGTAAATATCTTTAGGGACTTGTAAGTAAATATTATTTACACTTAGGCCCTTAGATGTTAGTATAAATAGAGGTGTCATTCATTTGCAAGGCACCAAGCAAGAAAGTTGTAAGCAAACTTCCACAAAGCAATACAAAGCCTTCTTCCAAAAAGCTCTCTTATTCTTTTATAAGTCTTTCTTTGTGTTCTCTTAGCAATCTTCCTCTCCAAGGCTTACTTGAGCTTACAAGATCTTGAAAGAATAGTGAGTAAGTTTTCAAGTGTCGCACGGAGCTTTAGTCAACACTCTAAGTCCATGACATGGTTCATCTATAAAAATTTTACCAGAACTATACAAGCAGTTGTACTTGAAATAGGTAGACATCTCTCCAAAACTTATAAGCATGGAGAAAGATAATACCTTCTTCGAAGGGATGTTAGTAATGTGCTTTTTCATAGAATTTTCTTTCCCATGGATAATGAAATGGAATGTGGAAGTTAATACTACTTCAGAAGAACTTCCATGCTTACAACGAACTTTTTATTCAAAATTTTGGAGTAAGTTAATAAACAAAGATCTTGTTGGCAAGATACATGGTCAGTAAATACTAGATTTGATAAATGAGAAAATTAATAATTATCATATCCAGGAAATTTCTACACTACAAGACAATACTCTTAGTCCTTTTAAGCAAATTGCAAGAAAACTTCAAATGAAGAATGGTGTCTTGTCTAAATCAGAGCTTATAGCCTTGTATATGGAAGAAGCTAAGAAAAATGTAATGAAAAATCTTGAGATAGAAATTGGCGATGATATTTCAATGACATCAGCAACTCATACAAACCAAGATGATGAAGCATGCTTGGTGGGAAGTGATAACAGCATAGAAGATATTGATCTGGATGCTCTTTTCATGGAATTCCAAGAGCAAGTGGAGGAATCCTCCGAAAAGACTACATGCAAGGACAAAGCAAAAGCATAGGAATCAACCCCACCACAATAATAAAGGGGTAGTGGACAAAAAACTTTTATAAAAGAAAGCACCTACTTTTATAAAGATAGTATTTTTAGATAGTGGCCATTTAATGTCTGTCGGCCACATGAAATATATGTGAAGGCCATTTGGGTGTGTCGGCCTTATCACTTTGTAATTGGCTATTTTAAGAAGTGCGGACTAGATTTTTATTCTTTGTGTTTTATTTTCCCTTTATATAAAGGGATATAGATTTCACTGAGGAGGCAGGTTTTAGAACCCCCTCTCTCTCTCTCTAAATATTTTCTCTTATAATATATTCTAAGTTTGAATAAAAGTTTTCCAATTTGGTTGGAATAATTTTGAAGTTCGTCTACAGGTATTACTTCTTTTCTTTTAATTATTTCTTCCTGGATTTAACCTAAATGATAGGCTAAATTGTTGTGTTGAGCTATATCACACTAGATTATTGTAATGAAATGGAGTTGTAACTATAAAAGATGGTTTAAATGGCTGAAATTAAGGTCTAAGTAGAGTAATTTAGTCATTATAAAGATGATTACGTTGATCCGTTGGATTATCTTGTAAAGGACGGACCCGGATGTATTCGTTGGATAACCCTGTGTTGTGGGTGGACCAGGTAGAGATCATTGGATTACCTTAAGGGTGGACCCAAATACGATGAAAACCTTTATTATCATGCTAAAATTACTTGAATTAGTAAAACATCCTTACAGTAGGCTTGCGATCCGTTAAATTAAACCCCGTAGAGAATGTTGGATTACCCTAAGGGCGGACCCGAATACGGTGAAAATCTTTATTATCATGTTAAAATTACTTGGATTAGTAAAAGATCCTTACAATAGGCTTGCGATCCGTTAAATTATGGTATCAATGATTTGATCTTTATATGAACCTTCTTTAGTTGGTATCTCCTCTTGAATATATTTCTTAGAGGTAGATGATGTATTACTAATCTTATCAATGATTTGAGCTCTTATATCAGGATCCTTAATCGTCTGTAGAAGCTCTATGACTTTGTCATTATCAATGACATTGATACTTATTTCTTTAAACTGGATCTTATAAAGATCATCTTCCTCTCCATCTTTCTCACATTCCAAACCTTGTTGACACAGTAGACATTCATCTTCTGAAGACATATAATATTCTTGATGGAGTGCCTTCAAATCTTCACATGTAAATGATTCTCCTTGGGTACTATACTCAGAATTTGATTTTCCTGAATCCAAGTTAAACATAATCTTATATAAAGAATCTTTAATATCATCATCTATGTCAAGGCTTTTGATTTTTTTCCCTGAATCTGCAGTCTTTAGCATAATGACCATACATTACACATTTGTGGCAAGTATCAAACTTATCATATCTCCTTTTAGACTTATAAAATCTTTTGTCACTTCTTCCTTCCTTATGTCTTCGCTCCCTTCTTTCAATTCTTTTCTTCTTGCTTTCCTTATAATCTTTTTTGAAAGATCTATTTTTAGAAGAATGCTTCTCTTTTCTATCCTTAGAAGCAGGTTTGGGGATGTCTAGAGCAAATTGCACACAGAATTCGCCCAACTGTTGTCTTTCATTAAGACGATGCCTTTTAATCTGCTGGTTCAACTTAATTTCAGTACATAAAGCCAAACCTTCATGCACACAAGCACTTATCAATTTCCCATATGTGCAATTCTCATAATTAATGCTACGACTATCACCTCTAAAGACCTTCCTTACTCTTTCAGCAAAGAGAGTTGGCAATCCATCAATGAATTTGGATTTCCAATGAGTGCTATTACACTCTAGCAGTTCCATAACCCTACAAATAAAAACATATTTATAGAACCTAAAAGATGTAAGAGTCTTACACCTTAAATTATGGAGTAAAGTCCTGATGGTTTCACTATTATCTGACCATCTTCCTCAAAAATATTCTATAATATTCAAAACCAGTGTATAAACTGAATTTTGAACTTCTCCTTGACCTTCTTATTTTACAGCCTAAAGGATCTTATCTCTTTGTTCTTGGTTGAGATAATTATCCCACCATCCTTTCAACTAGCCTGTAAACCCTGCAATTATCATTTCTGCAATAGTCTTATCACTATTTTTATTAGTCTTACAGATAGTATTGTACATCAACATCCTATGGATAGTTGTATAAATCTGTCTATCTGCATAACCATCTATGTTCCATTCATAAATCTCTTTTCCATTATAACTTCATAATTTAACGGATCGCAAGCCTACTGTAAGGATCTTTTACTAATTCAAGTAATTTTAGCATGATAATAAAGATTTTCACCGTATTCGAGTCCACCCTTAAAGTAATCTAATGGTCTCTATCGGGTCCGCCCACAACACAGGGTAATCCAACGAATATATCAGGGTCCGTCCTTTATAAGATAATCCAACGGATCAATGTAATCATCTTTATTATGCCTAAATTACTCTAATTAGACCTTAATTTCAGCCATTTAAACCATCTTTTATAGTTACAACTCCATTTCATTACAATAATATAGTATGATATAGCTCAACACAACAATTTAGCCTTTTATTTAGGCTATATCCAAGAAGAAATAATTAAAAGGAAAGAAGTAATACCTGTAGACGAACTTCAAAATTACTCCAACCAAATTGCAAAACTTTTATTCAAACTTAGAATATATTACAAGAGAGAATATTTAGAGAGAGGGATAGAAGGGGTTCAAAAACCTGCCTCCTCACTAAAATCTATATCCCTTTATATAGAGGGAAAATAAAACACAAAGAATAAAAATCTGGCCCACACTTCTTACAATGGCCAATTACAAAGTGATAAGGCCGACACACCTATAAGATATACCTCAGCATTTGGATCTACTTAATAAGTGGACTATTCCTAAGATTTCACCCAGAATTATATATCAAATGGGAACTTTTTGAGAAACATGGTCTCAAACAAGTGGTTAAAACCACTGAGGAAACTATTACTATTGATAATGATCATCAGACTTTTAGACTTATATCAAAAACTGATCTTGCCCCTTATAGGGATATTTATAGATTTATGCATATTGGCTTGGTTCAAGTGGCGTTTAAGCCCCTTACTTTACTTGGTCTACCTGAAAGTTTTATAGCAGCTCTACGTGATGGTAGAAATCATAAAAACCAGTTCAGAGGATGTTCTACTATCCTAAGCCAACTCCTCAGGATGTTCTAATGGAAGAACATGAATATATTGTAACAAATAGCTATAATGGAAAAGAGATTTATGAATGGACCATAGATGGCTATACAGATAGACAGATTTATATAACTATGCATAGGATGTTGATGTACAGTACTATCAGTAAGACTAATAAAAATAGTGATAAGACTATTTCATAAATGATAATTGTAGGGCTTACAGGCCAGTTGAAAGGATGGTTATGATTATATGCCTGGCACTAAAGTGGTGTGTATTTGTTATAGAATTTATTATAAATTACTTCATACTTTGAATCCTATGTGCAAAGTCATTGATTTTAAAATGAGACTATTTTAATAGAAACTAATTTTGGAAAATTTATAGTAGTTACTCGAAAACCGATTAAGTGGGAACAAATTGATTTTCCACAAGAATGGGTTATTGAAGGAGCTACTCCTCCAAAAAATAATATTAATGAAGAAATTTCAGAAATTGAACAGTTGAATGATGGAACTGTTAAAATAAAGTTTTCTGATTATATGTCAAATAATAGTATTGAAAGTGGTAGCATGTCTTCTAGAATTACTAGATCTAATTCTTCATATATATATCCCCTGGATTATATTGTGCACGTACCATCTCGGGCTTCTACTTCACAAATTAGAGAAAATTATAGATGCGATAATATAAAAATTGATAAAGATAATATTACTAGACCTAGATCAGATTTAGACATAACTGAATCTGAAATGAATTTACCAGATAGGTTAACTACATAGATTTGTTTTATAATGACTGACAAACCTATTGATTTTAGTCCTGGTTCTTAGGCAAGAGCAAAGATTGCTAAGGAATTTCAAAAATCCAGATGGAAACCTTTTTGAAAATGGTTTGTCAAAAACTTTAATAAAGAAGAACATAAGAATTTTATAAAGATCTTATTGAATCAGGAAAAAATGTTTGAATTGCATTTGTTCCATGGTTTATGTGTAAACATGTTTATAACTACATTTCTATGTTAGAAAAAGATTTTACCTTAAGTAATGGAGAAATTACGAAATCAATATTTCCGTCATTATAATCTTTTCAAATTAATAAAGATGATAAGATTGTTCATTTTAATGCTTTTTCAAAATTATTTGAAAATAATACTGCTTTAGGCACTAGTCGGCATATTAATTTAATGATAAAGCACCATAATTATACAAATATTTATATAAGCATGCTAGGTGATCATATAGTATCTTTGCATGAGAAAGTTGATAAACTTTTATCTCAAATGAGTATTGATAAGAAGGGTAAGGGTACAGTTGCTAAACCTAGCATTCAACCCCCTCCAGAAATTGAAGATTTCAAATTAAAGGATTTTCATGAATTAGAAAATTTCCTAGAAAAGACTATCAAAGGTAATAGCCTTCAACCTCTGAAGATTAATAATCTTTCAGAAAGGGAAAGTAGTGGTGAAGGTAATAAGGAATTTTTTTATCAAATTAATAAAATATCAAAAAAATATGCGAGCAAACTAGTTCAGAGGATGTTCTACTATCATAGGCCAACTCCTCAGGATGTTCTAATGGAAGAACATTAATATATTGTAACAAATAGTTATAATGAAAAAGAGATTTATGAATGGAACATAGATGGTTATACAGATAGACAGATTTATACAACTATGCATAGGATGTTGATGTACAGTACTAGCTGTAAGACTAATAAAATTAGTGATAAGACTATTGCAGAAATGATAACTGTAGGATTTACAGGCCAGTTGAAAGGATGGTGGGATAATTATCTCAACCAAGAACAAAGAGATAAGATCCTTTAGGCTGTAAAACAAGAAGGTCAAAGAGAAGTTCAAAATTCAGTTTATACATTGATTTTGAATATTATAGAACATTTTTGAGGAAAATGATCAGACAATAGTGAAACCATCAGGACTTTACTCCAGAATCTAACATGTAAGACTCTTACATCTTTTAGGTTCTATAAAGATGTTTTCCTTTGTAGGGTTATGGAACTGCCAGAGTGGAATAGAACTCGTTGGAAATCCAAATTCATTGATGTATTGCCAGCTCTCTTTGCTAAAAGAGTAAGGAAGGTCCTTAGAGGTGATAGTCCTAGCATTAATTATGAGAATTACACATATGGGAAATTAATAAGTGCTTGTGTGCAGGAAGGTTTGGCTTTATGTAATGAAATTAAGTTGCACCAGTAGATTAAAAGGCATCGTCTTAATGAATGATAATAGTTGGGAGAATTCTGTGAGCAATTTGCTCTAGACATCCCCAAACCTGCTTCTAAGGATAGAAAAGAGAAGCATTCTTCTAAAAATATATCTTCTAAAAAAGATTATAACGAATGGAAGAAAAAAAGAATTGAAAGAAGGGAGCAAAGACATAAGGAAGGAAGAAGTGACAAAAGATTTTATAAATCTAAAAGGAGATATGACAAGTCTGATACTTGCCACAAATGTGGAAGGTATGGTCATTATGCTAAAGACTGCAGAGTCAGGAAAAAAATCAAAAGCCTTGACATAGATGACAATATTAAAGATTCTTTATATAATATTATACTCAACTCTGATTCAAGAAAATCAGATTCTGAGTATAGTACCCAAGGAGAATCGTCTACAAATTAATATTTGAAAGCACTCCACCAAGAAGACTATATGTTTTCAAAAGATGAATGTCTACCCTGTCAACAAGGTTTGGAATGTGAGAAAGATGGAGAGGAAGATGATCTTTATAAGATCTACTCTCAGTTTAAACAATTAAGTATCAATGTCATTGATAATGACAAAGTCATAGAGCTTCTATAGACAATTAAGGATCCTGATATAAGAGCTCAAATCATTGATAAGATTAGTAATACAGCATCTACCTCTAAGAATTATATTCAAGAGGAGATACCAACTAAAGAAGGTTCATATACCATGGCAGAAGTCAAGAAACTTCTACTAGAAAGGAGGAAACTTGTAAGTACTCCTACTACTATAAATGATTTGAAAGAAGAGATTAATAACCTCAAGGATGATATCAGACATCTCAAAGAAAAGAATGTTATTATTGAAACCAGGATAGATAGCTTTGAGACTAGACGAAATTTGAGTAATAACTCAACATCTTCTTCAGATGAAGGAGAAACTAATAACCTAGATTTTGTTAAAAATTTAAATTTTAGTAATAATAAAGGAAATTTTTTACAAAGCTTGAAAGATTTTACTTCTCAAAGATTTTATACAAAAATTACTCTTCTTATAGATTATAATTATAAAAAAGAATTTATTACTCTTATTGATAGTGCAGCAGATTTAAATTGTATTCAACAAGGACTTATTCCTTCAAGATATTTTCATAAAACTACTCATAGTTTAAGATCTGCGAATGGTAGTAAAATGAATATTGAGTTTAAACTACCTAAAGCTTTCATTTGTAAAGGAAAAAATTGTGTTCCTCAAAGCTTTGTTTTGGTAAAAGATATTACTAACAAAATTATTTTGGGAGTACCTTTTATAAATGATATTTTCCCCCTTTCATATTGGGATAATGAAAAGATAATAAGAAGTTGGGATAATAAGAAGTTGGAATAATAAACCTTTTATGCTAGAATTTATTACTAAACATTTTACTAGGATGATAAATGAATTAACATCAAAAATGATTTTAAAAAATAATCAAATGAGTTTTCTTAAAGGAGAAATTAATAGCATTGAAATTGATACTATTATTCAAAATCCTAAATTACAAGATAAATTGTCATTTTAAAAAATCAGTTTTCTCTTGATATTTGTGGAGATCATCCTAATGCTTTTTGGAACAGGAAAAAGCATGTTGTTAGTCTACCATATGAAGATAATTTCAGTGAGGAAAATATTCCTACTAAAGCTAGGCCATGCCAAATGAATTCTGATTATTTAGAGTTATGTAAAAAAGATATTGAATTTCTATTACAGAAAGGCCTTATAAGGCATTCTAAGTCACCTTGGTCTTGTACAACTTTCTATGTTAATAAACATGCTGAGCAAGAAAGAGGTGCCCCCATGTTAGTAATTAACTATAAACCACTTAATAAGGCTTTGAGATGGATCAGGTATCCGATCCCTAATAAAAAAGATTTATTAGATAGAGTTTATGATGCTATTATATTTTCTAAATTTGATTTGAAATTAGGTTATTGACATATTCAAATAAGTGAATCAGACAGGTTTAAAATTGTTTTTAATGTCCTCATGGGTCAATTTGAATGGAACGTTATGTCTTTTTGTATAAAAAAATGCTCCATCTGAATTTCAAAAAATTATGAATGATATTTTTATGCCTTATAGTAATTTCTTAATAGTTTACATAGATGATATTTCTAGTGTTTTAAAAATATATAGAAACTCATTTTAAGCATCTTAAATTATTCAAGAAAATTATTATTCAAAATGATTTGGTTATATCTGCACCAAAAATAGATTTATTTCAAACTAAAGTAAGATTTTTAGGCCATAACAGTGAAAAAGGTAATATTAGTCTTATTAATAGAAGTATTGAATTTGCTTCTAAATTTCCTGATGAAATCACTAATAAAACGCAATTGCATAAATTCCTTGGCAGTCTTAATTATGTAGCACCTTTTATAAAGGATTTAGCTCTTGATACAGCTAATTTATACGATAGGCTTAAGAAAAATCCAAAAGTCTAGTCAAATGATCATACTGAAGCTGTGAAAAGGATTAAAACAAAGGTTAAAAACCTTCCATGTCTTACTTTGGCAAACTCAAACTGGGAAAAGACAGTTGAAACGGATGCCTCAGATATAGGATTTGGTGGTGTTCTTACCCAATATTGTCCTGATAATAAACGTCATTATATTGTTCAATTTTATTCTGGGAAATGGAATCCATCTCAGAAGAATTACGCCACTGTAGCTAAAGAAATCTTAGCTATTGTGAAAAGTGTTTTGAAGTTTCAAGGCGATCTTTATAACCAGAAATTTATTATAAAAACTTATTTCCAAGCAGCTAAATTTATGTTTAATAAAGACTGTAAACGTGATGTTTCTAAATAGATTTTGGCTAGATGGAAAGCTTTATTAGCACCGTTTGATTTTTAGATCATTTATAAAAAAGGAGAAGATAATAGTCTTCCAGATTTTCTTACTCGAGAATGTTTAGACTGATTTGAAAATGTCTTTGTTTGCAGGCATGAGACCATCATGGCCCCCTATAAGGGGAAGAGGAGGACGAGGAAATAGAGGAAGAGAAGGTCATATCCTCGCTCAATTGGGTAATAAACAATTAGTAGCAGCTTCTAGCTTGTCGATAGCTACAGAAGGTTTTAATATAAACCATCCAATGTACCGAGAATTTATGGATTTTATGAAATCTAAACAAAGTCAAGATAATACTCCTCCGACTTACTCCACCATATTAGTGGATGAGGAAAATATCGAGGTATTTGATCTAAATGATAGAAAAGAAATTATACTTCTGTTAGAAAATCATGATCTAAGATGGAAAGATGATCTATGGCAGTTAATGAATAGGTATTTGGATATAGTTTGTTATACTACAACTGCATACAAATACATGATGCATTATGAGATGATACTCTCAACAACAAGGTCAGCAGAATTTCAACATTTTTACCCTACTAATACCAAGAAAGTTTATAACTTTTCTAAGATAATCATAAAGAGAATTCTCTCTCCAGAAGAATGGGAATGAGTCCTCCAAAGGAAAAGGATTATATTCATCCTAAACAGAAAATTGCAGTAAAATATAATTACTGGGATTATGTGGACAACTTTAATAAAGCATTGTTATGTGAGAATGCTAATAGAAAGCATTCATGGTTCATAAAGATTTGTTCAAATGTTTATACACAGACTATTCCAAATTGGTTTTGCAAATGGTGGATGTTATATGGTCCATCCATAAAAATTTTACCAGAACAATACAAGCAGTTGTACTTGGAATGAGTAGACATCTCTCCAAAACTTATAAGCATGGAGAAAGATAATATCTTCTTCGAAGGGATGTCAGTAATGTACTTTTTCATAGAATTTTCTATCCCATGGATAATAAAATGGAATGTGGAAGTTAATACTACTTCAGAAGGATTTTCATGCTTACAACGAACGTTTTATACAAAATTTTGGAGTAAGTTAATAAACAAAGATCTTGATGGCAAGACACATGGTCAGGAAATACTAGATTTGAAAAATGAAAAAAATTAATAATTATCATATCCAGGAAATTTGTACACTACAAGATAATACTCTTAGTCCGAAACTTCAAATGAATAAGGGTGTCATGTCTAAATTAGAACTTATAGCCTTGTATATGGAAGAAGCTAAGAAAGATTTATTGAAAAATCTTGAGATAGAAACTGGCGATGATATTTCAATGACATCAGCAACTCATACAAACCAAGATGATGAAGCATGCTTGGCGGGAAGTGATAACAGCATAGAAGACATTGATCTGGATGCTCTTTTCATGAAATTCCAAGTGCAAGTGGAGGAATCCTCCGAAAAGACTACATGCAAGGGAAAAGCATAAGCATAGGAATCAACCCCACCACAATAATAAAGGGGAAGTGGACAAAAAACTTTTATAAAAGAAAGCATCTACTTTTATAAAGATAGTATTTTTAGATAGTGGCCATTTAAAGTATGTCGGCCACATGAAATAAATGTGAAGGTCATATGGGTGTGTCAGCCTTTTCACTTTGTAATTAGCCATGGTAAGAAGTGTGGGCCAGATTTTTATTCTTTGTGTTTTATTTTCCCTCTATATAAAGGGATATAGATTTTAGTGAGGAGGCAGGTTTTAGAACCCCCCCCCCCCCCCCTCTCTAAATATTCTCTCTTGTAATATATTCTAAGTTTGAATAAAAGTTTTGCAATTTGGTTGGAATAACTTTGAAGTTCGTCTACAGGTATTACTTTTTTTCTTTTAATTATTTCTTCTTGGATATAACCTAAATGATAGGCTAAATTGTTGTGTTGAGCAATATCATACTAATTATAGTAATGAAATAGAGTTGTAACTATAAAAGATGGTTTAAATGGCTAAAATTAAGGTCTAATTAGAGTAATTTAGGCATAATAAAGATGATTACGTTGATCCATTGAATTATCCTATAAAGAACGAACCCGAATGTATTCGCTAGATTACCCTGTATTGTGGGCGAACCCAGTAGAGACCGTTGGATTACCCTAAGGGCGGACCCGAATACAGTGAAAATCTTTATTATCATGCTAAAATTACTTGAATTAGTAAACGATCCTTACAGTAGGCTTGTGATCCGTTAAATTATGGTGTCCACTTATTAAGTAGATCCAAATGCTGAGGTATATCATATTCTTCTTTTCTACTGTTTTTAACAGTAGACTTCTTCTAATAACAATAACAATAACAATAACAATAACAATAACAATAATAATAATAATAATAATAATAATAATAATAATAATAATAATAATAATAATAATAACTGGTTTGACTGTTCAATTGGAACCCTAAAAACTTTTTTTTTAAATCATGTCAACTTCAGATGTCTCCGATGAGTTCAGCCTTACAAAATCAACGTGACAACGGAGGATCCCCATGGTGAAACGTCTTCAATCTCTCACTCTATCGATCACTGTCTGCAGTTCCCTTCATCTAGCAACCAGGTGCTTTTAGAAATCCACCCCGCTGCTCAAACATAAAAAGATAACATCTTCAAAAGCTCTGGAAACCTATTAGAACAAACAACCAACCACCCTCCCTATTACAAGCTAGGGAACATCAAAGATCATTATAAAAAAAACCATCACAAACACATCTAGACCAAAAACCACTTGGCAATTAAAAGAAACTACACGACAATCACTACCAATGACAAGATCACCCATACTAACAAAACCAGGAAACTCTAAACACATTACTACTTGAAAATATAAATGAATTACACAAAAGTGAGTGAAAACTGGAGAGAACAAAGCATGACCTACATGAAGTTCCACAACGAAAACTAAAAGGTTGGGGATTATTAAGTTCGGTGAATTTGTTTCCATATATGCAGCACGTGACTGTTAACACAAGGTCATATGAAAGTAGGAGTGGGCATAAATACCGAAAAAACGAAGAACAGAATGTCCACCCCTACCTGAAAGAGAATCCAGGACAACTTTGCAATCAGTAGCTAGCAAAGAAAGCTTGTGCCAACTATAAAACTCAAACCTGCAACAACCCTTGGGAGGTAAATTTCCAACGGAGGAGTACCTCAAAAATATTCATAACTCAGTCATCTCATCAAGTATATTACCAACATGCCCCAGTCAGTGAGCATGGTGAGTACACTATTTTGTACTGAAGTGCCTCCTGCACGTCCCCACATAGTCATTCAGAAAAGACCACTACAATTGCCAGAAAATGCATACCTGAAGTGGTTTATTAATGACTTAGTACCTTGGTACTGCAAAAATACAAGAGAACAGAAGGATGAGTAATTTCCCTTCTACCATGGGAATCCAAAATCTCCAAAAAGGATATTACTGGCCCAACAACAGTAAATTCCCTTCTATATATGTTTGTATTTCACAAAAGATAAAATTTTTGGCTCTCTTACATCAAACATCTTCTATTTATTTCCCTCCATACGTTCCACATATTGCAAGTAGGAAAATGATCTTCCAAAACTCTTTTGGTTGTCAATTCTGTCCTTGCCATCTTAAGAGTAAATTAATAGGCCTTACCAATGTAATACAAAAAATCTTCAGAAACATAGTACCAATGATTCCTTGAAGCTTAAAAATGTAAAGGTACCACATCAAGCTAATGAATTCCACATGTCGAGAACAATTCAGAAATGTGAGTGCAGTTGAGCTCTTTAAGTTTTAGCTCCCTATGGCTCTGCTACCGTGATGCTTGACCAAGCCTCACTAACAGTGACACATCGATCCCCCACATGTAATTTAGTACCAGCGGGCAAGACAGGACTACCCTTGGAGAAAGCCAGACACAATGGTTTCTGCGAATATTCACAAAGATAGCAATAGTTTTTAGTACTACATCATGTGACGGTCACACCCAAAATAAGCTACTTTGATGAATTAGACCTGCAAAATCTTAATATATGCAGAACTCTAATAGTGCATCAGAAAAGAGACTAAAAGGCCATCATAAGCAACATGCTCAAACAAAAATGCCAAGTACCATGTGATGATGAGATTTCACCTCCTTCTATGTCCCCCTCTAATATGAAAAGCAACCTATTAATTTGACCATACTTCCAGAATTAGTTGCCTACAGATACTGCTTTGAGTATGCCCTCACATGACAACATGGATACTGCTTAGAGTAGCCCGGCTTATGGTATCATGTCCCCATTAATTATTGTTTGAAACACTTATCTACATGAATGCGCTGTGTGTTAAAGCATCTAACCAGAAAAAACTTGAATTTAAAAAAGATAGTTTCCTTATTAGACGGATTACAAGTGAACAACTTCGTGATGGAAGCAAGAAAAGAAAAAAAACAACTTCACTAACCACTTCAGCTAAAGAATAATCAAAATATTACAATTTGAGCACGTCATTTTATATACCTTCCTGAGGAACCTGAGAGAATGAGTTCCGACACTTTTCAATCGACCTTTAAAGACCAAAATACTAGGGCATACTTCATCTTAGACTTATCAGGTTCTTAAATTACCTGTTGCACTCCCACAGTAAGCCACATGATATTAGGGTGCTCTTGCATCCAGTGTCGCATTTCACAACTATAACATTGTTTTGACACAGAAACTTTACAATGGACAGACTTATTATCAGCCAAACACTACCAGCAGCATCCACGAACAACCTCACAAACAAAAAGCAAACAGTTATACAGAGTATCAGCTTGCAATGGGTGATCAACAAAGGAGTAACAGCCGTTTGAGGATATATATATATATATATATATATATATACTGTGTCATCTACTTAAATCGAGAGAGAAGCACACTGATGATTCTTGAACAGACGTCCATGTGTTGCATGACTCACACGTGATTCTTGATTAGACAATAGACATATGCATAACAAATCTCTAGTTGAATATTGAATTGGAAACCATCTATATACATCAATAAGCCATGTTGCTCAGACTCTTCAATAATGTACGCGGATGCGTGTCGGATTCTCCAAAAGTAGTGTATTTTTGGAGAATCCGACACAGGTACGACATCGAAAGTGGAGTCTGTGCAACTTAGCCAATAAGGGGCAGTATTTCTAGTGTTAAGCGAATAATAAACAAATCGCAACGGCTTCAAGACTATAATGCCTTAACTCACCATAAACATTGGGATTTAGACCCTCACTGAAGCTAGAATTAAGTTACCACAATTTCTAATTACCAATTGCATGATAAGCAAGAACACCTGACACTCAGACTGACAAGCCCCCAACACATCTCTTGACATTTCATCTTACCACCATGTAAATTCCTGCAAGTGATGACTGTAATCAGAGACGTAATAAACTAACGAGAACAACACTAACCAAGGGAGCACATGTTCCATTTGAGTTGCTCAGGACAAATAAGGAAGTGCTCAAAGGGAACTTCAGAAACTTCTATCAATCAAAAAGATCAGACAAACCAATTGCAACTTGAACACCTTCCCTCCTCCTTAGTCCAGGCTTGGGACCGGCTGATTTAACAGGCGGAGTTGCAAGGGTCACCTAAACACAAAATGTAGCAACCAATAAACCAACACCACCACAAAAGAAACCACACGGAAAACCACGAAACAATGTGAGATCATATAGAACTAACAAAAAAAACTCCATTGGCACTTGGTACAGCCCTTCTAGGCAACATTCATAACTAGAAAAAGTGGAGAAAATTACACTGTCAAAACCAAAATTCTTAGTCATGATGCTAGAATAATTTATTAATTTTTTTGAAACTTGGTGCTAGATAATATTGTATCTATTATCTTGGAAAATTCTCAAAACTTAAAAAATTGGAGAAAAGCTTATAGTGCTTAGTACATTGCTGCAAACCTCATTGAAAATAAGTCTGTTAGAATACAGTGGAGCATTCTCACAGCTTACTTTGGAGATAGTTGTGCTTCGACAAATAATGAGATTATCCCATATATGATGTCACGTGATAGACAACTTTTGGGCCCTGTCTAATGCAACACATGATTCAAATGACAAGATACTACTACTTCAGAGATGTATAGCAGCTACAAAGTAAAAATGTCATTAACTTTGGCAAGTGCAAAACATGACTTCAAATGAGAAGGTATTACTTCAGTGATGCATGGCTCCAACTGGTCCTTAAGTCTTTTTATGAGATTGCCCAAGGGGTAATTGTGCAATGGGAGGAGCGTTTGAGTAGTAGGTGAATATCAATTCTATACCTCTCATACCATGAAGAAATTGCATTCGTGAAAATCCACAATTTCATCACCTTCAACAACTAAAAAATATAAAAGTATTTCATAGCACCTTCAACAACTAAAAAATATATATAATATCCAGAAAGCAGATTCTCCAGTTTTGGAGCTACAAAGTATCTGCGCAAAGAAAGAACATTATGTACATTGTATCCTGAAATCAAATTTTTACACCAGCTCCATCACTGCAAGCATGGAACCTTGGTCCTTCCCCTGCTCTCACATCTACCACAAAGGAGAACACAACATCAAGTTTCAGGATGCTTCATCAAGTGCTGCTTCCAGAGTTAAAACTTCCATTTGTACAGATTTGAGAGTTATCACACCCAAGATTAATAATCCACAGATACCAATCCCAAATCAAAAGAGACCAAATAAGCATGTGACATAAGCCAAAGAAAGAGATACATAACTCATCATAACAACCCAAAATAGAAAGCTGCTTCACACCTATACTTGTTAGAATATTGCCCTGAAGACCACCTATATTCAGTAACTGCATTTTGTACGTGTGAGAGGAGACAATAATTTGAGAACATTTAGTTTTACTCAATAGCTAAAACTCGATCACCGACCGCTGCCCTAACAGAACACTCATCCTCCATGAACTGCAAGGTGTACTTAGATTAGCAAATCACTACACATCGTAGGAGAAAGCACATTAGCTAGTACCGAGAGACTAGAACACTCAAGTGCAGTTGAACACACACCCAGAAAACAACCAAAAGCCCTTGTAATGCTGATCCAAAACAAAGATTTGAATACTTTGGAACATGCAAAAATGACTAGAACAATGTCAAAACAGGAATCCAAGTGTCGATACCAGGAACTTCTTAAGTTTAACATGCTCTTCTGGGGAGCAAAAACTGCTTATAAGGAACTGAATTTATGTTTTCTCATCAAAAAAAGATGTCCTGCAAACCTATCGCTCTCAAAAATCTATAAGACACTTCAGAGGAAAGAGGAACAAAAGCTAGGCAAACAGTTGCTCAAAACCAAGATCTCTGAGCTGATAACTTTTGACTGGCACATTTAGACAACCGCAGCTTAGAGGAAAGAGAAGTACCCCAAACAAACTGAAACCAAAGCATCCAAGCTACTTCAAGATGCTAATACCTTCTCAACTTCACAAACAGTATGCTCACATCTGTAGCGCTGTTTTACAGGTAAGAGATCCAGATCAGCAAATACAACAAATGCTTAAAACTCATGAGTAGAACTGTCGAACATTATCAAAACCACTGTATGATTATAACAGACTGCTTCTTAGAACCTCCTTGATCTCATCCCTTCTCATGTTTGGTGGGTTCATTGGGTGAATAACAAAACATCAATGTGCAACTAAAAATTTGCCACGGTAGATAAACAAAAAATTCCACTACTCATGACACCTGTACACACCATTTGAAGCTCATGGGCAGTTATAGTTAAAGAAAGCCAGAATACATGGAAGAGAGACCCTCTTCTGATTTTGAATGAGCCAATCGCCTAACAACATGGAATACAGAAAGCAACATCTACAAGGGAAGAAGCAGATTGAACTAATAGTGCTCCAGAGGAGGAGATGCAAGAAAAGATGATCTGCTGCTGGTACCAGAGATGAGGCTTACTTGGTTACAAAAGAATGAAAGATCATTGACATCCAACAGCAGAAACTGCATGGTCTATACCCTTACCATCATATTACCTCAGGTGAAATCAAAAAGAAATTGGCATATAACCTAAACAGGTCCTTGGATGCCTCAAGAAACCAACAAAAGAGAGAATTCACAGCAACGTCAAACTTCAAAATAAATCTGCAAACCCAGGGACAGGAGGCCAAGTATTCTGCTAGACATTCTTTTCTGCAACCGACAGATCTACTCATTTTCCATACCAGTATAGAGCAAAATCAGAAAACTTAAGAATACAACTGCAGTACTGCACCAACAAATACAGACCTATCCAATTCTGTAAATACCCAAAAAATCATCAACCATCTCTCGTCATCAGGAAAATGAACAGATAATAATGGCAAAAAACCTCAAAAAAATCATCCTCGATTCCTCCCAACCACCAAGCTTCCAACAGCTACAAACCATGGAGCAGAAACCTGCACCTGGGAGAAAATTTAAACCCACCAAATCATATAAGACAACTGGCAGAAGAAAAGAACTTGAGTTGCCTGCCCTCCCCATTATGACCAAGCAGGGATGTTTATAGAGTAGCGGGATGAAACAAATGAGTACAAGATTAAATAGAGAGATATCAACACCAAACCATCAAAGAGAAACATATATAAGATCATGTAATCCAAATCACCAGACATTCTCATTATCACATTATGAAAGACCTGAATAAAATCTTGCACACGTGGAGCCACCATCAACATCTCTAACCATGAAAGAGGCAACCAGCTCTACCCCCATTAAGGGAAGGGGGAGAAAGAAGATAGGTCTTAACCGAAACCTGATTCACAAAAGAATCCCAAGAGAATTCCTAAGAACCTGCAACTGAAATCATAGTCGAAACCCTCTACACCAAATGTTGTTTCCTAATGACACAACCAAGAAAATCGAAGCACAGTGGAACATACTCATAAATATATACAAGGAAAAATGATAAAAAAACAGAATCCTCTAAAATCATACAATATCCAAAGTATAACAGCCATATGTAAAGTACAACATGTGAATGAAGAGCTGTGCTCTATGAATGAAGGCAAAGACAGCAGAATTTTTTCAAAACTGTCACAACTCGGTCTGGGGCGGGGCATCTTAGAAGATCCCCATTTACTTATGCAAGGTTCCTACTCAATCACCAATACAAGAAACCCAAGGAGCAAGGAACAATTTCTGAAATAAGAAATGAACTATAGCTGGTAGTAGAACAGGACGAGAACAAAGGGACGAAACCATCAGTGACTGATCTGTGAAGTGTCATTTGGCTGAACAAACTCTCTGGTTAGTGACATTTTTTTTGAAACTTATTTCATTTTTTTTTTTTGAAACTCTATCTGGTTAGTGGCATTTTACAAAACATACCATCTGTGAAGTGACATTTGACTCAACATACACCAATGATATAGCAACAACAAAAAGAATGACAGAACAAAGGTTACCTATAGACAATGTGATTTCAACCACATTAAGAAAATTAGTGCAAACCTTAACTCGGAAGTGAAAAAATTCCCAACTTGCACGATGATCTGATATGTGATGGATTTACAAGGGTATATTTCATGAGAAGATCTTTTACACAGAAAAATATATTTACCTTTGTGTTGAATATATGACCTGCTACACAAAAGATGAGCCAAGTTTTTTACTTGATCTCCTCTAGATCCAATGAATTGCCGCTAGCTCTTTGATGCAAAGACTGTTCAAATGGCAATGTTTCATGAAGAGAAAAAGTGTGAAAGATCTCTCTTTTTACATTAAAGTTTTTACATTATAGCTAACAGTCTGAAGCAACTCCTCAAATGACTGAATATCTGAAACATAATAGGCATGTTCAAAAAAAAAAAAAAAAAGGGAGAGACCTCCAAAAATAAAAAGAGGCTTCAATTTTATATTATTTTTTGAAATAGGTAACTTTCAAAAAAGAGGCTTCATTATCCAACAACAATTAGTCTGAAAATAGTGATTATGGCTGCAGATGGTGCACCCAATAAAAGAATCAGAAATTGAACGATATGACCATGTACGGTAACCACCACTGACATGCAAAATTCTCAGTTAAACTCACTACAAGAAGAGCACCACTTCAAAGAGAGTACGGTAAAAAAAAATATCATACTGACAAAGCGAAGAGAACTGAACTGAAAATTTGGCACTCACAGGAGTTTGAACCAAATGAAACCTCAACATAAATCAACACACAAAAGCAGCCCCACAGAAAGAAGAATTTTACTTCTTCAAGACCACAACTGCAAACACAGAAAGAAGGAACAGTGTGCAAAATTGGCAACACCCAAACCACTTGGGAAATCACTAGAAATGACGTAGACAACATTTAGAAACCCCCTTTTTCTCGAAGCACTAACAACATCCAAATTGCCGTGCAAGCACCAAAACGACCAGTTCACTAAACACTAACCTTTGCAAATTGCAAATCTAGTCCCCCCATACTGTTCACTATATAGTATATAGATCCTACTATCCTCCAATACTGTTTGCTATGTGGTATATACATCCTTCCAACAGATAAAACAGATAACTGGAGTGATAAGCAAAAAGAAAATGAAAACAAAGATAAGAAGCAAGACACGGAAGGTAGATGAGCACTTAACAGGGCTATGAAAAGATCCAGAATTTACCAAGTACTTGCCAAAATGTCACACCCAAAAGAGACCTCATCAGTTGGATCACAGCAAACATAAGCATCTGGACTAAATGCTGAAAATGAACTTGTGGAAAGAATTGTCGTAGTTGAGAACTTCTGCATAACAGCGCTTCTGACAACGGGATAAGGAACCTCAACGCTAATTGATAAACAAGGTTGCTCCATGAATGTAAGACTTCACTGATCATGAAACCCAACGACAGCAAGCACAAAAAGAAGGGAACAGTCAAGAGTGCAAAGCCGTGAAACCCATGCCACATTAGAAGAGATCACTAGAGATGCCAGGAAAGATTGTGAAACTCCCTTCCCCTGGTGCCTAATGATATCCAAATTGCAGTGCAAGCACCAAAACAGCAAAGAAGCAGGGTGCACAAGGATACACACTGAAGCCAAACTTCGAGACCGCCAAATCTGATCCCATCACTGTCACCATGTGGTCTACACAGATCCACCCAAACAAACAAAACCAAGTGGCACGATAAACATAAGTAAACAGGAGCAGAGAAGATAGTAGCAAGAACACACCAAAGTATAGGAGCTCTTAGGTCCATAAGAAAATCTAATGTACTTCTCAGGTGTCCATAACAATCAGGGATCTCATCAGTTGGATCATCCAAGAAAATAAGCAACTACACTAAAACAGAGTACAGCACACACTAGTGGAAGATATTATCATTGTTGAATGTTGGGAACTTCCACATAACAGTAGTTTTGACAAAGAGAAAGGGACCCACGGATTAAGAAGAAAACTGAATTGAAGTTCATTCTCAAGAAGATCCAACAATTAGATGCACAAGAAGAGCGAAACAGGTAAGTGCAAAACATGGGAAACCCATACCACGCGGGGGAGATCACTAGAGATGCCAAACATAACATTTCAGATTGCCCTCTTCTTGGAGCATGGTGACATCCAATTATCCAGATTGCACCAAAATGGCAAGAAACAGGGTCCACAATGATGCCCACCGAAAGCGAACAACAAAATTTCCAAAACGTATCCTCTTCGCTATCACATCACCATGTGGCAAATAATTCATCCAACCAAACTAAATCAACTGGTAAGCTAAACGAACACAGAGAAGGCAAGTTGCGAGAACACGAAAGTAGAGGACTGCATTACAGGGCCATCAAAAGATCCAAAAAAGAGTTTGAATACACTTATCGAATGTCCATAACCATCGTAATCTGATCAGTTGCATCACCAAAGAACATAAGCATCTGGATTACTTAAAAGAAAAAATATGGTGACAAAATACATACTAGTGAATCAGTGCTGACAAACAGAGAAGGGAACAATTCTGATTACGAAAGAAAACTGACTTGAAGATCTCAATGATTATTAAAAGCATCAACCAAAAAACCTCAACATAAATTGACAGACAAGACCGCTCCATGAAAAGAAGAATCTACGGCTCTGTAAGACCCAGCGACTGCAAGCACAGAAAGAATGGAACAGTTAAGTGCAAAGCTGGTGAAGCACGCTACCTAGAATTTACTAGAAATACCAAGATTGAGAACCGCCTTTTTTCGAAGCCTCTTGATATTATCCAGATTATAGTGTAAGCACAACATGGCCGAGAAACATGTGCACAGGAATGCAGTACACCAACCATCAAAATCTTCCACGGCTAATCCCCTCAACTTCACCATACATCCATCCAACAAACAAAATCATGCTAGTGTAACACAAGTAAAAGGAAGCAGAGAATATGAGCAGCGAGAACAACAAAAGAGAGGACCATTTTACAAGGCTTTCAAAAGATCCAAAATTAAGTACTTCTTAGGTGTCCACAAGACCATAACCATCAGAAATCTTATCAATTGGATAATTGAAGAAAACAAACATCTGAACTGAAACCAAAAAACGACTAGAATATGACACACACTAGTTGAAAAAAAAATTATTTAGTTGAAAATCCCAGTGCTCATACAATCCTGAACCATGGAAATCTCGACATAAACTGGACAAACAAAGCCGCTCCATCAAAAGAACATTTTACTGCTCCGTAAGACCCAATGGCTGCAAGCACAAAAAGAAGGGTACAATCAAGTCCAAAACTGATAAACCCATACCCCTAAGAAATCACTAGAGATGCCATATAGATAAGATTTTAAAAAATCCCTTCTTTGTTGAAGCCCTGACCAATATATCCAGATTGTCAGTGCAAGAACCAAAAATACTAAGAGGGTACAGAGATAGCATACTGGACATCAACCTTTGAAATCTCCAAATCTTTAACCTCTAATACTGCCACCAAATAGTCTACACATCCGTCCAACAAAAGTAAGAAGCTGTGACAACCAAAAGAAAATGGCAGGAAAAAACATATGTAGCTAGAAGACCAGAAGTACAGGAGCACTTAATAGCGCTGTCAAAGATCCAAAATTGATGGAGTACTTATCAGGTGTCTATAACCATAAGAGACCTCATCTGTTGAAGCCTGATAATATCAGAAATGGCAAAGAAACAGGATGCATAGGAATGAACACTGGGCATCAACCTTCGGAACTTTCCAAATCTAAATCCTCTTAACTGCCATCCATTCAACAAAAGAAATCAAGCTGGGGTGATGCAACAAACCGGAAGCAGAGTACAACACATTAGTTGAAAATATTACCATTGTTGAGAACTTCCACACAACAACAGTTTTGACAAAGAGAAAAGGGACCCACTAATTAAGAAAAAAGCTGAACAGTAGCTCATTCTGTGGAAGACCCAATGGTTACATGCACAAAAAGAACGAAACAAGTACAAAACGTGGAAAACTCATACCACGCAGAGAGATCACTACAGATGTCAAACAATGCAACATTGCAAAGCGCCCATACCTTGAAGCCTGGTTATATCCAATTATCCAGATTGCAGTGCAAGCACCACAATGCAAAGAAATAGGGTCCACAGGGATGCACATCGAAACCAAACCACAAAATTTACAAATCTTATCCTCTTAGTATCATATCACCACCATGTAGCCTACAAACATTCATTCAACCAAAACTAAATCAACTGGTAAGCTAAACGAAAGCACAAAAGGTAAGCAGCGAGAACACGAAAGTAGAGTGCCAAAATGGCAGGAAAAAACATATGTAGCTAGAAGACCAGAAGTACAGGAGCACTTAATGGCGCTGTCATAGATCCAAAATTGACGGAGTACTTATCAGGTGTCTATAACCATAAGAGACCTCATCTGTTGAAGCCTGATAATATCAGAATGAAGTGCAAGCACAGAAATGGCAAAGAAACAGGGTGCACAGGAATGAACACTGGGCATCAACCTTCGGAACTTTCCAAATCTAATCCTCTTAACTGCCATCCATCCAACAAATGAAATCAAGCTGGGGTGATGCAACAAACCGGAAGCAGAGTACAACACATTAGTTGAAAATATTACCATTGTTGAGAACTTCCACACAACAACAGTTTTGACAAAGAGAAAAGGGACCCACTAATTAAGAAAAAAGCTGAACAGTAGCTCATTCTGTGGAAGACCCAATGGTTACATGCACAAAAAGAACGAAACAAGTACAAAACGTGGAAAACTCATACCACGCAGAGAGATCACTACAGATGTCAAACAATGCAACATTGCAAAGCGCCCATACCTTGAAGCCTGGTTATATCCAATTATCCAGATTGCAGTGCAAGCACCACAATGCAAAGAAATAGGGTCCACAGGGATGCACATCGAAACCAAACCACAAAATTTACAAATCTTATCCTCTTACTATCATATCACCACCATGTAGCCTACAAACATTCATTCAATCAAAACTAAATCAACTGGTAAGCTAAACGAAAGCATAAAAGGTAAGCAGCGAGAACACGAAAGTAGAGTGTGTTACAGGGCTATCAAAAGATCCAAGACTGAGTTTGAATACACTCATCAAGTGTCCGTAACCATGGAGATCTCATCAGTTGGATCACCAAAAAACATAAGCATCTGGATTACTTAGAAAAAAAGCAACAACATACATACTAGTGAAGCAATGCAAAGAGAGAAGGGAACCATTCTGATAATGGAAGAAATTTTAATTGAAGATCTGAATAATCATTAAAGCATCAACCAAAAAACCTCAACACAATTGACAGACAAGGGAACTACATGAAAAGAAGAATCTATGACTCTGTAAGACCCAACAGCTGCAAGCACAGAAAGAATGAAACATTTAAGTGCAAAGCTGGGGAGCCTGTACCACCTAGAATTCACTAGAAATGCCAGACAAGATCGAGAACCGCCTTCTTTCAAAGCCTCTGATAGTATCCAGATTCTAGTGTGTGCACTAACATGGCCAAGAAACAGGGTTGCACAGTATGCAAAACTGTACACCAACCTTCAAAATCCTCCAAGTCTAACCACCTCAACTTTCACCATACATCCACCCAACTAACAAAATCAAGCTGGCGTAATACAAGAAAAAGGAAGCAAAAAGAATGAGCAGCGAGTACTTGTCAGGTGTCCATAAGACCATAACCATCAACCATCTAGAATCTCATCAGTTGGATAATTGAAGAAACTAAGCATCTGGACTAAAATCCAAAATGGCCGTAAAATATGACACACAGTAGTGAAAACAAAACCTATTTTAGTTGTAATCCAGTAGTCAATAAATTCTGAACTAAGGCAACCTCGACATGAATGAACAAGCGGCTTCCATGAAAAGAATAATTCACTGCTCTTTAAGACCCAATGGCTGCAAGCACAAAAAGAAGGGTATAATCAAGTTCCAAGTTGACGAAAACCCACACCACCAAAGAAATCACCAGAGCTGCCACATAGACAAGATTTAAGAACCCTTCCTTGTTGAAGCCCTGAAAATATATCCAGATTGCAGTGCAAGAACCAAAAAGACCAAGAGGGTACAGAGATTACCATACTGGATATCAACCTTATGAATCTCCAAATCTTAACCTCTAATATTGTCACCATATAGTCTACAAATCCATCCAACAACAAAAAAATGAGTTGTGATAACCAAAAGAAAATGGCAGCAAAGAACATATGTAGCTAGAAGACCAGAAGTAGAGCCACTTTATGGAGAGGTAAGATCCACAAACCGAGTACTTATCAAGTGACTATAACCATAAGAGACCTCATCAGTTGGATCATTGAAGAACAAAGCATCTGGATTAAAAACCTCATTGCAGCAGAACACAATACTCACTTGTAATAAAATATTATCTTAGTCAAAAAGCTTCCATACAACAATAGTTTTGACAGAGAAAAGGCAGCCACAAGGAAGGAAACTGAATCAAAAATGTCAATAATCATAAAAGACTGAAACCTCAACACAGACAGATAAACACGGCCACTTCATGAAAAGAATAATTCACTGCCCCATTACCAATGGCTGCACAAATAAAAAGAAAGGAACAGTTGAGTGCAAATCTAACAAACCCCAAAATCACCCATATGTAATCACTATATATGCCATAGACGAGACTGAGAAACCCCTTTTGTCAAAAAGCCCGAACAATATACAAATTGCAGTGCGAACACCAAAAAGACAGAAAGGTGGCAGAGGATCACATGTTGATTATAACCAAGCTTTGAAATTTCCAAATCTGAATGTCCATAGAAGTACCACCATATGGCTACACATCTATCCAACCAAAACAAACTATCATGATAATGAAAAAAAATTGGAAGCACAGAAGATAATAAGTAGCTAGAAGAACAAAAGTAAGAGGTATTTTACATCACTATCAAAAGTAGGATTGGTCGAGTATTATTCAGGTGTCCATAGCCACAAAAGACCTCATCACCATAGGAAACCTCATAACTTGGGTCATCAAAAAACATATGCTTCTGGACCAAGAACTTCATGGCAGCAGAAATACAACACACTGGTCAAAAATAATATCCTAATTGAGAAACTTCCATACAACAGTAGTTTTGACAAAGATAAGAGCCATGAGGGAAGAAAATTGAATTGACAATTATCGAAAGTCATAAGAGACTGAACTAAAAAGGCCTCAACACATATGGACAAACAAGGTCACTTCATGAAAAGAAGAATCCACTGCCCTGTAAGACCCAATGGCTACAAGAAAAGGAATGAAGGAAAGAATTACTTGCAAAGTTGATGAAACCCACTAGAAAATGCAAGACAAGACTGAAAATGCCCTCTTGTAGCCTGATAATATCTATATTGCGGTGCAACCACAAAAATGACAAAGAATCAAGATTGAGAAACCCCTCTATCTTGCCTTATAATATTCAGATTGCAGTACCGGCACAGAAATGGCAGAGAAACAGGTTACACAAGAATGGACACTGGGCATCAACCTTCGAAATTTTCCAAATCTAATCCGCAACTATCATCCATCCAACAAGCAAAATCAAGTTGGGGTGATACAACAAACAGGAAGCAGAGAGCGGGGACCCACTTGATGGGGCTGTCAAGAGATCTAGGATTGAGTTTTGATTACTTATCAGGTGTCAATAAGACCATATACCCATCAACCAACCAGGAATCTCATCAATTGGATCATCAAAGAAACACAAGCATCTGAACTATAAACTAAAAACGGTAGCAGAATACAACACACTAGTGCAAGAAAAACTAATCTAGCTGGGAACTTCCATATAACGGCAATTTTTGACAAAGAGAGGAGGGACCAGTCTGATTGGGAAAGAAAACTGAAATGAGAATCGCAGTACTCATAAAACCTGAACTGTAGATACTATACTGATTGTCAACCTTTGAAATCTCCAAATCCTAACCTCTAATATTTTCACCATATAGTCTACACATCCATCCAACAAGAAAATGGTAGCAAAGAATATATGTAGCTAGAAGACCAGAAGTAGAGCAGCACTTCATGGAGAGATAGGTCAACAAACTGAGTACTTATCAAGTGACTGTAACCATAATGGGAGAGACCGCATCAGCTGGATCATTGAAGGGTGTCTGGATTAGAAGCTTCATGGCAGCAGAACACAATACACACTTGTAAGAAAATATTATCTTAGTCAAAAACATCCGTACAACAATAATTTTGACAGAGAAAAAGGATCCATAAAGAAAGAAAACTGAATCGAAAATCTCAATACTCGTAAGAGACTCTACTAAAGAAACCTCATCACGAACGGATAAGGCCGCTTCATGAAAAGAATAATCCACTGCTCTGTGGTTCAATGGCTGCATGAATTGAAAGAAAGGAATAGTTAAGTGCAAATTTGACGAACCCCAAAACCACCCATGTAATCACTAAATATGCCATAGACATGACCAAAAAAACCCTTATGTCAAAGCTTGGACAACATCCAAATTACAATGCAAGCACCAAAGACCAAAAGATGACAGAGGATCACATGTTTGGTTATATCCAAGCTTTGAAACTTCCAAATCTGAATGTCAATAACAGTATCACCATATGGCTGTACATCTATCCAACCAAAAGAAACTAGCGTGATAATGAAAAAAAAATTGGAAGCACAGAAGATAAGTAAGTAGCTAGAAGACCAAAAGTAAAGCAGTATTTTATGTCACTCCCAGCAGATCTAGAATTGGCCGAGTACTTATTCAGCTATCCACAGCCATAAAAGACCCCATTACCAAAGGAAACCTCATCACTTGGATCATCGAAGAACATATGCGTCTGGACTAAGGACTTCATGGCAGTAGGAATACTACACACTGGTCAAAAATAATATCGTAATTGAGAAACTTTCATACGACAGTAGTTTTGACCAAGTCAGAGGAGTCATGATGGAAGAAAACTAAATTGAAAATTATCGATACTCATAAAAGACTGAACTAGAAAAGTCTCAACATATGTAAGACCCAATGGCTGCAAGCAAAGGAATGAAGGGAAGAGTTACATGCAAAGCTGACGAAACCCACTAGAAAATGCAAGACAGGGTTGAAAAACCCCTCTCCCGAAGCCTGATAATATTTAGATTGCGGTGCAAGCACAAAAATGGTAAAGTATCACGATTGAGAAACCCCTCTTTCTTGTCAGATAATATTCAGATTGCAGTGCCAGCACTAAAATGGCAGAGCACAGGAATGGGCACTGGGCATCAACCTTCGAAATTGTCCAAATCTAATCCTTTTAACTGTCATCCATCCAACAAATAAAATCAAGCTAGGGTGACACAACAAACAGGAAGCTGAGAAGATATGCAGCGAGAACATACCAAAAGAGACGGACCCACTTGATGGGGCTGTCAAGAGATCTAGCATTGAGTGTTGATTACTTATCAGTTGTCAATTAGACCATATACCCATCAACCACCAGGTTGATCTCATTAATTGGCGAAGAACACAAGCATCTAAACTAAAAACGGCAGCAGAATACAACACACACACACTACTAGTGCAAGAAAAACTATTTTAGCTGGGAACTTCCATTTAGAGGCAATTTTTGACAAAGAGAGGAGGGACCACTCAAATTCAGGAAGAAAACTGAAATGAGAATCTCAGTACTTACAAAACTTGAACTAAAGAAACCTCAACACAAATGTCCAAACAAAGCCCTCCATGAAAAGAACAATCCACTACTTGGTTAGACCCAACTGCAAGCACAGAAAGAAGGGAACAGTTCAGTGCAAAGCTGACAAAACCCTTATCACCTGAGAAATCACTAGAGATGCAAGACACAATTGAAAAACCCCATTTTTAGTCTAACCCTGACAATATCCATCTTGGAGTGCAAGCACTAAAAAGACCAAGAAACAGGTGCGTAGGAATGCATACTTGATACAAGCCTTTAAAGTCTCCAAAGTAATCCTCTATTAATGTCAGCATATGGTCTACGCACATATTCACCAACAAACAAAATCAAGCAGGTGTGATAACCAATGGAAAATGGAAGTAAGTTTTTTAATATTAGATTTAAGTAAGTTTTTTAATATTAGATCGCTAAGGAAATATTGAATTAAAAAAGACCCAAGAGAATTGCCAAAGTGAAGCTTTTATATTGCTCAAGATTTAAAAGATTAATTTGCTTTCAGTTTATACAACTCATCTAGAGCTAATTTATAAATATAAATTGTGTATAAGTCTCCATTATAGAATTCTCAACTTAACTAGAATGTTTCATGAACTTTCATGCAAACTCATGAAATTTTAAGGTTTTTCAAGGAAAATCTTTATACATCTTTCAAATATTTCAGTAAGGACTAGTCTTCTTTCTATGTAAGCATTTCACATGGACAACATTATACCACGTGACACTAAAGTGACATGATGTCGCGGTGGGTGATCACATTTTGGTGTCATGTGACTTCACATAGATAGTTTCATTTGTTCCTCAGTAGAGTCTAAATGAAAAGATGAGAGTAGACCTTGGGGTATGTAAAAGCACACGATGAGACTAACTTCATACATTCTTTTACTTGTAGAAATTGTCATACCTCTCTCCTTGATTAATTTTTGAAGAATATTTTTTTGTTCATTATAACTATTTAATGTTGTAGATTAAGTTTAAGATATAGTTGATGATGTCTTTATGCCAAAAACTCAATCCTAGATCCTAGGAAAGATAAAGAGAATGAAAGGCACGAAATTATGTGGAGGAAAGGCAAGAAAATGATCCTTAATGTATGAGGTTGAATTATTTTGATCCTTTATATATATCACTTAGGGTTCGTTTGGTGTATTGGATAAGAAAAAATAATCTTGCATTGAGTTTTTAGTACCCCTTCTTTGTTTGGTTACAAAGTGTGGAATAATTTATCTTAGGATTAATAATTATGATTGAAATAAGTTATCTCTACTTGTGGATGAAATACTAAAATTGCATAATAACAAAAGTCCCTCCTTAAAACCCTCTTTTATACATCACTTTTGCATACATGTATATTCAATACAACTTATGAGGACATTCACAACCTTTACTACTCTTTATTTTTATGATTATATATTTTTTCATTAAAAATTACACTATATAAATTTATTTGTTATTTATGAATACATTATATGTTGAATTTATTTAAATAATACTTATGTTTATTTATATTTTTATTTCTCTTAAAATGTTCACTCCACTATTGAATCACATATTTTTAATTTATTTGTCTTTTAATCACTTAGAAAATTTATATTTTATATATCAATTAAATTGAAGATAACTTCAATATTTTACAATAATATGATTGATATGTGCTTAAATGAAGTGAAATTATTAATAAAGTTTCTTTTACTTTAACAAACTTAAGATGAGATTTTATTTTTAAGTTAAATAAGATGAATATTTTTTATTTAAAAACATCCGGCATATTATGAGAATGCACACACAAAAATATTTAAGCTAAATGAGATGAAAATTTTATTTTAAAAAGTGGATAACTAAAACAGGCAAAGAAAGTACAAAAAGTAAATAAAATGGAGTTTTTAGCATAACTTATCATGACATAACTAGTTCCAACATGACTTGTCTTCGAACCAAATGACCTCACATAACTTATTCCATCTTTTATCCCGCATAACTTATACAAGAGAAATCTAGTTCCCTTTTTATCAATCAAAAAGAAAAAAAAATGTAGTTCCCCTTGTTCTCTCAAAGAAACAGTAAGATCAATGTTGATTTATTATAGGGGGATCTTAAAGTTCAGGAAAAGGATGCATGATTTTTTTGTGACGTCATTTAGTTTTATACTCTAGGTGTTTTTGTTATTTGGATTTTCTATTGTTACCCAAGTTATGTAACTTAAATAACCACAAAACAAATTCACACAGCCAAATGTTATGTCCCGCCACTTTACAGTTCAAATTTGACACTGGAAGAAGGGGGAATAATCTAAAGTTGTGGGGAGGTTAGTGGAAGACTCTAGAATTTCCTAGATCCCTCTAGAATAACTTAGAAGATAATCTTATAAGACCTTAGATTTCTCTAGAGTAGTAGAGAATTCTAGAAGGGGGCTAGATATTTTCTAAGAAAGCTTTAGAAATTCCTAGAAAGTGTAGAGATTTCTAGAGAAGGGACTAAAGTATAATTATTAGAGGGACTTGTAAAGTAATTTTTATTTGTACTTAGGCCCTTAAGAAGTAGTATAAATAGAAGGGCCTCTCATTTGTAAAGCAAGCAAGTTGTAAAGCATTCCACAAAGCAATACAAAACTTTCTTCTTAAAAAGCTCTCTTGTTCTTCTAAGTCTTTCTTCATATTCTCTTAGCAATCTTCCTACTTGAGCTTATAAGATCTTGAAAGAATAGTGAGTAAGTTGTCAAGTGCCGCACGGATCATTTGCCAACAATCTAAGTCCGTGACACAAATCTGTTATGCTCCTTTGTGTATACCTATGTGGTTTTATTACAACAGACATTAATTTGATATGGACCGTGATGCATTAAGACTTATGGGGTTGACTATTTGTCTTAAAATGGCATAAATTTGTGGATCTTGAACAAGTATTCAAATCAATTTCTTCACTTTCTACGTAACCTTCTTGACTATAATGTAGTTAACCTCCTATAGGCAGGCATCCAAATTGGACTAAATCCTTTGTTAGGCTATTGTTTCCTCAAAGTTGTGAAGACATCAGTTTCTCCACAAGATCAATTTTTCTGGTTGTATGATGAATTTTAGGACCAGAACAAATCTGTGATCAATCATACTACTTTTTACCTATTACTTCCCGTATTGGAGCATCCAACTCCCAGGTATATTTTTACTCCATAACTTGTGCAAAAAGCATGGGGAAGTATAATTAATGCTGTAGATGTTGAATTAACTTCTGTGTAGTTTTATATAGACATGCAGGGACATTGGAACATTTTGTGTTATATCTGGTAATCCTTTCAATATTCATGTTGGATTCTAAACTTCCTATTTATGAAATTCTTGAAAAAGAAAAGAGGGGTGGAGGTGGTGGATACGTTCTCATGAATCTCTGTTGAAGCAAGATCTTATCCTTCAACATTCCAAATTTTGCTGAGGAAGTAACCAGTTCTTAAGGATGAGACACCCATATTGCATGAACATACACCAGCTGCTAATGGGGTTTCAATCCTTACTATTTATCTCCATCTTTGCCTCCTAAATAGGGCCTAGCTTATACGACATTTGACGAAGAACTACCGATAGAGGATAACTTTAACTGGTTAGTTTTGGAGAGGCTTTGCTTTATTTGATGGAAATAGCTCAGTTTTCTTTCTTCATCCAAAGTATAACCAGGGACATCTAATCTCTATTTCTCTAGATGCATAATAAAAGGTTCCTCTATAACATTTATGCTATATTTTGCATATTAAAGCCTTGAAACTGTCTCTGGAAGATGGCCCAGCTGTTGAGAGCTGGAGTAACAACCTAGATCAATTAATATTCAAATTTCATCGGAGGCAATCCTAGATGAAACTTTTAATTTGTTTATGTTTTGGTGGGTAGAGTTATCCGGCACTTGTGTTAGTGGGAGGTAACAGGTACCAAAGGAATTTTAGTTGAGGTGTGCTGCAAGCTTGCCTCAACAGAGTTGTTATTAAAAAAGAGTTTAAACCTTGAAACTTGAGAAAAGAAAAGCTTATTCTTAAGTGACTTGGTGGAACATACCATTTCCTAGATATCTAGGAAAACACCTTCATTACCCTCTTGTGGACTGTCTTCAGAGATGGAACACCTTTTACTGCGAACATGAGAAATGATTTTCAGAGGTTTCCTTTTACTCCTACCATCGCATTGGTAAATGATTAGTTTGACTGTTCATTATGTGTAGTGTGCATCTTTTAACTCATTGCAAAAATTTCACCATTCGAGAGGTCATTATGCATAAAAATTGAAATGAACTGTATGTAGAATATATATGCTAATCTTCATACTTAATACCCACTCTACTTCAGAAACAATTGTTCTAAACTGACATTACTAGATGCAAAGGACTTGAAAATATAATTATCCAAGAGGTTACCTATCAACTTGACAATCTCTTGCAAGAATTACAGCATGATCATAAATCTAATTCCATATTCTCCTTACCTGTGAATCCTATCCAATAACTTCTTGAATAATTGTTTTTTCAAGTTCTTTGCATCCACTAAAGTTAGCTTAAAGCAGTTGTTTCTGAAGTAGAGTGGATATTAAGTATGAAGACTAGCATATACATTCTACATATTGTTTATTTCAATCTTTTGATTTCATTTAATGCAAAATTTGATTAGCATACACAAATTTCTTTGCTTGTTTTAACTATCTATCCTGTTATAGGAGCCAGCCACCTGATTCATCACCTTCATGAAAATGGGAAACCAATTTGTGTTGCTACAGTGTATGTCATCTTCTTTTAGTTTTGTTCACCAGGAAGTTTAACATTGGTGGCATAATTAGCATAGCAAGTAGATGTGTTAGAATTATCATATGCTAAGATAATGTTTTAAGAAGTAAGATTCAACAAGTGAACTAATATAAATGCATCTTTCAGTACACACACGTGGCACTTTGATTTGAAAACTCAAAGACACAGCAAACTTTTTTCACTAATGCATCATGTCGTTCGTGGTGATGATCTAGAAGTTAAACAAGGGAAGCCATCACCTGAAATATTCCTTGCAGCTGCAAACAGATTTGAGGTAATTCTCTGATTTTTGTTTCTCTAGATTGGTAGATTCTAAGAGATCTCGCAGCAATGATGCTTAACCTTCTCTTGGTAAATCTTCTATTACATAGACCTCCTTTAGTATTGTCTAACTGATAATTTACCTACTAGACTTTTCAAATATGCCTGTTTCTATTGGCTTGGTTCTTACATCAAACTTCAAATAATGTTATTTTTTAGAAATAGAAATTTTGCTCTGTGAGCTATTTACTGTGATGCTGTGATCAAACACATTAGTCATCTTTAATTGTTAACTTCCAAATGAAAAAAGTGACGTCAATGATATTTGTTAAGATGTTGCACTGTTTTGCCATCTCAGAAGTTAATTTATGAATCTGACTCGCTCATATCAATCCAATCCTCCCCCTCTGCATGTTCTACAGATGTCTTGTCATCTTCAACTTCACTAATCAAGGTACTGCACACTATTGTAACGTATCAGCAAAAAAGTATAAAACAGTTCTATATACAAATATACATTTATGTAATGTAGCTTGACTTGATATGGAGGTTAAAAAAGAAAGAAAGACTTTCGAGATTTGTGGTCTAAAATAAGTAATAGATGTTTGTGTAGCTATAAATCATTTCATTAAGGGTAAAGTGGACATTTTCTAGTTAAATTGTTACTGAATATAGAAATTTGTCATTCTTTCTGGGACCAACTAGAATGGAAAGTGTGTCATATAAATTAGGACATAGGGAGTATGATACCCCTTCCTTGCTCCATTTCCCAATATAACCTAATTAAGTGAGCTTCAGCATCAAGGCACACAGAATTGTGTCGGAAAACTGTTAAGCCTAACCCATCTTGAGTCACCGGAACTTGTATTTTCCGGACATTGATGTCAGCGAGGTCCAGTTCACAAGATTAATTTTCTACCCTTCCATCTCCATTCACCAATCTTAACCCTATCAACTTTCTATATCAGATGGAAATTCCAAAAGAAATATTTCATTGATCATTTCATCAACCCCAAGCTTTGATGCTCCCAGCTTCTTCTGGCCCAAAATATAGTCTTTTGTGTGCAACTTCATCTCTGATGTCCCTTCTACATTTTCTGTTAAGTATGTGAATATGTACCGTTTACATTGCATTAAAGACTCCCCAACTACCTTCAATACCATATCTTCATTATCAGCCTATAATAAGATCTCTGTATCAGACAATTTATGAATCATAGCCTCTACATATGATCACTGGGTGACAGGAACTACCTCACGAGTCTGTATACTCCGATTTTCAGCAAACCTCTGAATCTTTCAAGCTAAGTCAACCCATCCGTAGTTATCCTTGAACACAGAGACTATTATTTGTCTTTTCCTCCGTCCATGGACTGTCACTATACTTATGTATATAAAAGTTAATCCAAAGTTATGTTTGAACAAAATGTGTTTTGATTATTCAAAACTCAACATGGAGACTTTTTGGGATAGACGGTGTATTTAAAAGAGAAAAATCTGGTTCCATGTGATTTTTATATGGTATAGTATGTTTAAGAAGTTCTCTTTTTAGGAAGGACACTATTTTGGGATAAACTAAAATTGGAAGCTGGGCATTCGAATTGAAGCGGGGAGTGTGTAACATCTAAAATTTCTTGGACGTTTTACTACAGAAAGCCAAAATCTGTTCCCAAAATTGTACTGTGATAGACTACTTTTTCTGAATGTACAAGCCTTTAGGGAAAAAAATGTAAGTTAACACTATTTTGGTTACCAAATCTGAGAAAGTTAGCTGTAATTTGTAAACCTAGAATGGAGATCCTTCAGACAATGGAAAAGTAGATATGTGGTCAGTTTAAGTAGTTATTATGAAATATCATGGATGCCTACGAGCTGTATTCTTTATGTTTTATATGGGCAGGGTGGACCAGTAGATCCACAGAGGATTCTTGTATTTGAAGATGCGCCCTCTGGTGTCCTTGCAGCCGAGAATGCTGGAATGTAAGTCTATCACCAAAAAATTTAATGTCTGGTGGTAATTTTTTGATTTTTCTTCTAGTAGAATAACTTGAGAGAACTACATGGTTACTTTTGAACTAAGTGCCTCTTTGGTTGAGTGAAATTTCACTTCATAGAACTTGAATGCTGGAATATAAGTCTATCATCAAAAAATTTGATGTCTGGTGATATTTTTTTGATTTTCTTCTAGTAGAATAACTTGAGAACTACATGGTTACTTTCGAACTAAGTGCCTCTTTGGTTGAGTGAAATTTCACTTAATAGAATTTCCAACTCTCCTTGTACTTTCCAGAAAATGCTTGCACAGCTGCATATCTTTTATTTTGTTTTTTTTTTCACTGTATGGTTTTTTGTCTTAGTTATTACTATGAATATTTTGCTCTCCAACAGCAGTCTTATGTACTTGACATCCTGTGCAAAAGGTTACACTGATAGGTTTCAACATGTAAATAGTCTGCCTTTTATATTTCGTCTAGATTTATGTCTCAACAATTTGGCACTAATTAGTTGATAAACTCATAGGTGTTGTAAATCTCTTGAAGATGACATCTAGTAATTGAGAACACTATGATTTTGGTCTGGCTCTTGGTCTCAGAGCACTCCTTCAGGATCTTGCATTTTTCTTCCTCCTATTTTGGGGTTTTGTCTTGATTTTCAAGAGCCTTTTTCAACCTATCAACATTGCAAGTTCTTCTTGTTGTTCTAATTTTCTGTCTGATTTATAATCTTCTTTGGTCCCTTCGGGATTATTCGATAATCTAAAAGATACATGTTATTATTCTGTCCTCAACTTGCCTCAGTTTGCTACTTTATCAGGACCCTGAATTTTCTATGGCACCCACCTAGTTTTGCTTGTGATGGATAGACAGTATTCCTTGTTTGGGTCCTTACATATGCAGACCTAAATCTCTTGCTAGTAGTGATTATTAGTCCTTGTAACATGGTTCCTTTTTGGTGTTTGCTCTGGTTTCTTGTGTTTTCCTAATAGTTTTCCTGCTGTCCCCAATATGAGGCTATGTTTTTTCCTTAAATTAATTTCTTCATATGTGTTCAGTTTGGAATGTTATCCGTTTTCATGAGCTTTGAACTTCCTCATTTTTGTTTGCTACTATTATTACTGCATTTTTGGGTCTTATGAGGCATGATTAAACGCCAGTAACATGCTTCAGCTACTAAAATCCCCAAAGTTCTGTTCGTTGATAAGGGTTTCTTCTGGTAGATGCAACAACGTACGCCAAGTGGTTCCTGAAGTGGCATTATGATTTCCATTGTCATTGATATAGAAGATCATTTTGGTTGCATTTTGGTCTCTTTTATCCCCCATCCATTGCATTAATGTTCTTATGAGAAAAGTGAAGATATAGATGTCATCATGACCTCAAATTTTGGATCGTGATGGTCAAGCTCAAGAATGAACAACTAGTAATCCTTAGAAAGACAACATTCAACTCTAAATATAGCTGCATGAGCCTAAGCTTGTTACTCCCAAGAGCCACAACCAACAGGTGTAGAAAAAACATAGACTGGGGTAGCATCTCTAATCACACCTCTATTCCAAATTTTCCAGATTGAGCAAATTAACTTTCATTTGTTTTAATCTTCATCCATCCATTAGCAGACATAATTTAGGAAAATGTATAAAGCTCTGATTGCGCTATCATCTATTGACTTGGGATTTATGTTACTACATGCAGGTCAGTGGTTATGGTTCCAGATGCAAGGTTGGATAGTTTGTATCATCAAGACGCTGTTCAGGTTTTGAATTCTTTACTTGATTTCAGCCCAGCCGATTGGGGATTGCCTCCATTTGAAAATGCATCAGCCAAACTCGATTAGTTTAGTTTGATCATAATCCTCAAGTTCCTAAACAGCGCCTTTATGAGTTCATAATTTGGATTTTTGGGGTTCGCCTCTAAGTTGGTTATTCATAGAATATTCAACTTTACTTATTATCTTAGAGATTGAAGGTCCCTTTATAGGTTGGTTCATTTCAAGTTTTCAACCCTTTACTTCACTTAGTATTATTATATGCAAAGATTGCATGTATTCTTATTGGAATAATTGTCTGAGACCAAGCCCAGTCTTCTTTACTAGCTAATATACCTCTCACATCTCGAGTCTCGACCTTTCTTTAATCAACTCTCTATCGCTTAAAATTTCCCTCCCACTTAGTATTGCTCTGACCTATATACAACACTTAAAATTTCCTTCTAAGTTGATGAAGTTATTATTATTGTAGTGCTATTGGGACACGAACTTTATTGTAATTCTATTAGGAAAGAAAAATCAAATCTAGGCTATAAAAGGAGGTGATATTGTGATGTATGAATAAGAAGAAATAAGAAGGAAGAAGAAATTTCTCCCAAAAGTCTCTTATTCTTCGATTTTGCATCTCTATTTTTTACATGATGTCAAAGCTCCTTCGACCTTGATAGAGAATTAAATTACGTCTGCTATCGATGGGCGGCACCAACCAATGAATGTTGTATGTCTGTCCAATGATATATACATGAAAAATAATCATGTTAAGATGATGGTGCGAAAAATATTGTAGATTTAAATAGGTGCAAGCAAATATGAAATAAGAGAAAGAAGCTTTTCTCTAATGGGTAGAGAAAAAATAGAGAAAGACAGGTTGAAAGTGATTTGAAGTGAACCAACAAAATTGAAAGTCGATGAGAAAGTGCATCCACAAAATTGGAATGTTGGAGAGAAAATGTTTTAATAATTGAATGTTGATGAGAAAGTGCATTAACAAAACTAGAATGTTGGTGAGAAAGTGTTGCAATAGAAGATTGAAGAGAATATGCTTCAATAATTAAAGGTTAATGAGAAAGTGCATCAACAATTGAAATGTGGGAGAGAAAGGTGCTCCAACAATTGAAGGTTATAAAAACAGTGACTAATGTTTGAAGAATCTGTCTTCCTTCTCATTTTAGAAAAGAAGAATATATAAACATAAGATTGAATCTTCTACTCCTAAAATATTTTCTAAAGATATTTTGAGATATTCTAATTCCTATAATATATCATATAATATCTCATAGAATATTACACCTCTTACAAAACTATATACACAATCTAAAGTTACTATATTTACAGATCTTTGCTTAATACCCCCTCAAGTTGGTGCGTGAAGATTTTGAATGCCCAACTTGCAAAGAAGGTAGTCAAACTGATGTTTTCCTAATGCTTTTGTAAAAATATCAGCGAGCTGCACTTTAGAGGAAACATATGTTGGATGAATGTTGCCCTTCGTTATCTCGTCTCGGAGAAAATGAAAATGGCAATCTATTTCTATATGTTTCGTCCTTTCATGAAATACTGGATTCTTTGCTATATGCAGCGGTGACTGACTATCACAATATAGTCTTATTGGAGTAGGATGTGTCACCCTTAGACTGGACAAAATTCCCTTTAGCCACTTCAATTCACAAGTTATGGTGGCCATAGATCTGTATTCAGCTTCTGCCGATGACCTGGACACCGTTTGCTTCTTAGTCTTCCAAGATATTGGTGAATTGCCTAAAAAAAAAACCACCCAGTGAGAGATCGTTGTGTTAAAGGACAACTTGGCCAATCTGAACCACACCATCCATATAGCTTTAAATCACATGCACTACGCAATAAGATACCTTTTCCAGATTCAAAAATTGAACAACTCGTAGCACTGCTTCCTAGTGTTCTTTTTGTGGGCAATGCATAAATTGGGATAGTACATGCACACAATAGGACAAATCTGGTCTAGTGAAGCACAAATATAGAGACGACCTACTAATCGTCGATACCTCTCTAGATCAACAAGTGGACTTCCTTCCGCTAGTGCTAACTTGTGGTTTGACTCTATAGGAACATTTGCAGGTTTGGCTCCTAGTAATCCAACTTCAGAAATAATATCCAGAGCATACTTACGTTGACATAGGAAGATGCCTTCTGAATTTCTCGCAACTTCAATGCCCAAAGTATACTTCAAAGTGCCTAAATCTTTCATGTGAAAACAATCACTCAAATAGCTTTCGAATTTTTGGATGGCACTATGATCATTTCCAAAAAGTATCAAGTCATCCATATAAACAAGAACATTCAGTTGTATATCCTTCTTCTGTAAAGTAAACAATGAGTAGTCAAAGTAGGATTGCATGAAACCATACTCCTTCAAGGAAGTTGATAACATTGCAAACCAACATCTTGGTTCTTCAATCCATACAGTGATTTTTGCAGTCTACAAACCATATCAGAATGTTGTACTTTGAAGCCTGGAGGCATTTTCATGTACAATTCTTCTTGGAGGTCTCCATGAAGAAAAGCGTTATGAACATCCATTTGATGCAACTCCCATTGCTTTGTTGCAACTACAACTAAAAATGTCCGCACTGTAGCCATCTTGGCAACTGGAGCAAATGTTTCATTATAGTCAATTCCCTCTTTTTGATGGTTGCCAAATATTACTAGTCATGCTTTGTGTCGCTCCACAGAACCATCATAATGATATTTTATTTTATAAATCCATTTGCACCCGAGTGCTTTCTTTCCAGGTGTTAATGTTTCAATTTTCCATGTCTCATTCTTTTCAAAAGCCTCAATTTCAATCTGCATTGCTTGTCTCTACCTTTCATCTTTCACTGCTTCTGAGAAGGATGATGACACATGATCTGTAGTAATACCTGCAACAAAATTTCGATATTGCAAAGAAAATTTGGCACAATTCACATAATGGGTTATTGGGTAAGGCGTACCTGAGATATGCGTTGTAGCAGGTGAACTAGTGGAAAGACTCAATTTCCAGATGGTATTAGTAACATAATCGCATAGGCGAGCAGGCTGTTGTTTTATTCGATGTCTACGACCCAATTAAGGTTCATTATTTTGTTCTTCGATGCCCTCTACCTCTTGGATACTAGACATGTCCCCTTCCCCCATTTCTTGAGCATCTTGCACCTCATTAACTTGTGAATCAGACATATTAATCACTGGTTGGTGGTCGCCATGCTCAACTCCAATATCTCTCTCAAAATCATCATCAACCGATCCATTATCAACAACTTTTTCAATATTCTCATAAGAACTGGAAACTTGTTGTTTAAACGGGAATTCATTCTCCAAAAATACAACATCTCTAGAAACAAAGTATTCATTTGTTTCAAGATCATATAATTTTCAACCCTTTTTCCTGTATGGGTACCCAACAAAAATACATTTACGACTCTTACTTGTAAATTTATCTCCTTTTCTTCCCTGATTATGAGCATAACACATTGAACCAAAGATCCTCAAGTTCCCATAAGAAGGAGGCTCTCCATGCAAAATTTCATACGGAGTTTTTCCATTTAAAATTAAAGGAGTTCTATTAATCAAGTAACCTGCATCCAACACACATTCTCCCCAAAAATTAATTGGAAGATGTCCCTGAAAACGTAGTGCTCGTGCTATATTCAAGATGTTCATGTGTTTCCTCTCCACCCTACCATTTTGTTGTGGGGTTCCGACACAAGAACTTTGAAAAACAATTCCTTTTTCAAGAAAATAATTTTTCATGCAAGTAAATTCCGTCACATTATCACTTCGAATAATTTTAACTTGTTTATTATACTATCTTTCTACCATGGCAAGAAAATTCAACATCATGTGTGACACCTCCTTCTTATCAATTAACAAAAATATCCATATTGTACGGGAATAGTCATCTACAATTGTCAGAAAATATGAAGCACCACAAGAAGATAGATTTTTGTATGGACCCCACAAATCACAATGAACGAGTTCACACTTGTCACAAGCTTTATTTTCACTCAAAGGAAACCTATCTCTAGTCTGCTTAGCTTGTTGACAAACATCACAAGATTTATTCATCATCTCACTATCATTGGTGGGAATAACATTGGAAACTAACTTGGTAATCCTTAAAGAAGGATGCCCTAGACGCTTGTGCCAATAATCAAGCGAGTCTGCCCCATTTTTTATTGCCATAGCTTGTGGTACCACTTGAAAATAATAGAGTCCATCCCTTCGTTCACCCACACCAATCAACATCCTCAAAGTGCGGCCCTGCATAGCACACAATTTTTTAGTGAATTGAACAAGACAATCGACTTCATCTATTAATTGCGATACAAAAATTACATTGCATTTTAAACTAGGCATAAAGAGAACATTTTCAAGCTTCAAGTTCTCGCTAAGTTTTACAAATCCCTCTTTTTTAGCTATTGTATGTTGTCCATCTGGAAGTCCCACAGGACATCCAAACACTTCAAGCAAGTCCGTTATGCACTTCAAGTTTGCAGTCATATGGTTTGATGCTCCTGTGTCAATTATCCATGTGATTTTGTCATGTTTACTGGTCATCCTCTCATCCGTACCAGTTTTATGGTTGTTCACCATATCACACAGGATTAACCATTGTTCATTGTTCAAGCCAACACTGGTCATATCATTTACTATGTCAGTTGTTCCCAATCTTGCAGCACATACGAAAGTAGTTTGAGCAGTATTAGCACGTACTGCTCCACCTCGACCACGTCCAGTGCTTGACCCAGTTCGTTGTTGTTATGGCAGCCCCTTACCCTTGCCACTAGTCCATCATTCTCCTCGAGGGCGATCACCCCACCAGTCCGGGTAGCTTATAAGCTAAAAGCAAAAATCTGCCTCATGTCTAGAATGTTTACAATGAGTACAATTCATTGATTTGTCCTTCACCTCTCCATGCCCCCTTGTCCTGCTATTTGTTTGAACCGCAAGTCCGAAGACCTTACCTCTTTCTTCCTTTGCACGAGTGATGGTATTCAGCCTCTCCTGCTGGATTAAAATAGAGTAGACTCTGTTTAGAGTCGGCAATGGGTTTGTAGTGAGCATGTTGGTTCTAACAGTCCCGTAGAGTGTGTCATCCAATCCCATAAGGAATTGATGCACTTTTTCTTCCTCCCGTCGCTTTTCTAGTTGTGCTCCCATGTTATACTTGCATCCTTCACATGTACATATAGGAATTTGTTCATAATTTGCTAGATCGTCTCATATAGCTTTCATCCTTCCATAGTATGCTATAATTTCCATATCACGTTGCTTACAATCTGCCAAATCAAATTTCAACTGTTGAATCCGATGTCCATTGGCAACTGAAAATCGTTCCATAATTTCTGTCCAGAGATCTTTTGCATTCTCCATATGTGATATGGTTGAATGCAAAGTTTATTCGATGGTATTTCGAATCCATGATACTATCATGGATTGAACTGTCCACCAATCCTCCAACTCAGAAAACCCTTCTTCCAATTGTATGATTGTTCCGTCAACAAATCCCCATTTCTTTCGAGCACACAATGCGGTACGCATTGCGCGAGCCCATTCTTCATGATTTTCTCCTCGTAGTTGTACTTACATGATCAAGTTTCCTGGGTTGTCGTTTGAAGTCAAATCGTAAGGTGAGATTTTCATTTTGGTTGGTTCATTTCTTTGTGATTCTTCATCCCCTGCTGTGGATCTGATACCATATAAAAACAATGACTAATGTTTGAAGAATCTGCCTTCCTTCTCATTTCAAAAAAGAAGAATATATATATATATACATAATATCAAATCTTCTACTCCTAAAATATTTTCTAAAGTTATTCTGAGATATTCTTATTCCTATAATATATCATATAATAGCTCATAGCATATTACATCTCTCACAAAATTATATACACAATCTAAAGTTACTATATTTACAGATCTTTGCTTAATAAAGGTTGAAGAGAAAATGCTTCAACAAATTGAATGTTGGCGACAAATGCATCAACAAATTGGAAAATTCTGACAAGTGCATCAATGAGAGTTGAAGAGAAAGTGTTTCAACAAATTAAAAATTGGTGACAAGTTCATCAACGAGAGTTGAAGAAAAAGTGCTTCAACAAATTGGAAGATTGGGTTCGATATAGGCACCCCAGGCCGTGCATGAGAGATTTGAATATACTCTCGATTCATGAATGTCATGCACCGAATTGAATAGTGAAACCTTGAACAAATGAATGTTCAGATATGTGTGTGAGGTGAAGGGGGTGTTGTAGAAGAAAATATTTCGTCTAGGGGAAGAACATGTAGTTGATATCAAGAATGAGAAAGATCAAACAAAATCTCAAACAAGAGAAGACCACACTGAAGAAATTCGAACAAGGGCTATTCGAAATGAAAAAGTATGAATAGAGGAAGTCTAGACTCAAGAAAAAAGATCAAATGCGTTGTGCTAAACTAGAAATCGCAGGAAAGGATCACATTTTTTTTTATAGTAGGGAAATCGTGCTGTTGCTACCCTTTTGGGTGCGCACAGGATAAAACCCCCGCTCCCATGCAATAGCTCACAAACCACATAGGAGAGGTAACCCGCATTAAGAGAATTTAAAGATACTTGAGACGAAGGAGAAAGTACTTCTGAAGAAGGTTTAGGTTTATGTGGAGGTTGAAAAGGCCAAAGAATTTGCAAGAGCTAAGAACAAGAGAGTTGTTATTCAATGTTTGAAAAGAAGAACTCTTTTTAAACAACAAATTGAGCGGCTTGTCAGTTTCTAGCTTCATATTATCGATTAAATGATAATGCTAGAAGGTGCTAACTGCTAAAGTTAATATTAATTCTATTGATATTTTGAGAATGCAACTATTGTAATGAAAGCGATGTGAAAATTGATGAACATTAACGATGTGCACAAGATAATGTACAAAATAAATTAACAAATTGTCACAACCCAAGACTACCCCCTAGATGTGACATGGTGCCTAGAACCACAAGTGGCCCCAAGCTAACTACATGCCATAGTATGACACTAAGATAGCATACATAACTGAATAAACTAAAAAGCGAAACAAGTCTCAATAGCCATCATATCAATGTAAGAATATGACATATAAGGACGTAAGCAAAAATATAATTGTTTGTCTAAAAGCCTCTAAATCATTGTGAGTTGCTAGGACAAGTCCCTATCTCAGTCGAACAATCTAAAACTAAATGAAAGTACCGAAGAAAATCATAACAAGGTATGTCACCGAACCATGAAACCTCATCAAAATAGTGCAAGCTGGGAGGAACAATGTACTTACTGCGGGCTTGATGAGATACACAAGAACTTTTATTATGAAACAATATAGGCAAATAGTATGCGGTCAGTACTCGTAATGTAATGAGCATGAGGAAAATACATAAAAATGACATTAGAACATAATAAGTCTGTAAAACATATTAAAGCAATAATCACGTAAACACAACATGAAAACTGATGATCTGATTTTGAAAACATAGTACAAGGTCATACAATATCTGAAAATCATATCATAATGTAGGAGATACTATTAACCGACTAAACCATGTGAATTACAACATGGAGTTCAATGTATTGCTCTCGCACCAAATAGAGAGTGTCCTACTTGCCAATGTAAGGACCATGATATTTGAGCTATGATGGATCCACTGGCTAATATCTATCTGAGACAAATCCTACAGTGGTACGTGGTTCTGGGACAAAGGGATTTCTTCCAAAGATCTCATGCTTCTATTAACGGGTGAGCCTTCATCTCTAGGTCAACTTGGTGCTAAATATACTCCCAATGAAAAATATGTTAAACATTGAAATAGTAATAATCTGATTATACTGAATCATTGATGAAAAATCTTATAATTTGAGTAGCTCCTTAAATCATGATAACATAACATAGTTTGAGAGACACTTTATTTGAAATCATCTAAATTATGATAAGCATACATACTAAATGAGACTTATCTAAAAGAATCCTTATTCATAAAAATATGATAATTTGAAGCACATGTGAAAATAATATAATTTTGATCCTGTAAATACTTGCATGATGTGGGTTCATAAATATATAATTGAAAACATTGAATCAGAATCAGTTCACGCATAATAAGATCAATCATAAAGAAGAAACTGAAATTCAATAAGAATCCATGAGAAATCATGAAACCCTAGAATTTGGGTAATCAATAAATTGAGAAATTGAGGTTTCTTTGGGACTTAATAGGTGAAGAACTCATTGATTAAGCTCCCACATACTTTGATTGAAACCCTAACTTGAATTTGGAAGAGGAGACTAGAAACTTAGAATTCTTGATCTTGCCTCGGGAGAGAGACTTGGGAGAGAATAAATTGATTTTGAGAGAATGAGAGGGAATTTGGAGGTTAGGGTATTAAAGAATCAGTTACACCCACTTAGAATAGTCCAAAATAACGTAGTACAAAAATTAAAAGAATGAAAAAAGACTAAAATAGCCTTGACTAAAATCTGTCGGAAGCCATTCATGGACCGCTCTGACTAAAATCTATCGGAAGCCATTCACTGACACCTTCTATGATCTATAGAGCTATCCACGGATCGTGAAGGGTCTTATAGAAGGCAAAGAGGATAACTGAGTTACTGAAATTTGGATCTACTTACTTTTCCATAGTTCATATAAGACAGTACGGACCGTTCATCTGTTCGTAGAAGCTGAGATTCCTTATTACTGGAGTTCCAATGTACGGACCATTCTATGGTTTGTAATACATTCCATGGCCTGTCCTGACCTTTCATGAAAGGTAAGGGATTCTTAAAATTTATGAAGTTCAAAGCTTTTGCCTACGGACCCATCTACAGTCCGTAGAACCATCCATGAGATATGGAAACCTTCTGTCCTATCAACCCATTTTCCCGACTTTTTAAGACTCATCTACGGCTGGGTCTACGGTCCATGAAACTCTTTATGGGAACGTAAAGCATGTCGTAAGCCTGTACCTAAAAATTCCAACTTTTGAAATTCTCTTCACGAGTGTCATTTACGGACCGTGCAACCTTATACGATCCATAAACACCTTTAGTGAAACCTATAAATTGTAGACTTCTGAAGTTCTTCTGCAGTTTCCAAATTTTATTTGAGTTAGGCTCTTATGAGGTGTTACAATATCTCTCTCTTGGAATTATTCGCCCTTGAATGGGGGTCCAACTAGGCATGAAAAGAGTAGGGAAGTAGGGAAAGATATACAACCCAACATGAAAGCAAAAACACATAAAACTGAAGGAGTGACTGTCTCCGAGCTAAAACATGGAGTTAAAAACCAATTTCATGAATATGCATGCATAGAGAAACATGAGAATAGTTGAAACACATAAATCTGAAAGAGTACATAAGAAGAACTAGTACCTCACACTAAAACTGAATTGAAAGAAAGAGATGTCGGCACTTGGACATTATATCAGCTTCGACCTCCTAAGTAACATCCTCAACTAACTAATTTCTTCAAAGGACTTTCACAGAAGTAACTTACAATCAAGAATATCAATTGGGACTTCTCTTTATAGGAGACTTTCTTTCACACTGACACTCTCTAAAGGCACAACTGAAGTCAGATATTCAATGCTCTTTTTCAACAAAGACACAAGAAACATTGGATGCATTGATGTCAATTCTGAACATAAATCCAACTCATAAGCCACATTACCAAAATATCTCAAAATCAGATATGGGCCCACTTAGCGATCCCCTTTCTTGTCAAATCTTATCACCCGCTTCATGGGTGAAACTTTCAAGTAAATCCAATCATCAATGAAAAATTTAAGCTCTCTCGTCTTCACAACCGCATAAGATTTATGTCTACTCTGGACCATTCTCAATCTATCTCTGATAAGTCGAACCTTCTTTGTAGCTTCATGTACTGATTCGGGCCATATCAAAGCCACCTCACCAACTTCAAACCCAACCAATAGGAGACCTACACCTCTTACCATAGAGAGCCTCAAACGGAGTCATCTGAATACTCGAGTGATAATTATTATTAGATGCAAACTCAATCAAAGGCAAATAATCATCCCAATTTCCTTTAAAGTCAATCACACAAGCTCTCAACATATCCTCCAAAGTCTGAATAGTGCACTCCGCTTGAACAACGATTTTAGGGTGAAAAGATGTACTAAGCTTAACCTGAGTACCATGACCTTTTTGAAAAGATCTCCAAAACTGAGAGGTGAATTGGGTACCCCTATATGAAATGATGGACAAAATAACACCATGCAATTTAACTATCTCCCGAATGTAGAGTCAGGATAATTCTCAGCCGAATAGGAGGTCTTAATAGGAAGCAAATGTGTCGACTTAATCATTCGATTTACGACCACCCAAATAGAGTCATGATGTCGACGTGTACAATGTAAACTTGTGATGAAGTTCATATTCAAATATTCCCACTTCCAAGTTGGAATACTAATATCTTGAGTCATACCACTTTATTTCTAATGCTCAAGTTTCACTTGTTGGTAATTTGGACACTTAGCCACGATTTCTTCAACATCCTTCTTCATCACATTCCACCAATATATTTCTCGTAGATCACGGTACATCTTTATGGCTCCCGATTGAATGGAATACTGAGAACTAAGAACTTTTTATAGTATCTGTTGCCTCAACTCATCAACATCTAGAACACATAGATGACCATGATAATGAAGCACACCATATCCTCCTTAGGAGAATGCCTAAATAGCCTTTTTGAGAATCTCTTTCTTCAATTCAATTGAAGTTAGGTCATAATCCTGTTTTGCCTTTACATCTAATACAAGAGAAGATTTTGACCCATTTTAAACAATAATTTAGCCATCCTCTGAATCAACCAAATGAACTCCCAAACAAGCAAGCCTGTGCACATCATGAACTAATTCTTTCTTGTCATCCTCAACGTGAGCAGTATTGTTCTTGGATAATCTACTAAGAGCATCTACAACGACATTTGCCTTACCCAAATGGTAGAGAACACTAATGTTATAATCCTTCAACAACTCGAGCCATCACTTTTGGGAAAGAGTTAAGTCCTTTAGTTTAAACACATACTGAGGACTCTTATGATCGGTGAACACATCCAGATGAACACCATAAAGATAATTCCTCCATATTCAAGGCAAAAACCACCGCCTCCAACTCTAGAACATGAGTCGGGTAATTCTTCTCATAAACCTTAAGTTGTCTAGAAGCATAAGTTGTGACCTTACCATGTTGCATCAACACACAACCAACAACAATTCTAGAAGCATCACAATACCCAACAAAGCAATTTGAATCTTTCGATAGAGTCAAAACTAGAGCTGAAGTAAGTTGAGTGTTCAACTCTTGAAACTCTTCTCACAAGCTTCAGACCATAAGAAATCACTTTCTTCTAAGTCAAACTAGTCAATGGAGAAGCAATAGATGAAAATACTTCCACAAACCATCGATAGTAACTAGCTAAACCCAAGAAACTCCTAATATCTGAGAGAGAAAGAGGTCTAGGCCAGTTCTTAACTACTTCGGTCTTCTTAGTATCATCTTGAATACCTTTTCCTGAAACTATATGGCCAAGAAATGCTATAGACCTCATACGAAATTCACACTTGTTGAACTTAGCAAACAATTAATGGTCTTTGAGAAGTTGCAAGACAATCCTCAAATGATCGACTTTCTCTCGTCACTCTGAGACTAGATCAAAATGTCATCTATGAACACAATGATATATCCAAATACCGCTTGAACACCCCATTCATCAAATCTATAAAAATTGCAAGTGCCTTTGTTAATCTAAAAGAACTAACAAAAATACTGAGTCCTGAAGGCTATCTTCGGAATGTCACATTCTTTAACTTTGAGTTGATGATAGCCTGATCTGAGATCTATATTTGAAAAGAAACTATCACCCTAAAGCTGATTGAACAAGTCATCAATCCTTGGAATGAGATACTTCTTAAGGATTTTGAGCTTGTTCAACTATTGATAATCAATGTACATTCTGAGAGAACCATTTTTCTTATGAACAAAGAGAACTAGAGCACCCAATGGAGGGATATTCAGTATAATGCAACCTTTATCCAAAAGGTACTTTAACTCATCTTTCAACTCCTTAAGCTTAGATGGAGCCATTATGTAATGAGGAATAGAGATAGGTTAGGTATCTAGAAGAAGGTCAATTCCAAAGTCAATTTCTCTTTTGAGAGGAGCTCTAGGAAGATCATCAAGAAACATGACTTTTGGGAATTCATTCACTTGATTGAAGTTGGGGTTTTGGAATTGGTATCCCTAACATGACCTAGATCCCTTAGAAATCATCTTTTTGGCCTTAAGGCACGAGGTAAAGTGACTTATAGGTGCTGAGGTACTATTCAATGACTGGTTCATTTGGAAACTAAAATTTAACAACTTTGGTTCTACAGTCGATTGAGGAATAACAAGCATGAAATCAGTCCATACCAAGAATGACATCAAAATCAAACATGTTTAGCTCTCCTAGATCAATTGAGTTAATTTTTTTAAAACAATAAAACCGGATAATTTTTGTAAACTCATTTAGTTAACACTGACTCACTATCATATTTAAAGAATAAGAAGGGTTCTAATAAAATTTCAGGATTAACATCGAATTGCATAACAACATAAGGAGTTACGAAGGAATGTGTGGCTCCTAGATCTAACAAGGCATAAACATCAAACTGAAAGATACCTGATAACATATCAGGGGAATCCTCCTGATCATGTCGAGTTTATAGAGCATAAAACCTATTCTGATATTGCCTTCCACCATAGCTAGATGAGATACCCTGTCGAGTCGGGCAACCTGATGAAGTGTTAGGCTGATCGTACTGACGAACATCTCTACCCTTTTAGCAACCGATGGGAAATCCCTCAATATGTGGACAATATTTCCACATCCCTAAAATCCACCTATAATGTCCAAACACTCTCTCAGTTGGCTCTTATCACACTTTTGACAAACGAGAAAGAAGGTCCACTAGAAATACTACTTTGAGACTTAGGGTTTGGAACCCTATCCTTAATGAACTTAAGCACTAGAGCACAAGAAGAAGATGGGGTCAGGCTTGAGTTCCTCTAACGAAACTAAGAACGACGACCACCGCTGGATCTTTGATGACAGTAGTCACCACTATTGATCTAAGCCCTCTTAGTCTCTCTAATATTCTCCTTAAGTTTTTCCTCTTCAATCTATTGAGCATAGTCATCAACCTAGATATATACATCTCTTTAATCAACATAATAGTTCTACATTCTTCCATAACCATTCCGAGGCACCTGAAACAAACTTGCCCATACAGGCCCTATAATCACCTACCTTGGTGGGAGCATATTTGGAGAGTTGAGTGAATTTCGAAGCATACTCTTACACACTCATATTACCTTGCCTCAAGTTAATAAACTCTTTAACCGTAGACTCCCTCATATCAAGAGGGAAGAATCGATCTAGAAAATCACTCTTAAACTTGTCTTGATCCAATAGGCATGCATCAACTGCCCTTTCCTCTTTCCATTTCTTATACCAAATATGAGAAAGTCCTTTCAACTTATAAACGGCTAAGTATGAACTCTCGACCAAAGACACTCATGATCTCAATGATCTTTAGAATACCCTCAATAAACTCTCGTGGATCCTTGTCCACCTTAAATTCATGAAATTGTGGAGGGTTCATCCAAGTGAAGTCTCGGACTCTAGTTTCTGTTGTATCCACATTTGGGTTCACAGGAGCTACAACCTCACGGTTGGCTTGAGCATTCATGGCTTGTGATAACATTTGTAAAGCATCCCTAAACGCAACATAAGTGACTTGTTCAACCAAAAGGCCAACTAGAGTTGGAGGTGCTTCTTGCTCCACATTCTGATTCTTTTTAACATAAGGTCTTATTGGAGGCATGATTCTGAAAGCATATAGAGCATGAGTTAGAAGGATACTTTATAGAGTTGTACTCTATCGCATGATTAAGAGTATAAAAGAATTGAATATTTCGTAAATGTTTCATAGGCTCTCAATTATAAATGTTCACACTTATAAACAAGACTGTACTTAACGCGTCATTAAGATACCCTAAGACACTTGAGCCTAATGCTCTGAATACCAAGTTTGTTATGACCCAACACTACCTCCTAGATGTGATATGGCACCTAGAACAACGAGTGGCCCCAAGCTAACCACATGCCACAATATGACACTAAGATAACATATATAACTAAATAAAATATAAAACTGAAACATGTCTCAATAGCTATCATATCAATAGAATAATCTGACACATAAGAATATAAGTGGAAATAAAATAGTCTATTTGAAAGCCTTTAAATCATATAAATTTCTAGGAGAAGGTCCTAGCTCACTCAAAAAATCTGAAACTGAATGAAAGTCATAACTATGTATGTCTCCAAACCATGAGGACTGGCCAAAATAGTGCAAACTGAGACGAATCTTGTACTAACCGCAAACTTGATGGGATATGTAAGAACCTATATTGTGAAATAATATAAGCAGAAAAGTATACGGTTAGTACTCAAAATGTACTGAGTATGTGGAAAATACATAAACCATGACATGAGAACACATGATGAGTCTGTAAAACATGTTAGAGCAATGACCAAGTAAACATAACATGAAAACTGATGATATGATTCAAACAACATAATACAAGGTCATGCATAATTTGAAAATCATATCATAATGTGGGAGATACCATTAACCGGCATAAACCATGTCAACTACAACAAGGAGTTCAATGTACTGTTCCTACACTGAAAAGAAAGTGTCCTATTTGCCAAGATAAGGACCATGATATCTCAGCTAGGGTGGATCCACTAGCTAATGTCTAGCTGAGACAAATCCTATGGTGGTATGTAGTTCTAGAAAAAAGGATTGTTTCAAAAGGTCTTATGCATCTATTGACGGGTAAGCCTTCATCCATAGGTCTACTTGGTGAGAAATATACTCCCAACGAAAAACATGCATAAATATGGAAACAATAATAATTTGATAATGTTGAATCATTTATGAAAAATCTTATAATCTAAGTAGCTCTTTAAATCATGATATCATAACATAGTCTGACAGACACTTAATCCGAAAGAATCTAAATCATGATTATCATACATACTAAATGATAACTTATCTAAAAACATCCTTATATAAAAATATGATAATCTGAAGCATGCATGTAAGAATAACATAATTATGATCAAGAAAATACTTGCATGCTATGAGTTCATGAAAATATCACTGAAAAATTGAATTAGAATCTATTCATGCATAATAAGATCAATCACGAAAAAACTATAATTCAACAAAAATCCATGAGAAATGGTGAAACCCTAGAATTTGGGTAATCCATAAATTAAGAAATTGAGTTTTTTTGGGACTCAATGGGTGAAGAACCCATTGCTGAAGTTTCGACATACCTTGATTGAAACCCTACCCTGAATTCGAAAGAAGAGACTTGAAACTTGAATTGTTGTTCTTGCCTTGAGAGAGAAGAAATTATTTTTGAGAGAATGAGAGAAAATTGGGAGGTTAGGGTGATTAGGAATCAGTTATACCCACTTAAAATAGGCCAAATCGATGGAATATAAAAATTAAAAGAGTGGGAAAAGACTATAATAGCCCTGACTAAACTCTATCGCAAGCCATTTACAAACACCTTTTACAATCTGTAAAACTGTTCACGGACCGTGAAAGGTCTCATAGAAGGCGAAGAGGAAAACTGGGTTACTGAAATTTGGATCTACGAACCCTTCCACAGTTTGTAGAAGATAGTAAGGCCCGTTCATATGTCCGTAGAAGATGAGATCCCTTATTACTGAAGTTCCAATGTACGAATCATTCTACGGTTTGTAATACTTTCCATGACCCATCTTGGCCTTCCGTGAAAGGTAATGAATGCCTGATCTTTTTGATGTTCAGAGCTTTGGTCTATGGATTCATCCATGGTCCGTAGAACCATCCATGAGCCTTGAAAACTTTCCATCCTATCAACCCATTTTTTCAACTTTATGAAGATGATCTATGGATGGGTCTACGACCCATGAAAATCTTTACGGACCGTAAAGCATGTTGTAACCCTGATCTTGAAAATTCAAACTTCTGAAGTTCTTGTCACGGGTGGCATCTATGGACCATGCAACCTTATACGGTCCGTAAACACTTTCTATGAAACCCCCAAAAATTGAAAACTTCAACAGTTCTTTTACACTTTCCAACTGTTGTCTGAGTTAGGTACTTCATAGGTGTTACACAAATTGAGAACATGAAGTAAATACATGAGGCTTTGGCCACTTCTATTGATGATCAATGACATTGATGGCTGGTGAGGATGAATTGGAAGAAAAAAAAGAATAAAAAATTTCTCCAAAAAATATGTTTTATTCTTCGCTTCCAATTTTTTTTTACTTTAACATAAGTACTCTCTTTTAGTATTTCTAAAAATCATAATCTCCCTCCCTCTTCTATAGTTTGAATCACAACCTTTTTTTATTAGAGCAACTGCTTTCTTGCAAGATATATAGTTGTATAGTTTAATTCCTTGTTTAGGTGCTTACAATAAATTTTGATGTATAAAAAATAAATCAACCACTAACAAAATTTGAAGAAGTAAGAATATTTTATCAATAAATGTATGGGTACGATTCTGTGTATCCCTCAATTCTTCTCTCTAATTTTTCTTTGTAATTAGATGGCTGGTAGTTGTGCATTTGTTGAATATAGGATGCTTTGGACCTCCTTAGAATGTATTTGATTGCTACGAATGTCAATGTCGACTTTGACAAACACAATATTTGATGACTCAATCTCTTTATGAACATACTAAAAGTTTATTGCCTTTTTAGATGTTTGTTAAAGGGAATATGTTACCGTTTATATAGACATGAGCTAGAATTTAGGGTAGAGTAGCTTTCTGGAACCCTAACTGAAATTGAACTCGTTTTGTAGAGTCCCACAAATTTTTGATGTCTACTCCCCCAAATCCAAGGCTTGTTTGAGTGTAGACTCAATGAAACTCAAAAAGAAGACTTATAAAAATAAAGCTTGCATCTTTGTGATTTTGTGGCTTTTGATTTGCAGATCTGATTTGTTAGAAAAGAGATGAAGGGCAAATTTCATCCCATTGGGTGTGCCAATTTGTTTAAATGAATTTTAATGTATGAAGAATAATCAAACAACAACAAATAAAATCTGAAGAAGCAAGAATATTTTATTAATAAACCATCTAGGTATTTTGTGATGATCCAATTTAGAGATCGTGATCACTGGTGATGCTAAGGGAATCAAATTTCAAAGCAAGCATTAGTAGAAACTTAAACAAAATCGAGAAATTGTTTCCTAGTTTTTGGGCCTATTTTTTTTAAAAAAAATTGTCTCAAAAATCAACAACACAACTAACCAACATATTCAAACAAGACACAATATTCATACTAACCAACGTATTCCAACAAGACACAATATTCATCGGCAATCCATACGCAAGGTAATACTACTAAATTCATCTACGAAAAAAGCCTGATACTAGCCATACGTCTATAATAAAAAAAAGAATATTCATGACTCAAATAAAGGAATTGACTATGGAGTAAATCTTAGAGTTCAAAGAAAGATCCATAACAAATAGATAAGCTTGGTGCCCACGTGAACAAGTGTGAGGCTCATCAAGAATTTCCAACTTGTAAGTTCTAATTAATAAAATATTTACCAACATCATTTGTGTTTTTTGTAAACTATATTGGGGAGTGAAATGCTAGCTCAATGAGTAATAATGCTTAACCTCAACCATTTGTAATGGGACAAGTTAGTAAACATACTATTAAGATAATTAAAAAAATATCTTGAAATAAATGCTCCCTTCAGGAAATGGTAACAATAAGTAGTACATTTGTTGCGGCTAAGAAAATCAAGTAACGTTTTAGTAATAAACCCGATAAACACTATCATATCAAATCATATATTTGAGATTTTAAAAAATGAATCATGTAATTTGTGTGACCTTCTACTTCAACTATAAAGTTGGAAAGTGCAGAAAAAATAAATTGGTGAAGTATGTAATTTTAGATTTTTGAAAGGACTTATACACTATATAATGTTGCACGGTCTGTTGATATCTCTTGTGAAGTGAACTTCAGAAATTGAATTTTTAGTATCAAGGTTAAGTTAGGTTTTATGGTCCGTAAAGAACTTTATAGACCATAGACCCATCCGTAGATCATCGTCATAAAGTTGGCAAAAATGGATTTGATAGGACAGATGCTTTGTACGACTCGTGAAAGGTTCTACAAACCGTGGATGTGTTTATACACCAAGTTTTTGAAACTACAAAAGTACCAAGGATTTCCTAACTTTCACGGATGGATAGGACGGGCCGTAAAAGCATTCACGGACAATGGAATGGTTCATATAAGGAAAACTTCAGAAATCAGGTTATCAATTTTTACGGGCAAGTGCACGGACTGTAGACCAGTCCATAGAGTGAAACTTCAGAACTTAGGAATTCTTCCTCCTGGATTTTATGGACCACTTCATGGACCGTTGAAGGTTATACAATCCATGGATGGTGCCTGTAGAAGCCATCTGACAGTGTTTAAGTCAGAGACTTTTTTAATGTTTTCTCACTCTTTTAATTTTTATACTACACTATTTTGATCTATTCTAAGTGGATATAATCGATTCTTAATTATTAAAGTCTCCCCATCTCTCAACATCAATTTCTTCCCTCCCAAGTTTCTCTCCCAAAGCAAGGTCAGGGTTCCAAAGCTTCAAGTCCCCTCTTCCAAGTTCATCTAGGGTTTCAATCAAGGTATGTGAGAAATTCATCAATGGGTTCTTCTTCACCCATTGTGTCCCAAAGAAACTTCAATTTCTCAATTTATGAACTTCTTAAATTCTAGGGTTGCATGGTATTTTATGGGTTCTTATTGAATTGTGATTTCTTCTTCATGATTGATCTTATTGTGCATGAATTGATTATAATTCAATGATATTTTAGTGAAATCATAACATACAAATATTTTTATGATCATAATTATGTTATTTTCACTTGCATGCTTCATATGATCATATTTTCATGAATTGTGATGATTTCGATTGAAGTATCTCTTAATATGTATGAGTATCATGAATTCAGTGCATTTTAATAAAGTATCTTTCAGATTATGTCAAGTTATTATGATTTAAGAGATACTCACTATGTTATCAGATTTTTCATGAATGATTAAGTATTACCGTATATTTTCGTTGAGAGTATACTTAGCACCAAGTGGACCTAAGGATGACGGATCGCCTGTTAGTAGAGGCATGCGACTTTAGAAGCAATCCTTTTGTCTTAGAACTATGTGCCCTTGTAGAATTTTGTATCAAATAAACATTAGCTAGTGGATCCACCTTGGCTCAAATTTCATGGTCCTAACTTGGCAAGTAGGACACTCTCTTTTCGGTGTGGGAATAATACACTAAAATTCATGTTGTAGGTCACATGGTTTATGTCGGTTAATGGTATCTCCCACATTATGATATGATTTTCAGATATTGCATGACCTTGTACTATATTTTCAGATCAAATCATCAGCTTCCATGTTATGTTTACTTGGTCATTGCATTGAAATGTTTTATAGATTTTCTCATGTTTATATATCATATTTTATGCATTTCCTCTTACTCAATACATTTCGAGTACTAACCACATACTTTTCTGCCTATATTGTTTCATAATATAGGTTTTGACGCATCTTATCACATCCACGATTAGTACAGAATTCCCTCAGCTTGCACATTGTTGGTGAGTCCTCATATTTTGTGGATGTCTTTTTCTTCCGTACTATCTTTCAATTTTAGACAATTTACAGTTAGCTAGGGATTTGTCCTAGCAACTCACTATGATTTAGAGGCTTTCAGATAACTAGATTTCTGCTTATGTACTTATGTGGCAGATTATTCTATTGATATGATAGCTACTTGAGACTTTATTCCACTTTCCATTTATTTCCATTATGTTTACTATCTTAATGTTCTGCCATGCCATATGGTTAGCTTGGGGACACTCGTGACACTAGGCATCATGTCACATCTAGAAATAGTCTTGAATCGTGATATTATTTTAGTAGGAACTTAATTAATTATCTAGATGAAATAATTGATTTATATATGAAGATATTTTAACGGTAAAGACCCATGTTGAGAAATCACATCTGTTTCCAACAGAGAATTAAATATAAAAGGTAAATGAAATAAAAAATTTATTGTGCACAAAACACAAAGAGGGTGAAGTAAGATTAACGTTGTTTTTATTATAATATAAAATTAGTTTTAGAGAAAACATGATATATTCAAAGTAGCGAACCCAACGCCTACTGCAGCGCGGTCGTCTCTACAGCCCATGCAAATTTCAATTTACAAGACTTATTTTTCATATGTTCTCTTACTTTCCCATTAATATCACATTCAATTTTTTGTTCCCATCTTTTGTTTTTTAGTCTGTTTCAAAATATATACTCCCTTAATTTCAAAATAATTGAATTATTATTGTATTTCACACCATATAAAAAAAAGAAGATTAGAGCATAAATTAAATATTACTTTCCATTTTTATCCTTATTAAATATTGTTAAATTAATTTTTAGAATAACTAAACATTAATCATAATAACTAATTTCAATTATAAATAATTCTAAAATATCTTGAACTCATCACATAGTAAATAATTCAAAGCAACTAAAGTTTCTTGAACTCATCACATAGAAAATCCAAATGAAGGACACAAATGGAAGAATATTCTAAAAGTAGTCTTGAAGATTGAACAGTTAAGTTAATTTGAAATATGAAAAATGTCTCAACAATTCAATTATTTTGAAATGGAGGGACTATCACTTTTATATAATTACAAATAACCTAACTTTAAAATGTTCTTTCTGGCAGTAATAAATTAATTTATAGTCAAATAAATAGTCATATATTTTAGATAACAAATTTTAAAAATCTTTCTTTGTTTGTTAAATTTTATGTCAAGTCAAATTATATCACATGAATTAAGACGAAGAGGGTAATTAGTTTTAAATTACATATATTGATTGTATATATGCGTTTTTACACAATCGATATATTTTTACTTGTTGTAACCAGTCACCTGCCATAATTTACATGATATCAAGTTATGCTTTCTCCAAATATTACCTTTCATAGTTCATAGTACACAAATTTTAACGGTAAAAGTTAAACTTCGCTGTAAATTTATATGAGATGTTTTAACACGCAACATGTCTTTTTTTTTTAGATGACGATCGTGCTACTTATGATATTCTTTAAGGTAATAAATTAGTAGTCGTCTGTTCAATAATACTTATTTACTATTTAAATATAATAAATATAATGTTTTAAAAAAGCGTAATAGATAAATGATTATATTTAATGATAAAGATAAATTAGGAATTAAGTGTAAAATTATTCATTGATTTCAAAAAGTGGACAAATATTGTTGAACATCTCAAAATATTATAGTGAACAACTATTATTGAACGGAGAGTATAAAAGTATTACACTTTGTGTCTTCAACTTCCTTTGAGTTCACACATTTATCTCAGAATCCCCAGAATTAGTAATTGTTTAAGGACAAAAAGGTGCACACTAACTTTTGCAGCCAGAAGCAAACATCCCCTATTTTCTTTCACTAGTAGCCTACTCTTTAATCTTTATGCATGTTAGAAGACAGTTGTACGATGCAAACGGTGTTTTGTGTTTCCTTTTAGTGTGAAGTCTAAGTTAAATTAGTTGACCAAATTTTCAAATTGGTCCATAATAGTGTTACTATTTTAAAAAATATATATATTCATTGAAGAAAATTGAAATAAATTGAAATGTGACTTTTGAAGATAATAATTATTAGTTTGATTGATGAGAATCGGACGGAAGATCACTAATCCCACTTGCCATATTGCTAGAAGATGTGCTCATTTGTCAACTTGATCAGCTATGTATAAACTCTTTTACAAGTACATATTCTAGTCAACAGAAGTTGCTACGGTTCATTTACTTGCTTTCATACTTACAATTAGATAATAATAAAACTACAATATTTTTTGTTCTTTTAGAAAGCTGCCTAAACATTCTCATTTAGAAACATTTGATACTCTCCCCGTCTAATAATAGTTGGCTACTATATTAAAAATAGGTGTTCAACAATACTTGTCCGGTTTAGAAAATCAAGAGATAAGTCACCTTTTGTGTCTAATTTACCCATGCTATTAAATACTCCCTCCGTCTAGCAATAGTTGTCCAACAATATTTGTCCAACAATACTTGTCCAATTTAGAAAATTAAGAGATAATTTTCCTTTTGTATCTATTTTACCCTTGCAATTAAATACTATCTATCATCTAACACATTTCTCAAATAATTAAATTTAATAAAGTCAAAGGATAAAATAACATTATTACCCCTATTATTTATTGTTTCTTAAGGGGTATGCCAAGTCAATAGTGGACAACTATTGTTGGACAAGGGGAGTAATAAAATGACACACCCTGAGCCTACAACCTGGACGTGGCTGGCACTCGAGAACCATTTTTGATCCCCAAGTGAACCCTTGGCCTGACTGACTACTTAGCAGAAGACTTACTCAAGCGATAATAGGCTTAAAAACAAAATTTAGAACATTTAAACTCAAAATAAATACTCAACTCAAACTATTTGTAAATACTCAAAGACATAAATATAATAGTTCGCAAAAGCATCTCAAGGAAAAGTAACTACTGAGAGACTCCTCAACTCTATCTATCTATGAAACCTCTATTACTCAATATGGATGTCGGGACAAGACCCACGATATCTCAAGACAACTGACTAGAAAATAACTATGAAGTCCCTAAAATGCAAGCAGGCTTACCCAAGCTATCTGAAGTGTAAAGATCACAACGAAGCGTCTGTTGATAATCCTGAACACCTGTATTTGCATCATAAAAAGATGTAGGTCGAATGACATCAGTACATTGAATGTACGAGTATGTAATATAGCCAAAACAAAATAACTGAATGACAGTGTTGTAATAGATAAAATATACTCAAGCTTAATGTAAAGAAATAAATGAGTTAAATAATTTAAAGCTTTACAAAATACTTACTCATCTTTGAACTCAATATAATAAGAGTTATATGAAAATACACTATAAATCTATTAGGAGATTCTCTAACTGACAACCATCGCTATAAGCTATGTGATGATACAACGTAACGTCTTGTCCACGTTGCCAGAACTATCCTATATCATGTCGGGGTATAGAACCTCTCAACTAAGTGGATCCACTAAGATTTACCCGAAGACACTAAGGATTCATCTAAAAGTATGATCATGTACCATTCGCAAGAATTGAATGAATACTCAAGAATAAGGTTCATGCTGAAAAATAGGCATGAACAATCAACTCAAAATAATCGCAATACATAATGTATGTCAATTCAATTATTAGAAATAGGAATTTAATAATCAGCAACTCAAGAACTCAATATCAACTCATCTCAAGAATATTCAAATCTAAGGATAAAACCCTAGATTACTCTTTTTTACTGATTTGAAAGTAGATGTAGGGTGTGAAGACGAACTAGTCCAACAATATAATAACCTTGTATACTTGACAGATGAAGTTCTTGGAGAAATTGACGAAACTCGAAGAACGCTGGAACCCTAGAATTTCTCCTTTTGGAACCTTGCTCTAATGACTTGAATTGTTAATGAATGTAAGAGAATTGATAAACACTTTCTAAGCCCTTAATTAGGTGTAGGACGTCGTGGTTTAGGCTTATAATAGGGGTTAAAACGACGTAGTTTAAGTACCAAACGTATATGAAAAAGACCAAAACAGCCCCAACTTAAAAAAATTGACGAGGTGCCTTGAAAGGGAGGTTTCACGAACCGTTTAAGTCTCCACGATATGTGAAAAATTTCACCGGTAGTATAGCCGTTCGTGAAACTTCAACTATCTGACAGGGCTTCACTAAAAAGAGCATAACATTTTACCCCAAACTCGAAACGAGGCAAACTTGGTGGTGTTGGAAAGAAAACTCAAATATCTTTAATTTGATAGGTTATAGGTCACATAATTCGTTATGATCTGAGAGATATAATCATTTGAAGTTGACTTTAAACTTAAAAGCTAATGGGTGACTTGTACATACCTTTAAATGGATCATACAAGCCACCACGGGCAATCTAGCGTCCCGTCCATGTGACCCCACCTTGGAAACCCTAAACGGTTGATCACCTAGCCCTAAACGGGTTGTGGACTCCTAAACGGTTCGTATAGGGATCCGTGAAGGGTACATGATCCATTTTGGGTTTGTGGACTTGGACCTTTGCGCTCTTTAGCCTTTCTCAAAGTTCGAGGTATTACACGAATGATTCAAATATTAAGAGTAGAGTTGCAAGATGTTATACAATGATTCAGGTCATAGCTTAGAAATTTTCTGTAGCACCTCGAAATTTGGAAAAGGGAGAAAATAAACTTTTAGTTGTAGGCTATCTCAACGGTTCCCATATACGGACCGTAGAAGCTTCTACAGGCCGTAGATGACAGCCATATGGAGTGTGAAAATAGTTTTTTTTTTCAAAACAAGTCCCAATATCCTTTTTAAATTTTACTAGGATGGTCCGTCATTCTATGTATGAGTCGTAGATAGGTCTCGTAGGTGATTGCCATACTTAGTATTTTGAAGCTTAAGGTTGATTTCTACCGTTGACATGTACGGACCGTAGGAAGACCTACGAACCAAACATGTGTTCCGTCAAAGATAGGTGATTTTTAAGGTCCTAGAACTCGGTCTACGATTGACCAGTATGAATAGTAGAAAGTTCTATGGTCCGTAGGTCTAAACCATAGGTTGAGTCAACAATTATTTTAAGAGGGCTTCTGGGTCTTTTTCCTAATTATTTAGCAAGACCTGATATCACTCATGCTGTGAATTTGACAAGCCAGGTTATGCAAAGTCCAAACATTGAACATCTTCAATGAGTAAAAAAGATTCTCAAATACATCAAAGGTACTCTACACTTTGGACTGAGAAATTATTTCACAATCACATTGTAGGTTGTATGGATATTCAGATGCTCATTGGGGAGGTACCACTACTAGGAAATCAACTACAAACTATTACATCTACCTAGGTGCAAAATGTATTTCTTAGACTTTCAAGAAACATACCAGAGTAGCTCAATCAAGTGTTGAAGCTGAGTATGGAGCACTAGCCTCCATTGCAGCAGAGATGACATGGATCATGTATCTACCTCATGATCTTGGGGTGTTCCTCTGATATGTTCCTACAATGTATTGTAAATTTGAGTACCTTGTACATGACAGTTAATCCAGTTATGAATACTAGAACCAAACATGTTTAAATGGACTATCATTTTGTTCGTGAGAAGGTGGCCAGAGGACAACTTCTTACTCAGTTTGTAAGGTCTAACCATCACCTAGCTGAAATTCATACCAAAACATTGATAAAATAAGTATTTGTTGTATTTCACAGCAATCTAGAAGTTACAGTTCCTCCTCTCACTAGTTTGAGGGGAAGTGTTGAAGATGAAGGAAGCTGATTATTGGAACATGTCAAAGGAACATGTCCAAGGAACCTAATTGGCGTGTTTTCTGTTGTAGAGTGAGAGTCATAGTAGGACTAAACTATTAAATCCTAACTTATGTACGATTAAGCTGTTGTATTATGTATGAGGCTAAAGTCGACTTGGATAAGGTGTTTTAGTAGTAACACTACTCATGCAAATTATATATTTGTATTGTAGTAGGACTCCTAGTGTAGCTAGTATAAGACTCTTCTCCAATATAAGGAACATGTACTCAACAATTTTATTCATCAATACAATCCTTGATTTCTCTAAACTTTACGTGAGAAATCTAAACATACCGTCAATTCCTATTCCATAAGTTTGCACAAAAGATTTATATTGTATCTACCGCAATATTAACGTAAGATAAGATGTGTTGCTTTGTAATGGATGTAAAAACTAAATTGACGGTTGGGACATCTTTCATTTTATCAATTGAGTCTACCTGCAAGTGTCGCAAAAAATGATATCTGCTTCTATCTGTTTGCTCCTCCTTTGCATATGGTTATAAATTATCTCAATAAAGGTGAAATTATTGAAATTATTACTAAATATAAAAATATTTTGGAACAGTTAAACAAAAAGTGTTAAATGAATTGAAATTTTGTTTATCTGGTGTCTGGAGCCCTGACTAAATTTGGATCGCGTACTGCAGAGCTTATTCGGTGTGAATTTTCTTCATATTCAGAGCTCGATAAGGAAGAAATAGTCTCACCACTACAACACAATCCATGTTGTGAGTTATTTTGGTGAGGGAGGGGAGTGAAGAGCAGTGTGAGTAAAAATAAATTATTTGTCATAGACAATAAATGAATGCTTTGAAATCTGAAAAAGGATAGCTCAAGTTTAGGGCTGTCTCAGACCAGCACCCGACATTTGTGCTATAAATAATCACTAACTTATGACTAGTACAACACCCTAGCCATTTTTCAATGAGCAGCTTTGAGTCACAAACTAGGCAAGAATGTTTAAACAAAAGAATTACTACAAAATACTATGATCACATGAGCAGTAGATCATCATCATGTAATGATCCACCAGCAGTAACAGTCGTCGTTGAAGGGCGTTCGATTTGCCAGATGATCAGTCTTCACAAGCTTGGAAGCTATCAAAGCCTTGCCAAAACACTTAAGCAGATGTTTGTAAATAGTGGTGACATTATTGAGTGTTCACACATTAATAAGAATGTTGATCTTTCAAATGCTCTTCCTGGTCATCTTATTGCTTATGAAGATATCGAAAATGACCTCCTCCTTGTTGGTGATCTCAATTGGAAGTAAGTAATCTAACTCCACACACACCAACGTACATAAACACTTTAGCGGTAATTACTTAACAAAAATAACTTAATTATCATTATGTTTTTTTACTGGCAATTAATAATCTTTGTAAATGTCTTTAAAGTGTATAGTAACATTAAATCTAACGACAATTAACTCATATCGGTAAAAACTTTAGCAATCTCTGTAAAAATGCATATTTATTGACCAAAAAATTTGTTTTAGTTGTAGTGCTATCATTTCACTTTCAGATCGATATACTATTATACTAAAACTAGGTGAAAGATGATTTTAAAAGTTTTATGAAAATTTTGGTAACTTTAGAAAGTCACATAGATAAGATTATTTTTTGTACTTTTACTATACCACCCAAAGATGTATAAAACATTATCTTCGGGTAAGAGAAATGTGGTGAAGCATAAACTTTACCATTATTTGTCTTTACTTTTGTTTTTATACAGTCTTACAAGAATGTTCTTTCTTTTTAATTTCAATTTTCCTCGTAACATGTTAAATGCCATTAGATTAAAAGATATTTTAGTAATTTTACACCCCTTTAATTTAAATCATAAGATTTAAACATCTTATTTGCATTCTTAAATTCTGCATCAAATTAAACTAGACTTAACAAATTAAAATGGTAAGCGGATATACTTTGTCAGATTTACCTTTAGGAAGAATTTTCCATATTCTGAAATGAAAGCAATTAAATTTTATATAAAATAGGTATATATGCATGTTGTGCGTTTGTGTAATTTCGAATCATGTTGTGCATGAGCAGACTCTGTAAAATCCAGTATAGGTGAACTAGATAAAATGAAATCACATACCTAAATCTGCCATAAAATGAGCGTAGAGGAAATATGTGATATAATTAACCTACTCTTTGAATTTTATCCAGAGATTTCGTGAAGGTGGCTAAAAGAATACGAATTTTGCCGGCGAAGCCAAATTCACGCCACGGAAGAGTGGAGAATAATATTTAATATATTTGGTTTTCTTTTCTTTTTCTTTTATGTGTAATTTCCTTAGTACAAAGTGTTGCTTGTTTTGTGTAACAAATTATGTTATCTTTTCATCAATTTTGGGTCCGTTTGGTCATGTGATATGAAATTATAATTTGAAATCATGTTATGAAATAATGAGATAAAATTGATATTTTATTTGGACACCTACTTAATGTTTAGCTTAATACAAGGAACAAATAGTAATTACTAATTTATTTAAAATGCCAGCTTGATTTTTATTTATATTTTTGTCTATGATTTTATATTATGAATAATATTTTTTAAGTTCGAGAACTTTTAATATTGTTCGTTATTCCAAAACTTGTTGCTTTCACGCAAGCCTCAAATCGTCTTTCATCTTAATTTACCACCTACAACACTTTACTTCATTGCGTATATTATACTTCACTACTATGTCATGTAGAGTTTATACATTCTCGTCACAAAAGGATTCCAATATACCTCTGTCATTATAAAAATGACTTATGTATGTTCCTACCGTTACAAAAGTGACTCACATATACTTTAATTTTATCTAATGGAAGGAAAAAAATTAATTGATTTTTAAATTTAAATTTTTTTATGTAGGAGTATATATGATCCTTTTTACACATAATTTTTTTTTTGACTTCTTTGATTATCATTATTTGAGTTTCTTATTTTTATTTTATTTTTCTCTTTCATTCATTCGTTGAAAATATGAGAAATAAATTAAAGAAATGTGAATGGAAAAAGTAAAAACGTCAGGAAAAAAAATATAAAATTATCTTTTTGCAGCTATATTGTAATTTTTTTTTTTGTATCTTTAAAATAATTTGGGGCATAAAAGAAGCAATATATATACATGTGAGAAAAATCAAATATACCCCCACATGAATATCTTTTTAATAAAAAATATAAAAAATAATAATTTTATTACTTCCATTAGAAGAAAATGATAAATGTGAGCCATTTGTGTGACAATATGGATATATATGAGTTACTTTTATTAGAGGTATATCAACTTTAAATAACAAAGTTGAGAGAGATGGAAAACTATTACTAACAAAATGCTCTTTAAGAAAAACCCTACCGCCGTCAACCATACTCTGCCTAAATTCTAGTAACCATGGCCGCCACGAACACTGGTCAACCTCCTCCTGTGGTGGGCCTGCCAATTCCTTCGTCGGGACTCATGTTTGCTGAGTCGCTAAGACCAAAAGCATCCCACATCAAACCTATACCGTTAAAATCAATTACATACCTGCATGGAGAACCACAAGTAATATGGGAGTAGGAAGAGATCAATCAGATGATTGTCAATGAAAATATGGAGTATGTAGTAATTGGGAAGTTCTCGTATGGCTGGCCAGACATACAAAATCTGAGAAAACTCATTCCTAAAAAATCTGAATTAAAGGGAGAATACATATCAGACTTTTGAGTAATCAACATGTTTTTGTTATGGCTACATTGTTAGATGACTATGTTCATTTCCTATCGAAACCAGTATTTTACATCACCCACAAAAATTGGTCCATTCCAATGTGAACATTAAAGTGGAATCCAATGTTTAACCTGGAGGAGGAGACGTCAACAATGATTGCATGTATATCATTTCCACCAATTTTTTTTGGAAAAAAGTAGTATTCTTTATAGCAGCAGTAGTGGGGAAACTCTTAGAGGTGGACATGGAAACCAGGAATTAGATGAGACCAAGTTGTGCAAGAGTTTTATAAAAAAACATTCATTTAATCAAAAGCCTATGACAAAAATAAAACATAGCCCAAATTCCGACCTACCCCCCACATTGGTATCAGAGCTATGTATTAAAAAAGCTAATTACAAAATGACAGAGCTATTTATTAAAAAAAAAAAAAGTTAATTACAAAAATTTTAATATTAACTACATTAACAGAACTAATCACTAAAAAACTAATTACCAAATCATTAAATTATTAACAATACCATAATGACTAAAATAAAAAGAATTAATAAAATAAGATGAGAAGACCCCACAAAAATACACAAATATATAAACAAATAAAACACGACTTAAAATATCTATATAAAGAATACAAGAGATTAAATAAACAAATAAATAAAACTACGGAAGAAATTCATAAATTAGATATGCTAATTACAAAAATATCATTATTAGAATCTAAGTTTATCATCCAATTAAAACAAAGATTAATCTATAAATAGAAATGAACAAAGAAGAATTTGCAATAAATGAAAAAACATATGAAAATTATGACGGACTAAAAATAAAAATAGTTTTCTCAAATTTAGGCAGAAAATATAAAAAAATAGGAAATCAATTATATTTAATATTAGAAAAAGAAGAATTAAAATTAGAAGATAGCATGACAGCTATGATAAGAATAGCAAAAGAAAATGAAGAGATAGATAGACAAAAAGAAATAAAAAAAAATACAACAAATAACAGACACAAAAAATGATAGAATAAAAGAATTAGAAAAAGAATTACAAGTATTAAAAGAAATGTATGAAAAACAGTGTAAACAAAAAGAAGAAGAAAAACTACTAATAGAAATACAACAATATAAAAATAAACTTACAGAAAATCAAGAAAATATAGAAGTCGAAAATAAAAATGAATTACATATAGAAACTATAGAAGAGGAAAATATGGAAATAGACCAAAATTCGGATATATGTGAATCAGAAATAAGTGAAACATATATAGAAATTATAACTAACATAGATAATAATAAAAAATTAATAGAAAATACGGAAGTAGAAATAAATTATGATGAAAAAATGAAAGAAACAGAAACAAGTACTAATAATCCAAGAATATATCCAAAGCAGAAAAAACCACAAATATATACTCGAGATTATACAAGTTCAGATAGAAATGAAACTTTATGGAATAAAAGATTAAATATAAAAAAATGGAATCCTAAACAAATAAATGAACATCCTGAATATTTAGATTTAGATTGCGTAATAGATATAAATTAAACTATACAATTATGGATAGGTTATATAGCAAAACAAATAATAGACAATAAAATTAACATAACAGAAGTACCAGGATACATAGAAAGAACATTTATAGGAGAAGTAAAATTATGGTTCTTAAATTTAGAAGAAGATAGTAAAAAGACACTCAGATCAAATAAAGATATACAAGCTAAAGAAACAACATCAGTAATGGATATACTCCATAAATATGAAACATCTATAAGAAATGAATTTAGTAGCATGACAACAGAGGAAGAAGAACGTCAAAAAGATAAAATTATAAACAGAAATTTAATGAATAAATTAGGAATATGTAATATGTGTTATTTAGATGAATATACATGTGCATATAAAGAATATTATTATAAAGGAGTTTATAATATACAAGAAAGTCCAGGAATAAGACACTTATATTTTACAAAATTACCAGAACCATTTAGTTCAAAAATAATAAAAGCATGGGAAGAAGCAGAATTACAAGATACATTAGGAGCTAGAATAAAATTTGTAAAACAATGGTACGCAAATATGTGTGAAAAATATAGAGAAGAAATAAAAATGGAAAAAACAATAATAAAAAATTTAGCATGTTGTAAAGACAAAGTTGCACCGCAATTTGGTTGTAATGACCAATATTATAAAAAATATAAAAAGAAAAGATTTAAAAAATATAAAAAGCAAAAACATAAATATAAGAATCCAAGAAAAAGATACTATACAAAAACTAAACGACCATACAGAAAAAAGAAAAGCATAAGTGAATGTAAATGTTATAATTGTGGAAAATTAGGACATTTAGCAAAAAACTGTAAAATACCAAAAACCCCTAATAAGAAACAAATATCAGAAATAATTATAGAAGAAGAAAGTTGATTACAATTATAATACATAGATTATGAATTAGAAAGTGAGGATAGTATTTATGAAATATCTGATAATGAAGAAGAATACCAAACAGATAATGAAATTGAACAAATAGATGACTGAAGAAAATATACAAATAATACAAGAAGAATATATAACAGATGATTATTCAGAACAAAAAATAATTTTTGATAACAATATTTTTGAAAAAGTAAAAGGAAAAGAAATTGACTTAAGTGTAGAAAAAATATTTAATATGCCATTAATAAAAAACCCTTTTAAAAGAAATAAAGAGGAATTTTATATAATTAGTCAAAAAGAACATATTATAGATTGTAAATATGCCCAAGGAAAAGCTGAAGTACCAATCATAAATAAAAGAGAATTAAATAAAGAAGTACAAAAAATAAAAAGTAAAGATCAAATTAAATATGTACATTTAGGAGGAATAGAAATACTTATAAAAGCCTGTTTTAAGGAAGGAATAGATACCCAATAGAAATATATTTAGTAGACGATAGAATATTAGAACCTATAGAAAAAAGCGTAATAACAGCAGTAAGAGGAAATTTAATTTATCAAAAGTTTAAATTTACAGTAAATACTAATTATTCAGTTGCATTAACAGATCAAAATATAGATAAAGCACTAGTATTATATTGGAAAATTAATGGAATAACTTTAATCCCAGGAAGTAAAATATGTACAGCCAGATGTAAAAATTTATATGTATTAACTACTAAACATAAAATAACTGCAAAAAGTAAAATAAAAGGAATAGAAATAGAAACTCCATTTGAACAATTTGTTAAAATAATAGATAATAATAATTACTCATATAAAAAAATAGACACTACTGAAAATTTAGATATAATAGAAGAAAGAATAGGAAGAGCTAGAAAAATTAAAACTAATTTGCAAAGAGAATATACAAAAAAGTTAGCATATGATATAATCCCAAAAAAATACTACATAGTAGGGATAATAGAAGAAAAAGAACATTTAATATTAATAGATACTGAACAAGAAGACAATTATATAATAGACAAATTATTAAATAAAGAAGAAATGGAAATAAACAAAGTAACAAAACAAAAATGCTCAGATTTACCAGCATTAATAGTAGCTCAATTAGAAATAGAAAAAGAAATAATAATAGCAAATATACCTATGAAAATAAATTTAGAAATCAAAGAAACTCAACAAGCAGATATAATATTTGGATTAAAATGGTTAGAAGAATTAAAACCTTATAAAATAGAATCAACCCACATAACTATCACTTATAATAATAAGACATTAATAATAAAAAGAATAATATTATGAAAATACATGTACTTATGAAAATAATAATAGAAGGATATTATAATAGATATTATACACCAATGATAGATATAGGAGCAGAAGTTAACATATGTAAATATAACTGTTTGCCAAAAGACAAATGGATAAAATTAAAAACACCTATAATAGTAAAAGGATTTAATAATGAAGGAAGTTTAATACACCATAAAGCAAAAGATGTAAAAATACAAATATGGGATAAAATACTTAAGATAGATGAAATATATAATTACGATTTACCTACAAAAGATATAATTTTAGGAATACTGTTTTAGAAAAATATTATCCACATATAATAACTAAAACACACTGGTGGTTAACAACACCATGTAATCATAAAATAGGAGCAAAAAGAGTAGTAAATAAAATACGAAAAGATACAGAATAGATTAAAGGAAGTGAAAAAATTACCCAAAAATTAGAAAATATGCCAAATAGTACCAATAATATAGAATATATAGTATTCACAATAGACAAATTAAGTCCAATAAAAATAAACTAGAATAATTATATAGTGAAGATCCTTTAAAAGGATGGAGTAAGCATAAAACAACTGTAAAAATAGAATTAATAGATGAAAATAGTATAATTACTCAGAAACCTTTAAAATATAATTTTGATGACTTAAAAGAATTTAAGATGCATATAACAGAATTATTAGAAAAATCATATATACAAGAAAGTAATAGTAAACATGCTAGCCCAGCATTTATTGTTAATAAACATAGTGAACAAAAAAGAGGAAAAAGTAGAATGGTTATAGATTATAGAAATTTAAATGCAAAAACTAAAACTTATAATTATCCGATCCCAAATAAAATATTAAAAATTAGACAGATACAAGGATATAATTATTTTAGTAAATTTGACTGTAAATTAGGATTTTATCACCTAAAATTAGATGAAGAATCTAAAAAGTTAACAGCGTTTACAGTACCACAAGGATTTTATGAATGGAATGTATTACCACTTGGATATAAGAATGCACCAGGTAGATTTCAACACTTTATGAATACGTATTTTACGAAATTACATAACTGTATAGTATACATAGATGATATACTATTATACTCAAAAACATATGATGAACATATAAAATTACTAGAACAATTTATAAACATAGTAGAAGAATCAGGAATAAGCTTAAGTAAAACTAAAGCAGAAATTATGAAAAATCAAATAGAATTCTTAGGAATACAGATAGATAAAAATGGAATAAAAATGCAACAACACATAGTATAAAAAATTATAAATTCAGAAGAAATATTAGATACAAAAAAGAAATTACAATCCTTTTTAGGACTAGTAAATCAAATAAGAGAATATATACATAGATTAGCGGAATATTTAAAACCTTTACAAAGAAAATTGAAAAAAGATGTAGAATATAATTTTGATGAAACAGATAAAAAACAAATTTAAAAAATAAAAGAACAATGTAAACAATTACCAAAGTTAGGTTTTCCAGATGAAAATAAAAAATTCAATTACATAGTAGAATCAGATGCAAGTGAAAACAATTACGGTGGAGTATTAAAATATAAATACGAAAATGAAAAAATAGAACATCATTGTGGATATTACTTAGGAACATTTACAGAAACAGAAGTAAGATGGGAAATTAATAGAAAAGAATTATTTGCCTTATATAAATGTTTATTAGCATTTGAACCATATATTGTATATAATAAATTTATTGTTAGGACAGATAATACACAAGTTAAATGGTGGCTAACACGAAAGGTACAAGATTCAGTTACTACAAAAGAAACTAGAAGATTAGTATTAAACATTTTAAATTTTACTTTTACTATTGAAGTGATTAAGACTGATAAGAATGTTATTGTAGACTACTTATCATGACAAAGCAGTACAAACGGATTCTGAAGAAACAATTACAAATACAATACTTATGGAAAAACTATTGGAACAAATTACAATGCTCAATAATAGAGTATCCCTCATGGAGGAAAGATATGTGGAGTTGGACCACAGTAAAAAATCAGAGCTAGTAGTGCAGTCGGAGCACTCTAAAAAACCAGATCTAGAAGGTGACGATGGAAAACACCTAAAAATCCAAGTTACTAACGAATTGCCTATTGTTGCAGGTACAGAAGATACAAAAGAATTATTTACAACTGTTACCAAAAGAAAAAAATATAACTTGAATAAGGTATTTGAAAAGCCTTATGCCCCACCTCACATAACCAAAAATGAATTATTTATACCACCTCAAATACATACATACGCAACCTCAATTAGTCAAACAAAGAAAACATACAACCACATAACCCGCACCTATATCGAAAATCTTGACAAAATCCAAACTTTCTTAAATACCCAACCTATCGAAGCCCCAGAAAAATTAAAAAATCATCAAGGATATATTACTAACAAATTACAAAATTATAATAAATTAATTGCTTTGCCAGGAACAAAACCAAATTTAGTAGCAACGTGTTACTCTTATGGACTTATTTCAACAACTTATACAACTACAGGAGATGAGCTTATACATATACCGGAGTTACATCAAGCAATTATGAACTATAAACGAGTTACAAAAGGACAATTATTATATGTCAGATTTTACTCAGCACCAGCGGAGATATTATTTAACGAAATTAAACCAGTTGTTACGGTCATAAAAATAGGGATGACAAAAGATTATCTTATTCCAGAAGAAATTACAACACAGCCGACTATACAAAAAACTGAGATACCAGAATTCTATGCGAACAAACGAATTATTGGACTTAGTACAATATTAGTGGAATTATCTAATGCCTATGATGAAACAAACTATATAGGAACCACTTATTGATTTATTCAACAGCAAAAGAATTACGGCCAATAGACAAATTAGAAGTAAAAAATTGGGCCTTATCATTACTTAAACCAGAACACGAGCCAATCACAAAAGCTATCAGGAAAGGATTTATTTCAGAAGATAGTCTAGAACAATATTGCAAAATTATTGGAACAAGATATACAGAACACGTATGCAGCAAATGCAGTGGAACAAGTAATTACATACCAGCTGTCAACATAGACTGAAGAAGACAAAAACACGCGGACAGACAACAATTAAAGAAGACACACTTATTGACTAAGATATAAAGAAGAATCTACTTTTGAAAAAAGAAGAAAAAGACAAATACGTGGAAAAACAGATGGACGACTACAAATTAAAGAAGGAATTAATTTTCAAACTTTCCAAAAAGGAGGACAAAGACATGTGACATAAAAGACGGAAAGATAAAAAAGAAGATAAAGAAGAAAGCGACTTAAAGAAGAAAAAGATATAAAGTTGTCGGGGACTGAAATATAAATAGTTAGGAACTTACTTTGTAAATTATATTTCTTATTTTGCAGCCTTAGTCCTTAGACCATTTGTATATATAGATTAGCATTCGAGAAGAGAGGAACACACCGAACTCACTACTCTCTAAAAAATCTCTCTAAATATTTCAATATTAAGCTTTGTAAAAATTAATTATTCAATAAAAATTTAACTTTAAATCCCCAAAACTATGGAGCAAAACTTAGCAAATATTGCAAACCTACAACAGGTATAATTCATGAAACTTATAATGTTATGGTATTTATAACATTTTACTTATAATATTTATAATTATGATACTTATAATATTGATGAATATGCGTAGCTAAATTAATTAATTTGTGTCAACCATATTATATTATGTAATATGCTTATGCTTGTTATTATGATTTAGAATTATCCAATAATTTATTATCTAGTTTGCTAGCATAGAGAAAAGTAGGAGAAAACTTCCAGAACTATGCCATCCAAAAATGGGAAACAATTGAAGGCAAGAAGGCCATGTTAGGGGAGTACCTAAGTGTTGAGGCACTGTTTAGGAAGATAATATCTGAAAAAGGTATCATGCTAGTAGTGACAAGATAATAAAAGACGGATACTTTAGGTCATAATAAGCTATCATAAGGTTACCATATGGTAGACATGGAAGGAAGGAATAATAAATAATTTGATAAAAGCAAAATGAATAACATGAACATAACAAATCCACCAACTATGATAATTGATAATAATTATTTTGACGATAATCAAAAAATACTTATTTTTAAAATATTAGAAAAAATAACAGAACCTAATCTAAGAAAATTAATATGGAAAAAAAAATATTAAAACACGAAGAAGAAGAAATAAATAACTTATTAAAACAAGAATGGATTAATGACATAAGACAGGTATTACAAGAATTATACGAAAGTACAGATTATTTAGACCTAATATACACATCAGATTATAATAGTGATTAAATTATGATATATGAAGAATATTTTCAACTTTGGAAAGAAATATCAACTGAAATAGATTCATGGGAACAAATTATAAAAATATATTTAGAAATGTATTTTAAAACACAGGACCTACAATACTAAAAAATGCTAATAGAAGGAGCCCAAATTATTCTACATAAAAAGGAAAAAGAAGACGAATATTATAAAAGCCAATGTGGGGGTAGGTCGAAATTTGGGCTATGTTTTATTTTTGTCATAGGCTTTTGATTAAATGAATGTTTTTTTATAATATTCGTCTTCTTTTTCCTTTTTATGTAGAATAATTTGGGCTCCTTCTATTAGCATTTTTAAGTATTGTAGGTCCTGTGTTTTAAAATATATTTCTAAATATATTTTTATAATTTGTTCCCATGAATCTATTTCAGTTGATATTTCTTTCCAAAGTTGGAAATATTCTTCATTTATCATAATTTAATCACTATTATAATCTGATGTGTATATTAGGTCTAAATAATCTATACTTTCGTTTAATTCTTGTAATACCTGTCTTATGTCATTAATCCATTCTTGTTTTAATAAGTTATTTATTTCTTCTTCTTCGTGTTTTAATATTTTTTCCCATATTAATTTTCTTAGATTAGATCCTGTTATTTTTTCTAATATTTTAAAAATAAGTATTTTATGATTATCGTCAAAATAATTATTATCAATTATCATTGTTGGTGGATTTGTTATGTTCATGTTATTCATTTTGCTTTTATCAAATTATTTATTATTCCTTCCTTCCATGTCTACCATATGGTAACCTTATGATAGCTTATTATGACCTAAAATATCCGTCTTTTATTATCTTGTCACTACTAGCATGATACCTTTTTCAGATATTATCTTCCTAAACAGTGCCTCAACACTTAGGTACTCCCCTAACACGGCCTTCTTGGCTTCACTGGTTTCCCATTTTTGGATGGCATAGTTCTGGAAGTTTTCTCCTACTTTTCTCTATGCTAGCAAACTAGATAATAAATTATTGGATAATTCTAAATCATAATAACAAGCATAAGCATATCACATAATATAATATGGTTGACACGAATTAATTAATTTAGCTACGCATATTCATCAATATCATAAGTATCATAATTATAAATATTATAAGTAAAATGTTATAAATACCATAACATTATAAGTTTCATGAATTATACCTATTGTAGGTTTGCAGTATTTGCTAAGTTTTGCTCCATAGTTTTGGGGATTTAAAGTTAAATTTTTATTGAATAATTAATTTTTACAAAGCTTAATATTGAAATATTTAGAGAGATTTTTTAGAGAGTAGTGAGTTCGGTGTGTTCCTCTCTTCTAGAATGCTAATCTATATATACAAATGGTCTAAGGACTAAGGCTGCAAAATAAGAAAAATAATTTACAAAGTAAGTCCCTAACTATTTATATTTCAGTCCCCAACAACTTTATATCTTTTTCTTCTTTAAGTCGCTTTCTTCTTTATCTTCTTTTTTATCTTTCCGTTTTTTATGTCACATGTCTTTGTCCTCCTTTTTGGAAAGTTTGAAAATTAATTCCTTCTTTAATTTGTAGTCGTCCATCTGTTTTTCCACGTATTTGTCTTTTTCTTCTTTTTTCAAAAGTAGATTCTTCTTTATATCTTAGTCAATAAGTGTGTCTTCTTTAATTGTTGTCCGTCTGCGTGTTTTTGTCTTCTTCAGTCTATGTTGACAGCTGGTATGTAATTACTTGTTCCACTACATTTGCTGCATACGTGTTCTGTATATCTTGTTCCAATAATTTTGCAATATTGTTCTAGACTATCTTCTGAAATAAATCCTTTCCTGATAGCTTTTGTGATTGGCTCGTGTTCTGGTTTAAGTAATGATAAGGCCCAATTTTTTACTTCTAATTTGTCTATTGGCCGTAATTCTTTTGCTGTTGAATAAATCAATAAGTGGTTCCTATATAGTTTGTTTCATCATAGGCATTAGATAATTCCGCTAATATTGTACTAAGTCCAATAATTCGTTTGTTCGCATAGAATTCTGGTATTTCAGTTTTTTGTATAGTCGGCTGTGTTGTAATTTCTTCTGGAATAATATAATCTTTTGTCATCCCTATTTTTATGACCGTAACAACTGGTTTAATTTCGTCAAATAATATCTCCGCTGGTGCTGAGTAAAATCTGACATATAATAATTGTCCTTTTGTAACTCGTTTATAGTTCATAATTGCTTGATGTAACTCCGGTATATGTATAAGCTCATCTCCTGTAGTTGTATAAGTTGTTGAAATAAGTCCATAAGAGTAACACGTTGCTACTAAATTTGGTTTTGTTCCTGGCAAAGCAATTAATTTATTATAATTTTGTAATTTGTTAGTAATATATCCTTGATGATTTTTTAATTTTTCTGGGGCTTCGATAGGTTGGGTATTTAAGAAAGTTTGGATTTTTTCAAGATTTTCGATATAGGTGCGGGTTATGTGGTTGTATGTTTTCTTTGTTTGGCTAATTGAGGTTGCGTATGTATGTATTTGAGGTGGTATAAATAATTCATTTTTGGTTATGTGAGGTGGGGCATAAGGCTTTTCAAATACCTTATTCAAGTTATAATTTTTTCTTTTGGTAACAGTTGTAAATAATTCTTTTGTATCTTCTGTACCTGCAACAATAGGCAATTCGTTAGTAACTTGGGTTTTTAGGTGTTTCCCATTGTCACCTTCTAGATCTGGTTTTTTAGAGTGCTCCGACTGCACTACTAGCTCTATTTTTTTACTGTGGTCCGACTCCACATATCTCTCCTCCATGAGGGATACTCTATTATTGAGCATTGTAATTTGTTCCAATAGTTTTTCAATAAGTATTGTATTTGTAATTGGTTCTTCAAAATCCGTTTGTACTGCTTTGTCTTGATAAGTAGTCTGCAATAACATTCTTGTCAGTCTTAATCACTTCAATAGTAAAAGTAAAATTTAAAATGTTTAATACTAATCTTCTAATTTCTTTTGTAGTAACTGAATCTTGTACCTTTCGTGTTAGCCACCATTTAACTTGTATATTATCTGTCCTAACAATAAATTTATTATATACAATATATGGTTCAAATGCTAATAAACATTTACATAAGACAAATAATTCTTTTCTATTAATTTCCCAGCTTACTTCTGTTTCTGTAAATGTTCCTAAGTAATATCTACAATAATGTTCTATTTTTTCATTTTTGTATTTATATTTTAATACTCCACCATAATTGTTTCACTTGCATCTGATTCTACTATGTAATTGAATTTTTTATTTTCATTTGGAAAACATAACTTTGGTAATTGTTTACATTGTTCTTTTATTTTTTTAATTTTTTTTTTATCTGTTTCATCAAAATTATATTCTACATCTTTTTTCAATTTTCTTTGTAATGGTTTTAAATATTCCGCTAATCTAGGTATATATTCTCTTACTTGATTTACTAGTCCTAAAAAGGATTGTAATTTCTTTTTTGTATTTAATATTTCTTCTGAATTTATAATTTTTTGTAGTATGTGTTGTTGCATTTTTATTCCATTTTTATCTATCTGTATTCCTAAGAATTCTATTTGATTTTTCATAATTTCTGCTTTAGTTTTACTTAAGCTTATTCCTGATTCTTCTACTATGTTTATAAATTGTTCTAGTAATTTTATATGTTCATCATATGTTTTTGAGTATAATAGTATATCATCTATATATACTATACAGTTATGTAATTTCGTAAAATATGTATCCATAAAGTGTTGAAATCTACCTGGTGCATTCTTATATCCAAGTGGTAATATATTCCATTCATAAAATCCTTGTGGTACTGTAAACGCTGTTAACTTTTTAGATTCTTCATCTAATTTTAGGTGATAAAATCCTGATTTACAGTCAAATTTACTAAAATAATTATATCCTTGTATCTGTCTAATTTTTAATATTTTATTTGGGATCGGATAATTATAAGTTTTAGTTTTTGCATTTAAATTTCTATAATCTATAACCATTCTACTTTTTCCTCTTTTTTGTTCACTATGTTTATTAATAATAAATGCTGGGCTAGTATGTTTACTATTACTTTCTTGTATATATGATTTTTCTAATAATTCTGTTATATGCATCTTAATTCTTTTAAGTCATCAAAATTATATTTTAAAGGTTTCTGAGTTATTATACTATTTTCATCTATTAATTCTATTTTTACAGTTGTTTTATGCTTACTCCATCCTTTTAATGGATCTTCACTATATAATTGTTCCAGTTTATTTTTTATTGGACTTAATTTGTCTATTGTGAATACTATATATTCTATATTATTGGTACTATTTGGCATATTTTCTAATTTTTGGGTAATTTTTTCACTTCCTTTAATCCATTCTGTATCTTTTTGTATTTTATTTACTACTCTTTTTGCTCCTATTTTATGATTACATGGTGTTGTTAACCACCAGTGTGTTTTAGTTATTATATGTGGATAATATTTTTCTAAAAATGGTATTCCTAAAATTATATCTTTTGTAGGTAAATCGTAATTATATATTTCATCTATCTTAAGTATTTTATCCCATATTTGTATTTTTACATCTTTTGCTTTATGGTGTATTAAACTTCCTTCATTATTAAATCCTTTTACTATTATAGGTGTTTTTAATTTTATCCATTTGTCTTTTGGCAAACAGTTATATTTACATATGTTAACTTCTGCTCCTGTATCTATCATTGGTGTATAATATCTATTATAATATCCTTCTGTTATTATTTTCATAAGTACATGTATTTTCATAATATTATTCTTTTTATTATTAATGTCTTATTATTATAAGTGATAGTTATGTGGGTTGATTCTATTTTATAAGGTTTTAATTCTTCTAATCATTTTAATCCAAATATTATATCTGCTTGTTGAGTTTCTTTGATTTCTAAATTTATTTTCATAGGTATATTTGCTATTATTATTTCTTTTTCTATTTCTAATTGAGCTACTATTAATGCTGATAAATCTGAGCATTTTTGTTTTGTTACTTTGTTTATTTCCTTTTCTTCTTTATTTAATAATTTGTGTATTATATAATTGTCTTCTTGTTCAGTATCTATTAATATTAAATGTTCTTTTTCTTCTATTATCCCTACTATGTAGTATTTATTTGGGATTATATCATATGCTAACTTTTTTGTATATTCTCTTTGTAAATTAGTTTTAATTTTTCTAGCTCTTCCTATTCTTTCTTCTATTATATCTAAATTTTCAGTAGTGTCTATTTCTTTATATGAGTTATTATTATTATCTATTATTTTAACAAATTGTTCAAATGGGGTTTCTATTTCTATTCCTTTTATTTTACTTTTTGCAGTTATTTTATGTTTAGTAGTTAATACATATAAATTTTTACATCTGGCTGTACATAGTTTACTTCCTGGGATTAAAGTTATTCCATTAATTTTCCAATATAATACTAGTGCTTTATCTATATTTTGATCTGTTAATGCAACTGAATAATTAGTATTTACTGTAAATTTAAACTTTTGATAAATTAAATTTCCTTTTACTGCTGTTATTACGCTTTTTTCTATAGGTTCTAATATTCTATCATTTGCTAAATATATTTCTATTGGGGTATCTATTCCTTCCTTAAAACAGGCTTTTATAAGTATTTCTATTCCTCCAAATGTACATATTTAATTTGATCTTTACTTTTTATTTTTTGTACATCTTTATTTAATTCTCTTTTATTTATGATTGGTACTTCAGCTTTTCCTTGGGTATATTTACAATCTATAATATGTTCTTTTTGACTAATTATATAAAATTCCTCTTTATTTCTTTTAAAAGGGTTTTTTATTAATGGCATATTAAATATTTTTTCTACACTTAAGTCAATTTCTTTTCCTTTTACTTTTTCAAAAATATTGTTATCAAAAATTATTTTTTGTTCTGAATAATCATCTGTTATATATTCTTCTTGTATTATTTGTATATTTTCTTCAGTCATCTATTTGTTCAATTTCATTATCTGTTTGGTATTCTTCTTCATTATCAGATATTTCATAAATACTATCCTCACTTTCTAATTCATAATCTATGTATTCTAATTGTAAGCAACTTTCTTCTTCTATAATTATTTCTGATATTTGTTTCTTATTAGGGGTTTTTGGTATTTTACAGTCTTTTGCTAAATGTCCTAATTTTCCACAATTATAACATTTACAGTCACTTATGCTTTTCTTTTTTCTGTATGGTCGTTTAGTTTTTGTATCCACACCAAGAAACTTGTTTGAAACAAGTTTAGGAGAGGTGAGAGATAATTTCTTTGAATAGGAAGAAATAACAAAAGGACAGAATTTAATAGAGGAAGAAATGACATAACAAAAAAAGGACATTGAAGAGGACGTGGACCTGGAGTATAACATTCAGCAAATCAACAAAGCTGGAGACTTATCCCCAATGCATACCAACAATCTGAAAAATAAGGCCTAAAAATGCAGACCAGTAATTATGTTACAGGTCAAGACAAGAAGTAGGGATACGGGATCCAACAGTGATCAATGACTGAAAAAAATGATCTTTTGGAATATCAGGTCTATTAATCCTCAAAAATCAAAAATCATTTGAGAGATTAATGGATTTACATAAAAGACATCATTATTCATTTATAGCACTGATGAAACCATTTCAAATCTCATTAGAGCTAGATAAATATAGTAGGAAGTTAGGCTTCGACAAGGCAGGAGTAAATTGTATAGCAAAAATTTGATATTTTTGGAAATATGAATTGGAAGGTAGAGTTATTTTGGACACACTGCATCAAGTTACCATCCAATTCAGAAACGATATTAAGGATTTTATCATTTCAGCGGTAAATGTTAGGTGCAATGCATTAGAAAGATTGGAGATGTGGATGAATCGGAAAGCATATCAGAGAGAGTGCACTGTCCTTGGGTCATTGTCGGAGATTTTAATGTTATTTTAAACGGAGAAGGGTCTAAAAGGCCCCTCAAGTATTTGAATTGGTACAAAACTACCTTCTATCCACCTATCGACCCTAAAATACCCTTGACATCCACCTTTCAGCTCAAAATACCCTTGATGTACAGGACAATCTAACTTATTTAATATTTTACTTTAATAATGAAGCCGTGGATTTTGCAGCATTCATTAGTAGTGGTGCCCTATCTGAAGTGAGAATTTCAGGCTGTAAATATACATTGTGGAATGACGGGATTGATGAGGCTTGCATATTTAAAAGACTTGATAGAATTTTGGTGAATCAAGAATTTATGAATTTATTCCCATCCTCAGAGGTTCAAATCTCATCAGACATGGGTATGATCATTCCCTTATTCATATAATTCGCAACACAAAAGAAGAACCTTCAATTAAGCCTTTCAAAATTTTAAACTTTTGAAGTAAACATCAATAGTTCAAGAAGTTTGTAGAGGACAATTGGAAGATTGATGTTGCTCGAAATCCATTTATCGAATTTCATGCTAAAATGAAGAACGTCAAGAAAACACTATCAACCTGGAGCAAAGAGGTATTTAACAACATATTTCAACAAATTGCCACAATAGAGGACATTATAAAGGTAAATGAGTCGCAAATGGAAATACAAGTGTCAGCAAGTAATAGGGTTTAATTAAGCAAGGTAAAAGCGGAGTTGAAGAAATAATTGAGATTGGAGGAGGAGTTTTGGCGGCAAAAGGCGGGGATGAAGTGGTTCTCAGATGGAGATAGAAACACAAAATTTTCCCATTAGTATGTTAAGGGAAGATGAATGAAGCATCATATTGCAGAAATGATCACAGATTAGGGGGTTCTTTTGCATTCAAATGGCGAAATTGGGGGTGCAGCGGTGGAGTACTATAGGAACCAGTTTAAAGATGATAATCTTGGGATGACTATTGTAGTACCTAAAATTTGGAAAGAAGGAAATTGCAATTTTTGGGCTGGTGTGTCTACGGGTCCCATCTACGGACTGTAGATGGCAACCATAGGAAATAAGAAAATAAGTTTTTTTAAAACAAGTCCCAGTACCCTTTTTCAATGTTTACTAGGATAGACTGCCATTCTATGTACAAGTCGTAGATAGGTCTCGTAGGTGACCCCCAAACTTAGTGAAATTTTAAAGTTTAAAGTTGATTTCTAGAGTTAGCATGTATGGTCCTTAGAAAGACCTACAAGCCGTACATGGGTTCCGTCAACAGTTGACCAAATTAAGAGTCCGTGATCCATTTCTACAGTTGACTAGTACAGTCCGTACATCTATAGAACATAGGTCCAAACCATAAATGATGGGTCAACAATTATTTTTAAGGTCTTTTAAGTCTTTTCCCTAATTATTTTAGCCCAATACTATGTTGTTTTTCCTTCATCCCTAAGCCCTATACAACACTTTTAAGACACAAATTTACCATTTCAGTGTCCCTAATACTAACGAAAGTCATCCTCCCAAATTCTCTCAAGATTAAGGAAGAAGAATAAGAACTAGGATTCAAGTACAAGTCTCCAATCCTCCAATATTTGTGGGGTTTTAACATCAAGGTATGATAGGATTCACCTATGGAGTCCTTTCCTCCATATGGTTCTAAATTATCCAATTTTACAAGTTAGATTCTCCAATTGAAGTTAGGGTTTTATTCAATCTTCATGGGTTCTTTTCAATTATGACCCAATTGATTGTTTTCTATATTTTTATGCATGAATTGAAGTAACTACATGTTTTGAAGTTCCGTTCACATGAACTCATGCATGATCATATGATAAAGCTTATGAACTATGAAAGATGAACATATAGAGATATGCATAATTCTTTATAAAAGTTATATAAATGATTTAAGGTTGCTTTGAGAGTAAATCATTGTTGTTGTTGTTGTGAAAGAGTTTCTCACAAAAAGGATTCATAAAGTTGAAAGGTCTTCTCAACTAAGGTGAATCGAGATTAATGAGCTATTCTAAATGAACTCAATCTTGGATTGACTATTTAGTTGTGCCTTTCCATAGATAATAATATGAATATGATTATTCAGTGAGATTTATTCTTAGCACCGAGTGGACTAGCGGCGATTACCCATGTTCCGTAACTATGTGCCACCATAGGTTTATGTCACGACCTAGGGGTACCTATAATATGGCATATAGAACCCCGAAGGACTCCATAAAAGCAACTTAGCATATCATAACATAAAGTTATAGAACATTAAAGAGTAAAACAATTATTTTAAGTCCAAAACAATTTTATAGAAAAGCAAAAGTCTAACTCCTGTATCAATATAGCCATCTATTACAGTGAAATCAAAATGGGCCTAGCCCATACAACATTTCCAAAAAGGAAATACGAAAGAGAAAATAAAATGAGAGTAGTCCGTCCTCGAACCAAGAGGACTTACCAAGCTCGGGAAGAATCAAAGTCCAAGCTTTAGCCACTAAAATGGGAACCCTGTCTGTCGGACCCTACATTTGAAAAAAATTTAGGCAAGAGTATGCATTAATACAAAATGCACTAAGTATAATAGCTACGTATAAAAAAATTCAAAACATACTAAGAAGGACATTTCATTTCATGACATACAATTGACATTTTAAAACATGGTATAAGAGGGTTATAAAACATAAGTCATAACATCATGGTCAATGCAAGATAAATCATCTTTAAGTCTTTGAAGGCATATGAGATGCTTATTTAAGTAACCTTAGTTCATTAATCATCTTGTTGTGGGAAAATTTGCCTCAACCGACATAAAGACCATGTGAGCTAAAAGATGATCACCAGTGTCTCACACACCGAGTAGGGTTGTTCTGCTTGCCTAAGGTAGAGCCATGAACTTCTAGCTTAAGTGAATCCACTAGCTAAATATCCTACGGAGGCACAAAGTTTATGGGATAAGGAGATTGTTACTAGAAACCCGACCTCTACTAACGGGAGGACTTCCATCTCATGAGATTTCTTCTAGAACCCGACCTCTACTAACAAGAGAGCTTTTTCTCAATGTCAATATCCACTCGGTGCTAATCTTAATTCCCACAGAATAGTATTTCCATTCCTATTCTCATTATCTATGGAAAGACATGTCATCTGGTCAATCCAAGCTAGTTCATTAGGATAGATCTTATTCATTGATTCAATTAGGTGAGAATAGCCTTTCAACCTAAGAATCCTTTCTATGTGAGAAAACCTTTCCCATCATGGTTGCAAGTGTTTTATGAGAATAACCTTTCAAAAATGCAACAACAACAACAACATTGGCACTTCACTCTCAAAGCACCCTTACAACATTTACACAGTTTCCATAAGATCATGCATAAACTCCTACTTTGCCCTTTCAAGGTTCAAAGCTTACTTTTAATCACCAAATCTAGAATTCAAGCATTAGATAGGTATTTTATCATAAATTCATGTAAATTCTATTACTTCATGATTTAGATCATAAAACTCATCTTTCATAATAAACAACCCACATTATGAAATCACAAGTTGGAAAACATGGGGGTTTGCATGGGTTCATAGGGGAAACATCATAAAAGCATTGTAAATCATCAATTAATGATATTTAAACATAATTACATCATTAAGATCAATAATCAAAAGAACCCATGGTGTTTGAAGAAAATCCTAGCTAATTGGGGAATTCTACCTTTTGAAATATAAGAATTTGGGGACTCCATGAAAGATAGGGATTCATGGATGAAAACTACCATACCTCAAGTCCAATTGCTTATATTCAATGGAGGAATTGAGACCTTAGCTTGAAACCCTAGGTTGAATCTTCTTCTTCAAGTTTTTCCAGAGAGAGAATATTTTGGAGGAGATTTGATTTCTTTTGGGGAATTTGGAAGAATGAATTAAGTAGGGTAAATTTGGGGTAAAAAGGCTTATATAGGGGTTCTAAAATTAGGCAAAATGACATAGTATAAGAATTAATTAATTAGGAAAAGACCCAACTGCCCCTAAAATAACTGAAATCAGTTGGCCCATGACCCACCACCTATGGTCCGTGGCTGGACCTACGGTCCGTCCCGCATGTCCATGGTCGGTGGTCAGAGAGTTTTGGCCAGTTGACGGGACACTGGACCACGGGGCGTAGTCTTACTTACGGTCCATAGGTACTACAAATGTCCATACCTGGACCTTTTCTGAGGGTTAATCCACGGACCTACCTACGGTCTGTGGCCCACACCATAGGCCGTGGTTGGCCATTCGCTGATGACACTTGGAAGATCTGAAAAAACTGTTGTTTGGTCTTTTGCATACAGGTGTTACAATTTATCATAGATAGACAATAGCTAGTAGTTCCACTTTAACTCATGATTATGGTTCCTACCTTGGAAATTAAGGACATTTCTTTTCGGTGTGGGATAGACACCAGATTCTATGTTATGTCTATGTCAGTTAAAGGTAACATTCCTACAATAATGAACTAAGGTTACTTTCTAAAGTATCTCATAAGTGTTTTATAAGATTTTTAGTGTGCATTGACCCTGATTATGACTTATGTTTTCTAACATGTTATTTTATAATTTAGCTCTTTGTCATTGCATGTCATATAAAGTCCTTTTAGCATGATTTCACAACTCTTATGCATTTCTATCATGCTTTGTACATTGCATGTACTAAAACATACTTGTTCCTATAGTGTTTCATTAATATAGGGTCTAACGCTCCTATTCTCCAGCCTCGTGGCTAGTTGATCCATTTGAGATTTTAAAGATTGGTGATTCCTCATGATCCAAGGGCTAAGATTATTTTATTGCTTTCATGTCATTTCCGTTTTCAGACTTTGTATGTGATATGTGAGTTACGTCTCAATTGCTTTCCTTATGGTTTACTTTGAGACTTACATTATACTTCTACCTTTGTCAAACTTTATTTTTGATATAAAAATGTTTCTTTGAAATCTTTATTTCTATTATCTTGTATGATGCATGCTAAGTGGCTTATGTAGCGCCTCTCAGGGTCTTATACGCCATGTCACGTCTACGGTGTACTTTAGGTCATGAAAAACTTGTATTCATAGCACAAGGTTTATAAAGGTCCTAGGAAGTCTCTAAGCCACGTCGAGTAGAGTCTTATTCATAAGTGTGAAGTGAACCAAATTTGTGAATGAGAAACTATAAGATGTTTAGGAAACAACACTTTTTTCATTACTAAAAAGTCGTGTGATAGAGTTTATATATATATATATATGTGTGTGTGTGTGTGTGTGTGTGTGTGTGTATGTCTCTCTGTCTCTCTCTTCTAATTTACAAATGATTTTCAGGATATGGCCCCTCGAAGAGCATAGATTAGGAGGAATGTGAATGAAAATATGGAACGAGAAGCTCCTCAAGCTCCTTTACAAACTCCTCAATTCTGGCTGACCCTTTGGCCAAACAAGTGACTAATGCGAAGTTTAAGGATGCTTTACAAGTGTTGGTTCAAGCCAATAAGGAGGTTGTGGTACCCCTGAATCGAAATGTGGGTACAATGGCAACTAAAGTGAGGGAATTCACTAGGATGAAGCCTCCGAAGTTTCAAGGTTCCAAGGTTGAGAAAGACCATCAAGAGTTCATTGATGAGGTGTATAAGGTGTTGATGATCATGGGAGTGTCGTCAGTGGAAAAGGTGGAATTGGCTTCTTATCAACTTAAGGATGTTTCTCAAGTTTGGTTTAACCAACGGAGGGAGGAGAGGGCGGTTGATATGGGTCCTCTTGATTGGGAAACATTTATATTTGTTTCTTTGATAGGTTCTTTTCCCTTTAAATGATGGAGGAAAAGGTACTTAAATTCATCAACCTTCTTCAAGGAACATGAGTGTGAAATAGTATGTGTTGAAGTTCATGCAATTGTCTAGATATGCTCTTACTATGGTTGTCGATCCTAGGGAAAGGATGTGTAAGTTTGTTGTGGGAGTGTCCAAGATAGTGGTTAAAAAATGTCGTACCACTAAGATCATTAATGATATAGACATTTATCGCCAATGGTTCATGCTCAACAAATAGAATAGGAGAAATATAAGGAATGATCTAGGGAGGCAAATAAAGCAAGGACCAGTGATGGTGATTTTTCACATTCAAGGTCTGATGGACATAGCTGTTCTAAGTTCCGACAAAGGTTTCCCGATCAACGCTCCTCAAATTCTCTGGCTCCTAAATTCAACAAAGATAGGGTGTCTAACCCTAAGGATCAAAGAGGAAATGATGGTGGATATTCATTGTCTACTTGTGCTAGATGTGGAAGAAAGTATGAAGGTAAATGTCTAGCCGTTTCCAACGCATGTTTTGGTTGTTGCAAGACAGATTATAAGATAAGGGATTGTCCCTCAGTTTCTAAAAATAAAGGAGATAGTCGTCAATGGGCTTAATCTTACCCTTCATCAGGTTCTAGTAGAAGTCAGAAGCAAAATTTATTTTATGCACTTCAAACTCGTCATGAGCAAGAGGGCTCTCACGATGTTGTTACCGGCATGTTGAAAGTCTTCCATCTTGATGTTTATGTCTTGCTTGATCCCAGTGCTACCTCGTCTTTTGTAACACCATATGTGGCTGTGAGGGTTGATGTTCTTCTGGATGTGTTGCTAGACTCTTTTTCTGTTTCTACTCCTATTGTTGAATCTATTGTGGTTAAGAGACTCTATAGAAATTATCTTGTCTCCTTATCCACTAGAGTCACTAATGTTGATCTTGTAGAGCTTGATATGTTAGATTTCGATGTTATTCTTGGTATAAATTGGTTGCATTCTTGTTATGCTTCTATTGGTTCTAGAACCTTAGTAGTCAAGTTTCAGTTTCCAAATGAACTCGTCCTAGAGTGGAAAGGGGGAAATTCTATGCCCAAGGGTGAGTTTGATTCTTATCTTAAAGATAGAAAAATGATTTCTAAGGATTGCATACAAAAACACGAATTCCCTCAATCACTCATGGCTAGAACTAGGAAGCTAACTAAACTTCCTATTAAGATGATATAAATGCCTTTGGACCATCAGATAGGTTTTCCTTATTAGAGTACGAACACACTTTTGCATCCCCACAAAAGAAAACATTAAGATCTTGAGAAACGTCAACAGAAACAATCTATCCTAGCATGCTTGAAATTTAAAGTACTGAACACATAACATGAACAATTTTCTTCAGAGCTAAACACATAGTTGTTTACACCAATGTACACTTTTAATGGGGTTTAAGTGTTCAAAATTGCCACGCCTCGAGGCTACTTCCTTGATGTAAACATGGGACCTAGGATCACGACTGACCCTAACCTACCCCTGAGCTGGCAGATCATAAACATACATAAATATACTAATGCGGAAGCTTAAAATAATAGAAAACTGAATGTAGGGAATACTCAATACTAATCTGAATATATAAATAATATCTGAGAGTTTAGTGATACAGAACAATTACTCAAAAGCTAAAGATGAGTTTTAACACTATGTCTGAACAAACCTCTAACTGACATGCCCCAGCAAACTCTAGCAAAACTGAAACTAAAATAAAAGACTGAATGGAAAATACGTCTATTGAACTCGAAGTATGAGGACTCACCACTGATGCTGCTGAGTATGGATCGAGAATTGATCTACACGTTATTTGAATACTGAGTACCTGAACCTACATCATGAAAGGATGTAGCGCAGAGTATGCGTCTGTACTTGGAATGTACTGAGCATGTAGGATATGGAATACAACTGAAAATATATATATATATATAACTGAACAAGGCATATTGAGCAATGATATAATATGAACATGATGGAAAATACTGATACATACTAAAAAGAGCTGAATTGAATAATGAAATATAACGAGAAACCTGGTCAAATGCACTAAAGTCTGACTGTGGGAGCTACTAATAACCAACATAAACCACGTGAGCTAAACGTGGAGTCGAATGTATACGGCCCATCGAGAGGACCCAATATACCTTGCCAAGGGTACGAAGGCATGAATGGCGTTATCACTAAATATAATGCCCACAGAGGGGACTTACAAACCTACGGGCCACGTAGTTTTGGGACTATGAGGGTACGCTGAAACCTAGTCCAACTCGGTATTTAGACTAATACGAATTGATTATGAATAAGGCATATTATGATTAAAATACTGAAATGTTGGATAGCTCAAATACTGACATGCAAAATCTAAGAATGTAACAATTATAAACTGATAATGCGACATTCAAAAAGTGAAGCATGATTATCTATTTTACTGACCTAGCAAGATCATTTCATGAACTAAAAGAAACTACACCACTAGGGTTTTGAGTTTCATACAAGGAATTTAACTACAATTTCGATAAAACATGATAATTCGATTAGCAACACTATAACAGCTAAATCACAACAATTAACTAAAGTTTCTAGAAACCCTCGGTGTAAACAATATGTAGGGAATCAAGAATCTGACTGAATTCTAGGGACCTAGTGGACATATGGAAGCCATTAGTGAAATCCCACATACATGGTGACAAAATTCATGGAGAAATCTTTTGATTTCGGGGATGGAACTAGAGAAACCTTGCTGCATGTTCTTGAGAAAGCTATTGCCTATTTCTTCCCTTTTTGCTCTAAGTCTGATGAAATTTTTGTGAATGGAATGCTTAGGTTAAGTTCTGACTAAGTGACTAGGCTCAAACTGACCAAACCTATGTAGTTTAGGGGTTAAATGACGTAGTTTAGGTGTCCAACGCATAGGGAAAGACCAAATGACCCCTGACTTAAAAGCTATAGGGCCGACTATGGTACCAATGATGGACTGTCACTAATACCATAGACGGACCATCGACTTGGTTGTGGTCTGCTGGCAGTGGCTATTGGTTCTGGGAGTCCTATCCACGAGCTCTGCCATGGGCCGTGTTGAGGACTATGGACCATGAAGGCCACCGTGGTTTTTCATTTGGGTTGGTGGTCTACTGGCTCAGGTCCACAGACCCTTCCACGGCCCGTGGAGGGCTCTGTGGTCTGATGTCAGGGACTAGGAGGTTCTATCTCACTCCCACGAGCACTAGTACTACTCATGTGGTGGTCTAAAGCCCGTGAAGGGTCCTGTGGTCCACCATTCCTGGGTTGGGTGTGAACCACAGATAGGTCGACAGATGGTGGTTCCTTTCACGGCCCATGAACCCTATCATGGTTCACCTAATTTTCTGTTGTTCTGGTTTGATAAGTTCTCAGGTGTTACAATATCTCCCCCTTGGGAACATTCATCCTTGAATGAATTCTAAACTAGCTGAGTATGGAGGGAAATGAGTTGTAATCCCTACCACTAAGTACTAGAAACTGATATCTAACTGAACTGAGTTCCAAGAACATTCAAATATGCTAAAAATGCATGACTAACTGAAAGAACATTATACTAAGACTGAATTTTCGCAAGAGTAAACAGAGAGACTGGAGAGGAACTATTACCTGAAGCTGAAACGGTATCGGAAGGAAAGAGATGAGCATACTTGGCCTTCATAGCTGCTTATGCTTCCCAAGTAGCTCCCTCTACGGAATGACTCCTCCAAAAAACCTTGACTAAAGCGACTTTTTTTATTTCTCAACCTTCAAAACTAATGATTAATAAATTCAACTGGCACTTTCTCATAAGTGAGGCTATCCTTCACAGCCACACTCTCTAACAGTACTATTGATGCTGGGTCATCTACACACTTCTTTAACAAAGAAATGTGAAAGACCGGATAGATTGCTGCTAGTTCTGTTGGCAGCTCTAACTCATAAGCCACATTGCCAACCCTCTTTAGGATCCTGTAAGGATCTACATATCTGGGACTGAGCTTTCCTTTCTGTCCAAATCTTATCACCCCTTCATAGGTGACACTTTCAAGAAAACCCAATCATCAACCTCAAACTTTAGGTCCCTTCTCCTCACATCTGCATAGGACTTCTGACTACTCTAGGCTATCTTAAGTTTATCTCTAATGAGTTGAACTTTTTTGATGGCTTCATGAATCGGATCTAGCCCAATCAGTGTTGTTTCACCTACTTCAAACTAGTCAATCGAAGGTCTACATCTATGCCCATATAATTCCTCATAAGGTGCTATCTGAATGCTGGAATGGTAGATATTATTGTGGGCATATTCTATGAGAGGTAGGTGATCATCCCAACTACCCTTGAAATCTATCACACAAGTTCTCAACATGTCCTCTAAGGTCTGAATGGTACGCTCTGCTTGACCATCTGTCTGTGGATGAAATTTTATGCTGAGATTTACTTGAGTACTAAGAACTTTCTGAAACGATCTCCAGAAATGAGAGGTAAATTGAGGACCTCTATCTGAGATGATAGAAAAAGGAACCTCATGTAACCTGACTATCTTATTAGTGTAGAGTTTAGCGTAATTCTACTATTACCCATATAAAGTCATGCTATCTGTGAGTATGGGGTAAACCTTTAATAAAGTCCATGTTTATCACTTCCCACTTCCACGTAGGAATGTTAATCTCTTGAGTCATACCTCCTAGTTTTTGATGTTCTACTTTAATCTGCTGACAAATAAGACACTTAGCCATAAAATCTACTATATCCCTCTTCATGCCATTACACCAAAAGACTTCCCGCAAATCATAGTACATCTTAGTGGAACCTGGGTGAATAGAATACATGGAGTTATGGGCTTCAATAAGGATCCACTGCCTCAACTTACCCACATCAGGAACACATAAGCGACCCTGATAACGAAGCACACCATCTCCCCCTTGGGAGAAAACCTCAACTTTCTGTTGATGAACTGCATCTTTCAATTGATGTAGTATAGGATCACTATCCTGTTTTTCCTTAACCTCCACTACCAATGAAGATTCAGACCTATTATGAACTGTCACACAACCATATGATACGTCCGTAAGACCAACTCCTAAATGAGCAAGCCGGTGAACATGTGATACACTACCCATAGATAATTTGCTAAGAGCATCAACTACTACATTGGCCTTTCCTAGATGGTAAAACATATTCATGTCATAATCTTTGAGGAATTCTAGCCATCTCCTTTAAAGAAGATTCAACCCTTTTTGGGTGAACATATACTGGAGGCTCTTATGATCTGTGAACACATCTATGTGAACACCATAAAGAATATCTCCAAATCTTTAGAGCAAATACTACTTCTGCAAGCTCGAGGTCATTAGTCGGGTAGTTTTTCTCATGAAACTTAAGCTCTTTAGAAGCATAAACTATAACCTTACCTGGCTGCATCAACACACAACCTAGGCCGACCCTAGATGCATCACAATCGATCATATAACCATTTGAACTTTCAGGTAGAGTCAAAATGAGGGTCGTAATCAACCTAGTTTTCAGTTCTGAAAAATTCTTCTCACATTCATCTGACCACTGAAACTTAACCTTTTTCTGAGTCAACTTGGCCAATGGGGAAGCTATGGATGAAAATCTTTCAATAAATCTCCTATAATAACTAGCTAAACCCAAGAAACTTCTGATATCTGTTGGAGAGGTAAGTCTGGGGCCACTGCTTTTATTTTCTGAGAATCCACTTAGATTCGTTCTCTAGATACCACATGACCAAGAAAAGCGACTGATTGTAACAAATATTCACATTTGGTGAACTTAGCGAATAGCTGACGATCTTTGAGAATTTGCAGAACAACCCTCAAATGATTCACATACTCCTCTTTATTTCGAGAATAAATGAGGATATCATCAATAAAGACAATAACGAATAAATCCAAGTACTATTTAAACACCCTGTTTATTAAGTCCATGAAAGCTGCAAGAGCATTTGTTAGTCCAAAAGAAATAACTACGAATTCATAATGACCATATCGAGTTCTGAAGGCTATTTTTGGGATGTCCCTATCTCTGACTCTGAGCTGATGATAGCCGAATCGAGGTCTATTTTAGAAAAGCAACTAGCACCCTGAAGTTGGTCGAACAAGTCATCAATCCTTAGGATGGGATACTTATTCTTGATTGTGAATTTTTTCAACTAACGATAGTCAATGCATATCCTGAGTGAACCATCTTTCTTTTTCATGAACAACAGCGAAGTACCCCATGAAGAGATACTAGGTCTGATGAAGCCCTTATCTAAAAGGTCTTTCAACTGTTCTTTCAATTCCATAAGCTCAACTGGAGTCATTCTGTAAGGAGAAATCAAAATAGGCTGGGTATTTGGAAGAAGATCTATTCTGAAGTCGATTTCCCTTTCGGGAGGAACTGCGGGAAGATCTTCTGGAAACACTTCTAGATACTCATTTACTACTGGGACTGACTCAAGAGTTAGAATTTCGGAGCTTGAATCCTTAACATGAATGAAATGGTACATATATCCTTTGGAAATCATTTTCTGGCCTTAAGGTAAGAAATAAATAGACCCATAGGCATTGAGCTACAACCCTTCCAATCTAAGATTGGCTCACTTGGGAACTGAAATCGAACAATCCTAGTTCTACAATCAACTGAAGCATAACTAGAATGTAACCAATCCATGCCTAGAATGCTATCAAAGTCTTCCATTTCTAACTCTAAAAGATCTGCTGAGGTGACTTTCAGAGAGACTGTGACATGGCAATTTCTGCATACTCGTCTAGCTATAACTAGGTCACCAACTAGAATAGAGACTGAGAAGGGTTCTGAAAGAGTTTCTGGACTGTCACTAAAGTTTATTGCTATATAGGGAGTTACAAAAGAAAGAGTAGCCCCTGGATCTAACAATGCATAAACATCTAAATGAAAGACTCGTAACATACCAGTGACCACATTAGGAGAATTTTTTTGGTCCTGGTAAGCCTGGAGAGCATATAAACTATTCTGGCGCTAACCGCCATTTGTACCAGATGAAGTACCCTACTAATTTGGGCGACCTACTGGTGCTACTGAAGTTGTGGACTGAGCCTTATTATTGTTATGACCTCCTTGCCCCTGCCTGGAAGAAGGGAAATTCTTCAACCTGTGACCAAACTGACCTCACTTGAAGCATCCTCCGTCGCCTGCAAGACACTCTCTTAGATGATTCTTACCACACTTTGGACAAGTTATGTAGGTCCTATTACCTGAAGCACTCCCTTGAGACTTAGAGCCTAATGCCCTACCTTTATGATCCCGTTGAAACCTGAGGGATGGAGCACTAGTTGAAAAAGGTGCCGGGGTTGAAGATCTCTGCTGAAACTGTGAGCGATTTACACCACCCGATATTTGCGGAGAGTATTTGTAGTTTCCTGTTCTAGCCTTCTTATTGTCCTTAGCCTGTTCCCTAAGCTTGTCTCCCTCAACCTGCTGAGCATGCGTCATGAGCCTAGATATACTCATATCCTTAAAGAACATAGCATTCCTACACTCTGTCTTCACTAACTTGGATACCTCAAACAAAAACTTACTCATCTGTGCCCTTGGATCGACAACCATGTGTGGAGCATACTTGGAGAGTTGAGTGAACTTCAGTCTGTACTCTTGGACTGACATTGAACCTTCTCTCAAATTCATGAATTCTTGTGCCCTAGCCTTTCTCAACTCCCTTGGGAAGAACCTGTCTAGAAAAGCTCCTCCCAAGTCATAGGAGCTGCATCCGTACCCATATTTTCTTTCCACTAAGTAAACCAAATGTGAGCTACATCCTTACGATGGTAGGATGCCAACTCTACCCTATCATTTCCAGCCACTTGCATCACCCCAAAGATTTTCTTGACCTTATCAATGAAGTTCTGTGGGTCCTCACCAATCTGTGATCCTAGAAATTCAGATGGATTCATTCGAACAAAATCTCGTACCTGGCTGTTGCTGACCCACTATTAGCATTTTGAGGAATTGGAGCACGCTGATTGTTTTGGTTTTCTACACTTTGAGCCAAAAGTTGGATAACATTTTAAAACTCTACATTCGAAACCTCATGGTCTAGGATTGGAGGAACTGTGTTAGCGTTGCGGGTATTAGCATTCCTTCCATAAGCTCTACAAGGAGGCATGATCTGAAACACATAACGTTAAATTAGAAATGAGAAGTTGGATAATACCTTACGCACGATAAGCCTAGCAAAGAAGGTGAAATTTTCCTAAAATACTTCGTAGCCTCCCTCTCATTAGATGTGGTGTATTTCACACCCATGAAAATAACTCTACTTAGTGCGGGTTTCAGACATCCTAAGACTCTTAAACCTAATGCTCTAATACCAAGTTTATCACACCACGAGGCTACCCCTTTGACGTAAACACGGGACCTAGGATCAAGAGTGACCACAAGCTAACCCTGACCTGACAGATCATAAGCATACATAAATAACTAAACAAAAGATACTAATGCAGAAGCTTAGAATAATAAAAAATAGAATGTGGGGAATACCCAACTGATATAAATATATAAATAATATTTGAGAGTTTAGTGATACAGAACAATCACTCAAAAGCTAAAGTTGAGTCTAACACTATGTTTGGAAAATCGACTAACTGACAAAAGTTGTTGGGACATGCCCCCAGCTAACTCTAGAAAAACTGAAACTGAAATAAAAGACTGAATGGAAATCATGTCTATTATCCTCAAAGTATGAGGACTCACTACTGATGCTACTGAGTATAGATTAGGAACCGATCTATGCCTGATCTGAATGCTGAGTACCTGAACCTACATCATGAAAAGATGTAACACTGAGTATGCATCAATAATTGGAATGTACTGAGCATGCGTGATATGGAATACATCTAAACAAATATATATATATAACTGAACAAGGCATACTGAGCAATGATATAATATGAACATGATGGAAAAAACTGATACATACTGAAAAGAACTGAACTAAATGCAATGACCAAGTACATAACATGCTACAACTGAATAATGAAAAATAACTAGAAACCTGGTCAAATACACTAAAGTCTGACTCTGGGAGCTACTAATAATCGACATAAAACCATGTGAGCTAAACGGGGAGTCTGATGTATACGCCCCATCGAGAGGACCCAATATACCTTGCCACGGGTATAAAGGCATGACTGTCATGATCACTAAATATAATGCCCACAAAGGGGTCTTACAAACCTATGGGGGCACGTAGTTCTGGGACTATGAGGGTATGCTGAAATCCAGTCCAATTTGATATTTAGACTACTCCCAATTGATTATGAATACGGCACATTATGACTGAAATAATGAAATACTGGTTAGCTCAAATACTGACATGCAAAATCTGAGAATGTAACAATTATAAACTGATAATGCGACATTCAAAAACTGAAGCATGATTATCTGTTTTACTGATCCAGCAACTACATTTCATGAACTAAAAGAAACCAAACCACTAGGGTTCTGAGTTTCATACAAGGAATTTAACTATGATTCTGAGAAAACATGGCAATTCGGTTAGGGACACTATAACAGCTAAATCATAACAATTAACTAAAGTTTCTAGAAACCTTAGGTCTAAACAATATGTAGGGAATCAAGAATCTGACTGAATTATAGGGACCTAGTGGAAGAAAAGAATCCACTAGTGAAATCCCCCAAACTTGGTGACGAAATTCACGAATAAATCTTTCGATTTCAGGGATGGAACTAGAGAAACCTTGCTGCATTTTCTTGAGAATGCTATCGCCTGTTTCTTCCCTTTTTGCTCTAAGTTTGATGAATTTTTGGTGAATGAAATGCTTAGGTTAAGTTCTAACTAAGTTACTAGGCTCAAACTGACCAAAACTATGTAGTTTAGGGGTTAAATGGCGTAGTTTAGGTGTCCAATACATAGGGAAAATACCAAACGACCCCTAACTTAAAAGCTGTCATAGCCGACCATAGTGCCAGTGATGGACCATCACTAGGACCTCGGACCATCGATTGGGTCGTGGTCTGTTAATAGTGGCTATTGGTTTTGGGGGTCCTGTTCACGAGGCCTACCACGGTTCGTGTGGAGGACTATGGATTGTGAAGGCCACTGTGGTCCTTCACTTGGGCTAGTGGTTTACTGGCTCAGGTCCACGAACCCTTCCACGGCCTTTCATCAAGACCACGACCCGTGGAGGGCTCCATGGTCTGACGTCAGGGCTTAGGAGGTTTTGGCTCACTCTCACAAATAGCAGTACGACTTATGTGGTGGTCTACGGTCCGTCAATGGTCCCGTGGTCCACCATTCCTGGGTTAGGTGTGAACCACAGACATGTCGACGGACCGTGGTACCTTTCACGGCCCATGAACCCTGTCGTGGTTCACCTAATTTTCTATTGTTTTGATCTTATAAGTTCTAAGGTGTTACAAAATGACTAGTGTCAGTAATTACCAATATTTTCCTTGGTACACTCAAAAACTATGAATAACTCATCATATTATCCTTTTGGATACACAAATGGATTAACCACAAATATATAGCTAGGGGTGGTAGAACGGGTAATTTATATTGGTCATAATTATCTATTTTAAATGGATTGGGTACCCAACTCATTTAAAATGGGTAAAAAATGAATAATACTCATATTTCTCATTTAAAAGTGGGTAGTTAAATGAGTTAAATTGGTAAAAAAAATGTTCATTCATAAAAGAAACAAAAGGAGTGGGGGCCTGGTAGTGGGTTGGGGTGGTTAAAAAAAAACTTCATTTGTTTTATATAAAAGAAAGTTTAATTTCTTTTTACATTTTTTTGGGGGAAAAGGGTTAAAAATACCCATCATATTTGATTTATTGGTTGACTATGCCCTTACCGTTAAAAATAAAGTTACTTTTACCCCTACTGTCACTAATTTCATCATATATGCCCCTCAATTGGATGGAAATCTCCAAATTAGTCCAAATTAACCCCATTTTTTTTTAAAAAGACCCATTCCCATTTTAAACCCATGTCCCGACCCCTCTAAGACCCAATAACATTTCACCCATTTCCATTACCCATATTCTCAAAAAAATTTCAAACCCCACAAACTCAAGAACTAAAAAATTATTTTTTGTTTCAGAAGTAATAACCCAGATGCAGATGCAAAATTATCAACCGGAATTATTGGATTGTTATTATGTTGAATGGAAATGATAGGTTTGAGACAAAGTTTGTTACTAAAATGTTTCCATTTCCTGGGTTTTCTGCTATTGCTGCTAGGATGTTTCGAATGAAATCGAGAGAGAACTAAAATGGTGAACAAGGGAAGAAGAAGAAGGTGAAGATTCTTGTTTGTTGCTCAACGCATCACCTTATGTAAGACCTACAAGATTATTGCTGTCTTGTTTGACTCTGAGAAAATCAACAAGGTTTGGAGTTTGATTTTATCCTTAAAAAACAACGTTCTTAGACTAGTATTGCTTTCCATTCCAATGCTCTGAAAAAGAGTCAAATGAATATGAAAATAGGAAATTTCTCCGAGATAAAAAAAACACAAATCTATGACAATTGTAATGAATACATATATAAGAAGAAAAAAAAGGAGGAAAGAAGAAAGCATAGAGGGGAATGCATAGGATTCCTAAATCCTAAGAAGCCAGCAATCAATGAAAAATATATATGTTAAAATAACAAATACACAGTTCTAAAAGAAAACAAGGATGATGGACTTTGTGGGGTTTGAGATTTTTTGAGAGAATGGGTAAGGGAAATGGGTCAAATGTTTAATGGGTCTTAGAGGGGTCGGGACATGGGTTTAACATGGGGAATGGGTCATTTTTGTTAATTTGGACTGATTTGGGTCTTTCCATCCAAAGGGACACAAATGATGAAATTAGTAACGGTAAGGGTAAAAATAACTTCATTTTAACGGTAAGGGCATAGTCAACCAATAAATCAAAGTTGAGTGGTATTTTTGACCCCCTTCCCTTTTTTGGGGATACGGGTGGGGGTGGTAAAAAAACTTCAAAAAAAAAATTTAATATTTTTTTAATAAAAAAAAGTTTAACTTTTTTTCATTTTTTTGGGATATGGGGGGGGGGGGGGGGCTGGTAGGGGTGGGGTTGTAAAAAACTTCAATTAAATCTTTTTTAATAAAAAAATATACTTTTTAACACTTTTTTGGGAGGTGAGGGGGTTGGGGTTAGCATCGGTCGGTTCGGTTTTATGTATCATCGATTCAATATATCAATTTTCGATTTTTAAATACGCTGAACCAATAACAAACTAGTAAGATATTTTTTAATAGGTTTTTGGCTTATTTATTTTTGCTCATTAACAGTTTGGTTTTGGTTTACCCAAGAAGAAAATGCTCATAAAATAAATATATGATTTCTCACTTCTCTAACAATTTGGCGCGATACAGTGAGACAAGTAAATCAGCTATAAATGCTTTCATATAAAGCAACAAGAAATATAATGAGAATTACAACAATAAGAGTAGATGTAGTATGAAGGCAACAATTACATGTTACAACCAAAACACAATGTAACAACCCGCTAGGTCGTTTTGAGCATTAAGACTATTTTGACTCTTCCCATAAAATTTTATATAGAAAATTTGAACTATTCGGTAACTACGAGTATATAGTTGATAATATTTACTAAATAATTCATATAATTAGTAGTTAATGGGCCAAATCCATAATTTATTTAAATAACCTTTACGACTTGGCCCGCATATCGAAATAAGTTAGAAGGGTTCAATAATTTCTGACTCATAACTCAGAAACAACAAAACTGAAGAATAATATAGCCCAGTTGTGCACTAATTGCTAAGGAGAGATTACATTTTTTCTAGGTAAAGGCAATTCAATTCCTTCAATGTACACACACACACACACATACATATATATGTTAGTTATTTCTAAACTAAAGTGATAGAAAACTCTTAGTACTTATCTAGGAAAGGGATTTTCATTTTTTTGAAGTCTCAACTGGTAAAAAGAGACAATGATATGTCACCTATCAAACTTATGTTTGTGATACTTGTATCGGATATTCTCCTTTAGAATCAAGTCTAGTGGTAAAAGAGTCTTGAAAGTGTTTCACCTAGTTTTTGTATCGAATTTAATATTGACTTAAATTTGGACACTAGGCCTATTTTTATCATTTCTTATTGGAATGCTCTTGTAGAATTGAAAGAACGGTAACAAGACTTGCTTAGTAAGAGATTTATTATCATAACCCAGGGGTACCCCTAGACGTAACACAACGTACTTGACCCCGAAGGGGTCGCATACAAGCCCTTAGCATAATCATACACATAAATCCATAAGAATGATGCAGAAAAATTAAAACTTTTACAATCGAAGTCAACTTCTTTTTCATAAACGAAAATAAGAATCTAGACTTGTCTCAATCACCATCTAGTACAATAGAGAGTACAAATAGGGTCAAAAGCCCTTTACATCAATAAAGTCTCAAAAGTAGAGAATACAATAAAAAAATGATAACATCTTGTCCTCGAACTTGAGGACTCACCAAGCCTAGGGAATAGTCAACCCAAGCTTCTCTTGGAAGAAGAAGTACGTCTCAACGATCGGAACCTACACTCATAGTAAATGTAGAAGAAATGGGTTAGCATATAAAGTACTAAGTATGGGATAATGCATAAAATCCTTGAAATATGAAAAAAAGGACATTTTTGTTAAAAAGTGTGCATTTGTCAAATTTGGAAATCAACATGCACTTTCAAGGTAAAACACAAGCCATAATCACATTTATGCTTATAACATAGTAAAATCATTACCTTAGCAACCCCTAAGGAACACTTGTGCAATGTATGGTTGGCATCCCATAATACCAACTATACTAAGTACTCCTTTGAAGCTACCTTAGTCATACTTCTCATCTTTAGACCTCATCATAATCAATAGCCATACATAAGTAAATAGTCATGTACATTACTTTGAAAATAAGGAAGTCATTCATAATTACCATCCATTCAACATATATGCATATATTCATGTGTCATCATAGCATAAAGAAACTACCCCTATAACACCTTACAAAGTGTACTTGTGCAATGTAAAAGTAAAGTCCCATACCACCACTCCTACTTAGTAAAACTCAACAAGAAGTAATAGGTATAGTTCATGTCTTATTCATTATCTTGTCGTACAGGGAAGAATAGTCATAACCGACATAGACATGTGAGCGACATGGAATCCGGCGTCGTGTAACTCTACACCAAAAGAAGGTGTCCTACTTGCCTAAGGTAGAACTACATGTATTAGCTTTTTGGTGGATCCATTAGCTAAAGACCTATATGGGCACATAGTTATGGGATAGGGATATTGCTTTTAGAAACTCGGCCTATTGTATTGACGGGAGAGTTTCTATCTCATGAGAATAATCTAGATGACCCGGCCTATTGTATTGACGGGAGAGCCTCTACCTCATTGACCATATCCACTCGGTGCTAAGCATTATTTTCCAAATTATACATGCTTAGTCTTAAATTGCATTTTCATGTGTGAAGGAGTATCTTGCCCTTCATTCAATACAACTTATAAAATAGCTCATAAATTCAATAGGTGAGAACTAACTTTCAACCTTAGAATCATCATTAATATGTAAGTAAACCTTTCACATGATTGTTCATAGTGTTTCATGAGAATAGCCTTCCAATCAGTACAACAACATTATCGTCATCCTAGACAATTCATACATAATCAAGTGTAAGGGTAAGGGAAGAATGGACTTTCAACAATACCTCAATTTACACAATAGTAACAGGATCTTCACTTTCTAAGTGAATCATGAGTCCAGACACAACATTCATCAACTTGTACAAACACTAACAATTTACCCCATCAAGGGTCATGAATCATGTCTCACAATTAAACCTAGAAATACTACACTAGGCATGAAAGAAACAAGATTCAATAACTAAAATATCATAGACAGAATTCATAGTAATCATCTTGCATCAATACACCCATCACAATTCATGAAATTGGGGTCATAGGGTAATTCATGGGTTCATGGGGAATTTTACTATAAAAATCACCATTAAACAACAAATCAACCGTAATATAAGAAAATTGACTCATTGTAATCATTTTTAGGAAGAACCCATGGTTAGAATGAAAACCCTAGTTTTTGAAGTATCTACCAATTCGAAATTAAAGAGTTGAAGGGCTTCACGGAGAAAAGTGTACCATGAATCAAGCCTCCCATACCTTGATTTATGTTTACCTCATGAAATTGGAGTGAAAAGGTTGGAATTTGAACCCCTAGCTTGACCTTGACCTTGCTCTTCAATGAAGTCTTAGAGAGAGAATTTTTGGGAGAGGGAAGTTGGTTATGTTTGAGTCCTGTGAGTTATGAGGGGTTAAAGAGTTGGTTAATATTTAAAATTACTTATATATGTCTAAAATAACTAATAGGAACCGTCCCCACCCTTAATTAATTAGGATTTTACCCATTTTCCCCTAAGTTGGCGGAGACTAGGTGTGCTTCAGGTGTGACCTACGACTCCCCCCACCCATGGACCGTGGGTGGAGTCACGCCATGTGCTGGTGAATCGTGGTTCACATCAGAGAGGGAGAGGATCAAGGGAAGAATGGGGAGACTAAGTCTTGACCCACGACCCCCACCTACGGGGCGTGGGTCCACCTATGACTTATGGGTGACCTCTCCGTAGCTGATGCTGTCTTTTGACAGCTTTTTGGCCTTCACTTGGGTCATCCACAAGGAACCTTAGGGGGTCCTTGGGGGTCATTCCTTGGCATGTATGTCCTTAAACATTAGTACTAACTTAGGGAGGTTATTTTTAGACTCGAATCTTTATGTTCAACCTCATTTCGGCTACTAAACTACATGTTATGCTATGGTTTAGTTCATTAGATTTTCGGGGTGTTACATTTATAGATCAAGTGTATCTTTATGGGTTGTTTCTATCATACTTGGATCCCTTGTTATTATCTTTATCCATGATATATTGATATACTTACGTAGTAGGGAGGATCATGAACAACATTTGAGGATTGTTCTTTAAAATCTAAAGAGGATTAAGTTTTATGCAAGTTTTTAAAGTGTGAGTTTTGGTTAGTTTGGTGGAATATTTGGAATGTGTAGTGAACAAGAAAGGTATTATGATGGGTCCTAAGAGGATTGAGGTAGTTTAGAATTTGGTCTTACCTACTTTAGTTAAGACATTTGGAGTTCATAAGCCTAGTTGGTAATTATTGAAGATGTTCTCATTCATTACATCCACATTGACTAGATTGACCTAGAAGTAAGTGGCTTTTTAGTGGTTTGATGTGTGTGAGGTGAGCTTCCTAAAGATCAAGACTTTATTTACTACTACCTTGACTTTATCCGTGTAGAGAGAGGATTTTACCGTATATTGAGATGCTTCTTGAATTGGAATTGATTGGGTATTGATGTAGAAAGGGAAGTGATAGCTTATGCTTCAAGGCAGTTGAAAGTTCACGAGAAGAACTATCCTACTTATAGCTTAGACTTGGCGGTGGTGGTGTTATCATTAAAGTTCTTGAAACATTATATTTGCGATGTGCATTGTGGGGTGTTTCAGTATATATTCAATAAGAGGAATCTAAATTTAAGACATTGGAGATGGTTAGAGTTTCTTAAGGACTATGAAATGACTTATCATTTATCATTGATACACTCAAATTACATCTCCCTAAAGAAGCATAAGTGACAGTCATCAAGTAAAGAACCCAACTTATAGGTTGGGGTCAATCCCACGAGGAATATGGTTTAGACTTAAACTTAACTCACAATTATATCTTTTTATTCAAATTATCTCTGAGAAAAATAAATAGTGGGGGGGGGGGGGGGGGGGGTTGTAAGTGAGTAACATATTTAAATGCTCAAGTAACAAGTAGACAAGATTCAAACTTTGGTTTATCAATGTGAGAAAGAAACGAGGGTATATGTGTCCCCACAAGCTCTTAACGTTGTAATGCTAATAATAGTAATCATTTCCAAGTGTTTTATATGCAAAGTTGGTAAGTTAGATATCCCTAAGTGATTGGTCCTCCAAGTAGGAAATTTCACCACACACCTTGGTCCGGCTACGGGTGGATGCTTTACTAACCCTTACCTTTACCTCATATTAGTCATTATATCAATCTATGGCTTAGTTTTCACCCTCACTCCAATTGACATTAGGATATTAGATAGCACTACTAAATCTCTATTGTTTAATCATTTTCTTATTCTTTACCTCCTTGGTCCGACAATTAAGAACGAGGTGCGTTCTAACGCGTGCACTCGTTAAAAATACTTCTAAGAGAAAGGATTAACAATCATGCATAAACACTTTTCAAGAATTACTTAATTATTATTCATACTTTGCTAATTGCTCATGGTTCCCACAACCCTAGTTGTGGATTTAGCTACTCATGCTTGAGAGTTCACAATTCATAATTAGATAAGAAGAATTCATGAACTTACAAGTAGAATTGATGAAACCCGAAAATCTTCAATTGAATTGCAAAGCGAAAATTATATAAAATGAAATTCGAAAAGTTAATTGCTAAAAGTTTGCAAATTAATTCCCAAAGAACAAAACTTAGATGTCTACAATAATGTCTAACCCCCAAAAATGAGGATTACTACTCATATTTATAGAAAACAAATCCTAACTTAAATAGGAAACAAAATAAGGAAATAAACTGCCAGGACGTGGTTTCGATCGACGCTTCGACCTACGGACCGTGGGTCGACTTATGGTCCGTAGGTCCCCTCCGTGGCTCAACACTTGGAAAAATTCATCAGGTATTGGAACCTTCAACTCCCAGATCACCATCGACGGTTGTGCGTGACGGGCTGTGGGTCTACCTATGGTCTATCGTGTGCTCCGTGGTTCCACACTTGTTAGACTTCCCTGATCTTTCACATATGATGCATCACCTACGGTCCGTGGACTGTACTACGATCTGTCTTGGCACTCTGTGGACTGAGTACTGGAACTCAACTCCCAGGCCAAGACCTACGACTGCCCATTCACGGCCCATCGTTGGACCTATGGTCAGTGGGAGGCTCTGTTGGTGGCTACTTCTGCACTTTTTCAGCTTGCATTTTCAACCACATCCAAGCCTATTTCCTGTAAGAATTATACAAAAACCATTATTCCTAATAATAAAATAGCCCAAGACACACACAATCTCTAAGTGAAATGCATCAAAAATACTGTAAACTCTTGGTATATCAACACCCTCAACTTAAACTTGTTGTTTGTCCTCAAGTGACACACTAAACTCTAAATGACACTTATGTTGAAGTAGACATACAAACTCAAGCAATCACATGGCTTTCTCAATCAATTCCATCACATTAGTGCAAATCTATATATCTAGACTCAACAAGCTAACTCATGCGTATCAAAACATGACATAGATTGACCAATAGACACAACAACATATAGTTTTCACAATCACCAAGGTATTAATTCTCCAATAATGTAACAAGTACCCTCACTTCAATAAATCTTTTTTTTCACACAATATATATGAATTTCAAATTTAAGGATTCATTCAACATTCATGCTCAGAAATGACTTCCAGTATAGTTAGTGCTCAATATGATAGGCAAGCCCTTATTTTCACTGCATAGATTCTCCAAACTAGTCACTGGGATCACTATAAGACTTTCTTAGCTTGTAAAGTAGGCTCAAGGTTACGTAGGGTACATTTGTGTACTTTTTAGTGACTTTCTGTTCTCCTTGACATTATATTGGCTTTTTACCTCTTTTCTCAACCAATTCTTGACATCTTTTTATTTTCTGCTCTTTCCCTTGACTCTTTTCAACACAGATGTGATTTTGCACTTATCGCTCTTATTTTTCACATTCTTCTTCTTCTTTGTTTTCTTCAACATCTATTTCATTGCTCTTTCTGAATCTTTTGATTTCAACCACATCTTTTTCTTTATTTTCTTTTCTTTTCTTTTTGTTTCTTCTACACAAAACTCTTTTCATACCCTTTTTTCTTTCGGTTTCCTTTTTCATAGCCATCCTCAACTTATGTATTTTGCATGAGTTGAGGTGAAAACTATCCGATGTTGTACCAGGGCCAAGATTAAGGTAACTTTTTGAATTAGCCACCCTCAACTTAGGTTGTTGGCCTAAGTCAAGGTGCACATGTCCAAGGAGGGACTAGGGCTGAGACAATTATTTTAAGGAAGGTGAATTTAGGTGTATTAAAAGAAGTGGTCTACATTAGGCTCAAACATTTGGATCAAAAGGAACATTTATTTCTTTTGGTTGACTTTTTAGGCTTAAGTCGAGTTAATTGAACAAGGGCTTTTGATCATTTCCCAGCTTCTAGCGTAGATTATTTTAGCAGGACCAACGGGGCAAGTTCTAGATTGGAACATACTATATGAACATTCAAACTTTTCTCACACACACTTGGCATAGCATTTCATTATCGGATTATTGAATTACCTAGTTCAAGTTTTAGCTTAAGTGATGCTATCCTACCGGTTCCTTATCATGTCATATGAAGATCCAACACATTCAACTTATTCAGCCTATAGATTCTAGCACATTTGAATAATTTTGGATGGGTATCAATTTCATGATTTTTTATGCCATCATGCTTTCATTCTTCTACTTACTTCTACACATACAATATCCCAAACATGCTGGTTCAACATAAAAGTAAACAACCCCTTGGGGGGAAATAACAAAGGCAAGAAAACCCCAAATGAGGATTATGAGTTGGGTTACTTAGACTTCACCCTATCACTCAAATTCCATTTACCCCACCCCCAAAAAAATAAGGTGAAATTGCCCTCAATGCACAAAAATCTTTCGACCCATCATCTGCTCCATCCTACCCTCAGACTCCACAATAGAGCGTTGCATCCACAATTTCATATGCTGCAGCAAGGTGGCCATCTGGGTCTCCAACTTTTGGACTCTTGCCAGAGGAATGATAGTAGACGCTGAAGAGGGGGTGGCTCGAGATGAGCTTGTGGCCTCGCTAGTGGCAGTATAAGGAGGAGCTTATGCATTAGTAGTGGCTGGAATAGAAGATTCATCAGCCTGGACCTACTCCACATTAGCAGTAAGAATGGCACCTAATGGTGGGACATCAATGTGTGGCTTTCTCCGTGGTGCAGCAAGGTTGACATCATCCCAAATTAGGCTGATTTCCAATGTCTTGGTCGCCTCTAACAATCTGTGTCAACGCCAAATAGGCACTAACGCCTCCCTTCAGAGATGGAATATCAGACATAGGAAAGGCAGGGTGGTGGTGGTCTTGAAGGCCCTTTCGTTGATCTCTGCTATCAGGATGCGAGCAAAATCAATCTCCAAACCCGCCATAATGGTTGCTATCATCATGACCCAGTTCCATGTGACAACATTGTCTGCCTTAGAAGGGAACTGTCAATCCGAACGAATAACAAGAAAAACTTCGTAGCGAAGCTCAGAGTCGCCTTCCTAATACCCAGAGTAGGAGTCCGTACCCACTCAGTGCGCTCTCCATCCTTGGCAATATGACGTGCTAGCTACCTTAAAAGTGTCTACCTCTACTCGACATCCATCTGGAATGCCCCACTCTAAATGATGCCTATCGTGTAGTCATATTCTGCTGTATTAATTGACAGAGTATGGGTTGGGCAATAGATGAATCGGCGGATAGTGGTCTCAGAGATGTCTATGGGGAAGTTCCGCACCAAGGTCTTCTGGAGTGGGGGCCGAGCTACGGGCTTGGCCTATTTAGAGATGAAATTATGGACGGTGGCAGCATAAGAGGCATAGAACTCTCTGGTCATCTCCTCGCTGTAGGTGTCGGGCCTCCATCCCATCCACTCGCATCTATACCTCCTGAAGAGCTCCTCAATAGCTAGTGCAGTATGGAGGTTGCCTTTCAGAACCCTGCGCTCCTCAGTGACAGTCATGGCCATTCTTCGGTGGTTATTTAGCGTAGTTCCATTCTTACATAATTGGTACTGGCTCGCAATACACCATTTGTTCGGCTCATCGATATTAGGGGCTATCTTAACTTTGGTAGGTACCGAGATGTCTTCCGAGCTATCAACATCAAATGAAGAAGTGGGACTACCTTTAGAACTAGAGTCAGATTGCGACTCAAAGACAGACTCTGTGGACCCCTCCTAAGACTAGGGAGCAGTGACCTCGACCTCATCACTCGTAGAAACAACCTGCAGGGATAACCTAGTAGTGTGGGGGGGCAGTGGAAGAGACCCTGGTGGGAAGTGGAATGTACTCTGTATCACTGTCCTCATCGATCAGCCATTGTGACGGGGTGATAGATTTGGACTTGCCTCCTTTTGCATAGGTAGGAGTTTTTTTCGGGGCCGTGATACCTGTGGAAGACTAGTAAGTATCAAAATAAGGCAATAATACTCATGTAATAATTCTAGAACAAGATTCAGACCCAGACAAAAAGTCAAAAAAATTTCAAATAGTAGCTGAACTTGTGACCTACGGTAGGTACCTATGGTCCATCGATAGTCGTGGGTTCCCTCCGTAGGTCAAGAGGTCATATTTTTGGGTCCCAGATAGGTAACCACAGATGTGAAGAATGGTCTATCGATCAAACGACAGACCATAGTCCACACCATAGTTCTGTACTTAACCAAATTTGTGTGTGCTACTGATCTATAGACCCCAACCTACGATCCGTAAATGGACTTACGGTTCGTGGGTGGGGCTCGTTGATCAGTTCTGTGCCTGGCTTACTATTCAACTTCTATAAACATCATAATTTCAAAAAGCATTAAATCAAACTAGGTTTATTTATGCATTTCAACATAATATATGGTAGTTCATCATCCTTATGGTTTCAATTATACACAATTCAACTTTTTAACACACCAAAACAATGAACCTTAAGTCAAAACTTCCAAGTAGACCTATTAATGTATTTAGTCGATTTTATATACCTACACACTCACATACCATCTTTCCAAGGGTGTTTCTAGCTTACAAATTCAACGCTTTAACAGTTAATTCAACAACCCAAGGTCAAGTTCATTGTTGTGACTTCAATTGAAACAATGAAATATTCACAGTTTGGGAGAATTCAACTTACCTTACAAGTAAGTGATTCTAGTACAAACTATTTAGATCAAGGTGGACACAGAACCCGGACCATGAAAGCTTTGATGGACAAGAAATAGATAAGAGATTTGGTAGAGAAAGGGAGAGATGGGAGTGGGAATATGAATTGGATCAGTTGGAAAGTGATATGAGGGGTTATTAATGGATGATTATAGGTAATTAGAAGGTTAAAAATGGTTGGGGGAAAATATGGACGTGGAAAGTGTTTTAAAAATGAGGGATTTTATTTATTTGGGGTCCGAGTCGGGTAGGACAGAAACCCTAGTCTGGACCCACGAGACCCCATCGACAGTCCGTGGGTCAACCTACGGTCCGTCAATCGGGTCTGTAGGTCATGTTAATACTTAGAAATAAATGACAACTTAACTGGGATCTACAGACGCCATTCAATGTCTGTGGATTGACCAATGGACCATCGATGGGGCCCGTAGACCACTGCACCACTATTTTTTTGTAGATTTGGCCTTTTCATCCCTGCACACATAGCAATCATTAAGGCTTTCTTTTTACATTTTCTGGACACTTTTTATACACGGACCCTATGCTATATCTAGCCAACACTAAAACATAAAAATAAACACCTATCTAAAGAGCAACAAAAATTCAAAAATAAAGAAAAAAACTTCTAAATTGAAAAGAGAGTCCTATAGTTGGCTAGATTGTACATCTTGGGTTACCTCCTAAGCAGCGCTTGATTTAACGTCGCGGCACGACACAGACATTTTGATTACTCAAAGTTCATAAAGATAATAGGCTTCAATCACCTCTTGCACACTCTCAGATTTCGCCAAGTAGACTTTGATCCTTTGTTCGTTCACTTTGAACCTCGTTCCTTCCTTGTTCTCGAGCTCGACCGCTCTATGTGGAAATATTTGAGTCACTCTGAATGGCCAGGTTCATTTGAACTTAAGATTTCCATAAAACAAGCGCAACCTTGAATTGAATAAGAGCACCATATCACCTACAACAAATTCACGCTTTTCAATCTTCTGATCACGATACTTTTTCATATTCTCCTTGTACAAGGATGAACTCTCACATGCTTTTAGGCGAAACTCATCAAGCTTATTTATAGCATTCAGTATTTGACTCGATGTGGTGCCCCATTCCAAATTCAACTTCTTTAGCGCCCACATTGCTTTTATTCTCTAGCTCTATAGGAAAATGACAGGACTTTCCATATAAAAGTTGGTAGGGGAACATACGGGGAGTCTTGAATGTGGTGCGATAGGCCGATAGAGCATCATGAAGCCTTCTTGACCAATCAGTTATGTTGGTGTTCACAATCTTTGCAAGGATTTACTTTATCTCTCTATTTGACACCTCAACTTTCCCACTAGACTACGAATGATAAAGAGTGGCTACATTATAACGAACACCATATTTCTATAGCAACGTCTTGAACAACTTGTTACAAAAGTGAGAACCTCCATCGCTTATGATTGCCTTAGGTGTACTAAATCTGGAGAAGATACTCCTTTGCAGGAATGTGGTGACACTTTTTCCTTCATTGTTTGAAAGCGTAATTGCCTCCACCCATTTCGATAAATAGTCAACCGTAATAAGAATATACTTCATCCCATGCGAACTTACAAACAGACCCATCAAGTCAAGACCCCATACATCGAACAACTCAATCACAAATATAGGTTTCATAGGTAGCTCTTGCTTGTTTGAAATTCCTCCTTCTCTTTGGAAATAATAAAGATTTTATGAGCATCTTGGTGGATAGTAGGCCAGTAATACCCACACTGCAATATTTTATGAGTAGTCTGAATACCACTATGGTGCCCACCAACAGGCAATGAATGACACGCCTCTAGTATACTCATCATCTCAACCTCAGGCACACAACGATGAATAATCCAATCAACACAAACACGAAATAAGTAAGGCTCATCCAAAAAGAACTTCTTCACATCAAACATAAATTTTTTCCTTTGGTAAAATGACAAATTCCATGGAACCAAATCACTTGCCAAATAGTTAGCAAAATCAACGAACCAAGGGATAAGATCATAAGAAGTAGCCAATACCTGTTCTTCAGGGAACATATCATTAATCTCAGCCCTATCTCCTAACATGAGCATAGATTCCTCCTCCAATCTGGAAAAATGTCGGCAACCTGATTTTCTGTTCCCTTTCTATCCTTCACTTCAAAATTAAACTTTTGCAGCAACAATACCCATCTAATCAACCTCGCTTTTGCATCCTTTTTAGCCATCAGATACATTAATGCAGAATGGTCAGTATGCACTATGACCTTAGTACTAAGCAAGTAGGATTGAAATTTCTCGAATGCGAAAACCACAACAAAGAGTTCTTGTTCAGCCACAGTATAGTTCTTTTGAGCCACATTCAGAGCTTTGTTGGCATAGTAAATCAAATGAAGAATCTTCTCTCACCTCTATCTCAATACCACACCAAGCACCACCCGACTCGCATCACATATCACTTCAAACGATTGCCCCCAATCTGGTGAAATAATGATAGGTGCTGATGCTAACCTTTCTTTCAACTCTCCAAATGCTCTCAGACAAGCATCATCAAAATCAAACTTACACACCTTTTTTAGTAGCTTGCATAATGGGTGTGCAATTTTTGAGAAATCTTTTATAAACCTCTGGTAGAAACCTGCATGTCCAAGAAAACTCCGAACAACTTTTATAGAGATAGGTGGTGGAAGATTTTCAACTTTGGCTCTGTCAACCTCAATACCTTTCTGCAAAATCTGATGACCCAACACTATCCCCCTTTTTCACTATGTAGTGGCACTTTTCCCAATTGAGCACAAGATTGCACTATTCACATAGTTTTAGTACCTCTGCTAGATGCATCAAACAAACATCAAATGAGTCACCTAACACAGAGAAATTATCCATAAATACCTCAATTGTGTCCTCCACCACATCTAAAAACATCGACATCATACACCTCTGGAAAGTTGTTGGGCATTACACAACTCAAATGGCATCATTTTGAAGACGAAAGTCCTATATGGACAAGTGAAGGTGGTTTTCTCTTGATCTTCCAAAGCTATGGAAATTTGATTATAGCCTGAATGCTTATCTAGAAAATAATACCAACCCTTCCAACAAGACAATCCAGCATTTGGTCCAAGAACAACATCGAGAAGTGATCTTTTTCTGTCCAGGCATTTAGCTTGCAGTAATTTATACATACTCTCCATCCAGTCACTGGCTTTATTGGCACCAACTCGCTTGTCACATTAGGGACCATAGTAAACCCACATTTCTTAGGTACACACTGAACAGGACAAACCCAACTACTATCTGCAATGGGGTATATTACAATAGCATCCAACCATTTGATAATTTCCTTTTTCACTACCTCTTGCATAAGTGGATTAATTCTCTTTGGTGCTCAATAATTGGCTTGTTGTCCAGCATGAGTTAGATTTTATGGGAACAAATGCCAGGATGAATCCTAATAATGTCCGCAATAGTCCATCCAATAGCACACTTGAACCTCTTCAACACAGAAACCATTGCCTCTACTTGTTTCCCACTCAAATCAACATCAATGATTACCGGTGAAGTGCCATATTTCCCCAAGTATACATGCCTCAAATGAGATGGTAGAGCTTTTAGTTCAAATTTTGGAGGCTCTTCCACAGACGGTTTTGCAGGTGGAGAGTCGCGATTCTTCATATCTAACTCCAATCTTCTTGGTTTGGAGTGGAATTCAAACCTATCAAGTGTGGCAACTAATTCATCATAGTCTTCAATACCATCACCATCAAAATTCATCATTACCGCTACCAGTGCATTAACACCCAACCTCTCTTTAATAGACTCTTCAAGACCTTGCTCCATAATATGATTCACCACCGATACCGACTTAAGATCTCTTTCCTTCTTCATAGACCTACATATATTAAAAGTTACCTCCTCATTATTTAGTTGGAACTTTATCTGTCCTCTCTCCATATTGACTAAGGCACACCTAGTAGCAAGTTATGGTCTCCCTAAGATTATGGGAACCTCAAAATCAATGTCACAATTAAGTATAAAAAAATTCACCAAAAAAATAAACGACTCCAATTTCACAAGGACATCTTGGAAAACACCAATGGGCTTCTTCATAGTTCTATCAGCCATGAGTAGATGCATTGCAATCTGTTTTGGAGCCCCTAAACCCAACGTCTTGTAGATCGACAATGGCATCATATTAATGATGGCACCCAAATCACACAAAGTTTTCGCAAAGTGTAAAATCTCGATGGTACAAAGAATAGTGAAAGCTCAAAGATGATCTTTCTTTTGCACAAGTGACCTAATAGCAATAGCATTGCATCGTTGCAACCTCTCATCATTCTCAAAACTAATAGCCCTTTTTTTGGTCACCAAGTCTTTCATGAATTTAGCATACCCAGACATTTGTTCTAAAGCTTCTATCAATGGATCATTGATAGAAAGTTGCTTCAACATAGTGATGAACATGCGTTATTTTCCATCTTCGGTATTTTCACCGATCTCTATAGAAATAGAGGTGGAGGTCTGGGCATAGGAACAACTTTTTAGGTCATCTCTTCTTCCTTCTCTGTAGAATCTTTCGACTCTCTAGTAACCACAACCTTATCCGGATCTTTTTCTACCACTCTTTCAACCTCAGACGGCATAGGGGGATTAATGGTATGTTTACCTCAACGAGTAGTGACTATCATACAATGCACATTATTTTTTATATTCTGGATGGTGTTGGTAGGATGTGTGTCAGGCTAACGTAGGTTCATAGTAGTGGACAACTAACTAGACTGCTGCTTAAGTTTATTGATCGACACTGCATGGGCATTAACTTTTTGACCGATCCCAGACAAGTCATTTCACATTTCTTTCACATTCTCATCATTTGCATCAAACCTCTTCATTATCTTTTACATCATATCCTCAATGCGTGACATACTATTACCAGCCTCTCTATTACCAGATTCTCTATTACCAGGTGGAACATAGGGCATAATTCTCTCATCCATGTTGCCATAGTTATTCCGATTGTAGTTGTTATCACAATTGTAGTTCCCATCCCGGACATAGTTTCCCTCTCGATTGTAGTTTCCAAGTTCCGACCTTAGTTTCCTTGACCTTGGCACCAATTATCCAAGTTGGAACCTTGGGCGTTGGTTCGGAAACCCTCCATCTGATCATTAACCAAATATGTATCCTTCTCATAGTAACATTCCTCAAGTGGTGGTGGTGGAGGTCTAGTTAAGTAGTTTACCACATTCACTTTTTCTGCACCTTCACTCGCATGTTTCAATACCAAAACCAGTTTTGTCCTCATTTGATCCATCTCTTCACGAATGTCATCATTTGCTTGATTTGGTGCAGTTTGGACTGCGAACGTGTTCCTTCCAGTATTAGCCTTTCTAATGCTCCATGCCTTATTGTTTCGGGAAATCTTCTCTAGTTTTTCAGTGATCTCCTCAAAAGTGCACTCATTATATGACCCTTCAGCAATAGTATCTAGCAGAGCCTTTCCATTGTCATCTTGCCCTCTGTAGAAATACTCCTTCAGTGACTCATCATCAATGTGGTGATTCGAAACACTTCTGATAAATGCAGTGAACCTATCCCATGAACTGCTCATAGACTCTCCAAGCAGTGCTACGAAATTGTCCAGTTTATCTTTGTCATTTAGCTTCTTAGACACCGGAAAATACTTCTCCATGAACACCCTATGAAGTTGGTCCCATGTATGAATCGAATTGTATGGAAGCTCAGAAAACCATACCGCAACATTACCAGTCAATGACAAAGGGAAGACTATCAAACCTATGACATTTATATTACTTAAATTTTTTATTACTTCATATTTAATCTTCATTTTATTATAATTTTTGTATTTTTGTTATAATCATTTGTTATTTTTTTATTTTATTTAGTTTCTATATTTTGTTATTTTGTTTTTTTTTTTTCATGTAATGTTTTTAAACAATTATATTTATTGTACTCATTTTCATCAAACTGTTGGTTACCACAAATGTATGCCCCGGAGGTAGAGAAGGAAGAACAATAGGACATTCTGATTCAACTGTATTTTAGTCAACCCTATAGTTATCATGAAACCTAGGTGCTGGTTAATTCTACACTCTCTCTGCATCTCTGATTAGATTACCACCATGTACCTAAGCGTCCACATTAACAAACCTAGGAGGCTTCAATTCTATTCTATCACCTAGATTCTCTCTGATTGGATTGTTGTGACCCTTTGATTATTCTTTTTACTCAAAGTTTTACTCAAATCTGGATTGTAAGGGGTCAATGGTTTGCCTCGACGCCATTTACTTGATATACACTAAAGTATAAACATGTAGAAAACAAAAACAAAAGAAAAACGTATAATCTTGAAATACTTGACTAAAGTTCAATAATATAGTTAAACTTAATCTAAAAGCCAAATTCCCAGGCAGCGGCGCCAAAACTTGATACACTCAAATTACACCTCCCTAAAGAAGCATAAGAGATCGTTATCAAGTAAAGAACCCAACTTGTAGGTTGGGGTCGATCCCACGAGGAAAATGATTTAGACTTAAACTTAACTCACAATTATATCTTTTTAGTAAAATCATCTCCAAGAAAAGTAAAAAAAGGGAGGGGGGGGGGGGGGGGGGCTTGTAAGTGAGTAACAGATTTACATGCTAAAGTAACAAGTAGACAAGATTCAACCTTTAGTTTATCAATTGAGAAAGAAACTAGGGCATATGTGTTCCCCACAAGCTCTGAACGCCATATTCCTAATAATAGTAATCATTTCCTAGTATTTTACATGCAAAGTTGGTAAGTTAGATATCCCTAAGTGATTGGTCGTCCAAGTAAGGAACTTCACCACGCACCTTGGTCCGGCTACAAGTGTATGCTTTACTTACCCTTACCTTTACCTCAGATTAGTCATCATATCAATGTATGACTTAGTTTTCACCCTCACTCCAATTGACATTAGACTATTAGATATCATCCACCAAATCTTTGTTGTTTAATCCTTTTCTCATTCTTTACATCCTTTGACCGAAAAGTAAGAACGAGGCGAATTCTAATGCGTGCACTCGTTAAAAAGACTTCTAAGCAAAAGGATTAACAATACATGCATAAACACTATTCAATAATTACTTAATTATGATTCATAATTTGTTAATTCCTCATGGTTCTCACAACCCTAGTTGTTTTGCAAAGCAAAAATTATATAAAAAAATCCGAAAAGTTAGTTGCTAAAAGTTTGCAAATTAATTCCCAAAGAACATAACGTAGATGTATACAATAATGTCTAACCCCCAAAAATGAGGATTACAACTCCTATTTATAGAAAACAAATCCTAACTTAAACAGGAAGAAAAATAGGGAAATAAACTGTCAGGACGCGATTTCGATTGACGCTTTGACCTACGGACCGTAGTTCAACCTACGGTCCATAAGTTCCCCTCCGTGGCTCAACACTTGGAAAAATTCATCAGGTACTGGAACCTTCAACTCCAAGATCACCATCGACGGTTGTGAAGGATGGGTCGTGGGTCGACCTATGGTCCATCGTCTGCTCCGTGGTTTCACACTTGTCAGACTTCCCTGATCTTTCACCTACGATGAATTACGTATGATCTATGGACTGGACTACAGTCCATACTGGCACTCCGTGGATTGAGTACTGGAACTCAGCTCCCAGGCCAAGACCTACGACTGCCCATCCACGACCCTTTGTTGGACCTACGATCTGTGGGTGGCTACTTTTGCACTTTTTCAGCTTGCATCTTTATCAACCGCATGCAAGCCTATTTCCTATAAGAATTATACACAAAAAATTATTCCTAATAACAAAATAGCCCAAGACACACACAAACTCTAAGTGAAACACATCAAAAATATTGTAAACTCGTGGTATATAAATCATTTGGGCAAGAGAAATGTGATAGTAGATGTCTTAGGTTAAAGGTTGGCAAGTATGGGTTGTTTACTTTTGTTACATGTAGGAGATCGTCTTTTGGCTATGGATGTTGAGTCATTAGCCAATAAATTTGTGAGACTTGATATTTTGAAATCTAGTAGAGTTTTGGCTTATATGAAGGTGAGGTAGTTTTTATTCGAGTAGATTCGGGTTCGACAATTTGCTGATGGAAATTTCTATAAGATTTGAGACAATGTGTTACATGGAGACTTGAAGGAGGAGATTTTGGATGATAATGAAGTTTTGAGGATAAAAGTCGTATTGGAGTTTCATGAAGAAGTGAGAAAACTTGGTTGATCATGAAAGAGGCCTATAGTTGAGATATTATATTCATCCAGATGCTCTTGAATCATATTTTGATTTGAGGCAACATTATCGATATTATCATATGAAAAGGGACATAGTTAGGTTTTTATCTCATGTTTGAATTATTAGCTAGTAAAGTATGAACCAAGAGCCTAGAGGTGACTCAAAGGATGCACATACCTGAGTGGAAGTGGGAGTGGACTGCTATGGACTTTGTTGTAAGATTGCCATGCATTTTGGGTATGTTTTTTGCAATATGGATCATTGTGAATTGATTTACTAAGTTGTCACATTTTATATCGATTCAGACTACTTATAATACACAGAAGTTAGATAAGATCTATATTCAAGAGATAGTTCGTTTGCATAGGGTGCCAATTTCAATACTTCATATCGGTGTACTTAATTACATCTCATATTTGGTGGTTTATGTAGAAGGAGTTGGCTACTTGAGTGGACCTTAGTACATCCTTTCACCCTCAAAGTAATGGTTAGTCTAAATAGACTATTCAGGTTTTGAGGACATGTTGTGGGTGGGTGTGATAGACCTTAGTGATCATTGGAGTCCATTTTTGCATTTATCGGATTTTTCATACATTAACAATTGCCATGCGAGCATTGAGATGACACAATTTGAGGTTTTGTATGGTAGGATATGTCGATCTCCAATTGATCTGTTTAATACATTTGAGGCTTAATTGTGGTGTACAAAATTGTTGAGGGAGGTCGTGGACAATGTTGAGTTGATTCAGGATAGGCTTCTCATGGCTCAGAGTGGGCAAAAGAGTTATACAAATCGAAAGACTTGTGATTTGGTGTTCATGATTGGAGATCAGGGTCCTATTGAAGGTTTCACTCATAAATAGTTTAATAATATTTAGAAAGGACAAGTTTAGCCCAAGGATTTGGTCCTTTCATGATTGTTGAGTGTATTTGTGAGGTAGCTTACAAGTTGACTTTGTCACCTAGTTTATCAGGATCTCACCTGTATTTCATATTTGATGTTGAAGAAGTATCATCAGGATGGTGCCCATGTGATTTAATGAGATTTGGTGTTACTTGATCAGAATTTGACCATTGATGGAGAGTCGATAACCATCTTGGATAACAAAATTCAAAAGTTCAGGTTGAAGGAGAATGCTTCAATATTGTACAATGGAAGCATCCTTCTATTGAGGAGGCTACTTTGAAAATCAAGCTGGGCATGCGAATGAGATATTCTCAGCTTTTTGAGAGTTCAGGTACTCCTATTCTTTTACTGTTCGAGGACGAACATTTGTTTTAGTGGTAGATGATGTAATGACCCGCTAGGTCGTTTTGAGCATTAAGACTATTTTGACTCTTCCCATAAAATTTTAAATAGAAAATTTGAACTATTCTGTAACTACGAGTATATAGCTGACGAATATTTACTAAATAATTAATATAATTAGTAGTTAATGGGTCAAGTCCATAATTTATTTAAATACCCTTTACCACTTGGCCCACATATTGAAATAAGTTAGAAGGGTTTAATAATTTCTGAGTCATAACTCAGAAACAACGAAACTGAAGAATAATATAGCGCAATTGTGCACTAATTGCTAAGGCGAGATTACATCTTTTCCAGGTAAAGGAAGTTCAGTTCCTTCAATGTAATATATATATATATATATATATATATATATATATATATATATATATATATATATATATATATATATATATATATATATATATATATGCAATTGTATTATGCTTATACCTATAGTTATATAATAGTTAATTATTAAGTGTACGTATTGGTGTTAGGGAAGGGTGTTGGTCAAAATAAGTTGAATATATATATAGAGAGACAGAGAGAGATTGTATTCAACTACCTATTGATGATGACAATCATTAGATTAATGACTGCCTATGATGATTTAATAATTATAAGCCTTAGATTCTGGGGATTCTCTTTTGTATAGGATAGGGTAGTTTTGCATATTGATCCATTGTCACAAGTTACTGATGGCTTAATAAAATTTTGGATTGAAAATTTTCTTACGGGTATCACATTAAGATTCAAGTTTTGATATATTGAGATAGATAATTAATTATTAGGTGTATTATTTTATATAAACACCATTAAATTTATTATCTTTTGGTAATTGACACTAAACCCTAAGCCTAAAATTTAGGAATATGAGATTTGACATATTTATTTGGCACCAATATTTATGAATTTAACTATAGATTAGGGTGAGTTTTGGATCTAGGCTAGGCCTATATTAATATGGGTATCTACGGACTCACTTGCTTACGGATATTGCATATTTGATAGATTGAGAACGTTTAGAAAGTTTACAAAAAGGGAAATTCAAGATCTCAAAGATTTGTGACATGTGTTCAACATTCGAGGTATGTTAAGACTTTTAGACTTAGTTGAAGGACATTTTTCTAATTAAATATTAAAAATGGAATAGACAATGAGTAAGAGCGAATGATTGGGGTCTCGTACCAACGGTGTGAAGGGCATTTGAACGAGTATCAGTGTTATTAAAGGGAAAGTTTATTACTATAATATATGAGATTGCAATTTGAGAATGCCAAAGCATATGGGCATTAACTGTTGTATTTAGTGACTTGATTTTTTTTGTGTGGTTGTGTTTCTTTATTGAACCCATATGTTTGTGATAATTGAGGTGATTATATGTCATAGCGACCTTTGATTTATTGAAATGCTTCATCATCCCCTTTTATTGATATCATATTGTGGACATGCCTTAACATGAGATTGAGAGTGAGTAACGGTCTAACACGTGGAGATCGTTCGTGTTGAGATCGAGTATGATTATAATTTGGGCATGTGGAGATCGTCCGTACGAGTGATTGGTTTTGATTAAAAGTTGGGCATGTGGAGATCATTCGTGCTAGGATTGTTTGATTATATGATAGTGCGTTGAGATTGTCCACACAAACACGTGGAGATAGTTCATGTCGGTATATGGACCTCGCGAGTCCCCCATGGGTCATGAACTCTCGATGTATTTCCGATGAGTATCATGTATATACGGTTGAGAGTATACTGGGCACTTGAGGCATATCATTTCATGGTGTCACATTGCATTGCATCTCATTATATTGCATCTCATTACATCCCTCATTCTTGTTGATTTTGTGCTTTATTGGTGGTTGGACATTACATGACATTTAATTATCCGTATTTGATGAAAACTTTGTTTGATAAGTTTAATGTGGACTTGTAAAATTAAAGAATTATTTTCTTATATACTCTTATCATTACTTCTTCGTTGTCGGTCTATAAGATATACTGGGTACACGTGGTTTCGTACTCATACTACACTTGTTGCACTTTTTGGTTGTGCAGATTGAATTTTGAATTTGAGCGTATTCCTTGAAGCTTGAGTCTAGGTTTGAATTATCTTGGAGTTGCGGTGAGCTTCTTGGATATTCTGCTACCCATACATTCATCTATCTCTATTTATTAGGTTGTGTTGGTATTCTGATAGGATATTTCTTAAGTTTAGACTTGTTAAATAATTAGAGAGTTGTATTGACTTTAGAAGCTCTTGTACTTATGACACTAAATCTTGGGTGGTTGTCGCACCATATTTCGAACTAGTCGAAACAGTTCACAACATAATATGGTTGCCACTCTGATTTTTATTTCCTTTTAAAAAAAAAAATCTTTTGTTTTAGAATCGCCACCTAAATTTTAAGGAAAATATTAGTAAAACCATTTTTAACATGTAAATGTAAATTCTACTTTAATTTGCGAAACCAGTGAGATTTTGAGTAAGGATTTTGGTTACTCGAGGGGAAGGTATTAGGCATCCCTCAGAGCCTATCAGAAGATAGTCCTTAAACTCAATTTAGGAAAATATAATTAGGAAAACTTATTTATTTATTTGCTTTAAAATTAATGATAAGTAAATCTCGTTAGTTTAAGAAAAAGAGTAAAATACAAGGTATTACATATATACATCTATAAAATAAATTTAATATTAGTATGTTTATCATATAGTAAAATATATAAATATACTTAAATGTATGATAAATTTATATGTTAAAAAATATAAATGTATCTTATATAAACTTATCGTAAATATATAAATGTTGAGTTTCAAGGATATGAAAATTTGTCGTTTCATTTATATATACAAAATTTTTAAAAAAACGTAAAATAAAATAAGTAGTAAATGGGTGTAAATATGTATGATATATAATTTTGAATTAAAATGCATAAAATGGAGTTTTCAAAAAGATAAATAAATAAAACAAATAATAATAATACTAAATGTCAAAATATTATATGAGGTTTGTGATCTTAAAAATATTTATTATGAAGTATAATATATACATGTATGTTGTTTATAAAAATATATGAACGTTTATTATTTTATTTGCATGTAGGGATAAATTGACGATAGATTAGGTGTAGTAAAATAATATGTATATTTAAATGTAGGGATTTATAAATTATAAAAATAAATAAATAACATTTGTAAAAGGGAGAGTAGATAAAAATAATAGGTTATGTAGAGAAAAATATAGAATTTATACCTTTATGTGTATGTCACATATATGTATGTACCTTGTATTTTGAACCTGTTGGCATATCTAAAATCTTGAAATAGCATGTTAAGAAATTAAAATATTTTAGCAATATTTGATTTAAAAAGTGATAATAACAAATATTTATCTTTCTCATAAATGGGTGATGTAAAGAATATAAAATAGGTCTAACTATTGGTGTCCCACCCCCAAATCATTATTTTTCTACCTTTAGTTTTAGAAGGATCTAAAAAACGCCTAATTATTTCAAAGATAATGAATTAGGACATCTAAATATTGAACTAAATAATGCTGAAGTAACTCCTATTGGTCTACTTAACTTATGTAATTCTATGTAAGAGCTTTTGATCATCCTAAAGGGAAGGGTTAAGGATCCTTTAAAGAATTACTAAAACAATTATCATCAAACTTAGGCTAATAACGATAACAAAATGAATAAATTTGTATGAGTTATTTTTTCAAAAAAAAAAAGATGAAAATGAGTAGCAATAAATATGTATAAGAAAAAAAAATATTTTTTACAAATTTGAACTCAAAATATTTTGTTCCTACGTAAAAAAAAAAAAGTTAAGCGTCCTTTAAGACTAAAAAAATAATAATTCTAACGAAACTTATAACATTTGTTTTGGCCTTTAAAATAATATATTTTTTTGAAAGTAGTATTTTAAAAGCACCTTTGGATTCAAACTATTGCACTTTTAAACTCTCAAAGTATAGTGGTTAGTTCCAAAAATGTACTTTTAGATCCTAGAAATGGTGTTTTAAACTTAAGAAAAAAAACTACATTTTTCACACTAAAAAATCTGCACAAAGGGCTAAAAAAATGACAGTTTCGTCTCTCAAAATCTGCATTTTAAGGCAAAAATATGCCTTTCAAAGCTCATGAAAAGAGTGGGTTTTTGAACCTCAGAAAATTCTGCAAATTTTAAGTTCAATATTCTGCATCTTTTGGGTTCAAAACGCTGCACTTTGAGACTCAATATACCAATACCTTTAAACTCTAAAAAGTGATATCTTTAACCTTAAAATCTGCACTTCTTTCAACTTTAAAATCTGCACTTTGAACTACAAAAATCTGCACTTTAGGCTAACAAAAGCCACACTTTAAACACTTGTTTTTTTAAAAAAATGAATCTGAAAATAGGTTCACAACATTTGAAAACATTATTCCTAAGTTAAATTTCTTTAGGAGGTCGTGCCTTCATAACTAAAAAATGTTGAGTAACAAAAAACACTTAACTAGAAAGAAATGCTTATAAGCTAAGTGACTATACTAAACTGAATATCTAAAGGGAAGCGAAGTGGGAAACTATGTCTTGCCATCATTCTTAGTTGATTCGTACAAACCCAAATAAAATAAAAGCAAGCATAAATATAAGTGAAATACTCATGTGTAAAATGTTAGCCAAAGTAACAACGCATATATGTATATAAAACTGTAAAGCTTCGATGTGGAGTAGTAGTGTTGGACTCTTTTTTTTAATGAGTAAGACGCTCTAGACAAGATGAATGTGAATTTATCAATCGCTTCTCTGATTTGGACAGAGATAGTCATATCACAACTCCAAACGCGCTCCCAAGTCTACATGTGCAAAAAATGATGAGATAAAAATTAGCAAATGGGCTTCCAAAATTGTCAGAATGCATATCAAGTTATATTCCATGAAGTCACATGTTAAACAAAATTCAAGTTAAACTGCACCAACAATCACTTGTTTCCATGTTGTGAGTTCACTAGAGCTATTTGGAGGACGTTGTTGACATAAGGGGAATTTTGGGTCATCCGAACCCGTGGTCATCCGACTAAATTTGATATATTACTTTTATAATTATTAAAGAATATATTAAATTAAAACTTGTTGAACCCGTTCCAAGATGGCTCGATGGTTCACTGGTATGACTGCAAGATTTCAACATAAAGGTCGTAGGTTCGAACCCAGGCAGCCCTAATTTGCTTCAATTTATTTTTATTAACTAAAAACACGTTTTTCACTTAAAAAAAAAAAAAAGAAGCTAAATTCTGAAAGTTTTGTGGTAATGTAATTTTTTTGTATTGCTCGCTTAGTTATTGTTATTATAAATTTTTTGATCTTATCTTTAAAGCAATGGTGCACCTGTTTTCTTGAAATCCTGGATTCGCCCCTGGTTGACATGGATTAAATGTTCGGAGTGTACCGCAGATTCTTGGGACGCACACTTGAATTGGATCATTGAGAAAACAAGAGGCTACACTCACACTGCCCAGTTCTTCAAATTGATGTATGCAGAATATAGTCATGCAATGTGGATAGAAAGGAATCAGAGAGTTTTTGAGGGGCAAAAGTAGAAGTTTTGAATACATTACTGAAGACATAACTTATATGTGTAGTATGAGGGCTCCTAAGGCCATTAGCACTAGGATACAACAATTTCTCTTTCTATGAAGTTGTGGCTCCTTTGAGTTTTTTTTTTAGTTAACAAACTGTGATGTAGTATGTTATGAGCTGTAAATACCATTTGGTGATTAATGAAAATATAGTTAATTACTAAAAAAAAATATCCTATTTCTAGAAACATGATTTTACAAATTAACATCCTTCTAATCAATTAGTTGAAGACGATATAACTATCTTAAAACAGGAAGCAAAATACGAATCCAAACTTGAAAATAGTGCTTTAACCATACTAACAATCAAGAGGTAATTCTAGTCTCATAATCAACAAATGAAGCTATGATGAGTTGCGATGCTACACTCAAGGGAGACAGGTAACTAATGTGTAAATATACACTATTCGGACTTTCTGGGACCTATAACACTAGCTTCCTTTCTCCAGATTTTGGCATCAACAAAAGCTAATAGAGATGCATCAACTCAAGGAAATTCAAGAAATGAATCCAATAGACTCATTGAAAGAGTTCATGCAAAGAACAAGATGATAAGAATTAATAAACAATCACAATGAGTTTTTTGCTAAAACAGTTAAGCACTTTAGGAATCACAGCAAGAGGAAATTTGAATGTATTTAATCTAAAAAGCGAATGGATCAAACTGCTACGAGTATTTATAGGCCAACATTTAAGGAAAACACTACATAAAGCATTTATTTAACTAAGAGAAAACACTATAAACTCAAAGCTACTCAAGACATCATTGTCATGATCCAACCCACCGGACCGTGCGGTCACCTACATACTAACACCTAAGTAGGAGAACCCTCATATCCCAATTGTCAATACATGCGGAAAATTAAGAAAACAGACGAATAAAAGAAGAAAATCATGTAATACCTTTATAAAAGAAGAACCGTAAAAAAACTCCGAGTTTAGACTTGTAAAAAAATTAACACCCTAGGGATCTAGTCTAAACAGGTATAAGAGGTACTAAGAGTACAAGTAGAATATAATAATGAAAAGACACAGCTCCCACCATGCGGAAGGAAAAATAGAAGTTGCTGGAGAATTTCTTCATCTTCACCTAATGAAACATCGCTGCCCTTACATCTAGACTATGCAAAAAAGGCATAGCAAGAGTAGTATCAGTACAAAACCACACGTACTGGTAGGCATCATCGATCAAACTAACCCCCACCGCATCATATTAGAATTCAACTAGCAAGAACATGCAATAAAGCCACTCATTTCTCCACCTTTACCCTCTCCCAAATACCTCAGAATCACATTAGCACCTTACTACTAATTCCCGACTCAGTCAACCTACTTATTAGGTTCTTGATCATATCCTAACCATTCTAACTCATAGAAAAGTGCACCATTACAACTACCAACATTCCCCAGAATGACTAACCACACAGGACGTACCCTTTCCTTCTCTTCATCTTACCTAGTCTTTGCCACATGGCACCTTTTATCAAGGCTTCCCAACTACTGACCACGAACCCCTTTCTTCCATGGTGGGATCTACCTAAGTATTTTCATCACGTACACTACCCCCACTTCTCACCCTTGCAACACGCGGACCATCTTTTCTCTCAACATTACAACCCTTGAACCCTTGAGCCTTCCACATACCCTATCACCTTCAGGTTTAGGCTTGCCCTTCCCGGTTCATTCAGCAACGAGATATATAACAAGTTAAATCAGCGTAGTAGAGCAAATATATATAGGTCATCATAAACTTTTAATCCTGCAGGAGAAATACAATATCAATATCATTTACGAATAACGTTCAATTTTATTGTTCTCAATTTACATAGTAATATCTAGTCAATGGTCCTCTCAAGGAACCCACACCCAAACTATTGGTGTACCGGTACGTGGTACCCGTTCTAAGTTAGTGTGTCGTATCGTGACGCCCGTTTCAATATTTATGTCGGTACGTGGCAACCAATCCAGTGATTTATGTTGGTACGTGGCAACCGATCCCAGTTAGTATGTCGAAATGCTACACCCGATCCATTCAACAAGTCACAATCACAAACACAAGCATATTCTCATAAGCATACAATCAAGTCATGATTCATGGCATTCAATCATTCAACTATCCTCATTTACGATTTGTGTGATCAATAATGCAACATCGTATACTACATGCATCATAATGAAGCAAGAACAAACATATATCACACAACATGAAATCACAACCATCACCTACCCCTATTTCATCGTCTAAGGATTCTTCCTACCATTAAGTCATATTTTACTCAGTGTACGAAGGTTTACGCATAGTTTCTACCATTGATTAACATTATACTACGTAGTGAGCACCAATTTATAACTACTCAAATAATAAACCTAGCCTACCTGGGCGCCAAGCAGTTGAGCGGGGTTATAGCTCCAATACGGGTTTCTGAAAGAAAAGACGATGATTCTTGGCAGAAATCCATGATCTCTCGATATCCCTACATTAGAATTATCTTCCTCCTTCTTTCCCAAGCCTAGAACAGCTTTTGGAGAGTTTTTGAGGTGTTCTTCACCATTTTTTGGTGTTTTTGGAAGAAGGAGAAAATAAAACCTCACGTTATTTACATTCTGCTTTACCTATCCCACTATGGTGGCTACTTACCTCGATGTGGCACTGCTGCCCTAGCGGCATCTAGCCCACCCTGGCAGGACAATGGCCCTAGTATTTTCCTGAAATTTTTCTTTTCCTAAATAACGACGGTTTGGGTCGTTACAATAGATATCAATTTACCCCTCGTTCGTCCTCGAATGACTAGTGAACGGATTGTCAGGCGTCCTATCTCGGAGTACTTTAAACTAATGAATTGATGTGTTACGGGGTCGCGAGGGATTGTGAATTTTCAAAATAAATGGAATCCTAAACAAATAAATACACATCCTAACCCCGCCAGGGCGGCAACCCTTCTGTTGAAGCAGGGCCACTATGGCGAGGGATCTCCCACTACAGCGGGAGATCGAAACCATTATAGAAGGGGAAAGGGAAAAAAATTTCCCATTTCCTCCTTTCTCACTCAAACTCTCCCAAAATCCTCTCGATTCATCTTCTCCAAACATCATTTCTAAGGTAAATTTCTTTTTCATTACGGTATTTACTTCAATACTTGATTGACAACGATTGCATGATGCTACTTAATTGATTAGAAATAGTTTTCGGGTACTTTTTTGAAATGAACATATTTTGCTAGTTTGATAGAAAAATGCAGCATGGATACATCCTTTACATTCTCAATGTCTCCACAACGTCCTGGGCGTAAGGATTTCATAAGAATATGGTCAAATCGGTACAAAAATAGGTGGGGGAAGTTGAAAAGTCTCTTGATGAAAAAAATGGATTCGAACACTAATTAGGAGTTATTTTGCTAAAATGATTGCATATTTAGGTTCTAGGATACTTAATAGACTCTGATCTGCTGAAATCCTATTGAAAATGAGGGTCTTGGGACGAAGGGGCGCCTTAGTCGCGCTTGGAATTCGTCCCAGATGAAGGTTGCTCTAGCGCCCTTCATCGCACTGTAGCGGCCTTCCTCATCCTGATATGACAAGATTTAGGTCGCTGTGGTGGGACTCTGTGGGGTAGTAGCTCCTTGCCACTTAGACCATAAATTTTTCTCTTCCCTTTTGAACCCAAAATTGCCTAATCATATCGTGTTCTAACGTGTATATTTCATAACTTGCAGGCATATCTAAATGGCGAGTCTTAATGAGGAAAATCTACCTTTTGTTAGATTTCTCAATGCTGGGAGTCGAGAAAGACATCAAAACAACCGAAATATAAAGTTTTGCTGCGAGCAGGGTTTCTATTTGCTTAAACTCGAGGAGAAGGCTCATGCCTTCTACGCTCGTCCCATGGAGTTTGGATGGACTCCCTTGATAGAGGCTCTCGTGGATGCACGTTCCACTTGAGTGAAAGAGTTCTATTCAATCCTTCCTACTGTTTGCTGGATGACCCTCACCCCATTATCTGTATCCGGGGAGTTGACATCCCCCTAAACGCTACAACCATCAATGAGGCACTAGAGGTGCCCGAGGTTTCAAACATGGAGTATAAGGCCAAGCTGAGAGAGATGGATCTGGACTGGTTGAGGGACACCTTGATTGAGCCTGCGCACTGGGTCATGGTCTGCTGGGCTACTGCACAGGGCATCACTACCATAGATTGGTCACCAGATGCTAAGAGGTGGCTACACTTGGTTACTAGGAAGATTCGCCCATCGAGTAATCGCACCGATGTGACATTTCCTCAGGCCTTGGTGGTAGTGTACGCTATACATGGTATCGAGCTAAATGTGGGTGCTCAGATTATCTCAGAATGGAAGATGTTCTATCGAGGCAACAAGAAGGCCTTCTTTCTATCGGGATTGGTGAACGTGCTGTGCAAGCAAGTGAGAGTGCCATTCCTAGACACTAACGAGGTACTCCCCATGGATACCCCTTTCCACCCTTTTTTGATTAGGCAGGTTTCTACTTCCCGAAGCAAAAGGAGGAGGAAAGATAGGGACAATAACAGTCAGGCCGCTGCAGAGATGGATGACGAGGGAGGAAATGACACTCATCCTACTCGATCCCAGACCACACTCTCAGTTGCATAGGTGGAGGAGGATTTAGCAGCTGTTCGAAAGAGGTTGGGATGCTCTTTTGCTGATACCACTCCAATCACACCCAGCACTGCCGAGATGCTCTGTCGCGAGCTGCGCCAGGAGAAGAGGAAGGGTCTTGAGAAGGATCGTCTGATGGTCAGGATATGAAAGGAAGTGAGGATCATGTTCACCTGTGTCGCCCCTGGACAGGAGATTTCCCAAGTCGAGAAAGGAGATTTCCATCATTTTACTTTCATGGATGAGACGTAAATATCCTGGTACCCCCAGAGGATCTAGACTGTGATGTTGACACCTCCCAGTCTTAGAGTCCTTGATTTGGTTCTTCCCCTCATTGGGCTTGTAATTTGGAACAATACTTTGTTTTATCTTTTCGCCTTACTTATGTTTTGTAAGCACATAGATGCTGGTTTTTCGTTGTCTTTCACAGTCATTACTCAAATACTACAATTTATGACTTACTATTCTATTGCTGAGCACTGACTTACTTGCAAAGGTTAGTTCGGATACGATTTGGGTTCTATATAGGTAATCGGGGAAAATAGCTGAGGTTCTGTCTCGCCTTGTCCCGCTCTAGCGGGGGAATTTCCACTCTAGTGGCCTCGCCCTGGCGGGAAAAATTCCACCCCAGCGGCTTAGACGTAAGCAGTACCCGTGCAATTAATTTTTTTGGGGTTTTTCTCTTTTTCGAATTTCCCAAAGGTTCCATGCTTTACTAAGAAATTTTAGGATAATCCTCTTAGCTAGGATAGTCATTTTCTACCCCGAGTTAACCACAACGATACACAATCCCATTCATTCTTATTAATTCAACACTACAACCCACATATCCCAGGACACTCACACGGTTATTACTCAAGCACAAGAAACATCCAAATCTTTCTTACGAATCACCTCGTAAATTATCTAGAACCTTGCATCGAACTTAGTCATGACCTTCTTTTCACAATAAGTTTCACGATACTCAAGCAGTTACAACTTGCAAATATCAATAATTTGGCTAGCACTTTGCACATATCAAAGTTCAGACACGCATCTATTATGCACATAATCGTATCATCACATCTAAGCAACTACAACTTTCACATTCACAGTTAATTCAGATAACAAGAAGCACGCATTCACAGTTTTCAAGATACCATTCACAGGCAATGTCCAAATTATTAGTTAATTTACTCCATGGATGACCATTTCTAATCAACCATGCAATTACACAACCCCTAGAGCCAGATACCAATTGGAACCTTCTCAATTCCAATTTACCTTTCTTGTGTTCCTTCAATCGTGACCACGACGACTGATTCACTTTGTCGAGATACCAATTGGAGTCGGGAGATACCAATTGGACTCAACTCCTACCACAAGCGACACTCACATGAAAGGAAAGAAAAAGGTGGAACAACTTCCTAAAATGCTTCCTAACTTCCTGAAAATTAGATCTGAACATCAACACACCAATCCGTAGGAGTCTAGTCCACATTTTGCTGTTGTACTGGGAGATTGATAACCTGGGCTCTGATACCAATATGTCACGACCCAACCCACCAGACCATGCGGGCACCTACATACTAAATCCTAAGTAGGAAAACCCTCATATACTAGTAGTCAAGACGTGCAAAAAATTAAGAAAATGGGCGAATAAAAGAAAATCATGTAATACCTTTATAAAACAAGAACTTTAAAACGACTCAGAGTTAAGACTTGTAAAGCAATTAACACCCCAAGAGATCTCGTCTAAACAGGTACAAAAGCTACTAAGAGTACAAGCAGGACATAATAATAAAAAAGCACAGCTCCCACCATGTGGAAGGAAAAATAAAAGATGTTGGAGGTTTCTTCGTCTTCACCTTATGAAACATCCCCGACCCTACATCCAGACTATGCCAAAAAGGCATAGCAAGAGTAGTATTAGTACAAAACCACACGTACTGGTATGTCACGACCCTTCCAAAATACATAAACCAATAACATACGAGATCTTTACGCATATATTGTGCTCACACTAGTAACATGATATACAACAAATATTATCAATTTTCGAGTACCCAACCAAGTGGTTCAAGCTTCATACAACTATTCAAAACAAGTAGTAAAATTAATATATTAATTGACTTGGGCTTACACACCCCAGATGAACCAAACATATAGCCATACTTATATTACAAACCATTGTGACATGATCCGATTAGCCCTCAAAATTTCATGCAAATATACAACACAAAGGTCATGCATAAGTCCCAAAATTTATAAAAAAATATAGATGCCTTTATGCAAATGTGATATTCTTTAAAGTTCTCAAAATTTCCATCTCCAATGGCCAGCTTCACGCCTCCTCTCGATTTGCCCCTACGATAGAAACAACTATCGCTAAGCATATAGCTTAGTGGTGTAAAAACTATAGATTCGAAGTCCTCAAAATTCACCAAGCTACCTTTCTCAAGTCATGAGCAGCATACTTGAAACATAATAAATAAATCAAGTAACAATATATAAAGAGTATCAAGTTCGATATTCAAAGATCCAAATGTCAAGAACGCTCATAGCACTCTTTTCACAGAGAATCAATAACAAGGCTCGCCCATATATACCTCTTGTCGTCACACCCGGCACAAGTAATTATCAAGAAGGGCCAACGCCTTGTATCAAGAAGGGTCATAGCCCAATAATCAAGAAAACCAAGAACCATATTAAAAATGGCTTTCTAGTTCATACTTAAAATAGACAACTTCCATTCTTAAGACGAACGACAAATCCAGAATCAAGATGGCAAATGATCCGAATCAAGAGACATGCCAATAGTGACAAAGTCACAGCCACAAGAAGGACAAGGTCTCAACAAGAGTCCTAAGTGATCAAAGAATCCGTACAAGTGGGCGAGTTACACAAGCGTCATACCAACACGACAATGAAAAGTGACAAGAGGTAACCCAGGTATCAAGATCAACTTTTCGATATACCAGCAGTTAAAAGAGTGCAAGAACAAGTTTATACACAAACCTCAATACTTTAGCGTAGCAACAGTCCAACAAAATTGCGCGAGCTTAAACCATAGACCAACCAACGTATCAAGGTCCTAAACTCGTTCACAAGTATATAAACCCTTAAAATATACAATTAAATAACTTATTTAATCCCCATTATCTTAAAAATGTTGAAATAAAATAGGATTATCATCACAAGTAGGCTCAGCCTGCAGAGATACACTCTATTCACAAAACAGTGATTCTGGCCAGTCTAGTAACCCATGTTGTAACTTAGATTTGAACAGGAAAACAGCAAAATTAGACTTTATAACCTTCATGAAAGATGTAGATACATCTCTTAAGATTGCAACGCAATAAGAATCACCGAAAAATACATATTTTACAAAAATATATCATCGATACATAACAGTTGTTCATACAGGATTTCTAAATCCGAAATCTGGATAGAACTTGTCCTGTGTTGCGTCCCATATTGCGAATCCATAACAGCTAAATTAAACATTCACATAAACATAAGAGTTATAGGTATGTGAATTTTATTTCCAAAACATATTTATTCACAATAAACTAAGCTCTAGAGAACAAGAGATAAACAAATTACCAACCACTACCTAGCTCAGACAAATATTTCAGCACTTACAAACAAAGCAGTGTCTCTCTCGAATTCCAGGCAAAAAACCCAAGTTTTTCTCTTGTGATTTTGATGAACAATTGGTTAATTAAGAGTATAAGGTTTTTAGGCTTTGAAGGAACCGCAATACACTAGAGAAGTGTCAATACATTGCCACACAAGTGATGTTTATCACTTGGACAGCTGGCCTTCAAAGGTGTTGCCCAAAAAGTTTTTGTGCTGCCCAAAAAAACATATATATACACTTATATATATATATATCATTCACCTCCTTTTAAAAGTATGCATAACTCTAATTATACTATTACGTAAATAACCCAATACAATCCCATAAATTATGATATACTTATGCTAAACAAGTTAGCAATTAGCACCAAAATTTCAAGTTCCCAACATAAGAGTAAAACATGTTATAGTAATAAGCAACGGTCAATCGACAAGGAACTCTTGTTAGCATTTAGGTGTTACAACTCTCTCCCCCTTAAAGAAATTTTGTCTCGAAATTTACCTTACATTAGTCCCGAAACAAGTGTGGATATTAGGTCCTCATGTCTTCTTCTCTCTCCTAGGTAGCTTCTTTTCCCGAGTGGTTCCTCTAAAGTGCCTTTACTAAGTAGATTTTCTTGTTTCTAAGTTGTTTCACTTCTCGAGCTTGAATTAAAATAGGTTCTTCATCATACGTCAAGTCAGATTAACCTCAATAGATTCAACTGGAAGAACATGAGATGGATCAGAACAATATCTTCTGAGCATAGAAACATGGAAGACATTGTGAATCTTGTCTAACTCAGGTGGCAAAGCCAATATATATGCAACCGGTCCAAAGTATCTCATAATGTCCAATAAATCGAGGACTAAGTTTTTCCCTTTTTACCAAATCTCATAATCTTTTTCCACGGAGACACCTTTAAAAATACTTTATCTCCCACTTGATATTCAATGTCACTCCTTTTATGATCAGCGTACGACTTTTGTCTATCCGAAGAAATCTTTAGACGATCCTTGATAATTTTTACCTTGTCCTCTATTTGTTGCACAATTTCAGGACCAATGAGTTTCCTGTCACCAACTTCACTCCAACAAAGAGGGGTCCTACATTTCCTTCCGTACAAAACTTCATAGGGAGGCATTCCAATACTCTATTGGTAACTATTATTGTAAGCAAATTCTATCTAAGCCAATTGTTTGTCCCAACTATTCTCAAACTCCAAATGCAAGATTGAATCATATCCTCCAAAACTTGCATCACCCTTTCTGACTGGCCGTCTGTCTGAGGATGGAACGAAGTGCTAAATTTCAGCTTAGTACCTAAAGTTTCCTGCAAAGTACCCCAAAATATAGATGTAAACCTTGGGTCTCGGTCAAATACAATAGACATAGGGATCCCATGTAGTCTTATGATCTCATTAATGTACAATTCAGCGAATCGCTCAAGTGAGTAATCCATTCTGATTGCTAAGAAGTGAGCACTCTTGGTTAGCCTGTCCATAATCACCCATATTGCATCATGATTTCTTTGGGTGCGAGGAAGTCCAGAAACAAAGTCCATAGTTATTCTCTCCTATTTCCACTTCGGCATCGACAAAAGTTGTAGCAAACCAACTGGGACCTGATGTTCTGCCTTTACTTGTTGACAAACTAAACATTTAGAAATGAACTCCGCAATGTCTCTCTTCATACCATTCCACCAATAATTTTCTTTAATGGTCTGGTACATCTTTGTACCCCTAGGATGCATTGCATATGGTGAGGTATGTGCTTCACTCAATATTTCTCTCTTCAATTTGCCATCATTAGGGACATATAGTCTATCTTGATAAAATAAGACACCATCCTCTGTTAATGAGAAATTAAGTTTTTCCCCATTTTGAACTTCTCGGGTCAATTTTACAAGTTTCTCATCTATCTTTTGTGCTTCTTTCACCTATTCAAGTAATATTGACTTTACTTGCAAGTTGGCAATAACTGAACCATTTGAATCAAGTGCGAAACAAACATTCATAGCTTTTAACTCAAGGAGCAAAGGTAAAGGACTCAAAGAAATACTTATAAAGGATTTTTGACTTAAAGCATCTGCAACCACATTGGCTTTACCTGGATGATAATCAATTGTGCAGTCATAATTCTTGATGAGTTCAAGCCATCTATGTTGTCGAAGATTTAGCTCCTTCTGAGTACCCAAGTACTTTAAGCTCTTGTGATCAGTGAATATATGACATTTCGCTCCATACAAATAATGCCGCCATATTTTCAAAGCAAACACTACAGTAGCAAGTTCAAGATCATGGGTAGGATAATTCAATTCATGCGTTTTAATTTCCGAGAGGCATAAGAAATAACATTCCCTTCTTGCATCAAAACGCATCCGAGACCATTGTGAGAAGCATCGCTATATACTACATACTCCTTCCCTTCAATTGGTAAAGTAAGTATAGGTGCTTGAGTCAACAAGGATTTGAGAGTTTCAAAGCTTTCTTGGCATTTGTCATTCCAATTAAACTTCACTTCCTTCTACAAGAGTTTAGTCAATAGAGAGGCGATAATGGAAAAGCCTTTCACAAATCTTCTGTAGTATCCTACTAAGCCTAAGAAACTTCTTACCTCGATTTGACTTTTGGGAGGTCTCCACTCAACAACTGCTTGTATCTTACTAGGATCCACCTTCACTCCTTCGGCCGATACAACATGTCCCAAAAACTTCACTTTATCAAGCCAAAATTCACACTTGGAAAGTTTAGCATAAAGTTCCCTCTCCTTCAAAATTTGCAAAATAATCCGTAGGTGTTTATCATGATTTTCACTACTTCTGGAAAATATTAAAATATCATATATAAAAAGAACCACAAACTGATCAAGATAAGGCTTGAATACTCGATTCATTAGATTCATGAATACCGCATGAGCATTTGTCAACCCGAATGGCATCACTGAAAATTCATAATGACCATACTGAGTTCTAAAAGCAGTTTTAGGAATATCTTTCTCTCTAACACGCAGGTGGTGGTATCCAGACCTTAAATCAATCCTTGAGAATATTTTAGCACCCTTCGGTAGATCAAACAAATCATCAATCCTTAGTAGAGGGTAACTATTCTTGATTGTTATTCTGTTCAACTGTCTATAGTCAATACAAAGCTTGATAGTGCCATCTTTCTTCTTTACGAATAAAACTGGGGCTCCCCAAGGAGAAACACTAGGTCGAATAAAACCCTTCTCAAGAAGTTCTTGTAATTGAGATTTCAATTCTCTTAATTCTGCCGGAGCCATTCTATAAGGAGTGATAGAAATAGGGGTAGGTCAAGAAATAAGCTCGATAGGAAATTCAACCTCTCTTTTCGGGGGCAATCCCAGAAGGTTTTTTGGGAAGACTTCTGGTGAATCACGCACAGAAGGTATGCCCTTGATACCAAGACTCTCCAACTGTGTATCAACTATGTGAGCAAGGTTTGCCCCACAACCTTGGCGTATCAACTTTCTTGCCAAGGCCGCAGAAATAATACTAGATGTCAATGATCTTTCACCTTTTACAATAATGTGTGAAAATATAGGATCCTTAAAAGTCACATGCTTAGACCTATAATCTACCACTGCATGATATTTATAAAGCCAATCCATCCCGATAATAACATCAAAATCCTTGAAGGGCATTTCAATCAAATCAGTAGGGAAGACTAGATTTTGAATCATGAAGGGACAATCTTGACAAACTTGATTACACACAACTTGATAACCCAAAGGACTTTCAACCAGCACATCAAAATTAAGTCTCACAGATTTCACGTTTTCAGGAAGATCAAGTGATGAACAAATATAGGAATATGTAGAACCCAAACAATGTAAACACACATAAGCCAAATAAGTGAAATTTACCGACAACCACGTCTTTTCCATCTTGATCCTCCCTTTGCCTCATAGCATAAGCACGTGTAGTAGCCCTTGGTCCACTAGCTTTATTCACTCCACTTGCACCTGCTGCTTGCATATTTTTAGGTCTTGCACCTTCATTAGTTCGAGGAGGATTAATAGAAGGCTTACGAACTGAACCTTCAATTCTCAAGGAAAAAGCATTATTAGGATTAGGACAATCCTTCACCTTATGATCAAAGCTCCCACAATTGAAACATGCACCAGAAGCTCTCCTACAAGTACCATAATGATTCTTTCCACATTGTGGACAAGTGGAAACATGAGACCTGCCTTGGCCAAAATTTGGAGTGCTAGCTGTAGAAAATTCTGATTTGTTTTGCTTTTGCTGAGGTGGCCTGTTAACACTACCAGTTTTAGAAACATCAAATATTTCCTTTTTTGAGGGACCTCTAAAATCTAGTCTAGGCTTTCAGAATTTGTTTTCATTTCGACTACCTTCTTCTTTATCAAGTCGTTCCCAAGTAAGAGCAGCAAACACTAACTTACAAAAGTTCTCATGTTGCAGGATCACCACATTCTTCCTAATGGAATCATTTAAACCATCTCCAAATTTTCTACACTTGTCTTTTTCCTCTTTAATAATACCTCCAGCATAATGAGAGAGTCTTAGAAATTTCTGTTGATACTCAGCAATAGACATGCCTCGTTGCCTTAAATTCAAAAACTCCTTTCTCTTTGCATCACAATAAGCAGGTGGGACATACTTCATACTAAATTCCCTAAAAAAATCATCCCAAGAAAGAACAGGAGGTTTTACCTTGGTATTCGGAACATTTACCCACCAATCATAAGCATCCTTTTGTAATAGTGAAATAGCATACTTAAATTTGACAACATCTGAACACTCTAACTGCTCAAATACCCTATCCATGCACTTCAACCATTGTTCAGCATCCGTGGGATCAACGGTGCCTTCAAACTCCACTCCACCCATTTTTCTCATTTTCTCAAAGTTAATCACGTTAGGATCATGCATCGGTTCAGCTATGTGGTGGAAAAATTTCGCCATTTGTTGAAAAGGAGGATTTATGGCTTGAGTACTACGACTCATGTGAGGATGTGAACCAGCTCTTGCACCTTGATGGTTTCCCACTTTAGACCAACTAGTGTAGGGAACATAATGATCTGAGAAAGGTTCTCCAACCTCTTTTAGTGCATGCAGTTAGGAAATAGAGGCACCCAAACCTTCACGAGCAGCTTTCATAGGTCAGTCAGCAGAAGAGGGCATAACGTAATTACTTCAAAAGGGAAGATCACATTGCATTATGGACATATATATGATGCATGTGCACTCTACATGCGATAAAATATTATAAACCATGTAAGTGAAAAAATAATCCAAATAAAACCTGTTTCGAAAGCGAACAAGTATACAAGTAATTCACAACAAAAGCCCTAGAACCACAAACCTAGGCACTGATACCAAACTTGTAACGACCCTTCCAAAATACATAAACCAATAACTTATGATATTTTTACGCATATATTGTCCTCACGCTAGTAACATGATATACAACAAATATTATCAATTTTCGAGTACCCAACCAAGTGGTTAAAGCTTCATACAACCATTCAAAACAAGTAGTAAAATTAATATATTAAATGACTTGGGTTTACACACCCCAAATGAATCAAACATGTAGCCATACTTATATTACAAACCATTGTGACATGATCCGATTAGTCCTCAAAATTTCATGCAAATATACAACACATAGGTCATGTATAAGTCCGAAAGTTTATACAAAATATAGATAAATATATGCAAATGTGATCTTCTTTAAAGTTCTCAAAATTTCCATCTCCAATGGCCAGCTTCATGCCTCCTCTCGATTAGCCCCTATGATAGAAAGAACTATCGCTAAGCATATACCTTAGTGGTGTAAAAACTATAGGTTCGGAGTCCTCAAAATTCACCAAGCTACCTTTCTCAAGTCATGAGCAGTATACTTGAAACATAATAAATAAATCAAGTAACAATATATAAAGAGTATCAAGTTCGGTATTCAAAGATCCAAATGTCAAGAACGCTCATAGCACCCTTTTCCAAGAGATTCAATAACAAGGCTCGCCCATATATACCTCATGTCGTCACACCCGGCACAAGTAATTATCAAGAAGGGCCAACGCCCTATATTAAGAAGGGTCACAGCCCAATAATCAAGAGAACCAAGAACCATATTAAAAATGATTTTCTAGTTCATACTTAAAATGGACAACTTCCATTCTTAAGACGAACGACAAATCCAGAATCAAGATGGCAAATGATCCGAATCAAGAGGCATGCCAATAGTGACAAAGTCACATCCACAAGAAGGACAAGGTCCCAACAAGAGTGCCAAGTGATCAAACAATCCGTACAAGTAGGCGAGTTACACAAGTGTCATACCAACACGACAATGCAAAGTGATAAGAGGTTACCCAGATATCATGATATACCAGCAGTTAAAAGAGTGCAGGAACAATTTTATACACAGACCTCAATACTTTAGCGTAGCAATAGTCCAAAAAAACTGTGCAAACTCAAACCGTAGACCAACCAACATATCAAGGTCCTCAACCCGTTCACAAGTATATAGAACATTAAAAAATACAACTAAATAACTTCTTTAATCCCCAATATCTCAAAAATGTCGAAATAAAACAGGATTATCATCACAAGTAAGCTCGGCCTGCATAGATAAACTCTGTTCCCAAAACAGTGATTCTGGCCAGTCAGTACCCCATGTTGTAACTTAGATTTGAACAGGAAAAAGGCAAAACCAGACTTTATAACCTTCATCAAAGATGTAAATACATCTCTTAAGATTGAAACGCAATAATAATCACCAAAAAAATACATTTTGTGCAAAAAGATATCATCGATACACTAACAGTTGTGCATAAAGGATTTCTGAATCAGAAATCTGGATAGAACTTGTCATGTGTTGCGTCCCATATTGCGAATCCATAACAGCTAAATTAGATTCTCACATAAACATAAAAGTTGTAGGTATGTGAATGTTCTTTCCAAAACATATTTATTCACAGTAAACTAAGGTCTAGAGAACAAGATATACACAAATTACCAACCACTACCCAGCTAAGACATAGATTTCAGCAGTTACCAACAAAGCAGTGTGTCTCTCGAATTACAGCCAAAAGAACCAAGTTTTTCTCTTGTGATTTTGATGAACAATTGGTTAATTAAGGTTCTAAGGTTTTTAGGCTCTGAAGGAACCGAAATTCACTAGAGAAGTGTCAATATGTAGCCACACAAGTGATGTTTATCACTTGGACAGCTGGCCTTCAAAGGTGCTGCCCAAAAAGTTTTTGTGCTGCCCAAAAAAAACATATATATACACTTATATATATATCATTCACCTCCTTTTAAAAGTATGTATAACTCTAATTATACTATTACATAAATAACCCAATACAATCTCATAATTTATGATACACTTATGCTAAACAAGTTAGCAATTATCACCAAAATTTCAAGTTCCCAACGTAAGAGTAAAACATATTATAGTAATAAGCAACGGTCAATCGACAAGAAACTCTTGTTAGCATTTAGGGGTGTTACGTGGTAGGTATCATCGGTCAACCTGATGCCCACCACGTAATATAAGACTTCAACTAGCAAGAACATGCAATAAAGCCACTCACTTCTCCACCTTTACCCTCTCTCAAATACCTCATAGTCACATTAGCACCCATACTACTAACTCCCAACTCAGTCAACCTACTTACTAGGTTCTTGATCATAGCCTAACCATTCTAACTCATAGAAGAGTCTACTAGTACAACTACCGACATTCCCTTGAACGACTAACCGTACAAGACGTACCCTTGCCTTCTCTTCATCTTACCTAGTCCTTGCCACATGGCACCCTTCATCAAGGCTTCCCAACTGTTGACCACGAATCCCTTTCTTCCACGATGGGATCTTTCTAATTATTTTCATCATGTACATTACCCCCACTTCTCACCCTTGAAACACGCGGACCACCTTTTCTCTCAACACTACAACCCTTGAACCTTTGGCCCTTCCACATATCGTATCACCTTCTAGTTTAGGCTTGCCCTTCCCGATTCATTCAGCAACGAGATACATAACAAGTTAAATCAACATAGTAGATCAAATAGATATAGGTCATCATAACCTTTTAACTCTTCAGGAGCAATACAATATCAATATCACTTACGAATAACGTTCAATTTCACAATTTGCAATTTACATAGTTATATCCAGTCAATGGTCCTCTCATGGAACCCACACCCAAACTGTTAGTGTATCGGTGCGTGGTACCCTTTCCAAGTTAGCCTGTCGGATCGTGACACCTGTTCCAATATTTATGTCGGTACGTGGCAATCGATCCAATGGTTTATGCCGGTACGTGGCACCCGATCCGATTTAGTGTGTCGGAATGCAACACCTGATCTATTGAACAAGCCACAATAATAATCATAAGCATCTTCTCATAAGCATACAATCAAGTCATGATTCATGACATTCAATTATTCAACTATCCTTATTTACGATTTGTGTGATCAATAATGCAACATTCGCATACATACATGCATCATAATGAAGCAAGAACAAACATATATCACACAACATGAAATCACAACCATCACCTACCCCTAGTTCATCGTCTTAGGCTTCTTCTTACAATTAAGTCATCATTTACTCAATGCACGAAGGGCTACGCATAATTCCTACCATTGATTAACATTATATTATGTAGTGAGCACATATTTATAACTACTCAAATAATAAACATAGCCTACCTGGGCGCCAAGCAATTGTAGCGGGGTTATCGCTCCAATTCGGGTTGCTTAAAGACAAGACGATGATTCTTGGCCAAAATCCATGATCTCTCAACATCTCTGTGCTAGAATTCTCTTCCTCCTTCTTTCCCAAGCCTAGAGCAGCTTTTGGACGGTTTCTGGGGTGTTCGTTGCCTCTTTTTGGTGTTTTTGGAAGAAGGAGAAAATAAGACCTCATATTATTTACATTCTGTTTTGCCTATCCCTCTCTGGTGGCTACTTACCTTGTTGTGGTGCTGCCACGCTAGCAATATCTAGACCGCCCTAGCGAGACAATGGCCCCAGTATTTTCTTAAAATTTTGTCTTTCCTAAATAACGATAGTTCAAGTCGTTACAATTCTATAACTTTAGGAAAATAAAGACTAGCCACTATATTAATTATTTAAATCTAGCATGTTGTAATCTAAGGTAAATGATGAGAGATTAAGGCATTAATTAATAAGATAAGGGGACAAAAAGAAAACACAAACTTAAACAAATATTTGTATCCTATTTAAACAATGACGGTCTCATACTGATTTTAAGAAGTAATAAACAGAGAAAAAAGAAGTAACAAAACTTAAATTGGACAATTTATTAATCCATTTTTGAATCGATTTCAATAAAACAACTTGATATGGATCCCAAGGGCACAAACAATGAACAAACTGATTCAAACATCCAAATAAGTATAAAAGGGTGGACAAAAAGGCATCGAACACTGATGATTATCGCATATCTGATAGATTCATAACAAGCAAAACCATACTAAAACGAGTAAACCAATTCAAAACTACTTATGACAAATCTATGAAGAACAAGAAACAGGAACATTAGAAAGCTATGATCATAACCACAATACGTAACTACACCTAACTAATGTTCACATGTTAAAAAACAAGAAGAAATTAGAATTACAGGGGATTTAGAACTTGAATGAAATTTAAATCAGCAAATTACAACAACTACATACTCGCAGAATCAAAGAAATCGTACTATGGGATCAACATGGACTAAAATGTAAAAGACAGAAATTAAAGTAACTATAAACAAAGGAAAAAGAGATTAACTTTTTTGGAGCAGCAAACTAAGAGCGTTTCATCAAGATTCCAACTCAAACTCGAACTCGAAGCAAATTCGAAATTAGATGGACGAAAAAAGATAAAATAATTATGAAATCCAATGCTTAAAGTATGTTTCTGTCACTCTTTCCCTCTATTCACTGGATCTTTTCATTCGTTGTTGGATTATAGGATCAGTCTTGATGAAAACCAAAAGTCTCCTTTTATAGTCAATTTAGAACTTCCACTTGACCTCAAGAATTCAAATTTTGAATTCTAGGGAAGCCAAACCTAAGGAAGAACAGAAAAATAATGATGAAATAGGCATTAAATCTCTGAGGAAGGAGCGTGGGCGGCGTGATTTCTTTCTGGTGAAGGAGGAGAGGATTGAGGCGTCTTTTTGGGCAAGGAGGATGAAAGATCGTGACTTGTGAAAAATGAAGAGTATAGGGCGGCGGTAGGGGTCTAAAGAGTCTTAATTAACTTGGGTAGTCCGATCGTTTGATCGGACGGTTAATAAAAAGAGTTTAAATAATAATAATAATATTAAATATATATATATATATATATATATATATATATATATATATAGTAAAAAGATGAATTAATTAAAGTCATTGGATTAAATCATAGGGCCGAGATTGAAGCTAAAGAAGCACAATCCGTGTGCTTCCGACGTGGTACGTGCGGATTGGCTGAATTAGAATGACTTTGGATTGCCAAATTTTGCTCATATTAGGTCCATTTAAATTATAACTTCTTCTTTATTAAATAGTCATAATTTATTAAATTATAAATAATTATTTTGCAAGACTAGCTTATTTGATAAAATTAGTCATTCTAAAAAATAAAATTAATATAAATTAGTAACTCATTAATTAATTAAGCTTTACTAATTTTGAAAAAATATCGAAAAATGTTTATTGTAACAATAAAAGTTATATTTAATTAGAAAATTGAGTTAACCCTTAAGAACAATATTTATTTGATGTAAAAATTAAAAAGTATTAATATTTATATAATACATTTAATTTTTATAAAAGTAATATTTATGAAATAAATTTATTAAATAAAATAAATAATTAAAAATCTTTTCGTATTCCTACAAAATTTTTATAACATATGTGTGTGTGTGTATATATATATATATATATTATTTATATATTTTTTAAAGGGGCAAGCTGTTGACACCCAATTTTGTCTCTCCACATTTATTTAACTAAAGTTTTAATAATAATAATAATAATAATAATTATTATTATTATTATTATTATTATTATTATTATTATTATTATTATTATTATTATTATTATTATTATTATTATTATTATTATTATTATTATTATTATTAAAACTTTAGTTAAATAAATGTGGAGAGACAAAATTGGGTGTCAACAGCTTTCCCCTTTATTTTTCCATGGAGGAGAGTAGATAAGACGTGGACAAAGAAACATTGACACGAACCAAGTTAGGCAACCACCAAAATATACTTTAAGCAACAACTTGGCAACAAATGTTTATGGAGTTATGGCCGAACTCTGGCTTCTGAGTTTTCTACATATCTCAAGTTTCATGATAAATCAAGAGTATGAGTATAGGAAATTTTGATTAAAATTTGCCCAGTATCGAATTATGGTAATACTGAAATCTTGTGATGGTGAGGTATGAAGAGATTAGCAAGAATAGAGGGATTGGACATAGTCCTTAAGAAACTTGAACGAGAAATGCTCGGTGGCAATTTCTACTGAAGACCTATGGTAAATAGATGAATTTTCTAAAGAATGTCCAGTGTCGAGTTATAACGAACTAAGACATGAGAGAGTTATAAGTAACATTTAAATATGAACTTCTGAAAAATGACTCGAGTTGAGTATTGAAAGTGAATCCTTGACGTAGCTAGTAATTTTTGACATTGCAGTAACTTGTCCTAGCTTGCTGCTTAGAAGGAGTTCCCCATTGTAATGTGTTGTCCTGCAAAACATGTAAAAGGTGAAAAATATCTGTTGCAATTCAAAAATTTATAAAATGAACTAGTAATGTACAGAGTAGAGTGTCGATGTTGAAACGATTGTTGATGTCTCCTTTTTGTGTTGTGAATGTGATGTAGGTAAAGTAACTTGTATTGTAGAGGCCTCCGACTAGCAGGGTTGTTGTAATGTAAAAGCCTACATCCGGCTGTGTAAATCTTGTAATGTAAAACCTCTGACTGGCGGGGTTGTTGTAATGTAAAAGCATGTATCTGCCTGTGTAAAACTTGTAATGTAAACCTCTAACTGGCGGGGTTGTTATAGTGTAAAAGACATGCATCTGGTTATGTAAAGCTTGTAATGTAATATAACATTGCTAGCATATAACAACATCGCTATGCTTACATGCTCTTGGTCGGTGGAGCTTTGGTGATGTCAGTACGATGTTAGCCTTCGATTGGCGGAGTGTTGCTTCTTTTGCTTATATACAGGTTATGATTGGAGGATTTCCATCAATGTTTGCTATGTACAGCCTCCGATTGGCAAAGTTTAACGACATTTGCAATGTACAATCTCCAATTGGTGGAGTTTGGTGGATATTTGCTATGTAAAACCTCCAATTGGTGGAGTTTGGCTGACATTTTTTATATACAACCCCAGACTTGTGGATTTTGGTACGGTTTGACGGTGGTCTCCGATCGGCGGAGTTGTTGATGAGGTAAGATTACAAGCTCCGGTTGGTGGATTTATTTTGACAGAAAGCTAATTATCCTATTTTCCTACAAGGATCCTCTTTTTCTTCAGTATTTGATCCAAATCTTGAGCGTTCCTGCAAAAACTTAGATGAAATATTCTTAGAGATAAGATGCAAGTTGAAGTACTTCCGGGAAATAAAGTAGGGAAAGAGTATTTTGGCTCATGATTGTGAGAAATTGAATGGCACCTCCGATCGTGCCCCGAGACTTGATGTTATCTTTCTTGATTCCTTTATTCATGCACTAAAAGAAAAATTTTAGTTTGGGCGGGGGATGTTGATTTGTATCGACTCGCGGACTGAAGCCTCGTCACTGGAATCCTTCAGCACCTTCTTAGTCCCGCACATAGTTTCTTAACCTAGAGACCTGGTAGGTGGAAGAGTAGAAAAATCTTTTTGAAAAGAATTAGCTTGTTTTTCTAGCAAATGAGTATACTACATATATATTAGGTATATATCTATAGTAATTCTCCAGCGTTTCTAGATTATAACATGTTTCGAAGTCCATCGAGCTTTTCACTTTAGAGACTATATCCACTATAGTCTTCTTGTAGCTTTTACCATTCTGATGAAGCTTCCCTAGAGCTTTTGCAGAGACTATGACGATTGATATTCTTCATATTATGAGGTTACACTAACTATAAGGAGGTGTTTCCTAAGTGTAAAAAAATGGAAATTATGCAGTGCATTGATCGAGCTTGACTCAGGCAACCTACATATCCAAAAAAAGGAATCAGATCATAACGTAGTTTGAATACAAGTGGGAGAATTAAAAGAATATAATGCAATGATCGAGCTTGACTTAAGATGCCTATGTATCCAAATAGAATCAGGTCGGGGAGTAGTTCGATAAAATAGAAAAGTGAAAAATATGAAATGGGATGTAAAAACATGTAATACAATGACCGAGCCTGACTCAGGCTACCTACATATCTAAGCGGAATCAGGTCAGGACGTAGTCAGATACAATAGAAAAGAGAAAAAAATAAAAGGGATCGAATCCGACAAGGATTGCCTATGTTTCCCACCGAGGGAATTCAGGTCGAGAGCAGTTCTAAGTACATGGCAATGATGATTTTGGGTTTTTTAAGGGAGACTGGATCCGATGTGGGTTGCCTACGTACCCCACCATGGTAAGTCAAGTCTAGACATAGTTTTGTTACAATGAAAAATGCAAAAGTAAGAAATAAGCGCTAATCTTGAGGTCTTCAGATGTAGTATTTCTTGATGGCGTCTGAATTGATTGGCTTTGTGCTCACTCAATCGTCCAAATATGCTAAGATTATTGCTCCTCCAAAGAGTACTCTATGAACATGGTGCAAATTTCCCTTTGGCTTCTCCTTGGTGAGAAAAGATCTTCTTCAATACTAGCTGCCCCGGTGTGAACTATCAAGGTTTGACTTTTTTGTTGAATGCTTTGGTCATTCTATTCTGATAGAGTTATCCATGAGAAATCGCGCCCATCCTCTTTTCATCGATGAGCATCAATTGTTCATGCCTGCTACGTAACCATTCTGCATCGTCTAGAACAACCTCTTGGATAATCCTTAAAGATGGTATTTCTACCTCAACAGGTATTACTTCTTCCAAACCATAAACCAACATATAAGGAGTTGACCCAGTTGATGTTTTCATTATGGTGCGATAACCGAGTAAAGCATATGGTAGCTTCTCATGCCATTGCATGTGACTGTCCACTATTTTCCTTAGGATCTTCTTGATATTCTTATTTGCAGCCTCAACTGCTCTATTCATCTATGGCCGGTAAACCGTGGAATTTCGATAAGCAATCTTGAACCCTTCACAAGTTTCCCTCATAAGATTGTTATTGAGGTTGGCTGCATTATTTGTTATGATTGATTCTGGAATTCCAAACCGACAAACTATGTTGTTGCAAACAAAATCTGCTACTACCTTTTTACTCACTGCCTTGTATGTCTAAGCTTCGACCCATTTATTGAAATAATCGATAGCCACCAGGATGAAATGATGTCCATTTGATGCAGGAGGCTCTATGGGTCCAATAACATCCATACCCCAATCGGCAAATGGCAAAGTGGAACCTATCACATTGAGCTCATTCAGTGGAGCCCGTATAAAATCCCTATGTACTTGACATTGATGACACTTTTGCACATACCAGATGCTATCTCTCTTCATGGTCATCCAAAAATATCCAACTCTTGGAATATTCATTGCCAAAGTGAACCCATTCATATGGGGTCCATATGTTCTTGCATGTATTTCTTCCAAAAGCCTTGTCACTTCAGCGACATCGACACATCTCAGCAATCCTAAATCTAAAGTTCTCCTATATAGGATTTCTCCGTTAAGGAAGAAATGATTGGCCATCCTCCTCAAAGTCCTTTTTTGCTTACTTGTTTGTGCTTCTATCAATCTTTTGATGTCATAGTACCAGTGTTTTCCATCCAGTTTCTCATCTACATGAAAAAGTATGCATATTGATCATGTATCTATATATCGAGAGGGTTGATGTAATTCTTGTCTGGGTGTTGAATCATTGAGGACAATGTTGCCAAAGCATCGGCAAACTCATTTTGAGCTCAAGGGATATGTTTGAACTCAATCCTTGTGAATCTCCTACTCAACTCTTTTATGTAATGCAAAATAAGGCAGGATCTTGACATTCTTAGTGGTCCACTATCCTTGAACCTGATGAACCAATAAGTCATAATCTCCTATCACTAAGAGTTCTTTGATGTTCATGTCGATGACCATCCAAAGTCTCAGAATACAAGCTTTATATTCCACCATGTTATTGGTACAGTAGAACCTAATCTTGGCTGAGATTGGGTAATACTGACCTATCTCTAAAATTAAGACTGCTCCTATTCCAACTCCAATAAAGTTTGATGTTCCATTAAAGAATATCCTTCATCCATTATATGACTCTGATATGTCTTCTCCTACAAACAAAACCTCTTTATCAGGGAAGTAAGTTGTGAGCAGCTTGTAATTCTGGTCCACCGAATTTTCGGCGAGGTGATTAGCCAGGGCTTGTCCTTTGATGGCCTTTTGTGTCATATACACGATATCAAACTCGCTCAACAAAATTTGCCACTTTGCCAGCTAACCTGTAGGCATTGGTTTCTGAAAGATGTACTTGAGTGGATCCATATTGAGATCAAGTATGTGGTGTATGCAAATAGGTAATGCCTAATTTTTTGTGCAATCCAAGTCAAAGTGCAACATGTTCGTTCCAACAAGGTGTATCTTGCCTCGTATGGTGTGAACTTCTTGCTCAAATAGTAAATAGCTTGCTCTATTTTACCTGTCTCATCATGCTGCCCCAATACACACCCAAATGTATTATTGATAACAGATAGGTATAATAACAAAGGCTTTCCAGGCTCTGGTGAGACCACTACTGGTGGGTTGGACAAGTATTCTTTGATTCTATCGAAAGCCTTTTGGCATTCCTCTGTCCATTTCGTGCCAGCATCCTTCTTCAGTAATTTGAATTTGGGTTCACAGATCACTGTGGATTGAGATATGAATCAACTGATGTAATTTAGTCTTCCCAAAAAACTCATCACGTCCTTCCTAGTCTTGGGTGGAGGTAGCTCTTGGATTGCCTTTATCTTTTATGGATCTAAATCTATGCCTTTTCTACTAACGATGAATCCCAATAGTTTTCCCATGGGTACTCCAAATGAATACTTTGCTGGATTCAACTTCAGATTTACTTACGCAACCTTTCAAAGAACATTCGTAAGTCATCCAGGTGGTCTGAACTTCTTTTGGATTTGATAACGACATCATCCATGTACACTTCAATTTCTTTGTGGATCATATCGTGAAAAAGGGTGGTCATGGCCCACATGTAGGTTGCACCGGCATTTTTGAGACCAAATGGCATTACTCTGTAGCAATACACTCCCCATGGAGTGATAAACATTGTCTTCTTTGCATCATCTTCGTCCATCAAGATTTGGAGATATCCTGCAATGTAATCGAAAAATGGCTGCAATTCATATTTCTCACAATTATCAATGAGTGTACTAATATTTGGAAGAGGGAAATCATCCTTAGTGCTGGCTGTGTTGAGATCTCAATAGTCCACACATACTCTGATCTTTCCATCCTTTTCTGGCACAGGCACAATGTTGGCTAACCATGTGGGGTAGTTTGTAACCATCACAATGTTCACCTCGAGTTGCTTAGTTACCTGCTCCTTGATCCTTAAACTCAAATCCGACTTGAACTTTCTCATCCTTTGTTTAATAGGTAGTGAGGTAGACAAGTGGGATCAGTTGGTAATTTGTGTGAGACAATATCAATACTTAATCCTGGCTTGTCATCTTATGACCAAGCAAATATGTCAACATATTGCTTAATCAACTCTATTAAGTTTTGCTTTCTTTCATCCTCTAAATGTATGTTGACTCATGTTTCCTTTACGATTTCCTCATCTCCTAAGTTAACAACCTCTGTTTCATCCATATTGGGTTTTTTCTGACTTTCACCTTGCTCAATCTCATGTGGTAGATTTTCAGGCATCATGCTTTCATCGTACTCTTCGTGATCTTGTTCCTCGTTTTCACCTTGTTCGGTGGATTCATTATATGTCATGACCGTTGACTGAGAATTTTTATTAATATAAATACTGAAAAGTGCAAAAGGTAAGTAAAAATAAATAGATATTTAAAATAACGATTTTTTTCTAATGAAAAATAAAGACTTTTTATTTCAAAGCATTCTAACTTTAGAAGAGGCAAGCAACAAAAGATTAGGCATGATTCAAGCATCAATTTGATCATCCGAGTTTTAAAATTAAAACTACTTTTCCACACTACAAGGACTCTGGTTGAAACAAGGACGTCTTGATGGTCCAGTTCTACACGATTTCTCCAGGTTCGGCATCACGAATGGTCAACTTGCTGAGATTTATCTCCTCCCCTTCTCTAGCCATGACCACAAACTGATTGCCTATTCCTTCTACGATGTATCATCGCCTGCTTGATCTGGAATCAAAGCTTGTTATGTTACAAAGATTGTCTTGCTTTACCCGTGGTGGACTCTTTCGAGGCAGGCTTATATCTATGTCCGTTGGTGCCTCTCTAATGCTTTAGCTGGATTGGCTCAACTATGCCATTGGACTTAGGTCCAAGTCCACTATTTGGATGATACCTATACTTCAACATCTCTGACACAAGCATTTTTGCTGCACTTGACAATTTTGAATCATCTGGCTCTGCTTCTTTATTGAACCTTATAGCTTGCATGATTTCCAAAGTGTGAATAGGGTGACTGAGCTCCCCGTGAATGGTAACCTCTATGCGACCCCATTCAAACTTTACACACTGATGAAGGGTGGAAGGAACTGGTCTTGCCATGACCCATGGTCTTCCCAACAACAAGTTGTAGCTGGATGATACATCTATCACTTGAAATAGGATGGGGAATTCAGTCGGCCCCACTTGCAACGTGAGATAGATCTCTTGAATGACACTTCTTTGTGCTCCATCAAAAGTTCTAACTTTCACACAACTTTCTCTTATATTTTCCTTGTTCAGACCTAAATCTCTCAGAGTGGTGAAAGGACAAATGTTGCATCCAGAACCACCATCAATTAGAACTCGAGTCACAATCTTATCACAACATTTGACTGCAATGTGGAGCACTTTGTTATGCCTAACCTCTTTCGTAGGCAACTCATCATCATGGAAAGAGATCTTGTAAGCTTCCACTATATGTCAAATTCTTAAAGCTAAGGTTTCACTTGTGGTCTCTCTTGGAATGTTCACTCCGTTTAACACTTTCATCAAAGCATTTCTATGAGCTTCAGAAGTTATAAGCAGATACAAAATGGATATGTGGGCTAGCGTCTTTTTTCAGATGCTCTTCGACAGAATAGTCTTTAGGCTGCATCTTCTTCCAAAATTCAGTGTCTTCAGCATCAATAACATTTTTCTTTAGATTATGTTCCTTTATGAGTACTCCTCAACTTAGATTCTCTAGGGCATAACACCTTCCCAACCTAGTCACTCCCTAAGCCATGACAGTGTCAATCATTTTTCCCTTGGCACCGTCTCGATAGTCCCATCAAACTACTTTGGCGTCATACTCAGACTTTTTAGCAATGAGAGTGGTCACTACAACTCTTGGGAGATATGTTTTGATATTCAAATGTTCCCTTAGTTGAAAAGTGATAACAAGTTGCACTGAAGATATCATGGCATCTGTTTCATTTATGCTTAGATAGTCGGGGTCTTCATATTCTTCATCTAGAGTAACTATGTTGACTTCCTGATTCTCATGGTTTGGTAAGGGGTTGTTATTCACATTGGGAGGTGCTGGAGTGCATTTGATTACTCCTCTTATGATCAAAGACTCGATCTGGTTCTTCAAACCATAACAATCTTCTTTGTTGTATCCTTGGACTTTCGAGTGGTAAGCACATCTCTTGTTCCCATCGAAGTAACGAGGGATTGGATCAAGAAGTTTTCCTTCGACTGGTTGCAACACTCCTGCTATCCTTAACATCTCAAACAATTAGGCATAGGGTTCGGCAATTAGTGTGTAAGCGCAATTATTTCTAGCTTTGATATTTGGATGTAGTCTCAATGCTTATGTTGGTCTATTTTGGTGGATTGGTGCTTGGACAGGGACATGTGGTCTTGGTGGATTTTGGTATGCAGGTGCTCGGGGTGAATTATAGTGAGGTTGGGTAGTATATACTTGGTATGGGATGTATGAAGTGTGTGCAACACTTTGGGGATTGTTGCGGTATCGGTGGGATGGCCCTCCATATTGGTAAGTTACAACTGAAACATCCTCCCTTTTCTTCTTGATGCCGCTAATGGAACCCGATTGTATGGCCTTACTTACACATTGCAATGCGACCATAGACTGAATCTTTCCAGATTTAACACCCTCCTCTATAAAGTCTCCCATCTTGACCAATTTTGCAAACTTCTGGCCCATTATTGATATCATCTTGTCAAAGTAGACACATTTTTTAGCTCGAATAAAGTACTTCGAGAGCTCATTCTCATCTAGTGGTAATTGCACCCTTGCAACTTCAATTCTCCAACATCGTGCGTACTCCTTGAAATTATCAGATAGTTACTTTTGTATGTTGACCAATGAGAGTCTATCAGCCGTGATTTCAATATAGAATCTGAAACGAGTAATGAAATCCTCAACCACTTCTCACCAATCACTCCATTTGCGAGGGTCTTGGCAGATATACCAGGTCAATGCTTCTCCAGATAGACTCTGGATGAACAACTTCATCCTCATCTTCTCATTTCTCCCTACACTGACTAATTTATCACAGTATTCCCTTAAATCTGCGTGAGGGTCACCTTTTCCATCAAACATGTCAAAACTTGGTGGTTTGTACCTTACCGGCATGTCAATGTCTGTATGAATGCACATGTCATCATAATCCAGACTCTCTGTTTCTCTAGTGACTTGTAATCTTTTCAATGCCTTTCTCAAACTATGAAGTTAGGCATTGATCGATGCATCCTCTTTCCACCGAGCATCTTTCTCCATTTCTACATATTGATTGACCTCATACGGGACATTAATCACAACTAGCGTTGTGAAGGTAGGAACTCCACGGGCATATACAGGTGGAACATGTGGCTCATAGGGAGCGGCGACATGTGCCCCAAGTATCTGTTGCATTGTACGTATAGAATGGTCTCGATTAGAGAGGTCAAGAACGATCTTAACTGCAGTTGGAGAAGTCGGTGGAACTCGACCGTGAGCGGGAGCGTTTTGAGTTAATCCTGGCTGATTTGGTAGGTCGGCAGAAGGCAAGTCAGCCATTGGGAAATAGATAGGCATCTTGAAAGTAGGTAAAGTGGCAGCCGACAGTTTGGCCAAGTCTCGCACTTAACGCTATTCTTCCCTCAAGATCTCAAGTTCTTGTTCCATGTGAGCCATTTTCTCCTTGTTTTGAATGTCTGTTACGTTTCAAGAACCTTCAAGGTTCTCAATCTGTATCATTATGTTTTTGGTGGCATTGAACTTGTCTCTATCAGTCATCTTTTCTTTTGATCGAAGGTTGTATCGTGAGTCAGCCAGTTTGCAAGTTGACACAAATCAACGTAATTTTAGGAATAAATGATGAAAAAAAAGAGAAACTATGTTACTTCAGGAGATATTGAAAGATGTAACAAATATGCAAGTGTAACACATATATACGTTAATTTATTGACAATCCAAATGCGTCTTAATATAGAACCTCTTTTTGCCTGAAGTGGGCCTACGTTGCAATTAGTTTGATAATGAATGACCCATTTAAACACATTTTAGATTTGGAGCAAACAAAACTTCATTGATCAAGGCAATGTGGCTATTACACTGATGTAGGCGATCAAAAGCCTAAGAAATGAAAGTACAGGGGTACCCATAAGGCATACAAGAGGGATAGCCCACACGACACTTTGAGGAGCTATGAAAGAGTATAATGAAGAAAGGCGATCTAGGCATAGGTTGGAGCATCGTCATCGTGCCCATTATAATATGGCCCTGGGTGGTACTCTGGGGATTCGTCGATCTTCCATTCCTAGTAGTTTGAATCTTCCCTTTCATCAAACCCTATGGAATCGTATTCTGAGTGAGCGTCTTCTGCTGTTGGAACAAGTTCATTCTCCATATTCATCACTCTTCTATTTCTATGGTCATACAAGTTAGGGTCATGCTAATGTAATTCTCACAAGAAGAACTACAATCTAATGCGGAAATCAAAGACGAAAAATAAAGATACATAGATAGAAACAAAAGGAGGAAACAAAAAGCAACCAAAGGATATATTAAACCCAATGACCTCAATTCATTGATCCTATAATAAGCACCTAACTCTTACGATGACCTCAAGGGAAGCGATATCCCAAGCAACCAATGTTTCTAACAAAAGGTGACACAAGCTTAACCAGGCTCTCAACACTCAAACATGAGTTTTCAGTTTTTAACATCAAAATAATCTAACGCTAAAATGAACCCCTAAAGTCCTATTTATAGAGTTTAGGATAAAAGGCCCAAAAGTGACCCGAAAGACAAAAGGGCGAGCCTAGTCACTTGGTGATGCGCCGACCTGGTCGGCGAGCTTCTCTGTAATTCTTCAATCCCTAGCCATATTCTGTAACATTAGGCTGACTGTGGCCATCGCCTAAGCCATTGGGCCATGCGCCAAATGGACCCTACTCACCGAAAGGGACTTCTTCAATAATTTTCAAGGAATGAAAGTCCTTGCTTGTCGTCAACACCATCTCGAGCACCTCCATCTTCATGAATAGCCCTTGCATCCTTTTAAGGTCGTGATCTTGGCTTCTAGTAAATGGCCTTGATGTAATCTGTTTTACATCACATGCTCTGAATATTCTTCTGAATCCTCTTCCATCTCCTCAGTTGGCTCTCTAGGATTCTCTTATGGGTCTTCCTCCATCTCTTCCTTTGGTTCATCATCAACTACCTGTATCAGATGGTTGACAGACCATGGGGTCACCTGATGATACATGGTTGTGGTGATGGGCATGAGGCTCAATAGCTCCGTGCCAATTTGATTTGATCTTTGGGTGTCCGTAAATCCCAAGATTTTGTTACAACTGGGCCTTGTGAGAATTCCTCCCATCATAAACCAAGTATAATATTCAGGGGTGCACCACGAACCAACCTCCATGCCTAAGTCAAAAATACCATACCATCCTTGTACTAAAGCAACGATCCTTTCTATCGGGATTCTTCCTTCATAATCGACCTCTATTAGTGTCATATTTGACCATACAGGAACGCCTTAGGTAATCCCAAAATGCTGGAGGACTCTTAGAGATGCGCAAGGCTGGAAACCTTCCAAACCAATTAACTCAATGAAATAGACGTGGTTGGTTCTCAACAAAGCTCGTCCATGGACCTATGGTAGTCGCCATAGAATATGATTCTCTATGAGGTGGGTCAGGAAAAAGCACCAACCATCTTCATTATTTGGGGCATCGCACATGCTCAATCTCATCGCATGGCTTATGATTTTATTGTGTAAGTCTGCTTCAGTGCCGTTTTCTGCTTGTCTTTGATAGAAGTGTTCCAGCATCCAAATATGTGGCAACAAGTTACTTCCCTTAAACTGATCATATCCTCTAGAGCAGAGGGATAATGATCGAAATATTTCTGCCAAGGTCGTGGGTACGATGGTCATTCTAACACGTCCCCTAAACATGTAAATGACCATATGCAGAAAGTTAATGTCGACAGAGTCTCTTTTCTTTGGGAAGATCATAATACACAAAAAGGTCACCATGAAAACAATAGGCCTGTGCCTCTCCCAATCAACCCTGGAGATGAAAAATTCTTGTTGGAACATGTCCTAGCTCTCTCGATGACCGAACCTTTTAAACATATAATCCAACTTGACCCATCCCTCATCAACTCTTCGCAAACATGGGCTTACTCTCAACCCCAAAGACTGGAGAAAACAAATTCTCGACGTAGTGCGTGGGGCCAAGGGTGCTCTGCCAGCCAATGGTAAATCTACCATTTGACTTATCTCCTCCAGTGTTGGTGTGATTTCAAAATCTGTGAACTGAAAAGTCATTGTTGCTGGTTGCCAGAATTCAATCATTAGGGTAATGAGCGATTTGTTTGCCTCCAGATTTAGTAGATCAATTAATGACCCAGGTGTGGCATAATCTCATTTTCGTATGCCACTCAAATGTTCCCCCACCAATCTTTCAGAGTTTGGGAGACTTAGTCATCATCCTGACATTAGGGAGGTTTGGTTGATTTATATATGAAAGAAAGGGTAAAGGGTATGATGAGTTTATTTGCTCCAAATCCGCTAAGTATTTTAGTTTGTATCATTTATATCGATTTCACATAAAATATATGTCGTCGAGTTTTTAAAGAAGAAACTCATTGACATTTGGGTGGTTTCCTAAACGCACTGAACAATACCTCATATTTTCTTGCCTAAGGCTATGCAACATGAACTATTTCTAAAGTAGAATTTTTTCGTAGATGATTGAGAGTGAGACTGAATAATTGCGAGAAGGTGCACTATTTTAATTGCACCAACTCTGAAACTAAGGAATCCAAAGAGAGCTTCGAAGGAGTGCAGAACACCCCTCACGTGTTCAGTGTGTGTTTGTGTACGGCCAAAGACTCGATAGTAAGTGCAAATGACAGTTGTAAGGAAAGAAGTAATAGATAGTGTTTCAAAAAATAAATAAGGAACACAAGTTTGGATTTGACTTGCGACCTTTCAATCAAAGAAATATATCAATTCGGGAAAGCAAACAAGTAGAAATAAATATGTAATCACAAGTATTATTCCTAAATTAAGTTTCCTAAGGTTAAAACCTAAGTAAGATCCCTAGCAGAGTCGTCAAGCTATCGCTCCCTATTTCGAACTAGTCAAAACAGTTCACAACATAATATGGTTGCCACTCTGATTTTTTTTTAAAAAAAAATTGTTTTATTTTAGAGTCGCTACCTAAATTTTAAGGAAAATATTAGGAAAACCATGTAAATGTAAACTCTATTTTAATTTGCGAAACCAGTGAGATTCTGAGTAAGAATTTTGGTTACTTGAGGGGAAGGTACTAAGCATCCCTCGGAGCCTATCCGAAGATAGTCCTTAAACTCAATTTAGGAAAATATAATTAGGAAAAATGTTTTATTTATTTGCTTTAAAGCAATGATAAGTAAATCTCATTAGTTTAAGAAAAAGAGTAAATACAAGGTATTACATATATACATCTATAAAATAAATTTAATAGTAGTATGTTTATCATATAGTAAAATAAATAAAATAAATGTACTTAAATGTATGATAAATTTATATGTTGAAAAATATAGATGTATCTTATATAAACTTATCGTAAATATATAAATGTTGAGTTCAAGGATATGAAAATTTGTCGTTTCATTTATATATATAACATTTTAAAAAAACGTAAAATAAAATAATGTAGTAAATGGGTGTAAATATGTAGTAGTATGTATGATATATAATTTTGAATTAAAATACATAAAATGGAGTTTTCTAAAAAATAAAACAAATAATAATAATACTAAATGTCAAAATATTATATGAAGTTTGTGATCTTAAAAATATTTATTATGAAGTATAATATATACATGTATGTTGTTTAAAAAACATATGAACGCTTATTATTTTATTTGCATGTAGGGATAAATTGACGATAGATGAGGTGTAGTAAAATAATATGTATATTTAAGTGTAGGGATTTATAAATTATAAGAAAATAACATTCATAAAAGGGATAGTAGATAAAAATAATAGGTTATGTAGTGAAAAATATAGAATTTATACCTTTATGTGTATGACATATATATGTATGTACCTCGTATTTTGAACCTGTTGGCATATCTAACATCTTGAAATAGCATGTAAGAAATTAAAATTTTTTAGCAATATTTGATTTAAAAAGTGATAATAACAAATATTTATTTTTCTCATAAATGGATGATGTAAAGAATATAAAATAGGTCTAACTATTGGTGTCCCACCGCAAATCATTATTCTTCTACCTTTAGTTTAAGAAGGATCTAAAAAGGCCTGATTATTTCAAAGATAATGAATTAGGACGTCGAAATATTGAACTAAATAATTCTAGGTAAGAGAGTTTGATTATCCTAAAGGGAAAGGTTAAGGATCCTTTAAAGAATTGCTAAAACAAATATTATCAAACTTAGGCTAATAAAAATAACAAAATGAATATATTTGTATGAGTTATTTTTTCAAAAACAAACAAATATGAAAATCAGTAGCGATAAATATGTATAAGAAAAAACAATATTTTTTGCAAATTTGAACTCAAAATATTTTGTTCCTACTAAAAAAAATAGGTTAAGCGTCCTTTAAGACTTAAAAATAATAATTCTGACGAAACTTATAGCATTTGTTTTGGCCTTTAAAATAACTAGTTTTTCAACACGTGTGTTGCACGTGATTACTAATTCAGAAAATATATGGCATAGTAAATTATATTGCTTATATAAGTGAAGATTTGAATAATAAGTTTTAGAGAAAATAATATTACAAATTCTTTTGTGAATGTTCTTTTGTCTTGAATATCAAAAAAAATAAATCATGACAATTATCCAACTCATAAGAAGTCTAATAATTTTGGAAATAGTTATTTAGAAGCATATATCTACATCACAAGAGAAATTATTAACAAAAACAAATGTATTTAGATTACATCGTGTTAACTTCATATATTGGAACATTACATATTAATGCATGTATTAAGTAAAAAAATAATCATTATATCATCAAAATTATGTTCCTCAAGTACTCGTGGTTATGGAATATACCTTCTTAGAATAGAAAGATTTACTTCATCAGAATAGTGATACCTCATATTCCGCTAAACTTCGAACTAACTCAACGACAGTAAATCACACGATTTTTTTTAAAATGCAAGAAGAAGAAGAGTAGAAGATTAAAATAATTGTGGTTGAAAAATGAGAGGAAAGCCCCCTATGTATAGTCAACAAAGGATAGTATGAAAAACTGTTTTTTGTGTGACCTTTCGGAGAAGTCACAACCCTTTAGAAAAATCACAACTTATTGAAAAAGTCACAACTCATCGAAAAATCACCAGTTACAACTTATCAAAAAATCACAACCCTTTGAAAAATGTCACGACTCATCAAAAAAGTCACGACTCATAAAAAAAGTCACAACCTAAGTTAAGGATATTATGGTAATTTAATATTCAAGTTAGGTTTATGCTTTTAAGGTAATATATAGATATATAGATATATAGATTTTTTTTTTTTTTTTGAAAGTAGTATTGTAAAATCACTTTTGGATCCAAACTAGTGCACTTTTAAACTCTCAAAGTATAGTGGTTAGTTCCAAAAAAAATTTTTAGATCCTGGAAAATCGTGTTTTAAACTTAAGAGAAAAAGAAACTACATTTTTTACACTAGAAAATCTGCACAAAGGGATAAAAAAATGATAGTTTTGTCTCTCAAAATCTGTGTTTTAAGGCTAAAATATGCCTTTTAAAGCTCATGAAAAGAGTTGGGTTTTGAGCCTCAGAAAATTCTGCACATTTTGGGTGTGTTTGGTATGGAGAAAAATGTTTTCTGGAAAATATTTTCCTATTTTCTTTCGTTTGGTTGCAATAAAATTATGGGAAAAGATTTTCTAAACAACTTGTTTTCCTAAAATCAGCGGAAAACGACTTCCGTAACAAGTCTGTGGAAATCATTTTCCGGAAAAGAAGTTGACGCGCAACACAAGCAAATTTCACCCCAGCCTACCCCTTGCCCACCCCAAACACAGTGAAGGAGCGTTTTTCTCCATTATTTCTCCAGCTTGTTCCTCTCTAAATATAGGGTTTCCATTGTTGTTCTTCTCATTCATATTCCTGTAAAAATTTCGAAGGTATGCTTTCAATAATTATAGTTGTGTCGTTTTTGATTGCGAAGTTCTTCAAAATATTCATCTTTAACTTGTTTTTCTGCTGAAATAATTGCTCATGTGTTTGAATTTGACTTTACTTGGTGAATTTATGCTTTGGGTTCGATATTTTTTGGTAAATCTATGAATTGTGGCCTTTTGCTTTCGATTATGTCATATTTTTCTGGGATTTGGCCCAAGTATGTTTGGTTGTGTGTGTAATGTTATTTGTTCACTCTTTGATAGTTGAGCCGGAGATATGTAGATCTAAAATAGGATTTTAGATTCTAGTTTGTGGATTTTAAGGGAAAGTTGAAAAGAGATACTTCCTCGGTTCCACTTTATGTGGCAATATTTGATCGGGCACGAAATTTAAGAAATAAATAAAGATTTTGAAATGTTTATCAAATTGCCCTTCAAAAAATATTATTAAAATTTAGGGGTAACCCATCGGTGACCCCCTAAACTTGGCACAAACTTTCACTTAGACACTTCAACTAAGCTTTGTTCATTTTAGACACCTCGTGTCGCATCTCGTTGTGTCATTTTGACACTTTTTATATTTTCAAAATCACATTTTAAGTGCGTATATCAAACGCGTCTTATGTGGAAAAATAAACGAATTGATATGTGACACGTGGAAGTTTTATTTTATTTTTTAAAAACTCAATTTTACTTTCTTTTTTTCTTTCTTCCAGATCTCAAACCTCATGCCCCCACCTCTTTTCTTCTTCTTCTTGTGCCTCCTTCCCCTTCATCTGTTCTTCTCCATCAAAAAAGCAAGAACATAGGTTAGTTTACAAAGTAAAATATGTTTTGGAGAACAAGGGAAATCATACCAAATCGAAAAGTTTTTATATGACATTTAAAAGAAGATGATTTCTTGTGCTATTTCGATTGGGATTTATAATGAAGGATATGTAAAATAAATTTCTTTTTTTTTTCATTAGAGGTTGTTCTTTATTTCTTTTGTATCCCTTGAAATCAATTTAATTTTCACTGAAGAAGGTAAGAATGTAAATAATTTTTGGTCATTTGGAAGAAGTTGATTTCTTTTTTTGTTCTCTTGAAATCGAATTTATTTTTAAATATGAATCATGATGCAAATTCAATTTTCAAAGAAGATGGAAGAATTAAAGAGTATAACCTAACAAAATATTGTAGAATATTTTTAAAAAGTTGTGTAGTGATGGAGAATGGTAGAAGGTGGAGAAGATGGAAGGGAGAAAGCAATGAAGAAGAAGGAGAAGAAAATATTTATAAAAAAATTCAGAATATATACAAAAAAAGTCTCTGACGCGCTCAAAATTTATGTAGCACACGTATTATGCTTAGTGAGCAAAAAGTGTCAAAATGACACAATGAGACGTGACATAAGGTGTCTAAAATAAACAAAGCTTAGTTGAAGTGTCTAAATGAAAGTTTGTGCCAAGTTTAGGGAGTCATCGATGGGTTACCCCTAAAATTTAAAAACAAAATAAACGGATTCCAATTTTTATAAAAAATTAAACTCACTTTTTTTCTCCTTATAAATATATTGGTAAAGTCTAAAAAGATAAAAGCACATTTACTTTTCAGATTTATGTTCCCAAAATCACTCATTTTCTCTTTTTAAGTAGTCTAAACGACACTCTCTCTGTCTCTTAGGAAGAAGATCGTCCAATCTCTGCAAACCATGTTTTTTCTTTAAAAAAAATCCTCTTCTTGATTCCAAATATTTTTAGATTTGTGGCACCAAAATCACATTAAATTTATGGCGCGAAATCATAATTTTGTTTGAATTTTTTCAGCAAGTGCTATTTCCTTTCAATAATTTCTCTCGCAGGACTGTTGTATTGTTTTCTTTCATCTCCTTTTTTTATTTGTTTCTTGTTTATACTCCAAAAATGAGTATAGTTGTATTTCCGGAAGATCCAACCACTAGAAACAAGTGATTAAAATTTGAAGAACGTCAAGTCATTGCAGAGTGGCTTTTGAAAGAAAGCAATGAAGGAAAAATTAAATATGGATCTTTAAAACAAGTTGTTATTTTGTTCAACAAATCAAGAAGAACTATTTTACGCATTTGGAAGGAATGTAAATCATCGGTTGATAATGGTACACCGTTGGATGTGTCTTCAAAACTTGGAAGAAAACGGGTGGAAGTTGACATTAATCAAGTTAAAGAAACTCCACTTTGTCGTCGAACAAATATTGAATCTCTGGATTTTGCGATGAACATGGCAAAATCAACTGTCTTTCGGCGGATAAAAGATGGCACTATTCCAACACATACCAATTCCATTAAGCCTCAACTAACCGAACAAAATAAGATGGTACGACTTGAATTCTGTCTTTCAATGCTTGATCAGAGTACAATTCACACAAATCCGAAATTTGTGAATATATTTAATTATGTTCACATTGACGAGATATGATTTTTTTTTTTTTTATCTAAAAAGAGTGAAAGGTACTATCTACTTCCTGAAGATCCATATCGTTCTTGCAAAAGTAAAAACTTTATTCCAAAAGTTATGTTTATGGCTGTTGTTGCTCGTCCTGGATTTGATGAAAAAGGAATTGAGCTATTTTCTGGAAAAATAGGTATTTTTTCTTTTGTAGTTAAGGAACCAGCTAAGTGGAATAGCAAAAATTGAACAGCAGGAACTCTCGAAACAAAACTCATTCTATCAGTAACTAAAGATATCACTAGGGCTTGTTTGATTGAGAAAGTTCTTCCTGCCATTAGATCAAAATGGCCAGCTTCAGATTCAAGCATTCCTATCTTTATACAACAAGATAATGCAAGACCACATATTGGTGTCAATGATTTGGAATTTGTTGAAGCTGCCCAAAAAGATGTATTCAACATTAGACGATGTTTTCAACCACCTAACAGGCCTGATTTAAATGTGTTGGACCTTGGATTTTTTAGAGCAATCCAATCTCTTCAATACCAAAAGACTCCATCAAATGTTGATGAATTAGTGAAAGCGGTGGAAAGATCTTTTGATGAAATGAAGGTTGAACAACTCAACCATGTATTTCTTACTTTACAATCTTGTATGATTGAAGTGATAGAAAGATAATGGAGGCAACAACCACAAAGTGCCTCATTTGAACAAAAAAGGATTAGAAAAAGAAGACAATCTTGCTCTTCAACTTTGTTGTGATATTGGTATTGTCAATCATGTTTCAACTCTACTTCAACAATGATATGGGTCACTAGTATGGCAAAATTTTCTTTTTTGAAATGCACTGTTGATAATATTGCAGGAACATAGAAAAATTTAACAAATGAAAACTGAACTGTTGTTTTATAAGTAGAGATAGTACTAGTATTGTGTACATCCAAGGTGATCACCAAGTAATATTTGTACTCCTTTAATATGTGAAAGTTGAAATGATATTTTGTCAAGTATATTAGGAGCATTACTATTGTTTACAATCATGGTGACCATATGTAATTTTTGTACTTACGGCTATTAGTTATGAAAGTTTAACAAAAACTACGATGGATCCAAAGTAGCATGAATTATTTGTAGCATTGTCACCATATTTTTTGGGTGCCTTATTTCTAATTTAATCTTAAAAATAAATTTCATTGATATTGAATTAGAAATTGTAAGTTGAGAGCAATGTTACGAAACGATTATTATCGAAATATTTACTATCTAGTTTGTATTTGAAGTTTTAGATTGTTCTTAAATAGATTGTAATTTAAGATAATCATCAAATTCATATTCATGTTCAAATACTTTTCATTAAAATCATTACCTTACTAAGTGAAAGCCCCAAAATTTTAGTGAAAAAACAAGTGGTGAAACGTTAGAAAGCACGAAGAATAACTGTGGACAAAAAAAATCTATACAAATTGGAAAGAGTACAAAATGCTTAGGAAAAAAAAATGGAGTAAAGAATGGTATTCCAGTCATATACAACAAAAAGCTGCAACATTGTTTTTATAGGAAAGAGAAACTGCAGGTTCAATTAATTATTTATGACCTTCTATAAAAAAAAAATAGGAGTATATTTAAAATTAAGTGGAACCAACAAGAATAAAAGATGAATTGTACCTTTAATTACTTAATATATAAGGAAATGTGATATTCTTTTTGGGACTGATAAAAGAAAATTGTGCCACATAAAATGGAATGAAGGGAGTATTAGTGTAATTTGGAGGAAAGGCATTTTAATTCTCTGCTGGTTTTGGTATTGATTTCCTCAAAATTGATCAGCCGTTGTTATATGCCTTGCAGATTTTCTTATTATGTTCTTTTCTTTGTTATATCATAAACTCAATTATATTATATTGGTAGTTGGAACGGATGATATGACAAACAAAGATGAAGATGATGCAATAGTTGGAGTTGTAGCTACATCTTGATTAAAATGACAATTCGATATATAAAATATCTTATATTTATCGTAAAATTAGAGGTCTTATTCTAAAGAATTATTTGATAGGGTGTGTAGAAATAATAGAAAAATATCAAAATTTAGTGGGGAGGGGGGTTTGGGGTGGAAGAGCATAGAAAATTATTTTCCTAAAAAAATTCCTTACTCACCAACCAAACACTAAAAATTGCTTTTCGAAAAATGTTTTCCACTCACTAACCAAACATAAGAAAACAAGTTAAAAATCAACTTTTTTTTCAAGAAAATATTTTCTAGGAAAACATTTTTCATGGAAAAATTTTCCGTCATACCAAACACACCCTTTAAGTTCAAAATTATGCATCTTTTGAATTCAAAACGCTGCACTTTGAGACTCAATATATCAACACCTTTAAACTCTAAAAAGTGATATCTTTAACCTTAAAATCTGCACTTCTTTCAACTTTAAAATATGCACTTCGAACTACAAAAATCTAAACTTTAGGCTAGCAAAAACCACACTTTAAACACTTGTTTTTTTGGAAAAAAAGAATCTGAAAATAGGTTCACAACATTTGAAAACATTATTCCTAAGTTAAATTTCTTTAGGAGGTCTTGCCTTCATAACTAAAAAATGTTGAGTAACAAATAAAACTGTCATGACATAGACCATCGTAATTGGCACCCATACTAATTCTCCAATGGGAGAACCCTTACTACAACTTTCCTCTTACCTTTAGTTTAATTCGAAGTGTACATTAAGAGCCATGATTAGGATATGTAGGATATATCAAGGATTAATGAAGACTTTAAGAGTTAATATCAAAAAAAGAACGAAGACACGATTCGAAGGAACACATACGTGACGAAGAACGGAGAAGAAAAAAGGTAGGCGACTCTGGTGTAGCACTGGCGCGTCGTGCCAACCCCAAAAGTACTGGGAGTACTTTGGGGAGCAATGCTGGTGGAGGGTGCCAGCCCTCCTGGTGCTATGAGGGCGTATATGATGAATTTTCTTGTTCCCAATGTGGGGGGTAGGTCGGAATTTGGGCTATGTTTTGTGTTTGTCATAGTCTTTTAATTAAATAAATGCTTTTTTATAATATTCATCTTCTTTTTCCTTTTTATGCAGAATAATTTGGGCTCCTTCTATTAGCATTTTTAAGTATTGTAGGTCCTGTGTTTTAAAATACATTTCTAAATATGTTTTTATAATTTGTTCCCATGATTCTATTTCTATTGATATATCTTTCCAAAAAAAAAAAAATATATACAACAAATAACTGATACAAAAAATGACAGAATAAAAGATTTAGAAAAAGAATTACAAACATTAAAAGAATTATATAAAAAACAACGCAAACAAAAAGAAGAAGAAAAATTACTGATGGAAATACAAAACTATAAAGAAAAACTTACAAAAAATCAGGAAAATACCGAAACAGAAAATGAAAACAAAATGGAATTACATATAGAAACTATAGAAGAAGAAAATATGGAAATAGATCAAAATTCAGATATATGTGAATCAGAAATAAGTGAAACATATACAGAAATGATAACTAACATAGATAATAATGAAAAGTTAATAGAAAATATAGAAGTAGAAATAAATTATGATGAAAAAAAATAAAAGAAGAACCTAGTAGCAGTAATCCAAGAATATATCCAAAACATAAAAAACCACAAATAATTACCCGAGACTATACGAGTTCAGATAGAGATAAGACTTTATGGAATAAAAGACTAAATATAGAAAAATGGAGTCCTAAACAAATAAATGAACACCCTGAATATTTAAATTTAGACTGTGTAGTAGATATAAATCAAACTATACAATTATGGATAGGTCATATAGCAAAACAAATAATAGACAATAAAATTAATATAACAGAAGTATCATGATACATAGAAAGGACATTAATAGGAGAAGTAAAATTATGGTTCTTAAATCTAGAAGAAGAAAGTAAAAAGACATTAAGATCAAATAAAGGCACACAAGCGAAAGAAACAACATCAGTAATGGATATTCTTTGTATGCACAAGTATATTCTTCTAAATAACACATATTACATATTCCTAATTTATTCATTAAATTTCTGTTTATAATTTTATCTTTTTGACGTTCTTCTTCTTCTATTGTCATGCTACTAAATTCATTTCTTATAGCTGTTTCATATTTATAAAGTAGACACATTACTGATGTTGTTTCTTTAGCTTGTGTGTCTTTATTTGATCTCAATGTCTTGTTACTTCATAAAAGCATGGGAAGAAGCAGAATTACAAGCTACATTAGGAGCCAGAATAAAATTTGTTAAACAATGGTATGCAAATATGTGTGAAAAATATAGAGAAGAAATAAAAATGGAAAAAACAATAAGAAAAATTTTTGCATGTTGTAAAGACAAGATAGCACCACAATTTGGTTGTAATGACCAATATTATAAAAAATATAAAAAGAAAAGATTTAAGAAATATAAAAAATCAAAACATAAATACAAGAATCCAAGAAAAAGATATTTTACAAAATCTAAACGCCCATATAGAAAAAAGAAAAGTATAAGTGAATGTAAATGTTATAATTGTGGAAAATTAGGACATCTAGCAAAAGACTGTAAAGTACCAAAAAATTCGAATAAAAAACAAATATCAGAAATAATTATCCATATTAATTTTCTAAGATTAGGTTCATTTATTTTTTCTAATATTTTAAAAATAAGTATCTTATGATTATCGTCAAAATAACTATTGTCAACTACTATAGTTAGCGGGGTTGTTATGTTCATGTTATTATTTGTGCTTTTATCAAATTATTTATCATTCCTGCCTTCCATGTCTACCATATGGTACTCTTATGATAGCTTATTATGACCTAAAGTATTCATCTTTTATTATCTTGTCACTACTAGCATGATACCTTTTTCAGATATTATCTTTCTAAACATTGCCTCAACACTTAGGTACTCCCCTAACACGCTTCATTTTCTTTTGCTATTCTTACCATAGCTGCTATGCTATCTTCTAATTTTACTTCTTCTTTTTCTAACATTAAATATAATTGGTCTCCTATCTTCTTATATTTTCTTCCTAAATTTGAGAAAACTATTTTTATTTTTAATCCATCATAATTTTCATATGTTTTTTCATTTATTGCAAATTATGTAATATGTGTTATTTAGAAGAATATACTTGTGCATACAAAGAATATTATTATAAAGGAGCTTATAATAAACAAGAAAGTCCAGGAATAAGACACATATATTTTACAAAATTACCAGAACCATTTAGTTCAAAAATAATAAAAGCATGGGAAGAAGCAGAATTACAAGATACATTAGGAGCTAGAATAAAATTTGTTAAACAATGGTATGCAAATATGTGTGAAAAATATAGAGAAGAAATAAAAATGAAAAAACAATAAGAAAAAATTTAGCATGTTGTAAAGACAAGATAGCACCACAATTTGGTTGTAATGACCAATATTATAAAAAATATAAAAAGAAAAGATTTAAGAAATATAAAAAATCAAAACATAAATACAAGAATCCAAGAAAAAGATACTATTCAAAATCTAAACGCCCATATAGAAAAAAGAAAAATATAAGTGAATGTAAATGTTATAATTGTGGAAAATTAGGACATTTAGCAAGAGACTGTAAAGTACCAAAAAATCCGAATAAAAAACAAATATCAAAAATAATTATAGAAGAAGAAGTTTGTTTACAATTAGAATACATAGATTATGAATTAGAAAGTGATGATGGTATTTATGAAATATCTGATAATGAAGAAGAATATCAAACAGATAATGAAATAGAACAAGTAGATGATTGAAGAAAATATACAAATTATACAAGAAGAATATACAACAGATGATTATTCAGAACAAAAAATAATATTTGATAATAATATATTTGAAAAATTAAAAGAAGAAATTGATTTAAGTGTAAAAAAAATATTTAATATGCCATTAATAAAAAATCCTTTTAAAAGAAATAAAGAAGAATTTTATATAATTAGCCAAAAAAGAACACATTATAGATTGTAAATATGCCCAAGGAAAAGCCGAAGTACCAATTATAAACAAAAGAGAATTAAATAAGGAAGTACAAAAAATAAACAGTAAAGATCAAATTAAATATGTGCATTTAGGAGGAATAGAAATACTTATAAAAGCCTGTTTTAAGAAAGGAATAGATACTCCAATAGAAATATATTTAGCAGACGATAGAATATTAGAACCTATAAAAAAAGCGTAATAACAGCAGTAAGAGGAAACTTAATATATCAAAAGTTTAAATTTACAAGTAAATACTAATTATTCAGTAGCATTGACAGACCAAAATATAGATAAAGCATTAGTATTATATTGGAAAATTAATGGAATAACATTAACCCCAGGAAGTAACATATGTACAGCAAGATGTAAAAATTTATATGTATTAACTACCAAACACAAAATAAGTGCAAAAAGTAAAATAAAAGGAATAGAGATAGAAACCCCATTTGAACAATTTGTAAAAATAATAGATAATAATAACTATTCATATAAAGAAATAGATACTGTTGAAAATTTAGACATTATAGAAGAAAGAATAGGAAGAGCTAGAAAAATTAAAAATAATTTGCAAAGAGAATACACAAAAAAGATAGCATATGATAAATACTACATAGTAGGAACAATAGAAGAAAAAGAATATTTAATATTAATAGATACTAAGCAAGAAGATAATTACATAATAGATAAGTTATTAACTAAAGAAGAAATGGAAATAAATAAAGTTACAAAACAAAAATGTTCAGATTTACCAGCACTAATAATAGCTCAATTGGAAATAGAAAAAGAAATAATAATAGCAGATATACCTATGAAAATAAAATTAGGAATTAATGAAACTCTACAAGCAGATATTATATTTGGAATAAAATGGTTAGAAGAATTAAAACCTTATAAGATAGAATCTAATCACATAATTATCACTTATAATAATAAAACAATAATAATAAAAAGAATAATACTATGAAAATACATGTACTTATGAAAATAATAATAGAAGGATATTATAATAGATATTATACACCAATGATAGATACAGGAGCAGAAGTTAACATATGTAAATACAACTGCTTACCAAAAGATAAATGGATAAAATTAAAAACCCCTATAATAGTAAAAGGATTTAACAATGAAGGAAGTCTAATACATTATAAAGCAAAAGACATAAAAGTACAAATATGGGATAAGATACTTAAAATAAATGAAATATATAATTACGATTTACCTACAAAAGATATAATTTTAGGAATACCGTTTTTAGAAAAATATTATCCACATATAATAACTAAAACACACTGATGGTTAACAACACCATGTAATCATAAAATAGGAGCAAAAAGAGTAATAAATAAAATACGAAAAGACACAAAATGGATTAAAGGAAGTGAAAATACTACACAAAAATTAGAAAATATGCCAAATAGTACCAATAATATAGAATATATAGTATTCACAATAGACAAATTAAGACCAATAAAAAATAAATTAGAACAATTATATAGTGAAGATCCATTAAAAGGATGGAATAAGCATAAAACAACTGTAAAGATAGAATTAATAGACGAAAATAGTATAATAAATCAGAAACCTTTAAAATATAATTTTGATGACTTAAAGGAATTTAAGATGCATATAACAGAATTACTAGAAAAAAAATATATACAAGAAAGCAATAGTAAACATACTAGCCCAGCATTTATTGTTAATAAACATAGTGAACAAAAAAGAGGAAAAAGTAGAATGGTTATAGATTATAGAAACTTAAATGCAAAAACCAAAACTTATAATTACCCAATTCCAAATAAAATATTAAAAATTAGACAAATACAAGGATATAATTACTTTAGTAAATTTGACTGTAAATCAGGATTTTACCATTTAAAATTAGACGAAGAATCTAAAAAAATAACAACATTTACAGTACCACAAGGATTTTATGAATGGAATGTATTACCATTTGGATATAAAAATGCACCAGGTAGATTTCAACATTTTATGGATACATATTTCACAAAATTACATAATTGCATAGTATACATAGATGACATACTATTATACTCAAGAACGTGTAATGAACATATAGAATTATTAATACAATTTATGAACATAGTAGAAGAATCAGGAATAAGTCTGAGCAAAAATAAAACAGAAATTATGAAAAACCAAATAGAATTCTTAGGAATACAAATAGATAAAAATGGAGTGAAAATGCAACAGCATATAGTACAAAAAATAATAAATTCAGAAGAAATGTTAGATACAAAAAAGAAATTACAATCATTCTTAGGATTAGTAAACCAAGTAAGAGAATATATACCTAGATTAGCGGAATATTTAAAACCTTTACAAAGAAAATTGAAAAAAGATATTGAATATAATTTTGATGAAACAGATAAAAAACAAATTAATAGAACAAAAGAACAATGTAAACAATTACCAAAATTATGCTTTCCAGATGAAAATAAAAAAATTTAATTACATAGTAGAATCAGATGCAAGCAAAAATAATTATGGAGGAGTATTAAAATATAAATATGAAATTGATAAACTTGAACATCACTGTAGATACTACTCAGGAACATTTACGGAAACAGCAGTAAAATGGGAAATTAATAGAAAAGAATTATTTGCCTTATATAAATGTTTATTAGCATTTGAACCATATATTGTATATAATAAATTTATTGTTAGAATAGATAATACACAAGTTAAATGGTGGATAACACGAAAGGTACAAGATTCAGTTACTACAAAAGAAATTAGAAGACTATTACTAAATATTTTAAATTTTACTTTTACTATTGAAGTAATTAAGACTGACAAGAATGTTATTGCAGACTACCTATCAAGACAAGGCAGTACAGACAGATTTTGAAGAAACACTTACAAACACAGTACTTATGGAAAAGTTATTAGAACAAATTACGATGCTTAATAGTAGAGTATCCCTCATGGAGGAAAGATATGTGGAGAAGGACCATGGTAAAAAACCAGAGCTAGCAGTGCAGTCGGAGCACTCTAAAAAACCAGACCTAGAAGGTGACGATGGGAAACACCTAAAAACCCAACTTACTAACAAATTATCTATTGATACAGGTACAGAAGATACGAAAGAATCATTTACAACGGTCACAAAAAGAAAAAATTATAACTTGAATAAGGTATTTGATAAGCCTTATGCCCCACCTCACATACCAAAAAACGAATTATTTATACCACCTCAAATACATACATATGCCACTTCAATTAACCAAACCAAGAAAACATACAACCATATAACCCGTACATATATTGAAAATCTTGATAAAATACAAATTTTCTTAAATACCCAACCTATCGAAAGCCCGGAAAAATTAAAAAATCACCAAGGTTATATTACCAATAAGTTACAAAATTATAACAAATTAATTGCTTTACCAGGCACAAGACCCAATTTAGTAGCAACATGTTATTCTTATGGATTTATATCAACAGCTTATACAACTACAGGAGATGAACTTGTACATATACCGGAATTACACCAAGCGCTTATGAATTATAAACGAGTTACAAAAGGACAGTTATTCTACGTCAGATTTTATTCAGCACCAGCGGAAATATTATTTGATGAAATAAAACCAGTCGTTACAGTTATCAAGATAGGAATGACAAAAGATTATATTATACCAGAAGAAATTACAACACAACCAATTATACAAAAGGCAGAGATACCAGAGTTTTATGCTAACAAACGAATTATCAGACTTAGCACAATATTAGCGGAATTATCTAACGCCTATGATGAAACCAACTACATATGGAAGTATTATTCAAGAAATCACTTATTAATTTATTCTACAGCGAAAGAGTTACGGCATATGGATAAATTAGAAGTAAAACATTGGGCCATATCATTACTTAAGTCGGAACATGAGCCAATTACGAAAGCTATCAGAAAAGAATTTATTTCGGAAGACAGCTTAGAACAATATTGTAAAATTATTGGAACAAAATACACGGAACACGTATGTAGCAAATGCAGTGGAGTAAGTAATTACATACCAGCAGTCAACATAGATTAAAGAAGACAAATACGTGGACGGACAACAATTAAAGGAGAAACAATTATTGACAAAGATATAAAGGAAGAATCTACTTTTCACAAAAATCCAACTAAGTGGAATAACAGGTGGACAGCTATGACGGAAAAGAGATAAAGAAAAAGAGATAAAGACAAAGAGATAAGAGATAAAAAGATAAAGACGAAAGCGACTTAAAGAAGAAAAGATGTAAAGTTTTGTCGGGGACTGACATGTAAATAGTTAGGGACTTTTTAGTTGAAAAACATGCATTTACCAAGTTTAAGAATCATCATACACTCGTAGTGTAAAAGCATAAGTCACAAACATATTCAACATATAAACCATCATAGCATAATAGAACCATTTCATAAGTAACCCAAAGTTATATTTGTGCAATGTATAGATATAGATCCCATAATCACATCTACACTAAGTAATACTTTTAGGCCACCATAAATATACTTACCATTCTTTATTCTCATCTTTAGTTAATACTCATTAGACAAGGAACATTCACATTTGATAAGTCATGTCAAGGAAAGCAACATATAGCATCAGTTCAAGTTAGGCATTCATCTTTACATTTAGCTTTCCTATCAACATTCTCAATAACATCATTATAAGCATATTCATTTCATAAGACAATATAACATATAAGGAACATACCATAACCACTCTCAAAGCCTACTTGGGCAATGCATGGATGAAGTACCATACCCCTACCCATACTTCATAGAACTTCTTGAGTAACCACAGTACATAACTCACATTCTTGTTCATGATGGGAATAAGCCCTAACTGGCGTAGTCCATATGATCAAATCATGGAATCCGGTGTCATGTCCTACACCGAAAAGAGCTGGTCTACTTGCCTAAGGTAGAACTGGTAACATTTTAGCTTAGTTGGATCCACTAGTTAATAAACTATGTGGGCACATAGTTATGGGATAATGAGGTTGTTACTAGAAACCCAATCTTACATGGGGAGAGCTTCCACCTCACAATATCCACTCGGTACTAAGCAATAAATTCCCATGGAGTAGTTCATTCTCTTTTAACATTATTACACATGAAAGGGATGCCCTTGGCCTATCGATTCAAGGTACATCATTAGAATAGCTCATATTATCCTCATGAAAGAGATGCCATTGGTTTACCGATTCAAGGTTCATCATTACAATAGTTCATTGACTCATCATGAATGGGATACCATTGGTCTACCGATTCAATACAAAACCTTAGAATACTTCATTAGTCATTTATGAAGACCTACCAATTCATTTAGGTGTGGAAAGCCTTTCACATCATCACAATTACATTATAGTCATAATCACATTAGTTTCAAGTATTAACAAAACATGTACATAATCATCATGATTATACAAAATTCTCATACTTTGCCCTTCAAGGACCATGGATCACATTCAATCAACACACCTAGAATTACTACATTAGGCATGGATAATAACATGATTCAATTAACTTAACTACCACAAGCATAATCCTATACTATTCTTCTATAATCAACAAACCCACATCACAAGTTCAAAATTAGGGAATATGGGGTGTCATGGGTTCATGGGGGAATTCAACATAATTCAGCCATAAATAATCAATAAATTATCAATTCAATCATAATCCATCATAAATCAACCATTAAAAATGTTTTTGCAAAGAACCCATAAGATTGAAGTCAAACCCTAACTTTTTGGGGAATTCGCTAGTTTAGAAATTGAGTTTGGAAGGGCTCTATGGATGAAAGCTATCCATGGATGAAGGACTACCATACTTTAGCTATGAATCCTATTGAAATTGGTGAAAGCTTTGCTTCTTGAACCCTAGCTTCAACCTCCCTCTTCTTCTTCTTCTTCTTCTTCAAGTTCTAGAGAGAGAAATAATTTGGGGAAGATGAACTTTGGGGGAATACTTTTGGATTCTAGGGAGGATGAATTAATTTGGGGAATTTGAGTCTAAAAAGCTTATATACTTTACTAGGGAAAGAATAGAACAATAGGGTATCAATTTAGGGAAAATAACTCAAGACCCCTAAGACGTTAACTCAAACGCTGCCAACTTGCACTGTAACACCCCGTATTCGAAAACCAAACTTAATGCAGATTTCCAAATATTGCAAGTGTATCCCATGATTGCCACCCACAGATCGTAGGGTGACCCACGGCCCATGTTGGTGGTCCGTGGTTAGCATCTGCAACCATCCGCAGAAATTCAGACAGAAACCATTCTAAGGCATGAGCCATAGACTGACATGACAGATCATGGACCTATCAACAAATTGTTGATCAGTCCATACGTCGAGGCCCTCAGAACCTGGTCTCTAAAGTCGATTGATGGACTGACAAGATGGATCGTGAATCCATTGATGGACCGTCGATCAGTCTATAGGTTGAGACAGAACCTGGTCTCTAAAGTCATCAACGGTCTGATAGGACGGATCATGGATCCATCGACGGATCGTCGATCAGTCCGTAGGTCACTTCAGCAAATTTTAAGTTAGGGGTCTTTTGGTGTTTTCCTTATGCGTTGGACCCCCAAACTACATCGTTTTAATCCTAAACTACATGGTTTTGGTTAGTTTTAGCCTAGAAACATAACTAGAACTTACCTAAGTCAATTCTTTAATTAAAACTTAGAAACTTAGAGCGTAAAAGGAGAAAAGAGGTTAAGAACGCAGCAAGATTCCATCAGTTCTAGCCCTGAAATCAAAATATTTCTTCGTGAAATTTATCACAGTTATGTGGAATTTCACTAGTGGGTTCCTTTCACCTATTATGGTCCCTAGTTTTCAGTCAGTTTCTTGACTCCCTTATTATGACTAGACTTAGGGTTTCTTGAATGTTAGAATTATTGGGTTCTTAGCTATTAGAATGATCTAAATTAGATTAGTATGTTAATATTCAGTTTATTGCATGAATTCCAGAACCCTATCTATGTATTTCTTTAGTTCTTGAATTACACATGCTAGGTAAGATATTTCAGTTATTCAGTTATACATGCCTCAGTTATTAATGCATCAATATCAGTTTAGTTATTGCATACTCAGTTTGCATGTTCAGTTTGAGCTATTCAATAACTTACAGATATTCAGTCATAATGTGCTAATTACTTAATCCATTGGGAGTAGCATAATACCGAGTTGGACTAGGGTTCAATGTACCCAAATAGTCCTAGAACTACTAGCCTCGTAGGTTGTAAGTCCCCTCTGTGGGCATCATTTCAGTGATCACGCCTAAATGCCTCTATACCTCTGGCAGGGTATATTGGGTCCTCTCGATGGGGCGTATACATCGAGCTCCACATTTAGCTCATGTGGTTTTATTATCGGTTATAGTAGCTCCCATAGTTCAGTCATATTCTATTGCATTGACCATTTACCAGTATATCCAATATTCAATTTCAACATGTTATAAATTGGTCACTGTATTCAGTTAGCTCAACATTTATTATCTATATCATGTTCAGATTATATCATTGTTTATTTGCTTTGTTCATTTATATGTTATTTCAGCTTTAATCTATCATGCATGCTCTGTACCTTTCAAGTACTGACGCATACTCTGTGCTACATCTTCTCGTGATGTAGGTTCAGGTTCTCAGCATCCAAATCACTCTTAGATCACTTCCCAATCATCAGTTCAGCAGCATCAGTGGTGAGTCCTCATTCTTCGAGGACCAGTGACATGTTTATCTTTTCAGTACTTTTAGTCCTTTAGTTTCAGTTTTTCTAGATCTAGTTGGGGCATTTCCCAACATTTCTAGTTAGTTTAGAGGCTTATTTTAGACATAGTTAGATTCAACTTAGAATTGAGTTAATATCTTCTTTGTATTAAACTCATCAGTTTTCATATATCTCAGTTATAGTATATGGGTATTTTTTTTCATTTTATTTATGATTATAGCTTCTGCAGCAGTTTATTATTCAACTTATCTTTGGTATGTTCATGATCGTGCTAACAGGGTTAGCTTGGGATCACTTGTGGTCCTAGGTCCCGTGTCCGCGTCTCGAGGGTAGTCTCAGGGCGTGACATGCACAACTTAGCTCATCATCAGGACCCTTGGTCCGCCAAATTTTCCAGCAGCTCACCCCAAGAAGCCAGCCAACTTGGTGATAGGGGAGACCCTTGGGTGATCCACCAAACGATTTGGCGATCCCCGACCTAGCTCGCCCAAATTTCCAGCAACTAGGCCATAGGGACAGTCCACTAGGTGACCCCAAGTGTAGTTTGGCGACATGCCAAGTCACTTGGGTGACCATGATGCCCCCTCACCAAAAGGTCCAAGGTAAAAATATTTTCCTTCAACCTTCCCAAGGTAGATTAGGCCCTTTCCCTCTTTCACTCTTGACGTTAACCCTCACGTTAGGCTCTAGTTTACCCTACTAACTTACGGGGTGTTACACCTGATGGGAATAATCCCGCCTTGGCTACTTGCACGGAAAAAAGTGAACTAATTTAAGAGTTTCAAACCCCCATTTCACAACACACCTTCATCCCATGACACTCAGAGACTACTATTTCACGCTAAGATCAGTTTCGAGCGTTCTACTAGCCCGAATTCAATTTCGTAAAGTCATACGGATTTCTTAACGTCTTAGCTATCTACTCATATGATCAAATTCATAATTAGATCTCTCATTAATTACCATATCTCCCTAAACCTCGCTGACTCTAATTTCATCCAAATCTGGACTAGGCTAGGAATTCTCAAGTTACTACCAAAAAGTTTTTTGGCCCAAAATTTTCCCTGTTGTCTTTTCCATAACGACAGAATCATGTCGTTACATCACTCGTCCCTAAGTGACAAAACTAGAAGAAAATGGCTAAAACAAGAGTAGAGTAGTCTCTGAATCGTCGAATAGATGGGGATATTTGTCACAGATGCCCTTTTACCGAATCTCATTACCCCTTAAGGGTTTCACATCTCCAACCTCAAACCAACCAATTGAATACCTACACATCCTCCCATACAATGACTCAATGAAGTCATCTCAATACTTGAGTGATAAATTTTCTTGTATGTAAACTTAACTAACAACAAAACAATTCCCAACAACCACCAAAGTTGATCGTACACACGTCTATAACATGTTATCAAGGACCTTGGCACAATCATCCGGATGAATCCTTTAGCACTTAAGCATGATAAAATTCTAAACAATATTCACTATCATTAGAAGTAAACCTGAACCAACCCACACACACTCATAATACCCAACTATTATAGTTCTTACCAATATCTCAATCTCCCAACATAACTTTCCATGAGCTTAAGTTACAAAATTTTATCTTTAGATATCATATACTCATCGAGGGATATGTCCAAGCGTACAAACCCTCTAACAACACTATCAAGATGCTAGAGTTAGCTATTGTGATTGTAGATTACCCTTAAGAACACTAGAATTGGACCCAATGATCCCCACATTCAACCACACATAATCGTTTACGTGACCTTAACGACAAGATGAATATTAAAATTGTCGTACAACCATAATCACCTATGGTAGCTCTTCTATAATTTCTCATAAGCAAGGTGGTACATGTAGAACCACTGAAATACTTTAATAACTCTAAGACAATGCCAAATATGTCATCTGAAATAACCATATCTTCCCAATCAACCCACTCAACCAAGAGAACATCACAGTATTGGTACCCCTGATCCACCACTAGGGATCCATCCACAAAAGTGAAAACACACGTGATCATAGCTAGTGAAACATACTAATAACTGTGTACAAAACAAAATAGATGGTCACGTAATATTTTTACGGAATAACACTAAAGGTTTCCTAAGAAGAGTCAATACCAGTCCTTTCCATTGAGTTGACTCCACGGCCTCATCACATCATTCCTTTGAAGTCCACACTCTCAAAACATACAACCATCATGAACACTTGGACCATTTACAATAGTATAAACCAACACTTTTAAATGAAAACCTTTCTTAGGTACTTAACAATCAACAATAATAAATTTTTCGACTCAACCCAGGTGTAAGTCCTTTCAGATGCTCAATACCGAATACAATTCATCATTTCTCACATTGCCAATTCATACCTTGACAAAAAATATCACCACAAATGTAAACTTACAATGAAAAATATGAATTGTAAATTCAACAATATAACACAATCCTGTTTTCTATTAACATTAGCTTGTACCTTGAAGATTTTTAGGAATTCATGGATCTTCACTTATCATTGATCGCATCTCCATCGATCTTACAATATCCTTTGATAAAAATTCAATCGTACTCATTAATAAACTCAAAAACAAAACAAAGCACTTATCATCACACTCAGGCTAATGTATGTACACTCCTTCTCAAGTTTTTTTCAATAGTTTTTAACCAATTTGATTGACCCATGACACTATTACCATAGCCACAACAAAATGAGTGAAATCATGCGTCTCTGAACTCAATTATCTACCCCTCTGAAGATACCTCTTTAGCCTTTGCAATCAAATAAAATATTCTTTCCCTTGCATCTCTCTAGAGGCTGTACTACATCCCCACTATTTTTCTTCATTATGACTTTAGCTCTTTTAAATTCTGTTCGAGTGGTGTTCCACCATCTCTTAAAACTTTCCATACTACCACGTTACTCACCAAATATTAAAAAACTACAATCTTAGATACTCGTAAGTCGTAATTACTATAAAAAAAATTTGCTTAACCAACAATCTTATTATATAGTTGCATCCATCACAATCCATCACAAATTTTTATTACCATTGCGCTCAATCAGCCTTGACTATCACTACGAAGTCAACCTTTTCATCAACATGACACCTCAAACTCAGGTATATTCATCAAATTCAAAAGACCAACCCAATTTTTATATGCATTTTCTTACTAAAATTTTCAATTGCCTTCCCCCCAAGTATACTCATTGGGACTTTATTTATCCATATACTTGTCATTCTTGTATCAATCCACTCTTTTATGGCTTAAGATAAAATCACGGGTCCTCGTACTACCCTCCTTCTTCTTAACAAACAAGACAGGAGCACCCCATAGGGAAGCACTAGGATAAATGAAACCTTTGTCAAGAAGCTCTTAGATTTGAGCTTTAAGGTCTCTCAATTCTGCCAGAGTCATGCGATAAGGAGAAATGGAGATGGGGCGAGTACCAGTTTCCAAATCAATGCAGAAATCTATATCTCTATCTAGAGGCATAGTTGGTAAATCATTAGAAAACACTTTTCTAAATTCTGATACCACAGGAATAGACTCAATAAAGGGAGACTTAACCTCAAAATCCCGAATATGAGCTAAATAAGCCAAACAACCCTGCCCCACCAGTTTCCAAGCCCGTACGAAAGATATGATTTTAGCTAGCTTAGGCTTGTACAACCTTTCCCACTCTAACCTTTCCCTACCCGGGATCTCTAGAGTTACTGACTTAGTATTACAATTAAGCCTAATATAATAGGAGTACAACCAAGTCATGCCTAAGATTATATCAAGTCAGTCATATCAAGCATAACCAAATCAACCCAAGTTTGAAAATCCATAAACACACAGGACAAAACACGATACACATGGATGACTATGAAAGACTCTCCAAATGAGGTGGAAACATGGATGGGGCATCAAGTACATCACAAATCGCATCAAATCCCAAGGCAAACTGAACTGACACATATGAACAAGTGGAACTCGGATTCAAACAAATAGTAGCCATCTGGTCACAAATAAAAATATTATATGTGATCACTGCATCTGACGCCTCAACCTCGGTCTTTCCCAGAAAGGCATAAAACTGAGCCCTGTCATCTCGACGGGTAACCTCCTTGCTTGGCTACACTGCTCCTCTACCTACATTACCATTTCCTTGGCCCCCAGGTTCTCCACAATTGTAACACACTTAATAACTTAACCAAGTAAGCATTGTTGCTATTGTAATGGTCGTATCATGACTCTTTTTGAGATACAATCAATCTAGAAAATCATAATATAGCTTCTAACCTCATTTGGCATAAATTAATTTCCTCATTCGCTAAACAACCCATACATGTTATGACAACAATACTAAATGCATTTTCCAAAGTAATGGTGTTCATTATCTAGCCACCCCTTACCAAAAACTTCTTGAATGTTATCACCTATAAACTTGAATCTGCAATTCTAACCTTAATCTCTTCATAAGCGACGATAGTAGCTAGCAAGCCCTACAAAATTCTTAATTTCAGTCACAAAACTAGGTCAGACTCAATTCATGCTTCAATCTCTTGGGGATCTACCATTACCCCTTCCCTTGAAACTACATGCCCCAAAAAGGCAACCAAAGTAATCAAAATTTACACTTAGAAAATTTTGCATACAACTTTTGTTTCCCAAGAACACCCAGAATAATACAAGGATGGTCGACATGCTCTTTCTCACTTTTCGAATAAACCAAAAGGTCATCAATAAATACTAGAACTAACGAATTTAGAAATGGTTTACACACATCATTCATCAAACTCACGAAAGTTGCAAGCACATTTGTCAATCCAAACGACATAACTAAAAACTCATAGTGCCCATAGCAGGTCCTAAATGTCGTTTTTTGTATATCCTCAGGCCTAATCTTTAACTGATGATAGTCAAACCTTAGATCAATCTTAGCGAAAATTGATGCACCCTTCAACTGGTCAGAAGATCATCTATCAGAGGTAATCGGTACTTGTTCCAAATGGTGACCTTATTCTACAGTCGATAGTCTATAAACATCCTCTCTTGCTAGTGATCGTGTTACCGCTTTTGTTGCTCTAGTTTGGACCCTAGAGTAAAGGAGGAAAGGTACTAATTTGTATCACCTGGATACCAATTGGATTCAAGTTATAGCATAAAGGAGTAGCATGAAGTGAGATTTTCCTAAAGTCCTATAGCCTCTCGAAGAAAAGTACGGACTTCTTTGTACCGTTCCGCAAGACTTTACTACATTCGTTTTGGTACAATTAGATCAATGAACCTAGGGCTCCGATACCAATTTTGTCATGACCCAATCGTCGTGATTGGCACCCACACTAACCCTTTGGTGGGAGAACCATTACTACAACCCGACTAAAAAACTTAACCAAAAACTATGCATTTAAAGATACAGAAACAGGTTTAAATGTCTAAAGGAATATGGAGTTCCCATAAACTCCAAAGGTTCAACTACGACAACGAACATACTAATGCGGAAGTTCAAACCCTAGAGCCTGAAAGTCATTGTACTAAAACTCTACTAACGACAAGTCTAAGAACAATGGGGCACAACCCCGAAACTAAACAAACACCTGTAATAAATAGTTTGAGTCCGAGAAGAGTGGACTTAAACAAGAGAGATCCATGGCAGCCTCAGAGAACTGGCTCACCCTTGAATTCAATCATACTCAATAGTCACCTAGCTGAGATATATCAATAGTCGCCTGAAGATGCCCTATACTTAACAAAGAACAAGTAAGTGCAGTATCAGTACACAACCACAATGTACTGGTAGGATCATGCGACTATCTCAGTAAGCACAATATATATCAGAATTACAACAAGGTAAACATATACAAGCACATAATATATATACACACATCGATTATTATTTCAGGAACAATGTGTGATTCCACATTTTCAATAAAAAATAGATATAACAAATCAATGGTTCTCTCATGGAACCCGATTCAATGGTCCTCTCATGGAACCTATACCCAAACTGTTAGTGTACCGGTACATGGTACCCAATCCAAGTTAGTGTGTTGGATGTGACACCCGATCCCATATATGCGTCGAAACGTGGCACCCGATCACAGTTTGTATGTCGGTACGTGACATCGGATCCCAAGTAGTGTGTTGGAACGTGACACCCGATACAGTCAACAAGTCATAATCATAATCACAATGTACATTTTAATAATCATAAAATCAAATGTTGATTCATGACCTATAATCATTAATTCATACTCAATTTCATTGGGTGTGATCAACAAGACTTTATCCACATACATACATGCATTACAATAAAGCAATTACCAACTTACATCATGCAAACATGAAATCACAACCATCACCAACCTCGAATCCAAGCTTGAATACCCTAAGATACTTGAATCTTCCCTTTCTGGATTCTTTTTGCTTATTCTAGGTCTACAAATAATTAATATATGCAAGGATCAACAATCAAATGTTTAATTATCGAGATTATAACAACTTAATAACCCAAGACCAAACTCATGATCCCAATATCCCAATTAGGGCTTTTTCCACCATAATTCCCATATCAAAACCTTCCCCCAACAATAATTACCCAAGAAACTACGTTCTACGAATTAAAATACAGATTAGGGGAGGAACAAAGCTTACCTTTAGTACCAAAAGTTGTGGAAAACCGTCAAGAAACCACCTGGGGTCGCCTCCTAGATCTCAAGAACGAAACTTGCAGAAAATAATGTTCTTGGGGTTTATTTTTTGCTTAAATCGTGATTGTCCTGCCACAACGGACCTCATCCCGCTACAGAGGTCCCGCACTAGCAGGAATAATCCCGCCTTGGTGGCTTGTGCGGAAACAGTGAGCTTATTTAAGAGTTTCAAACCCCCATTTACAACACACCTTCATCCTATGACACTTAAAAACTACCCTTTCACGTTAAGATCAGTTGCGAGCGTTCTACTCGCCCTAATTAGATTTCGTAAAGTCGTATGGGTTTCTTAACGTATTAGCTATCTACTCATATGATCAAATTCATAATTAGATCTCTCATTCATTACCATATCTCCCTAGACCTCACTGACTCCGATTTCATCTAAATCTGGACTAGGCTAGAAATTCTCAAGTTACTACTAAAAAGTTTTTTGGCCCAAAATTTTTCCCTGTTGTCTTTTCTATAACAACGGAATAAGGTCATTACAAAAACTTAACTAGAAAGTAATGCTTATAAGCTAAGTGACTATACTAAATCGAATATCTAAAGAGAAGCAAGGTGGGCAAGTATGTCTTGCCATCGTTCTTTGTTGATTCATACAAACCCAAATAAAAAAGCAAGCATAAATATAAGTGAAATACTCATGTGTAAAATGTTAGTCAAAGTAACAACGCATATATGTATATAAAAATGTAAAGCTTAGATGTGGAGTGGTAGCATTGGACTCTTTTTTTTAATGAGTAAGCCACTCTAGACACGATGAATGCAAATTTATCAATCGCTTCTCTGATTTGGATAGAGATAGAGTCGTATCACAACTCCAAACGCGTTTCCAAGTGTACATGTGCAAAATAAGATAAGATAAAAATTAGCAAATGGGCTTCCAAAATTGTCAGAAAGCATATAAAATTATATTCCATGAAGTCACATGTTAAACAAAATTCAAGTTAAACTGCACCAACAATCCTATTTCTAGAAACATGATTTTACGGATTAAAATCCTTCTAATCACTTAGTTGAAAATGATATAACTATCTTAAAAAAGGAAGAAGAATACGAATCCAAACTTTAAAACAATGCTTTAATCATACTAACAATCAAAAGGTAATTCTAGTCTCATAGTCAACAGGTGAAGCTATGATGAGTTGCAATGCTACACTCAATGGAAACAGGGAACTATTGTGTAATTATAGGCTATTCAGACTTTCTAGGACCTAGAACACTAGCTTCCTTTCTCCAGATTTTGGCATCAACAAAAGCTAATAGAGATGCGTCAACTCAAGGGAATTTAAGAAATGAATCCAATAGACTCATTGAAAGAGTTCATGCAAAGAACAAGATGAAAATAATTAATAAACAATCACAATGAGATTTTTCTTAAAATAGCTAAGCACTTTTGGAATCAGAGCAAGAGGAAATTTGAATGTATTTAATCTCAAAAGAGAATAAATCAAACTGCTACGAGTATTTACAGGCCAACGTTTAAGGAAAACACTACATAAAGTATTTATTTAACTAAGAGAAAACACTATAAACTCAAAGCTAATCAAGGCATTCTGTAACTTAAGGAAAATGGAGACTAACCACTATATTAATTATTTAAAGCTAGCATGTTGTAACCTAAGGTAAAAGATGAGAGGTCAAGGCATTAATTAATAAGATAAGGGGACAAAAGAAAACACTAACTTAAACAAATATTTGTATCCTATTAAACCAGTGAATGGTCTCGTACTAATTTTAAGAAGGAATAGACAAAGAAAAAAGAAGTATCAAAACTTAAATTGGACAATTTATTAATCCATTTTCAAATCGATTTCAATAAAACAATTTGATATGGATCCTGAGGATACGAATAACTAACAAACTGATTCAAATATCCAAATAAGTATACAAGGGTGGACAATAAGACATTGAACACTGATGACTATCGCATATCTTATAGATTCATAACAAGCAAACCCATACTAAAACGAGTAAACCAATTCAAAACTACTTATGATAAAGCTACGAAGACTAAGGAAAAAGGGACATTAGAAAGCTATGATCATAACCACAACATGTAACCGCACCTAACTAATGTTCACATGTTAAAAAAGAATAAGAAATTGGAATTACAGGGGAGCCAAGCATAAACATGGAACTTGAATGAAATTTAAATCAGCAAATTACAGCAACTATATACTTGCAGAATCAAAGAAAACATACTATGGGATCAACACAGACTAAAATGAAAAAGACAGAAATTAAAGTAACTATAACAAAGGAAAAAGAGATTACCTTCTTTGGAGAATCAAACTAAGAGCGTTTCGTCAAGATTCCAACGTCAAACTCGAACTCGAACTCGAACTTGAAGCAAAGTCGAAATTAGAAGGACGAAAAAAGATAAAATAATTATGAAATCCAATGCTTAAAGTATGTTTTTGTCACTCTTTCCCTCTATTCGTTGGATCTTTTCGTTCGTTGGTGGATTATAGGATCATCGTTGGATGAGAACCAAAGGTCTCCTTTTATAGTCGATTTAGAACTTCCTCTTGGCCTCAATAATTTAAATTTTGAATTCTAGGAAAGCCAAATCTGAGGAAGAACAGAAAAATAATGATGAAGAAGGTAGGAAATATCTCAAGAATCGACCTTTTTTAGGTCAATTTGAAAGGGTTGAGTGATTGATGGAGCAAGGAACCACCAGAAATTAACATTTTTCTGGCGGTCTAGAGTCAGTTATTGACAGGCGCAATGGGAGAGCACATGGGGAGGCCATGGGGCGAGGAGAACGGTGGGAAAGAACTTCTCTTTCTTTTTCCAGATTGAGGTGTCTAGGGAAAAAGAGGAAGTAGCTAGTGTAGGGGTATGAGGAAGGAGCATGGGTGGCGTGATTTCTTTCTAGGGAAGAAGGAAAGGGTTGAGGCGTCTTTTTCTGGCAAGGAAGATGAAAGATCGCGACTTGTGGAAAAAGAAGAGTATAGAGTGGCTGTAGGGGTCTAAAAAGTCTTAATTAATTTGGGTCGTCCGATCGTTTGATCAGACGATTAATAAAAAGAGTTTTTAAAAAAATAAAAAACTTATATACATACATATATAATAGTAAAAAAGATGAATTAATTAATGCCGTTGGATTAAATCGTAGGACCAAGATTGAAGCTAAAGAAGCACAATCCATGTGTTTCCTACGTGGCACGGGCGGATTGGCTAAATTAGAATGACTTGGATTGCCAAAGTTTGCTCAAATTAGGTCCATTTAAATTATAACCTCTTCTTTATTAAATAACCATAATTTACTACATTAAAAATAATTATTTTACAAGACTATCTTATTTGATAAAATTAGTCATTCTAAAGATAATTTTGAAAAAATGTTGAAAAATATTTATTGTAACAATAGAAATTATATCTAATTAGAAAAATTGATTTAACCCTTAAAAAAAATATTTTTTTGACGTAAAAATTAAAAATGAGAAAGTAAGTAGTAATATTTATATAATACATTTAATTTTTATAAAAGTAATATTTATGAAATAAATTTATCAAACAAAATAAATAATTAAAAATCTTTTCGTATTCGTACAAAAATTTCTTAATACTGATCGAAGCAATATCTTCCTCAATGAATTTTTGAAAAGCTGAGAAAGTAGTACTAGTATTGTTTAGTAAAACAAACGATGACTGAGGAGGGTGCCCTTACTGATGCGAATATTCTCGATGCTTTAACATTAAATGTTAAAACTCATGGTTATAATTGTGCGCCTGGTTCGGAACTTATTTGTTTATCTTTTCGAATCTATTTTAAATTGTTATCTACCCTTAATCCTAGATGTAGATTATATGATATTTCCAATCAAACTATTTTGGTGGAAATCAATTTTGCAAGGTCCAAGGTCACTACTAGCAGACATATTAAATGGGAAGAATTTCACGTGTTGGGATTATATCCGAGTATTTGATAAAGTGCTTTATTACAATAATGATAAACATAAACACACTTGGTTCATAAAGGTTTTGAATTCATCTGAACAGACTATTCGTTTGCTAAATGAGCGCGATGTGAATTTTTATAAAAATCAGCATAATTATCTGCATATTTGCATGGTTCAAATTGCTTTCAAACCTCTTACCCTTAAAGGGTTGTGTAAGAGGTAGTTCGCTTGCAAAGAATCGAAATACACAAGAATTTTAGCATAATTTCTCGGACTGTATGGTGATACTTTTACTTTAGCAAAGGGTCTGTCAGGGACCCTGACATGTATCATAAGGATTAGCACGATTATCATCATTATCAGAAGATTCAAATAATTTGACATTAGAAGAACCTAAACCAGATTCGTAATCATTGTCCGAACCTGAGGTGTATAACATACCATAAACCTTTTCATAAGTGTCATTATCAAGCTCCAAAGTTTTCTGTGAGCAGTTTGGTCTACCTAATCCTACTACTAAGATTGTCATGGATATTTGTGCAGATCATCCCAGTGATCCTAAATTATCAATTCCTTCATCAATGGCTATCACATTAACAATGGAAGCTTTCTCATCCGTGCTGAGATAGTTATCCCACCAACTTTATAAAAATCAGTATAATTATCTGCATATTAGCATGGTTGTTCATGCGATAAGCACTGATGAAGGGGTGATCCCAAGAAAAATAGTGGTTATGCTACCAAAAGAGCTCAATCACATTATCAGAAGTGATCATATTTAGATATTAAAGAGCTTGTTGATAAAAAGCTTTCTGGCTTAAAATTTGGGCCTATGGATTTATCGCAAGATTTTGCTGATAAAATAGATAATACTGGTGATTTTTAAAATCAAGTTTCTTCAGAGTTTAATAAACTCAGGGGTTATCCCAAGAAAAACAGCAGTTATGCTACCAAGCCGAGTATGAATACGCCTCATACCCGGTTAGAACTGCCAAGACACATGGGCTCAATAAGATGCATGTATTAGACTCCTGACAGACTCTTTGCTTAGGTAAAAGTATCACCATGCAGTCCGAGAAACTATGCCAAAATTCTTGTGCATTTCGATTCTTTCTCAGGCGGACTACCGCTAGCTTAAGGATGCTTGACTTGCTAGATCTACGACTGGGCGGACTACCGCCAGGTCACTGATCCTATAATTCTGGTATCCTCGTCCAAATGTTTTGATTTAACAGCGTGACTGGAATAAGACTAATACGTCTTACCGCGGTTTCGAAATTTATGAATGGAATCTTGATGGACTAACTGATAGGTAGTTAACTATTATGGTTCATCGAATGCTTATTTATGCAACTATTTGTAAAAGTGTTAAAAACCAGATATGGTAATCTGTAAAATGATACTTTCAGGTTTTATTGGTCAGCTTCGAGGTTGGTAGGAGATTGCTCAGTTGTTTTAATTAATTATTTCGAAGATAGTTTATCAAACCAACCATAGTCATATATAATTTTAATAGGGACTTTAGGAATCGTCCACCTGTTTAACAAGTCAACGTTTTGACGTATATCTACCTCTTCAAGTCTAGTACTTTTAGTACTCGTTTCTCCCAGATCCATGGGTGAAAGATCATATCTATGCCAAATAGTTATCAACAAGCTCTTTAATATCTAAACCGGAAAACTTTTTATGAAGAAGATCTTTCAGATTTTTCAAAGAACTAGGTTTAAATCGGATATTTCCATAGGCCTTTGAACATGAGTAGAAACTACCGTAGGTTTGCTCTCAGAAGTAGAAGCACTATCGGTAGTAATAGCAAAGTTTGTTTTAGCCATATCAGCCTTAATATCTTTTAGAAAAATAGTTAAATCATCGAGTTTAAGTATTATTAGTCTCAATTTGAGTAATACGGTGATCACAAATATGTTGTTTTATTATATTAGTTAAATAAATGTAAAGAGCCAAAATTGAGTGTCAATAGTGGTATTTCAATTTTTTGCTTCTGCATTTCACTATAAAAGACTTAGTATTCGAGATATTTCTTTCTACTTACCTTTCCACATTTTAAGTTGAATTGGTTAACTTATTGGGTTGGCTTACCTATCAGTTGGAACTTAGGTGCCATCACGATCCAAATCACGACTTGTCAATTTGAGTCATGAAACATATATGAATTTCTGATTTGAAGTAGAAGTATTGTGATGTGTGAAGTGTGTAGGCCATCGTGTAGAGTACTTATATAGTGTGTAGTTATGTTAAACTATTAATATTTATGAAGGGTTTAGTACTAAATTACTATCGCCTTAATGAGTTATCAGTTTACTCAATAACTCAATATTGAAAATCAATAACCCAATAATATTTTTTCATAAAACCATTAAAATTTGTTAACCCAATAACATTTTTTTGATTCGATTTATTGATCGGTTCGATTATTGCACACCCCTAGGGGGCATGGGGGGCTAGTCGAGGGGTGCAATGACCGTGCCAGTTATTTTTTGTTTTTCTATGGAAATTACCATTTTGCCTTCCCATGATTTACCCCGTGTCTCCTATGATTGAGTTTTAAAAAGTTGGTTTTGAACTTTGAGTTAAAAGTTTAGAATTTGGGAAGTTTTGAGTTTGAAAGGCAAAGTTGCTAAGAAAATGGTTTATGTGTCATTTGGAGTTCTGAATGTCGGAATAGAATTTCGTCGATTTCATCTGTCTCAAAATGTGAAATCTGATTTGTGAGAGTTTTTTGTTTTAGATTTTGAGTCTTTTTGAAGATTTGAGGTCCTAAGTTGTGAAATTGTGGAATTTTAGCCTTTGAGTTGACTTTGTCAACATTTGGGGTTCGAATGCTCGGATCTAAATTTTGAAGGTGTCGTTGGATTCAGGGGATAATTTTATACCTAGTTGAGGACTTGGTTTATTTTTGAGAGGTCCCGAGATAATTTTTGCCTTTTAGGCATGAGGTAATTTCTTGTGGGTTTCACGAATGTCGGGTCAAGAAAACCTCAAATTCGTGTTTTGATGGTTCAATTGAGTTCGGAACGTCAAATATAATCTTTTTGCATATCTAATTTGTGTGTACAAGGTTCCAAATGAATCTCGATAATCCTTTCAATGCTTTTAGAGTTGGCTGTGTTTTCTGGTACAGCAGACCTCGCTTTTGGGAATGTCATGTCACTTAAGCAACCTTCACTTTTGCGAAAGAGACCTCCCTTATATGAAGGATACACTTTTTATAGGGTTTGCTTCAGCAAATCGCTGGTCGCTTGTGCGATAACTTGAGAAAGTTTTTGCTGCAAATTTCGGGGTTTAAGCCCCATTTCACCATTTTTGAACTAGAGAACCCTTGGTGGCGAATTTGGAAGGATTTTCTATGCTAGATCAGTGGGTAAGTGTTCTTAATCCTAAACATTCATTTTCCATTGATTAATTATGAATTTTAACATCAAAATATGAGGTAATGATTAGTGAATGAAGAGGTTTTTTAAGATACGAAGTTCTTAACTAAAATGGAGTTTGTGAACAGATTATCAATTCTATTTCGAAATAATTTTACCTAATGAGTTCTTAAAGCCTTGAGTAATGTTTTCAAGTATTAAATTTCGAATTCAGACCTTAATTTTGGAATTGGGTATTGGGTTGATTAACCTACCTTTCAAGGGAATTGTTGTAGGTGTTGTTGTTTCTGAAAAGTGATTATGAATATTTGCTTATGCATAGATTGTGTGGATTTGGAAGTGATTTGGAAGGGAAAAACTCAATTATTGGAGTGAGTGTTGATTGATTTAAGGCAAGTGTCTTTCTAAACCTTGTATATTAGTTGAATTCGTATGCTTCCTTCGTTGATTGTATGTTGGGAGTAATGGGGATGAGGTGAAGGGTTTATATTATCCAGTTGTAATATTTAAATGAATAAAAAGGGGTTGAAATGAAAAAGGTTATATGATGGACATGATGATGTGAATTTCCTTATTGTGACCCCTGTTGATTGATTGATGAAATACTACTTGAAAACATGATTGTTGACTTGAATCGTATGAATTGTTCTCTCTTCCGTTTGGTGTGATATTTCTTGTATGCATTGATTGTGAACACTATGATGAGATATGTGATGATTTATGATGCCGAGGTCTTTGCTGGCGAGTGTTTATAAAGCCGATGGGAAGTGGATCCTGCTAGTGATTTGATATAAAACCGATGAAAAATGTTTTCAGCTATTGACATAAAGCCGATGGGAAATGGTTCCATCTAGTGATATACAACTGATGGGAAATGGTTCATGCTAGTGATGTGATATAAAGCTGATGAGAAACGGTTCCAACTAGTGATGTGAAAAAAAGCTTATGAGAAATGGTTCCGGCTAGTGATGTGATATAAAGCCAATGGAAATTGGTTCAAGATGGTGATATTGTGCTAATGAGAAATGGTTCCAGCAAGAGATTGATTATTGTGACTTGATGCATTTAAAGCTTATGCGTGACTTACTTATTGATTGTGATTGATGTACTTGTTACATGTAACAGAACTACTTGGCATTGTGATTGACTTATTTGATTTGTAGATTGTTGAATTGTGAAGATTGAACTGTGTATATTGGGCCTTGTGAGTCGTGTATTGTAGAATTTCTAGGTTGGGCTGATTTCTGTGCAAATTGTAGTTTGAGGAGGTTCGGTTGGAGTGTAAGGGGTATTAGATTCCTAGCTAGTTCCTTTGTTTAGTAGGTTGCTTTCTAGGTACCATGTTGTTGGTACTCACCCCTTGCTTCTACACTTGTGTAGGTTTCGAGCCTGAATCCTGTGATCTTCTTCTTCTCCTCCTAATAGTCGAGGCTTGTTAAAGGATCTGAGAGGTAGTTGCTTGTCATCCTGGCTCACCCTCTTTTTCTTTTTCTTTTTAGCTTTGTTCTATTTGAGAACTAAAGACTGAGACTTGTATTTATCTATGAATTATGTATTTTCATTAGTCTTGTACACGTGACAACTAGGTTTTGGGGTATTTCTTAAAATGAATAAGTTTTCCGCCTTTGTCTTGTTCTTGATTTACTATTTTCTGCATTTTTTTTTCATTGGGTTGAGGCTCACTTTTCTTGGTGGGAATAGACAAGTGTCATTACATCCCTTTTTGGATCGTGACAAGGGGTGGGGTGGTAAAAAAAACTATTATTTTTTTTTTATATAAAAAAAAACTATTTTTTTGGGGAATTGGGGTGGGGGGTGGCTGGTAGGGGTGGAGTGATAAAAAAAAATAGATTAAAAAGATTTTATTTTTAAAGCTTTAAATAAGATCCATACTATAATATGGGTACCCATATTATCTATTGGATAACTCATTTTTACCCATTTCAAAATATAAGTCGAGTCAATTACATTATCCATTTTTTAACTAATTTTCAACCAACTCATATTCAACTCGACTCGCTCGTTTGTCACTCTTATATATAGCTAACACAATGAGTAATCACTATAAAGGAAGTGCAGTTCATTATCTACAACATAATGTAATTAGAAAGATGCACCTACATAGAATTACATGCATCAATCTATTCTACAGAAATGAAGAATGTACAAAATCGTACATACAACTATCTAATCGTATCAGTTAATGTCCATGGATTTCTTCTGATGGGTAATATCCAGTATCATGGGGGATGATCTTATGATGCACGACCACTTATGCGAGGCATTTTCTTTGAGCTAGCTGCATATACATAAATAAACATCGAGCAAAAATATTAGGTTATTTAAATCGAACAAATGGAACAAAATTATATTGTTTTTTCTAGAAGTCAAATTCAACTATCAAAACTGCAAAAAAAAAAAACACGATGATGCCTCCGATAAGTGGAGGATTATCCTTTGAATATTTTAATCCCCAATATGCACCATGCACATAAGCATTTTAAATTTTCAAGGATACACAATTTCACATTAAAGGATGAGACTTTTTTCAAAGAGTTGTGATTTTTTCAAAATGTTGTGACTTTTTCGATGAGTTGTGATATTTACAAAGGGTTGTTACTTTTTAGCTGCGACTATTCGAAAGAATTGTGACTCTTTTGAAAGGCTATGATTTTTCTAAAGAGTTGTGACTTTTTTAATGAGTTGTATTGTGACTTTTCGGAAGAGTTGTGTCTCTTCTAATAAGGTACAACAAACACATGTTCGTACTACCTTTGTTGGCTATAAATAGAGGAGTTTCCTCACATTTTTAAACAGTAAATTTTCTAAGTTTTCTATTCCTATTATTCTTCTTCTGAAAACACCAAATTTAGTACATATTCTATATTTATTTATATGATAATATAAAATACATTAAAAGAAAACACTTTTTTACACATTGAAAGATTGTGACTTTTCCAAAGGGTTGTGATTTTTCCAAAGAGTTGTGACTTTTTCGAAGGATTATTATTTTTTCAAAGAGTTGTGACTTCTCCAAAGGATTGTGGTTTTTCCAAAGAGTTGAAACTTTAACAAGCACCAGAGCGTCAACATGTCTGCTTGTTCTGTGTGCTTATTCCTTCACATGATTCGGCTTTTACATAACAACAAAATTGTGGCCTGCTTGTATATTCTCCATTTACTTGGAAAGTGTACTTGTATTGCTTACAACATTTTTATATAGAAAGAAAATGGGATCTACTTGAATATTGTCATTTTACTTGCAAGTGTGGGCTCCGTGTATATTTGTAATTTATTTAATTTATTTTTATTTGTTCACTTTAAATGCAAGTATTTTATAACAATAATCATATTAATTGATATATAATCATAAATCTTGAAAAATAAGTAATTAATGTTGACGATAAAATATAAAAATAAAATAAAATTCTTGATACGCTAAAAGTGAGAAGTAAAAATAAAAATATATTTGTAATTTAGTGGACATAGACCTAAACAGATGGATTCTACTATATGTCAATGATAAGATTCCATCAAATATTCATAGGACAAAGAAAATTTTGTTTAGCAACTCCGTATTCTTTTTGTTGACATAAAATATTTAAAAAAATGCTTATGTGGTTGCTCATTTTATTTAACTTCTAAGTTATTTGCTTGAATAAAAATTACGATTCACATTTTCTTCAAAATTCAAAATAAATTTTATTTTATCTGAAAATTAATGTTTGGTTGTGAAAATTTAAAATTTAATTCGGAGTTATATTTCAAATTTAGAAAACACTTAAAATTATTTCAATTACTGGAAAAAAAAATATAATCAATTGCACAACACGACCTATCATAACTAGTACTACGTAGAAAAGTGAAAATTGTGGATGACTAAGGACAATTTTAAAAATTCTATCTTCATATAAGGGCAAACTAATAATTATCGAATCATGGTGAAGAAATCTAGAATGATTCAATTTGAATTTTATTTGTTACCTTCTTATTTTATTTTTTTCAATTTTGGTATACATTTATTAAATATGTTTACAAATTTCCAGTTCTCTCCATCTTTTCATATGACTTTGCAATATTAAGTTAGCTTTTCTCTTAAAAATTTTCAAGGTTTTTTTCATTAGGGGAACCTAAGTAAATACCCCACAAAATCAAAATAATTACAAATATATATCCCTTTATATTCATATTCTACTAAATAATTACACTATATACCCCTCCCAAACTAATTGCGCTTAACTGATTCTACGACTGTATATATATGTATAAATACGCTTATAGTATCATTGACTTATGACTAATTTATGTACAAGAAAACATTAACGATGCCATGATATATATATATATATATATATATATATATATATATATATATATATATACACACACACACACACACACTTTTATTGTATTATTGACTAATGAATAATTTCCGAACAAGAACCTTAACATGTTAAAAAAGAAAATAAGATAAACAAATTTTTTAAAAAAATGTATAAAATAAGTGATCAAAGATATATGAATGAACCACAGAACTGTAAAAAAAAATAATTTAAGGGGCTCGCATAGTGTTTAGTGGCAAAGAGCAAAAGCAAAAGAAATTGCAGACAATTCAAGTTTCTTCTACGTGTATATTAGAGAAGGACATATTTAACGGAGCTAAGATTTTGATATACATTATCTTTAAAAATATCATTCTCTAATATGATCCTCATCCAGTCACCAAAAAATTGTGCCAAAGGTAATGTATTTACATTAACAAAGAAAAAAAGCCAGAAAGGAAGAAGGAAATTAAATATGGTTCAATATGAACATATAATCCTCTTTAGTTATGTTTTGCCCATTTTTCATATAATAGTGATATTCAAATCTCCTAAAATTTCTAGGTAGATCTTACTTTCTATCAGTAGTGATATTGATTGGTGTACCACATCGATTGAGTATGGAGTTATTTTTCTTTTTATATTATTTGAGCAATTTTCAATTTCTGATTTGCTCATTGAACTTGAGCCAGGCCTAATGTTCATTTTTTTAATCTTGATATATGTTGAATGAACGTTGGGCTAAACTCAAGTCCAACGGACAAATCAATGATTTCGACTTGTCTAAGACATATTAAATGATTTAGATATCTCGTCCCTCATCGATGTGGGATATCATCTTCATAACCAGTTAACAAAATATTAATTTGAACATTTAGAAAATATTTCATCCAATATTTTTTTCTTATTCAGTATATTAATAACACATGTTATTTACTTGTCTCTTTAAGTAGATTAATGCACTAATATAAAAGTTATTATAAAATTGTAACATGTTTGTTTTTATTGAGCTTGGTGTACTGATAATTTATATACCTCTTCTTTTCAGTACTAAAAAATATAATTCTTAAATCTGCCTATGATTTAACAATATATTTTTTAGGGTGCTATAATTGTCTCTTTTATCCTTTTCTATTCAATTTGATACTCTTTCTAACAGATGCAATAACTCAGACATCTCTGATTTGTCAGGTGTTATGGTAAGTTTGCTAGAGGTTTGACTATAGCTGTGAAGAACTTCCCATTGTTAGATGAATTGAGACATTTACTACACATCAATTACTGAAGATGATGCAGAAAGTGCTACTGAAGATGATGCAGAAAGTGTTGGTCGTTCTTACCCACTACTCAAGTCTCTTATATTAAATGACACTTCATTTGATTTAGTGGGATCTGCGGCATCAAAAGACAATGATAAAGCTCTAACGATTGCCAAAAATATGTCTGAATTGTGATACCTTTCATTTCGTACAAATAACATGACATATGAAGGATTGCAAGCAATATTTGAAGGTTGTCCAAATTTTGAATCGCCTAACTTAGGGTTCTACTAGTTCTTGTGTTTCTCTTGAAGAGGTTTTAGTGGGTAGTTATATGGGTAAAAAATGTTCATTCATAAAAGAAATAAAAGTGGATGGAGGCTAGTATGGGGTGGGGTGGTAAAAAAAACCTTAATCTATTTATATAAAAAAATTTCAATTTCTTTTTACATTTTTTTGGGAATAGGCTGGGGGTGGGGGTGGGGGGATGGCATGGGTGGGGTGGTAGAAAAAAATTCAACAAAATTTAATATGTTTTATAAAAGAAGTTTTTTTTTTCATTTCATTGGGGACTTGGGGGGGGGGGGTTGGAAGGGTGGTGGGGTGGTAAGAAAAACTTCAATATTTTTTTTAACTTTTTTAATAATTTTTTTTATCTTACATTCTTTTGTGATGTGTGGTGGGGGGTGGGGGATAGGGGTAGGTGTGAGCATCAGTCATTTCGGTTTTATGTATTATTAGTTCAGTTTGTCAGTTTTTGATTTTTAAATACGTTCAACCATTAATAAATCAATAAGATATTTTTATCAGTTTTTGGTTATTACCGATTCGGTTTTGGGTTTACCAATAAGAAAATGCTCATAAAATAATATGATTTCTCACTTCTCTAAAAAATTTGGTGCGATATAGTGAGACAAGCAAATCAGCTCTAAATGCTTTGATATAATGAAACAAGAAATATAATGAGAAATTGCATCAATAAGAGTAGATATAGTACGAAGGCAACAATAACATGTTACGACCAAAACATAATATGAAATTTCTGATGTGAAGTAAAAGTACTGTGATGTGTGAAGTATGAATTATGTAGACCGTAGTGTAGAGTATAGGTATAGTGTCTAGTTATGTTAAACTATTAATATTTAATATTTATGAAGTCTATAGTAGTAAATTACTATCGTCTTAATGGGTTATCAGTTTGACCAATAACTCAATACTGAAAACCGATAACCAATAATTTTATTATAAAATCATTAAAAATCTATTAAACCAATAACCCAATAACATTTTTTCGATTCTATTTATTGGTTGGTTCGATTTTTGCACGCCCCTAGGGGGTATTCGGGGGGGGGGGGGCTGGTAGAGGGGTGTGGTGATAAAAAAACTTTTTTAAAAACTATTATTCTTTTATAACAAAACAAACGATTTTTTTGGGATTGGGTAGGGGTGGTGGCTGGTAGTGGTGAGTGATAAAGAAACTTTAAAAAGATTTTATTTTAAAACTTTTAATAAGATTACTAATATGGGTACCCATTCGTTTTATCCATTTAAAATATGAGTCGAGTCAATAACTTTATCCATTTTTATTTAACTCGTTTTCGATCGATTCATATTCGACTCGACTCGTTCATTTGCCACTCCTCTATAAAGCTAACACAATGAGTAAGCACTATAAAGGAAGTGCAGTTCATTAATAAGTACATAACGTAATCAGAAAGATGCACCTACATAGAATTACAAGCATCAATCTATTCTACATAAATGAAGAATATACAGAATCGTATATACAGCTATCTAATCTTATCAGTTAATGTCCATGGATTTCTTCAGTTAGCTGAATCCTTCCACCTTCGCAGTATAATGGGCAATAACTAGTATCATGGGGGGTGATCTTAAGATGCACGACCACTTCCGCGAGGCATTTTCTTTGAGCTAGTTACATATACACATAGAAACATTGAGCAAAAATGTTAAGTTATTTTAATCGAACAAATGAAAGAACCTTATATTTTTTTTTCTTGAAGTCAAATTCAACTGTCGAAAATCCAAAAAAACATAATAATTAATATCCTCAACATCAAATATTTTGGTTCAAGTGCATCAAGAGGATGCCTCCAATAAATCCAAGGATTATCCTATGAATATTTTAATCCGCAACCAAAATTTTAATTTCTGGTTCTGGTGAACATATGCACCGTGCACATAGGCATTTTAAATTTCCAAGGATACACAATTTCACATTGAAAGATGAGACATTTTTCAAAGAGTTGTGAGTTTTTTAAAATGTTGTGACTTTTCAAAAATATTGTGACTTCTCCGAAGAGTTGTGATCTTTTCAAAGGGTTGTTACTTTTTAGTTGCGACTATTACAAAGGGCTGTGACTTTCCAAAGAGTTGGAACTTTTTTGAACGGTTGCGACTTTTTTTAATAAGTTGTGACCTTTCTGAAGGGTTCTAACTTTTCTAAAGAGGTGTGTCTTTTCTGATAAAGGTGCAACAAATACATGTTCGTATTACTGTCACGACCCAGACCGCCGTGATTGGCACCCACACTAACCTTTCGATGGGAGAATCACTACTACAACCTAACAAAGCAACTTAACGAGACTAAACCATTTAAAGATACGGAAGCATGTTTAAATGACTAATTAATTAAGGAGTTTCCATAAACTCCAAAGGTTTAACAAAAAAAACTACACATAACACTCGCGAAAATTCAACCCCCAGAACCTGAAAGTCGTTATACCAAAATTCTACTAACCAACAAGTCTAAGAAAAAAGGGGTGCAACCCCGAAAACTAAACATAAGTAAAAGTCTAAATATGTAGTTTGACTCTAAAAAGAATGGACTAAACTAATGATGGATCCATGACAGCCTGAAAGAACTGGCTCACCCTCGAATCTGGTCTCGGTCAATGATCTCATAACTAAGATCTGTCAGTAGCCGCATGAAGATGTCATATACTCAACAAGGAAAGAGCAAGTGCAGTATCACTACACGAAACCACGGTGTACTGGTAAGATCACGCATCCACTTCACTAAACACAATACACGCAAGAAATTACATCACAGTAAACACACATATATAGAACGCATAGTTCACTTATCATTTTAGGAGCAACATACAATTTCTCAATATCAGGTAAATATGAATGTAATAATCACAAGTGGTTCTCTCATGGAACCCACACCTAAACTGTTAGTGTGTTGGATCATGACACCTGATCCAATATATATGTATGTGTTGGAACGTGACACCCGATCCAATCAGCACAACCACAGTCACAATCACACCCATAATGAACAATGCTCATAATCATACAATCAAGCAAATAGGTTCATGGCATGTAATTGTTCACACATAATCATTTCATTAGATTTGATTCACATTCCTATTCACATACATACATGCATACAATGAAGCAATTAACTGGCTTATATTACACAATAGGAAATTGAACCATCACCTACCTCGAAATCAAGCCTGAATACTCCTAAGACACGTAAGTGTTTCCTTTCCAGAGTCTTTCAGCTCGTTCTTGATCTAAAACAAGCAATTAATGCAATGATCACTAAACAAGTTCTAATTTACCCAGATAATAATAAAATTATTAACCCAAGGCCAAACCCATGATCCTAATATTCAACTAGGGATTTTCCCACCATTAACTTCAGGCAAAAACCCTCCTCCAACGATAATTATCCAAGATTCTAAGTTCTGAGAATCGAAATACGAATTAGGAAAGTAATTAACTTACCTTTAGCGCTAGAATTTGTGGGAATTTGATAAGAAACTGCTCCAGGTCTTCCCTTAGATCTCAAGAACGAAGTTTTGTAGAAAATAATATTTTTGGGGGTTTTTCTCGATTTAATTCACGACTAGCCCTCCATGACGGGTCTATCCCGCCACAGCTGCCCCGCCCTGGCGGGATTAATTCCGCCCCAGCGGATTGCATGGAGACAAAATCTAAATTTGAGTTCCAAACTCCAATTTCACAACACGCCTTCAAATTTGGATGTTCTAAAACTACCCTTTCACTCCAAGATCAGTTTCGGGAGTTCTACTCGCCCGAATTTGATTCTGTAAAGCCATAGAGGCTCCTTAACATCTTGGCTATCCACTCACGTGATCAAACTTATAATCAAATCCCCCATCCATTACCAGATCTTCCTAGACCTCACCTAACTCAGATTTCGTCCAAGTCTGGCCTAGGCGAGAAATTTCCAAGTTACTGCTCAAAAGTTTTCTGCCCCAAATTCCTTCCCCATTGGATTTTCCATAACGACGGAAACATGTCGTTACAACTACCTTTGTTGGCTATAAACAGAGGAGTTCTCTCACATTTTTAAATTGTAAATTTTCTAAATTTTCTATTCTTATTCTTCTTCTTAAAACACCCAATTCAGTACATATTATATATTTATTTATATGATAATATCAAATATATTAAAAGAATACACCTTTTCTCATTCAAAGATTATGACATTTTCAAAAAGTTGTGACTTTTCCGAATGACTGTTACTTTTTCAAAGATCTGTGACTTTTTTGAAGGATTGTGATATTTCTGAAAAGTTGTGACTTTTGCAAGCATCAGACCATCAATACCTCTATTTGTGGTGCTTGCTTATTTCCCTGGCTGATTGAATTTTTACATAGCAACAAATTGGGGCCCACTTTAATATTGGCCATCTACTTAGAAAGTGTAGTTGTGTTGCTTACGACCGAAAGAAATGGAGCCCTACTGTCATTTTACTTGCAAGTGTGGGTCCATGTATATTTGTAATCTATTTCGTTCGTTTTTATTTCTTCACTTTAAAAATAAGTATTCTACAATAATAATCCTATTAATTGATATATAATCATAAATCTTGAAAATGATTTGAAATAACTAATTAAGTTGAGGATAAAATATGGAAAAACAATTTTTTTATATGCTTAAAAGTGAGAAGTAAAATAAAAATATATTTGTAATATAGTGGACATAGACGTAAATGGATAGATTCTACTATATGTAAACGGTAAGATTCCTCCTAAATTTCAAAGGACAAAGAAATTATTTTTAGCAACTCTGTATTTTTTTTTTTGTTGACATAAAAAAATGAAAAAAATGCGTATGTGGTCGCTCATTTTATTTAAGTTCTAAGTTATTTGTTTGAATAAAAAATATGATCCACATTTTCTTCAAAATTCAAAATAAATTTACTTTATATGAAAATTAATGTTTTGTTGTAAAAATTTAAAATATTTAATTTGGAATTACATTTCAAATTTTAAAAACAATTTAAAAATTAATTCAATTACTTTAAAAAGAATAATATATAACCAGTTGCTACAAAAAATTATTGGGACCGTGCACTGCACGACTATCGTAACTAATACTATATAGAAAAGTGAAAATTGTGGATGACTAAGGACAATTTTAAAAATTCATCTTCATATAAGAGCAAAATTGTAATTATCTTATCAGGGTTAAAAAATCTAGAATATTCAATTTGAATTTCTTTCCATTTTAATTTGATCAATATTTGTTACTTTCTATTTTTTTTTTTTCCAATTTTGGTATATACATTTATTAGATATGCTTATAAATTTCGTTTTCTCTCCATCTTTTCATGTGACTTTGCAATATTAAGTTATCTTTCCTCTTCAAAAATTTTCAATTTTGTTTTCATTCGGGGAAATTAAGAAAATACTAATAAAAGCAAAATAATTACAAATCTATACCCCTTTACATTCATATTCCACTAAATAATTACACTATATCCCCTCCCCCCCCCCCCCCCCCCCTCTCCCCCCAACTCCAATAATTTCGCTTAACTGATACTACATAAGTATCATATACTGTATTAGTGTCATTTAAACTGGTAATTTCACTTAATTGATACTAACTCAGTATATATATATATATATATATATATATATATATATTGGTGTTATTAAGGTTGATAATTTCGCCTAATTGATACTAAATTTTCTGAACAAGAAACCTTAGTGATACCATATATATATATGTGGTATCACTAAGATTTCTTGTTTAGAAATTACTCAGTAATTAATAATATTATAAGACTCTATATGTATACTCTTATAATATTATTGACTACTGAGTAATTTCTTAACAAGAAACCTTAACATGTTAAAAAAAAAAAAAAATTAAAACGAAAGAAGTATAAAATAAGTGATCAAAGATATATAAATGAACCACAAAACTGTAAAACTAAATAAATTTAAGGGGCTCGCCTAGTGTTTAGTGGCAAAGAGCAAAAGCAAAAGAAATTGTAGACAATTCAAGTGTCCTTTACGTGTCAATTGAAGAAGCACATATTAAGCGGATCCAAGATTTTGATATACATTATCTCTAAAAATATCATTCTTTGTTAATGCATTTACATTAACAAAGAAAAAAAAGCAAAAATGAAGAAGGAAATTAAATATGATCCAATATGAACATATAATTCTCTTTAGTTATGTTTTGCTCCTTTTTCATATAATAGTGATATTCAAATCACCTAAAATTTCTAGGTATCTATTACTTTCCATCAGCTTTTGCATTGGTTGGTGTACCACATTGATTGAGTATGGAGTTGTTTTTCTTTTTATATTATTTGAGCAATTTTTAACTTCTGAATTGTCCGATGGACTTGAGTCATGCCTAATATTCATTTTTTTAAATCTCAGTACATGTTGAATGAACATTGAGCTAAACTCAAGTCCAACCGCCAATTCAGTAATTTCGACTTGTCCAAGCCATATTAAAGGAATTAGATGTCTCATCCCTCATCGATGTGGGATATCATTTTAATAACCAGTTAACAAAATATTAATTTGATCATCTAGAAAATATTTCATCCAATATATTTTTCTTATTCAGTATATTAATAACATATGTTATTTACTTATCTCTTTTAAGTAGATAAATACAGTGATATAAAAGTTATTATAAAATTGTAACATGTTTGTTTTTATTGAGCTTGAGTCTATTGATAATTTCATATACCTCTTCTTTTTGGCGTTTAAAAATATAATTCTTAAATTTGCACTATGATTTAACAAAATATTTTTTATGGTGCTATAGTTATCTCTTTTACCTTTTTCTGTTAAGTTTGGTACTCTTTCTAACAGATGCAATCAACTCAGACATCTCCGATTTGTGAGGTGTTATGTTAATTTGTTGGAGGTTTAGCTATAGCTTCCAAGAACTTTCCATTGTTAGAGGAATTGAGACATTTATTATACATCAATTACTAATGATGATGAAGAAAGTGTTGGTCGTTCTTACGCACTGCTCATGTCTCTTATACTAAATGACACTTCATTTGATTTAGTGGGATCTCCAGCATTAGAAGACAAAGATAAAGCTCTATCGATTGCCAAAAATATGTCTAAATTGCGATACCTTTCATTTCGTACAAATAACATGACATATGAAGGACTGCAAGCAATTTTTGAAGGTGGTCAACATTTTGAATTGCCAACTTGGGCTGCTACTCGTTATTGATCTTGAAGATGTTTTAGGAAGACGATATAGGTAACAAATTGTTGATCTCATAATTCTACTAGTGATTAGAGGCGACAAAGTGAGTGGTCCTCCTTCTATTACGGCTACTCGTTGAGATCGATAGGAAAGACAACTAAAACTCAAACTGCAGAGGAAAGAGAGAAAAGAGAGGGAACTAGATGAGCTTACTACTCCAATTGTAACTGGATCGAAAAGAGTGTGTACTTCATGGTTTGACATTCATGTGAAATGCATGTGCATCAATATTAGTAGTGTATTAAATTAGGGGAACCCATCGGTAGCCCCCTAAATTTGGCACTAATATTCACTTAGACATCTCAAGTAGGCTTTGTTCATTTTAAACACCTCAAGTAGGCTTTGTTCATTTTAAACACCTCAAATAGGGGTCCGTTGTGTCATTTTGACACTTTTTCTATTTTCAAAATCACATATTAAGTGCGTACATCTATACGTTCTTATGTGGGAAAATAAACGAATTGATATGTGACACGTGAAAATTTTATTTTATTTTTTAAAAACTCAATTTATTTTTTTTTCTTTATTCCAGATCCCAAACCCCATGTCCTCACCTCTTTCTTCTTCTTCTTGCGTCTGGATGTACGCACTTAATATGTGATTTTGAAAATAGAAAAAGTGTCAAAATGACACAACGAACCCCTACTTAAGGTGTTTAAAATGAACAAAGCCTTGAGGTGTCTAAGTGAAAATTGATGCCAAATTTAGGGGGCTACCGATGGGTTCTGCCATTAAATTATATATATATTTCTATTTTCTATTAATACTAAAAGAGGAATAAGCAAACACTAGACCGTCAACACGTCTGCTTGTGCTGCCTGCTTATATCCCTGGATGATTCAATTTTTACATAGCAACAAAATTGAGGCCGACTTGAATATTTCCCATTTACTTGGAAAGTGTAATTGTATTGCTTACCACATTTTTACATAAAAAAGAAATGGGCCCGACTTGAATATTGTCATTTTACTTGCAAGTGTGGGCTCCATGTATATTTATAATTTATTTTATTCATTTTTATTTGCCCACATTGAATACGAGTATTCTACAACAATAGTCATATCAATTGATATTTAATCATAAATCTTGAAAATGATTTGAAATAAGTAATTAATTGAAGATAAAATATGGAAAAAATTTGAATTTCTTGATATGCTAAAAAGTGAGAAGTAAAATTTAAAATATATTTGTAATATAGTGGACATAGATGTAAACGGATGGATTCTACTATATGTCGATTGTAAGTTTCCCCCAAAAATTCAAAAAAAAAAAAAGAAAATTTTGTTTAGCAACTCAGTATTCTTTTTGTTTACTTAAAAAAAATAAAAAAATATGCTTTTGTGGTCGTCATTTTATTTAACTTCTAAGTTATTTGTTTGAATAAAAATTACGATTCACATTTTCTCTTAAAATTCAAAATAAATTTTACTTTATCTGAAAATTAATGTTTGGTTGTGAAAATTTAAAATTTAATTTGGAGTTGCGTTTCAAATTAGAAAATGACTTAAAAATTACTTCAATTACTGAATATATATATATATATATATATATATATATATATATATAGAGTCCGTGTTGTCGTAACTAGTACTATGTAGAAAACATAAAATTGTGGACAATTATGTCACGATCCAAGCCTACACTCTTGACGTGGCCGACACTCGAGAATCATTGTTGGTGCCCAAGCAAACCCTCTGACTGACTACAAGTGAAAGACTAACTCAAGAATACATGAGCATCAAACTGAAAGAAATGCTCAACAAATTTTTTCTAAATCTCAAAACTCATTGAATATGCTGAGTAGGAAACATAAGTTTTAAATAAAACATCTGAAACTGAAAGAATCTCCAAACTATCTATCTCTGAAGCCTCTATTGCATAAAGATGAGTGTCAGGACAAGACCCACGGCTTCTCAAAAACTAATAGTATTCCGGAAGCAAGGAGGCCTCACTCAAAAGCTGACGAGTGGATGAAGTGATCTCAACAGACTTTTGTAGAGAATCCTAAGAACATGTATCTGCATCATTTATTGGTGCAGGTCAAATGAAATTGGTACATTGAATGTATGCGTCAAGCCCCGAGCCTACGTCCTGGACGGGGCCAACACTCGAGAACCATTGCTTGTCCCCAAGCAGACCATTGGCCTGACTCATTACTTAGTGGAAGAATTACTCATCAATATAGGAACTCAATGAAACCTTAACTCATAATGTCTCATAGGTAAAGTAGTTTAAATCAATAATACTCACATGAACATAAGTGTTCAACTCAAAGTCTTTAAAACTGTCACGCACCGAGCCTATACCCTGGGTGGGACTGGCACTCAAGAACCATTGTTGGCCCTAAGCGAACCCTTAGCCTGGCTGAACTCATAGAGGAAGACTTAAATAACGGGAAAATAGTCTCAAAAGGCAAACTCATGGAGCAACTTAGAACGTGTTAAAAGAATATTCAACTAGCCAAGATGGAAACACAAGATTCAACATAAGCCAATAAAAAGATAATGACAAATGAACTAACTAATTGTCTATGAAGCCTATAACAACTGAGATGGACATCGATACAAAACCAACGACATCCTAATGAACTAACTATAATGCAGTAAAAAGGGGTCCTCCGAAAACAAGGAGGCTCACCAACAACTCTGAAGCTCAACTAGAATCAACAAAGCATTGGATACTAAACCTGGTTACCTGTATCTGCATCATAACAACGATGCAGGACAAATGACATCAGTACATTGAATGTACGAGCATGCGAGGGGAATACTAAAATAAGACATAAGCTTAAAAGGAACCGAAGGAACATATCTGGTCTTAACTCAACTCAATTCATTTCAATATAAAGCAATAATGTAAATACAATATAAAGAAATACTTTTAAGACATGGATAACAATTCTGTGCATTGAAAAATACAACAGTAACTCAGGTTGTATGCAAAGATACAATATAAACTCTGTTTATACATAAAAATACAATTAATTCTGTGCATATAAGAATACAAAATACTTCTATGGGAGTTTCTCTAACCTACAACCATCACTTAAGAGCTATGTGATGATACAACGTTTTGCCTCATGCTACCAGGACCATCCTATAACTTGCCAAGGGCATACAACCTAACTACTAAGTGGATCCACTAGTCTATGCTAAAAAGCACTAAGGAATCATTTAAAAAGTATGACCCCTTTTTCAACCCATGATGGCTACATGGTTTATGGGGGCTGGGAGTTGTCTGAACTCTCCCCCATATCGATGCTCAATACTACTCCCAAAGGCTCTCTTGGAAATCATTGTTTCCTTTCTTGCTTAATTGTGAAAGCGTATACTCATTACTGAAAACTAGCTCAAAGACTCTTTTGGAAATAGGTGTTTCCTTTCTTGTTTAAATGTGAAAACATTTACTCTTTGAGAATACATAGTCCCCATATATTCTTTTGAAGAAATGAACTTCATTTGTTACTCTTACTTAACTCAAAACTCAAGTCTTGAAACAAGATTAAAATATTTGCAAAAGACTTCTTGAAAGGACTCTAAGAACTCTCTAGACTTGGCTCATCACTTTCCTTGAATTTGAATTTATGGATTCAAGGTTATGATTCATGTTTATGGATGATTTCTAGATGTTTAGAAGTCATTTAGAGTAGTTAGAATAGAAAGTGTTAGTACGCTTTATAAGGACTTAGACGGGATAAACGACGAAAATCGGGTGGGGAAAGATGACCCGAGCGCGTTCCTGGCGCGCCGTGCCAGCCCTAAAGTACTGGAACCCATTTCTGGTGCACTGCTCGTGCGCTGCCTTAGCCTTCCTGGAGCTAGGGGGCGCAGTGCGCCAACTTTCCCCCAGTCAAACCTGATGAATTTTCCAACTCATTTTCTGATCTTAAATCGATTAAATTTGATTCTTTTTCTCAATTTATCTTTAGATCCAAATACCCAAAACATATACACAAGAAACTAACTCAAAACAACTCTAATAATCAACTCTAAAATCTCAAGAACTCCTCAATCTCATCCCAAATTCAAGAACGAAAGCAATTCAAGAATACAACTCAAGAATATTAAATTCTCAATCTTTTTGGACAAAAATTACACTGAAACAAACATGTTTGGCGCGTGGGTGAACGAACCCAACTCTATGTGAACTCACATACCTCGTAGGATCGAATCCTTGGTGAAATCCGCAATCAATTCCTCAAGAAATCAACGAATCTAGACTTTTTCTTCTCCTTTCTCCTCTTGAGTACCTTTTTTCTAAAACCCTACTGTGATTTTGCAATTGTGTAAACTGAACCAATTCATTTTAGACCTAATTAATTAACTAAAAACGAATTAAAGCAATTGGGTATGGAAAAGACCAAAATACCCTTTTAAAATCCGATTTTGACTTTCCTTATCTAGATAGCCCGACTTCAAATGGGCATATCTCCCTAATACAAACTCGAAAATGAGCAAACTCAGTGGCGTTGGAAATATAATTCAAAGATCTTTCCTATGGTATTTGACAACACTTAGAACTCATCATGATCTAGGAGTAATGATCTTTTGAAGTTGACCCAAAACTCATACTTAGCTTAACTTTGTCAAGCTTTCCAAATTTGATTATTTCCAAAAACAACTTCTTTCTAATTCTAAGTCTTTCTAGTAGTAGGGTGTTACAAAAACATCAACAAGGGAAATATGAAAATGACTTCTCAACTACTACTATCTATTAAGCCTCTAATAACTATGATAGATATGGGGACAAGACCCACGACATCTTAACAAGACTTAAAAGTAAATGTGGATCCCTCCGGAAACAAGGAGGCTCAACAAAGCTAGTTGGAATCCGATAGGATCAACGAAGCACTGGTTGATGATCCTGAATACCTGTATTTGCATCATGCAACTATGCAAGCCAAATGGAGTCAGTATATTGAATGTATGAGCATATAAGGGGAACACTAAAACATAGCAGATAGCTTGAACTTATGGAAAGGAAGACATACTCACCTCGTCTCGTCTAAACTCAACTCAACTCAAGAATACTTAACTCAGCTCAATATGAAGAAATGATAAAAATATGCAATATATAAAGCTTTGTAAATACTAGACAAGAACTTAAAAAAGTTTTAAAAGATTGTAAAAGACTTCTCAAAATGACTCAAAAAAGTTTCTCGAACTTTACTCATAATATTTACTTTGATTTGAAATTAAGATATAAGAGTTATGACTAGGATAAATAGGATCCCTCAATTGTTAGTGAAGACTTAGATAGTTGGTAATAAGAAGAAAGTGAAGACACGACTCAAAGGAACACATACGGGATGAAGAACGGAGGTAGAAGGGGCCTGGCGCCCCTGACACATCAGTGGCGCGCTGCGCAAAACGTCCTCAGTTGACTGGGGCTAGTTTGAGGTGCACTTCTGGTGTAGGGCGCCAGCCTCCCTACCACTACGAGGGTGCGCCGCCTCGGCCAAATTCCAGAACATTGTGACAAATTTTTCTTCTCAATTTTTGGTCCTAATTCATCTATAATCAATTGATTTCTTTCAAACTCCCTTATATTCATAAAGCCAACACAATTAAATGAAAACCCACACAAAATCTCTCAAGAACAACACTCATTCGCAAGATCCTCACCTCAAGAACTCAACAAAACTCCAATGATAAGCAATGAAACACAAAACCTCAAGAACTCCACAAGAATCTCAATATAGAAAATCTCATGGATGAATCAGTAATTGGGAACTCATGGTTGGCGTGAGGGTGAACAAACCCAACACTATAAAAACTTACATACCTTGAAAGAACTAAGTTTTTTGGCGAGAATCCTTAAAACTCGATGAACGCTTGAAACTTTCTCCCATTTTCTCCTCTAAAACTTTGCCCTAACCTTTCAAAAGTTTTTTGGTTGACTAAAACTGATTCCATTCAGTTTATACCCATAAAAGGGTGAAAAAGACGTTCTAGGCTAGTAGGGTAAGGAAAATACCAAAATACCCCTTCTTAAAACGAATGCCTTAACTAGACATGTTGCACTCAAACAATCATATCTCCTTGATATGAACTCAAAATTTAGCAAACTCAGCAGTGTTGGAAAGAGAACTAAAATACCTTTGATTTGATAATTTATGGTCCACCTAAATCATCTTGTACTGAAAGTTATGGTCGTTTGAAGTTGACTCAAAACTCACAATTTAAGAGTAACTTGTACAAATCTCAATTTAGATCTTTCTGAGGTGTTACAGTACACATATATAATATAGCTGAATAACAAATAACTGAATGAAAGGGCTGAAATAGATCTAGATATATACTTAATTGGATTTAAAAAACTAAAAGTGTGAAATATTTAAAACTTTACAAAAATACTTACTGATCTTTGAACTCAACATATTAAGTAATATAATAAAAATACATTTTAAACTACATTTGGAGATTCTCTAACCGACAACCATCACTATTAGCTATGTGATGATACAATGTCTCTCCCACATTGCCAAAACTGTCCTATACCATGCAAGTGTATAGAACCTCTCAAATAAGTGGATCCACTAAGAAATAAGGATTCATCTAAAAAGTATGATTCTGTATCCATGTCAGCAAGACATGGTTTATGAGGATTATGAGTTATCTGAACTTATCCCTATATCGGTGCTCAATACTACTCCCAATAATGTATATACTCATGCTCAAATATATAAAACATACTCTTTCTCTAGTTTGAGATAATTGCTCAAACTATCCTCTTAAAAGAGGTGACTTCTCTGTACTCAATCTTTCTAAAAATTCTTTTACTTTTCTCAAAATAATACTCTCTTTCTTCATGTAAGAATGAAACATTAGGAAATACTTAGCTCAAATCTCTGTTAAAACTTTTTCTCAAACTTCTCTTTACTTTCTCAAAAACTCAGTTTAAAGCAAAATGTTGGCTTTAAATTATTCTCAAAATTTATAACTCAAAATAGGGTTCATGCTGAAATACAGACATGAACGAATCAATTCAAGGATCTCAGTAACAATATAGAAAACTCAATACTCAGAACTCAAGAACTCAAAACTCAACGATACTACTCATCTCAAGAATACCCAATTCATAGATTTCATACTGAATTATAGATATGAACGAATCAACTGAAGAATCTTAATGCATAAATATAGCAATCTAATAATTAGGAATAAAATTTCTAAAAGAATCAGGAACTCAAGAACTTAAAATCAACTTATCTCAAGAATACTCAAATCTAGGGATAGAACCCTAAATTACTCTTTTACTGATTTGAAAGTAGATGTAGGGCGTGAGGACGAACTAGTCCAACATTATGATAGCCTTACATACCTAAAAGAGCAAGATTCTTGAAGAAGAACTTGATTAGAAGCCTTGAAACCCTAGCTTGAAGAAAAAAAATCAAGAAAACCTTTCTTGAAATTCTTGAATTAGTTTCTTGAAATTTCTATGGCAAAAATTATAATTTTCATTAGTGATTCATAATTGCATTGAGGAACTTGAGTTTGAAAGAATGAATTTCTTGGAGAAGGACTTACCTTGAAAAAGAATTTTCAAAAATATTTAAAGAATCTTGAATGGAAGTCTTCTACTTTGATATTTCCTTAGTGTTTAGCCTTAGGGTTTGAGAGAGAAGAAAATGTTGGATTAACATATGAAAATATGTTTGGTTTGAGCCTTTATTTAGGTAAGAATTTTTTTTAGGGTTTTCTTAAAGGTAAAAAGACAAAAATGACTCTTTCTAACATTTTTCCGTCGGCTAATTCGTCACTGCATTGTATCAGGTTACTAAAATGGTCATAGTTTTCTACTTGAACTCATATTGGCGCAAAACAGGTGGCGTTAAAAAGAAGATTCAAATAGCTTTAAGTTGATATGTTGTGAGACACATAACTATTTATAGTCTAAAAGATATGATCGTTTGAAGTTGACCCAAGTAGAATCTTTCATCAAAACTTAATCGGTATGCAAGCTTTCAACTCAACTTTGTGCTAGGGTGTCCTAGTGACATGTATTCATATCCAAATACATACACACTAAATAATTGACCTTTACACATAAAAACAATTAAAAATCACTCGGTACAATCTTATCACAAATGATACCAACACAATATATGATTTGAATATATATATATATATATATATATATATATATATATATATATATATATATATATATATATAGTATAATTTAAGTTTAATTATCAGTCTTAATGATACCAATAATGTATATGATAATGGTTTAGTGTCAATTAAGTGAAAATTATCAATCTTAATGTGGGGAGGGAGGGGGGGGGGGGAGGGTATGGATTGTTATTATTTATGAGAGAATGAGTATTTCTTGAATTACTTTGGGTTTGGATATGAACCTGTAATTTTCTTGGGTTGTATGTTCTATACCAGATAACAGGGTTTATGAAGAAAATTGATAACAATAAAAAAACAAAGGGGAAACTAAGGAAACACCCCATAAAAGCAAAATAATTACAAACATATACCCCTTTACATTCATACCCCCACTAAATAAGTACACTATATACTCCTCTCCCAAACTAATTGTGTTTAATTGATACTAAATAAGTGTCATATACTCTATTAGTATCATTAAGACTGGTAATTTCACTTATTAGCTTTAATGGTACCAATACAATATTATATATATATATATATATATATATATATATATATATATATATATATATATATATATATATATACCCCCACTAAATAAGTACACTATATACTCCTCTCCCAAACTAATTGTGTTTAATTGATACTAAATAAGTGTCATATACTCTGTTAGTATCATTAAGACTGGTAATTTCACTTATCAGCTTTAATGGTACCAATACAATATTATATATATATATATATATATATATATATATATATATATATACCCCCACTAAATAAGTACACTATATACTCCTCTCCCAAACTAATTGTGTTTAACTGATACTAAATAAGTGTCATATACTCTGTTAGTATCATTAAGACTGATAATTTCGCTTATCAGCTTTAATGGTACCAATACAATATTATATATATATATATATATATATATATATTTTATTTTTTTATTTTTTTTTTATTTTTATTTTTATTTTTTTTATTATTATATCATTGACTAATGAATAATTTATAAATAATATTTAGTGGCAAAGAGCAAAAGCAAAAGAAATTGCAGACAATTCAAGTTTCTTCTACCTGTCAATTGGAGAAGGACATAATTAGTTGAGCTAAGATTTTGATATACATTATCTTTAAAAATATCATTCTCTAATATGATCCTCATCCATTCACCAAAAAATTGTGCCAAAGGTAATGTATTTACATTAACGAAGAAAAAAAGTCAAAAAAGAAGAAGGAAATTAAATATGGTTCAATATGAACATATAATTATCTTTAGTTATGTTTTGCGCATTTCTCATATAATAGTTATATTCAAATTTCTTAAAATTTCTAGATATATCTTACTTTCTATCAGTATTGATATTGGTTGGTGTACCACATCGATCAAGTATGGATTTTTTTTTTTTTTATATTATTTGAACAATTTTCAATTTCTGATTTGTCCATTGGACTTGAGTCAGGCCTAATGTTCATTTTTTATTTCGATATTGTTGAATGAACATTGGGTTAAACTCAAGTTCAACCGAAAATTCAATGATTTAACTTGTCAAGTCATATTAAAGGATTCAGATATCTGATCCCTCATCGATGTGGAATATCATCTTCATAACCAACTAACAAAACATTTATTTGATCGTTTAGAAAATATTTCATCCAATATTTTTTCTTATTCAGTATATTAATGATACATGTTATTTAGTTATCTCTTTCAAAGTAAATTAATGCAGTGATATACAAATTATTATAAAATTGTAACATGTTTGTTTTTATTGAGCTTGGGTCTACTGATAATTCATATACCTCTTCTTTTCGGTATTTAAAAATATAGTTCTTAAATCTATTCATGATCCGAGCCTACACTCTAGATGTGGTTGGCACTCGAGAACCATTGTTGGTCCCCAATCGAACCCTCATCTTGGCTGGCTACAACCGGAAGACGAACTCAAGCATATAAAAACTTAAATCTGAAATAAATTCAAGAAACTCGAATACTCAACCTTTTTAAAAGTTTGTACAATACTCAAAATAAAAGTAAATACATAAACTCCTCAACTCTGTGTATCTATAAAGCCTCTACTATTATTGAAGGATATCGGGGCAAGACCCACTACATCTCAAAACTACAAACTGTAAGATAAAAGTGAAGTCCTCTGAAATATAAGAAGGCTCACCAAAGCTGACTGGAATATCACATGACCTCAACGAAACGCCTATTAATGATCCTCAATACTTGTATCTGCATCATGAAATGATGCAGGCCAAATGACTCAGTACGTGGAATGTACGAGCATGTAAGGGGAATTCTAAAGCATAAACATAGGCTTGCATTTGATAAAAAGGAAACATACTTACCTCTTCTCAACTCACTCAACTCAACTCAACTCAAGAATAAGATACTCAACTCAAAGATTAGATACTCAACCCAAAGATATGATACTCAACTCAAAGGTACTCAACTCAAGATACTTAACTCTGGATACTCAACTCAAGATAAAGCAACAATAAAAGGTTCGATTTATGGAAAAATTTAAAAATAGTAGAAAACAACTCAATGTATTGAAAAAAATACAATAGTAACTCAATTTGTATGCAAGGATACAAGATAAACTCTTCTTGTATATGAAAATACAAATTAAACTCTATGTATATAAGAATACAAAATATCTCTGTTGGGAGTTTCTCTAATCGACAACCATCACTATGAGCTATGTGATGATACAGTGTCTCGCCTATGTTGCTAGAGCTGTCCTATACTTTGCCAGGGTATAAGACCTACTACTAAGTGGATCCACTAGTCTATGCTAAAAAACATAGAGGAATCATCTAAAAAGTATGACCATTTCTACCCAAAGGTAATGTATTTACATTAACGAAGAAAAAAAGTCAAAAAAGAAGAAGGAAATTAAATATGGTTCAATATGAACATATAATTATCTTTAGTTATGTTTTGCGCATTTCTCATATAATAGTTATATTCAAATTTCTTAAAATTTCTAGATATATCTTACTTTCTATCAGTATTGATATTGGTTGGTGTACCACATCGATCAAGTATGGATTTTTTTTTTTTTATATTATTTGAACAATTTTCAATTTCTGATTTGTCCATTGGACTTGAGTCAGGCCTAATGTTCATTTTTTATTTCGATATTGTTGAATGAACATTGGGTTAAACTCAAGTTCAACCGAAAATTCAATGATTTAACTTGTCAAGTCATATTAAAGGATTCAGATATCTGATCCCTCATCGATGTGGAATATCATCTTCATAACCAACTAACAAAACATTTATTTGATCGTTTAGAAAATATTTCATCCAATATTTTTTCTTATTCAGTATATTAATGATACATGTTATTTAGTTATCTCTTTCAAAGTAAATTAATGCAGTGATATACAAATTATTATAAAATTGTAACATGTTTGTTTTTATTGAGCTTGGGTCTACTGATAATTCATATACCTCTTCTTTTCGGTATTTAAAAATATAGTTCTTAAATCTATTCATGATCCGAGCCTACACTCTAGATGTGGTTGGCACTCGAGAACCATTGTTGGTCCCCAATCGAACCCTCATCTTGGCTGGCTACAACCGGAAGACGAACTCAAGCATATAAAAACTTAAATCTGAAATAAATTCAAGAAACTCGAATACTCAACCTTTTTAAAAGTTTGTACAATACTCAAAATAAAAGTAAATACATAAACTCCTCAACTCTGTGTATCTATAAAGCCTCTACTATTATTGAAGGATATCGGGGCAAGACCCACTACATCTCAAAACTACAAACTGTAAGATAAAAGTGAAGTCCTCTGAAATATAAGAAGGCTCACCAAAGCTGACTGGAATATCACATGACCTCAACGAAACGCCTATTAATGATCCTCAATACTTGTATCTGCATCATGAAATGATGCAGGCCAAATGACTCAGTACGTGGAATGTACGAGCATGTAAGGGGAATTCTAAAGCATAAACATAGGCTTGCATTTGATAAAAAGGAAACATACTTACCTCTTCTCAACTCACTCAACTCAACTCAACTCAAGAATAAGATACTCAACTCAAAGATTAGATACTCAACCCAAAGATATGATACTCAACTCAAAGGTACTCAACTCAAGATACTTAACTCTGGATACTCAACTCAAGATAAAGCAACAATAAAAGGTTCGATTTATGGAAAAATTTAAAAATAGTAGAAAACAACTCAATGTATTGAAAAAAATACAATAGTAACTCAATTTGTATGCAAGGATACAAGATAAACTCTTCTTGTATATGAAAATACAAATTAAACTCTATGTATATAAGAATACAAAATATCTCTGTTGGGAGTTTCTCTAATCGACAACCATCACTATGAGCTATGTGATGATACAGTGTCTCGCCTATGTTGCTAGAGCTGTCCTATACTTTGCCAGGGTATAAGACCTACTACTAAGTGGATCCACTAGTCTATGCTAAAAAACATAGAGGAATCATCTAAAAAGTATGACCATTTCTACCCAAAGGTAATGTATTTACATTAACGAAGAAAAAAAGTCAAAAAAGAAGAAGGAAATTAAATATGGTTCAATATGAACATATAATTATCTTTAGTTATGTTTTGCGCATTTCTCATATAATAGTTATATTCAAATTTCTTAAAATTTCTAGATATATCTTACTTTCTATCAGTATTGATATTGGTTGGTGTACCACATCGATCAAGTATGGATTTTTTTTTTTTTTATATTATTTGAACAATTTTCAATTTCTGATTTGTCCATTGGACTTGAGTCAGGCCTAATGTTCATTTTTTATTTCGATATTGTTGAATGAACATTGGGTTAAACTCAAGTTCAACCGAAAATTCAATGATTTAACTTGTCAAGTCATATTAAAGGATTCAGATATCTGATCCCTCATCGATGTGGAATATCATCTTCATAACCAACTAACAAAACATTTATTTGATCGTTTAGAAAATATTTCATCCAATATTTTTTCTTATTCAGTATATTAATGATACATGTTATTTAGTTATCTCTTTCAAAGTAAATTAATGCAGTGATATACAAATTATTATAAAATTGTAACATGTTTGTTTTTATTGAGCTTGGGTCTACTGATAATTCATATACCTCTTCTTTTCGGTATTTAAAAATATAGTTCTTAAATCTATTCATGATCCGAGCCTACACTCTAGATGTGGTTGGCACTCGAGAACCATTGTTGGTCCCCAATCGAACCCTCATCTTGGCTGGCTACAACCGGAAGACGAACTCAAGCATATAAAAACTTAAATCTGAAATAAATTCAAGAAACTCGAATACTCAACCTTTTTAAAAGTTTGTACAATACTCAAAATAAAAGTAAATACATAAACTCCTCAACTCTGTGTATCTATAAAGCCTCTACTATTATTGAAGGATATCGGGGCAAGACCCACTACATCTCAAAACTACAAACTGTAAGATAAAAGTGAAGTCCTCTGAAATATAAGAAGGCTCACCAAAGCTGACTGGAATATCACATGACCTCAACGAAACGCCTATTAATGATCCTCAATACTTGTATCTGCATCATGAAATGATGCAGGCCAAATGACTCAGTACGTGGAATGTACGAGCATGTAAGGGGAATTCTAAAGCATAAACATAGGCTTGCATTTGATAAAAAGGAAACATACTTACCTCTTCTCAACTCACTCAACTCAACTCAACTCAAGAATAAGATACTCAACTCAAAGATTAGATACTCAACCCAAAGATATGATACTCAACTCAAAGGTACTCAACTCAAGATACTTAACTCTGGATACTCAACTCAAGATAAAGCAACAATAAAAGGTTCGATTTATGGAAAAATTTAAAAATAGTAGAAAACAACTCAATGTATTGAAAAAAATACAATAGTAACTCAATTTGTATGCAAGGATACAAGATAAACTCTTCTTGTATATGAAAATACAAATTAAACTCTATGTATATAAGAATACAAAATATCTCTGTTGGGAGTTTCTCTAATCGACAACCATCACTATGAGCTATGTGATGATACAGTGTCTCGCCTATGTTGCTAGAGCTGTCCTATACTTTGCCAGGGTATAAGACCTACTACTAAGTGGATCCACTAGTCTATGCTAAAAAACATAGAGGAATCATCTAAAAAGTATGACCATTTCTACCCAAGTTGGCTACATGGTTTATGGGGGCTGTAATTTATCTGAACTCTCCCCCATATTGGGGCTCAATACTACTCCCACAATGTACTAGCTCATATGTTTAAAAACATAAATTTTTCTGTGATTTGAGATTATTACTCAAAAATCTTTCTCTTAAAAGAGATGGTACTCAAACTGCTCAAAACTCTTTTGAAAATCTCAGTTTCCTCTCATCTTAAATGTGAAAACATTTATTCTTGGGAATACTTAGTTCCCATATGTCATTTTAAAGAAAATGAACTCAACTCTTCTCTTTCTCAAAAACATTTCAAAATCATATTATAATATGATCATTGATGACTTGGGAAGTCATGCTGCATAAACATTGATGGTATGTCTAGATAACATACTGCTCATACATTGATGACATACTAGATTGTCATACTAATCATGTTTTAGAAAATTCTTTTCTCAAAACTCATTTTTACTTTCTCAAAGCTCAGTTTAAGAACTCAAGTGTTGGCTTTAAAAAGATTTTTAAAACTTATAACTCAAATCATAGGGTTCATGTGGAATTATGAACATGAACGACTCAACTCAGGGATCTTAACATCAATAAAGAACCTCAGTCCTCATAACTCAAGACTCAATGATACTACTTATCTCATGACTGCTCGACTCATAGGGTTTATGCAGAATTATGGGCAAGAACAACTCAACTCAAGGGCTTCATGGGTAACATGTATTTGTCCCATAAGTAGGAATATAATCTCAAAAGGATTAGAAACTCAATGCTCAAAGATTTAGAACTCGAAGATACTACTCCTCTCTAAGATGCTTATTGTATGAAGTTCATGCAGAATTTATGGGCATGAACGACTCTACTCGAGGGTCTACATAACAATATGGAAATCATGTATATGACTCTTCTCATTCTCATACTTACTTCCACAAAACTTAGTTTAAAATTCAAGTGTTGGCATTGAAAAAGTTCTCAAGATAACTTAAAATAGGGTTCATGCTGAATTATAGACATGAACAAATCAACTCAAGGATCTCAATAAAAATATAGAAACTCAACACTTAGGAATATAATTTCAAAAAGAATCTTGAACTCAAGAACTTAAAATCAATTCATCTCAAGAATACTCAAATCTAGGGGTAGAATCCTAGATTACTCTTTTACTAATTTGAAAGTAGATGTAGGGCATCATGACGAACTAGTCCAATACTATGATAATCTTACATACCTGGAAGAAAAAGGTTCTTGAAGAATCTTGAAGAAGAACTTGATTAGAAGCCTTGAAACCCTAGCTTGAAAGTAAACGATCAAGAAAACCTTTCTTGAGATTCTTGAATTAGTTTCTTGAAATCTCTATGGCCAAGAATTATTATTTTAATTAGTGATTCATAATTGTATGGAGGAATGTGAGTTGAAAAGAATGGTATTCTTGTAGAAAGACTTACTTTAAAGAAGAATATTGAAAAAAGATTGAAAGAATCTTGAATGGATTATTTTACTTTGATTTTTCCTTAGGGTTTTGCCCTAGTATTTGAGATAGAAGAGAATGATGGATTAAAATATGAATATCTGATTGTTTTGAGTCTTTTATCAGTCAAGAAATTTGTTTAGTGTTTTCTTGGAGGTAAAAATACAAAAACAATCATTTTTAATGTTTTCCCGTTGGCTAATTCGTAGTAGCACCGTATCAGGTTACTAAAATAGTCATAACTTCTTACTCAGAAACTAGATTGACATGAAGTTGGTGACATTGGAAAGTAGATTCAAATACCTTTAATTTGATAGGTTATGGCCCACATAACTCTTTATATTCTTCTAAGAGATATAGTCGTTTGAAGTTGACCCAAGTAGAATCTCACATCAAAACTTAATCGATAAGGAAACTTCAAGAACACTTATCAAGAACTCGTCAAGAAATTAAATTTCTCAATATTTATGGATAGATTTGCAAAAGAAACTCATGATTGGCATGTGGGTGAACAAACCCAACACTATGGAAGCTTACATACCTCAAAGAACTAGGTTCTTGGCGAAATGTTGAATTTCTTGAATGCATGCTTGAAACTTTGAACTTTTTCTCCTCTTGAATCTTCTCTCTAAAACCCTAAACACTTTTGGGGATGAATGAACTGATTCTAACCAGTTTAGACCCTTAATTGGGTGTAATTTGCGTTTAGAATAAGTGGGGTAAGGAAAAGACTAAAATACCCCTCTTATTTTTGGGTAATTTTACTTAATTAGACAACCTAACTTCAAAAGGGAATATCTCCCTCATACGAGCTCCAAAATTAGCAATCGGTGGCATTGGAAAGAGGACTCAGAAATCTTTCATTTGATATCTTATGGATCTCCTAACTCATCATGTTCTAAAAGTTATGGTCGTTTGAAGTTGACCCGAAATTTAAAAGCACTAAGGAATGACTTGAATGAATTCTCATTAATTCTTTTGGGAACTCAAGGTGCTATATCTAGTGACCTGATCTTAATACTTAAGAAAATTTAAATTACTTGGTAAATTTCTACTCATAACAAAGAATGGTTCGAGTCTTAGTTCAAAAATATTTCTGGGGTGTTACAAATCTGCACTGTGATTTAACAATATATTTCTTTAGGATGCTATAATTGTCTCTTTTACCTTTTTCTATTCAATTTGATACTCTTTCTAACAGATGCAATCAACTCAGAAATCTCCGATTTATCAGGTGTTATGGTAATTTTGCTAGAGGTTTGACTATAACTGCAAAGAAATTTCCATTGTTAGAAGAATTGAGACATTTACTACACATCAATTACTGTAGGTGATGTAGAAAGTGTTACTGAAGATGATGCAAAAAGTGTTGGTCGTTCTTACCCACTACTCAAGTCTCTTATATTAAATGAAAATTCATTTCATTTAGTGGGATCTCCAGCATCAGAAGATAACAATAAAGCTCTAACGACTGCCAAAAATATGTATGAATTGTGATCCTTTCATTTTGTACAAATAACATGACATATGAAGGATGCAAGCAATATTTGAAGGTTGTCCAAATTTTGAATCGCCTAACTTGTGGTTCTACTAGTTATTGTGTCGCTCTTGAAAATGTTTTAATGGGTAGTTATATGGGTAAAAAATGTTCATTCATTAAAGAAAGAAAAATGGTAGGGGGCTAGTAGGGGAGTGGAGTGGTAAAAAAACTTAATTTTTTTTATATAAAAAAAGTTCAATTTCTTTTTACATTTTTTGGGATTATGTGGGGGATGGGGGTTGGTAGGGGTGGGGTGGTAGAAAAAACTTCAACATAATTTAATTCTTTTTATAAAAAAGAATTTTTTTTTTCATTTCATTTCGGATTTGGGTGGGGGGGGGGGGGGGGGGAGGATTCTGGTAGGGTGGTAAGGAAAACTTCAAAATTTTTAAAACTTTTAAAATAATTTTTTTTTATATTACATTATCGAGGGGGGGGGGGGGTAGGGGTGTGCATCAGTCGGTTTATGTATTATCAGTTCGGTTTATCAGTTTTTGATTTTTAAATATCCAAATTCATTCTACACTAAAGAATTGACCTTTACACATAAGAACAATTAAAAATCACTTGGTACAATCTTATCACAAATGAAGAATGTTTCGAGTATTAACTTAGAAATTTTTGTGATGTTACAAACTAAGGACAATTTTAAAATTCATCATCATATAAGAGCAAAATAGTAATTATCTAGTTAGCGTTAAAAAATCTAGAATGATTCAATTTGATTTTCTTACCATTTCAATTTGATCTTTTTGGTTACATTCTACTTATTTACTAGTAAAATTATCCACGCTTCGCGCGAAAATTTAATATCACATAATTTATAAATAATACTTACAATCTATTGGTCATTAAAATTAAAACACTGTATTATCTTATATGCAAGACTACGTAGTAACAAACATGAATAACGTAAAGGAAAATAATAATTATAACATCATATCAATTTGAATTTATAATGTATCCTTTTGCCTCCAGGAAGTATTACTATTTGATATTTATGGGAAATTAGGTGAACATCAACGTGAGATATTAAATTTATAATAAATAAATAGTATTTATATGTACTAACAAATACTTCTAACAATAACTTTGCACAAACATAAACAACAAAGTTTGAAACATGTACTAAAAAGCAACAATTAATACCATAAACATAAATTAATGATTGTAAAAAAATAATAATTAGGATTTATAACAATAGAATGAAATAGAAAGGAAATAATTGAGTCCACTGAATGCACAATGTCCTCTTAAGGAAATTTTTCCCCTCTAGTACCCGAGGATTAATGGAATAAATCCTCTCAGGATGGAACGATTTTATTCACAAGAATATTGATACAAAAATAATGGTGTCAGTGAGCCATTCAACAGGAGCAAAATACTTGAATATTTAATTGCGAAGAAGAAGAAGAAGAAGAAGAATAAGAAGTTCAGAATTTTTGTTGTTTTGAAATGAGAGGAAATCCCTCTATTTATAGACAATAAAGGATAGTGTGAACGAATGCTTATTGTGCCTTATCGGAAATGTCACAACTCTTTGAAAAGTTACAACTATTCGGAAAGGTCAGAACGTTTCATAAAAGTCACAATTTTTTATAAAAGTCATAATTCGTCATAAAAGTCACAACTCTTCATAAAAGTCACAACTTTACATAAAAGTCACATCTTTTCATGAAAGGGATGACTATTTTTGGGTAACTCTTAATAAAAGCCGCAACTCTTCATAAAAGTCATAACTTTTCATAAAAGTTGCATCTTTTCATGAAAGGGGAAGACTATTTTTGGAAATAAATAAATTTAAAAGGAAATTTTAGCTTGTGGTGGCGCCACGTAGGTAGGCCTAGGGGTCTCTTTTATATAAATATATGATTTATTTTAAATTTTGGTATACATTTATTAGATATGTTTATAAATTTCGAGTTCTCTCCATCTTTTTATGTGACATTTCAATATTTAGTTAGTTTTTCTCTTCAAAAATTTTCAAGACTATTTTCATTAGGGGAAACTAAGCAAATACTCCATAAAAGCAAAATAATTACAAACACTTACCCCTTTTAATTCATACGACACTAAATAACTACATTATATACCCGCCCCTCGCCCCCAAACTGATTTCCCCTAACTAATAATTAATAAGTATCATATTTTGTATTAGTATTATTAAGACTGATAATTTTGCTTAATTGATACAAAATCAGTATATATATACTTAATTAAGAGTATATGTATACTTTTATAGTATCATTGACTAATGAGTAATTTCTGAACAAGAAACATTAATGATACCAATATATATATATATATATATATATATATATATATATATATATATATATATATATATATATATATATATATATATATATATCTAGTATGAGTTAAGTTTAATTATCAACTTTAATGATACCAATACAATATATGATACTAATTTAGTGTCAGTTACGTGAAAATTATCAGCCTTAAGGAGGGGGTGGGGTATGGGCTGTAATTATTTATGAGAGAATGGATATTTCTTGAATTACTTTGGGTTTAACATGTAATTATTTTGGGTTGTATGTTCTATCCCAAATAATAAAGCTTATGAAGAAAATTGATAACAATTAAAAAAAAAAAAAGGGGGGGGGGGGGGGGGACTAAGTAAATACCCATAAAAGCAAAATAATTACAAATATATACCCCTTTACATTCATACCCCCACTAAATAATTACACTAGATACCCCCCCCCCCCCCACCCTTACAAACTTATTGCACCTAACTGATACTAAATAAGTGTCATATACTCTGTTAATATCCTTAAGGCTGGTAATTTTACTTAATTGATACAATAGTAGTATGGATATATGTATACTAGTTTCATGGCATGCGTGTATCGTATCATATATTATACGATATGGTAAAATTGAATTAATATTACTAAATTAAAGAATTTTAGTAAATAATTCTAATTGAAATAACACAGAAAAAGAGCTTTTAAATGATTAATACATATTATCATAGATTTACTTGTTTTTTTTTAAAATCAAAATGACTAGATATCATTGAAATATTTCAAAATACATTCAAAGTTTAAATATGGGGAGAAGCTGACATTTCTTTAGTAGTATTATTTTTTACTTCACTCAATTTTGTAAAATAATTTAACCAATAAAATAGAAAAAATATATCTATATAAAAAGGGTCACCAATAGCCCTTTTCTCTTGAGGTTATGACCATAAATGATGGACACCATCTAATTATAATTTTTATCTTAAATATTCATACTTGAAATTTACTATGTGTATGATACTAATAGCGATTATCATAAATATTTCAATAATTTATCTTTATATGTAATATTATTTTATAAAATATTATTACATAATTAATATTTGAGTAAGACAATCATATAGTTGTAATTTTACAAAAATATGTAGTTTTATAGTGCATGTCAACATTGTTATAAGTAGAATGTTAAAGACACAAAAAAATAAAACATAAAAAATAGTTCTACAGAAAATTAGGTCGTTACAGTCAAATGTTGTTATACTGAATGCTGATTAAATAGAGTTTTGAGTGTATGTCTAATATTTAGCTTGACCAATTCTTTGTTTTTCATATATATATTTTAGCAGCATAATTTAATGTTAATTTATGAAAAAATCACATATGGTGAAAAATATTTCATTTCTTTAAGTTTCCACCTTTTCTTTGCGGAATTGTAGTCTTCTCCTTTTTTTTGCCACATACATATCATATAATTGTTGTCTAATGAAAGTATCAAATGTCACGACCTGAGCATACACCGGCACTCTAGAACCATTGCTGGTCCCCAACCAAACCCTCATTCTGACTGACTACGAGCGGAAGACTAACTTAACCATACATAAGCATCAAATTGAAAGAAACTTTTAAAAACAATTTATTGAATCTCAAAAGTTTGTTGAATATACTTAGTATGAAACATAAGTTTTAAATAAAATATCCGAAACTCAAAGACTCTCCAAAATTGTCTATCTATGAAGCCTATACTATTAAGGAAGGATGTTGGGATAAGACCCATTACACCTCAAAACTACTAACGGGAAAGTAACTGTGAAGTCCTCTGGAATACAAGGAGGTTCACCAAAGCTAACTAGAGTGTAGAATGATATCAACGAAGCGTCTGTTGATAATCATGAACACCTATATATGCATCATAAAAGAATGCAGGTCGAATGATATCAGTACATGGGATGTACGAGTATGTAATATAGCTGAGTAAGCAAATAAATGTACTGAATGACTGAAAGTAACTCAACTGAATCAATACATGAACATGAAGCGAAAACCATTTAAGTTTTATAATAAAATATACAATGAAAGCAACATGAAAATAATATACTTTACTTGTGGGGAGTTTCTCTAACCGACAACCATTACTATGAGTCTAGCAATGATACAACGTTCGGCTGCACATTGCAAGGGCCCATCCTATACCTTGCATGGTGTATAGGATGATATCGTGACTATGGATCCATCTAATTGGCCTTCTTAGAGGCAGTGAGGAGTGCATGAAGAATCAATGCTATCTTATCTTACGCTGGCTACGTAGTTCTATGGGACTTTCAAATCATACAAGACTCTAACCCAAGTCGATGCTTGATACTACTCCCAAAATAATTAATATAACTTTGTGCTCAATTCACCCATTACAAAGAATGAGCTTCTTACATTACTTGAAATACTTTTCAAAACATGAGACGTGTTTACCTTCTTGAAAACATGCACTTTTGAACTTATCTTTCAAGTTCAATAATTAACATAGGTACATATGTATATATATGAATAAAATAGCATTAGAAACACTTAAGTCTTTCTGAAATAGAGCTTTTAAACTTTTTTCTCAAAAATCATCTATACTTTGTCAAAAACTCAATTTAAAACTCAAGTGTTGGCATTGAAAAACTTCTCAAGACTTATAACTCAAAATAGGGTTCATGCTGAATTAAAGACATGAACAAATCAACTCAAGAATCTCAATAACAATATAGAAACTCAATAATTAGGAATATAATTTTTAAATGAAACATGAACTCAATAACTCAAATCAACTTATCTCAAGAATACTCAAATCTAGGGGTAGAATCCTAGATTTCACTTTTAGTGATTGGAAAGAAGATGTAGGGTGTGAGGATGAACTAGTCCAACACTATGATAGCCTTACATACCTGAAAGAACAAGGTTCTTGAAGAATCTTTAAGAAGAACTTGATTAGAAGCCTTGAAACCCTAGCTTTAAGGTAAACAATCAAGAAAATCTTTCTTGAGATTCTTGAATTAGTTTCTTGAAATCTCTATGACCAAGATGTATGATTTTTATTAGTGATTCATAGTTGTATGGCAGAATTTAAGTTGGAAAGAATGAAATTCATTGAGAAGGACTTACTTTTAAGAAGAATCATGAAAAAGATTGAAAGAATATTGAAAAACATTGAAGGAATCTTGAAAAAGATTGAAAGAATCTTGAATGAAATCTTCTACTTTGATTTTTCCTTAGGGTTTTCCCCTAGGGTTTGAGAGGGAAGAGAATGAGATGGATTAAAAGATGAAAATCTAATTGTTTTGTGCCTTATATTAGTCAAGAAATTCGCTTAGGATTTTCTTGGAGGTAAAAACACAAAAAGACCCTTTTTAATGTTTTCCTGTCGGCTAATTTGTCACTACACTATATCAGTTACTAAAATGGTCATAACCTTTTACTCAGAAATGGGATTGACACAAAATTGGTGGAATTGGAAAGAGAATTCAAATACTATTAATTTTATAGGTTATGGGCCATGTAACTCTTTATATTCTAAGATATATGGTAGTTTTAAGTTGATCTAAGTAAAATCTTACGTGAAAACTTAATCGGTAAAAAATCATTCAACTCAACTTTGTGCTAGGAGTTTTTAGTGACCTTAATTGATATCCAAAATCATTTTGACATTGAAGAATTTACCTTAAAACCTAAGAAAAATTAAGAGTCTTTCAATACGACCTTATACGCAATTCAAGAATGGTTTAGGCTTAACTTAGAAATTTTCGAGGTGTTACAGTATCTCCCCCTTGGGATCATTCGTCCTCAAATGACGGTTAAACTGAGAATGGAGGGGAATATAGTTACTATCACTAAATCTCTTGACTTTTGAGCTTTCCTACTAACATAGGTTGAACTGATTGATACTAATAGTTTTGAAAGTGGACAAGAGCACATAAGTCAAGAACGATATGAGTTTGAACATAGTCACAATCTATCTGAAATTATTTGACATAAAGCTAGGATATCTGGGCAGGAATTAAGAATATGAGTGATGTAACATAATGTTGCTAGCCTTCGAAAGTAAATCATGAATTTGCAAGACTGAGCATATTATGAGACATGATTGCTTATATGAATAGGTTCATAGCATGGGACTGATATCCACAATTTTATGAAGTAAGATTGAGATCAATGGGATAAAGTCTTTGCTCCTCATTCTGAAAACTGAGCATAGATGTGAATCTCTCTGAAGTGTATGAGCATAGGTCATGAACAAAATTCTGATATAAGAAACATCATCATGATGTTGAAATAACTGAACTTTGAGGAATACACTATAGTATGAATGAATAGATGTACCTTAAAAAAACTCTTTCGGAAGACATCATTATCTCACTCTCAACACTTGACTTTGTTTCTTATCTTACCATCTCTCCCTTAGGTCTAAAGATAACAATTGAAAGCTATGGGTCTATTCCATCATATCTACACTGGTCTACATTCCCTTTACTCTAATACTCAAGAAAGACTTATCTAATGGATATTGAACTCTCCATAAGCAGGTACTAAGACTCCTTTTAAGACCTATTTCTAATATTCTTCTATTAACCCCTTTTCATTGGCTTATAAGGTTGCTTCATCTACCTCTTAAGGAAAAATAAAAATGCTTACATCATCCTATTCCACATTGACAACTCCAATATACTATCTAGGCATGCATGGAAAATCATTAACTTAATTAGAACCTCGTCTGATTACATACAATCTCAGTACACCTCTTAATGCTCTTGTTACTCTTATGACTTAGCCACACTTCACTACCCTTATCTTAAAAGTTAGGATCTCTCACTTATACCTCTCATATTCATTGCAGCTAACATCTCAATTTCTCACCTACTCTATGTCAAGTCTACGAGATCAGATCTCAAGACTAACATCATCATCCTCATGTTGCCATTCTTTTGATCACGAGGCTTATCTCAGATTCAAGCTTAATGTTTATTACTAAACCCGGATATTAATATTATTGATCGCTTACTATAACAACTTACAACTACTAGATAAAATTAAGAAACACACGTCCACTAAAATCTCATGACAAGTGGTCAATCTTTATCTCTCTGTCTACATACTTACGAATTATCATCACATTCAATTTTACGACTTATGTACTATTTACTCATTCACTATACATCATTGCCTAATTAGTTCTATAACACCTTGAATATTATGGGCTCTACCTCAAAAATCATAAGCCTGGCTAAGATCTATCACCTCATGCATATTGTTGCTCTTCTATTCAACACCTACACTTGGTTGTTACTAACACAATGACACATCATCATAACCTCCCTTCTAGTTAAAGTATAATCTAACTCATCCTAACTAGTAACTCTTACTATACCTCATATCATGCAATCTACATAGACTCATCACTTCTTAGTCTACCTATAAGGGAAAACTCTGCATCAATAAATTATTGGGTGAATGACTGCAATAACATAATTTTCCTTATCATTATCTCTCTTTCTTAGATTACTCACCCTCTGCATGTATTCTTCTAACTCTGGGCAGTTTTACTACTACTGCTTATAACATCATAAGCTATACTATCTTTTCGGGTGAAAATACTACCCAAGCTCTAAAACACACTTCCTCTTAAGGGTCTTAACTTAAACAAGGTTTAAAGAATAGAGTCTAGGAGTATATCTCGCTTTTAGCTCGAACACACGATTCATACGAATAAGAGTGCATTGTTGTGAATCTCAACACTTAAGCTAACTCATGGGCTTCTCTCAAGCCCCTTTACATTCTCATGACTTCCTCAAGACTTTTGTTGGGATTACTCATTGTATGGAATTGTCTTTGCTTTTCAACTACCTTGAGTATGAGGGGTATTCAAATGAATATGAGAAATGCACGAGTGTGAATAATTTCCTTATGACATAAATTTATGGCACGATTTAGAGTATAAAAGAAGGGAAACTTTTCTAAAATGTCTGTAGTCACTCATTTATAGAAGTGGGGCCATCATAACCATATATAAGATCCTACTGACATGGCTTCATAGACACCATAGGACACTTAAACTCTGTGCTCTAATACCAAGTTTGTCACAACTGGAGCCTATTCCCTGAACATGGTCCGCATTCAAGAAGCATTGTTGATCTACAAGCGAACCGTCATCCTAGGTGAATACAAGCGGAAGACTAACTTGAGCATACATAAGAATCAAATAAAAAAAAACGTTTAAAAATAGTTTATTGAATCTCAAAACATTGATGAATATACTTAGTATGAAACATAAGTTTTAAATAAAATATCTCAAACTGAAAGACTCTCCAAAATTGTCTATCTATGAAACTTCTACTATTAAGGAAGGATGTAAGGAAAAGACCCATTACACCTCAAAACTACTAATTGGAAAGTAATTTTGAAGTCCTCTGGAATACAAGGAAGCTCAACAAAGATAACTAGAGTGTAGAATGATCTCAACGAAGCGTCTATTGATAATCATGAACACCTATATCTGAGTAAACAAATTACTGAACTAAATGACTGAAAGGAACTCAATTGAATCAATACATGAACTTGAAGCAAAAGCAATTTAAGATGTATAATGAAATATACAATGAAAGCAACATGAAAATAATATACTTTCTTATGGAGAGTTTCTCTAACCGACAACAATTACTATGAGCCTAACAATGATACAACGTCTTGCCACACGTTGCAAGGGTCCATCCTATACCTTTTCGAGGGTATAGGATGATATCATCACTATGAATTCATCTAATTGGCTTTCTCAAAGGCAGTGAGGAGTCGCATGAAAAATCAATGCTATCTTATCCTACGCTGGCTATGTAGTTCTATGTAACAACCCATAATTTTTTTTGAATTGAGACTCAAACAATCTTTCATTGTGAGTAGGATTTTACAGAGGAAATTAAAATTTATTGAATGTTAAGGTCACTAGATGTAACACCTTGAGTTCCAAGAAGAACTAAAGAGAGTTCATTCAAGTTATTCTTAGGTTCTTCTATGTTTTGGGTCAACTTCAAATGACCATAACCTTTAGTACATGATGAGTTAGGTGTGCCATGAGGTGGAAGATTAAAGTTCTTTGAATTATAGTTCCAATGCCACCGATTTTGCAAAGTTTAGAGGTCGGATAAGTGAGATATGTCCTTTTGAAGTCAGGTTGTCCAGTTAAGGAAAGTTACCTGAAAATAGTAAGGGGTATTTTGGTCTTTTCCTTACCAAATCAGATTTAATTCATTTTAGTAAGGTTTTAAGGGTCTAATCCTATTAGGTTCAGTTTTATAATATTAATATATGACTAGGGTTTTAGTTGAGAGTTCAAGAAGAGAAAATAAGAGAGGATCGAAGCGTTCGTAGAGAGTCTTGCGTTTTGTTGCGGATTTTTGCGATAGGTTTAATCCCTAATAGGTTTGTAAACTTCCATAGGGTTGAGTTTGTTCACCCACAAGCTAATCATGTTATTTTCAGCGAAATTGCATTCTTGAAGTTGAAAGATTAGAGTTCTTGATAAGTGTTCTTGAAGTTCATTCTCTAAATCTTGTTTTATTGGGGTTTTGATGATTTCTTGAGATGAAAGTGAGTGTTTTAAGGGCTGTATTGAGTATATTAGAGTGTACTTATGTTAAATAATTGAATCTAAGTGATTGGGGAAGAAATGTTCGATTCTACGCAAGTTAGGGTGAGAAAACAAGCAAAGAAATTCATCGGGTTTTCTGGGTTGGGGTCTAGTGCGTTGCTCTGGATAGTATGCCCCAAATCATGTTCTGAAGTTTAGGCCACTTAGTGCGCCAGGATCGCCTGCCTCGTCCAGTTTGCAATCAGTTGCTCCATTTGAGTTCTTTTAAAGTGTACCTTCACTCCTTTTTTATTCTAAACACTCTAAACTACTTCTAAACACCTAGAAATCATTCCTAACATGATCATAACCTTGAATTCATCATTCAAATTCAAGGTAGAGTTAAGAGTTAAGTCTTGAGAATTCTTTCAAACATTCAAGAAAGTCCCTTTGAGTCCTTTTGAAGAATCTTCTACAACTTCTAGTAACTTGTTGCAAGACTCAAACAATTGAGTATGAGGAATAGGAGAATGTATTCATGAGTCTACTTTGTCATCATGAGATCCTTTATATCATGAAACATAACTCTTGAAATCATAATTCACATTCAGGAGAGAGTTTAGAGTAGAGTTCAAGAAAGCCTTTGAGTTCAATTGTGAATCCTTTGAGATCCATCATCGATTTGAGTTAAGTTTTGAGGAATTAATTATGAGAATGAGAGGAGTCATATACATGAGTTCCATATTATCATGTAGACCCTCGAGTCGAGTTATTCATGCCCATAAATTCCGCATGAACTTAATAAGTTGATCACCTTTGAGAGGAGTAGTATCTCCAAGTTCTAAGTATTGAGTATTGAGTTCCTAACTCATTTGAGATTATATTCATAATAATGGGACTATTACATATTACCCATGAAGTCCTTGAGTTGAGTTAAGTCGAGCAGTCTTGAGATAAGAAGTTTCTTTGAGTCTTTGAGTTGAGTGGTTTATGCTCATAATTCCGCATGAAACCTTATGAGTTGAACATTCTTGAAATGAGTAGTATCATTGAAGATCTTAAGTTCTGAGTTGTTGATTTCTGAGTATTGAGTTCTTTGTATGGTTATTGAAAATCGTGAATTGAGTCGTTCATGTCCATCATTCGGCATGAACCCTATTTTGAGAAGTCTTTTACAACTTTTTCTAAACTTGTTTTAAGACTCGGTCACTAGAGTTGAGAAAGAGTAGAGTCGAGTTCCTTTTCTTTTAAATGATATATAGGAACTAAGTACTCCCAAGAATAAATGTTTTCACATTTAAAAGAGGAGGAAACTAAGATTTCCAAAAGGGTTTTGAGTAGTTGAGTAACATCTCTTTTTAGAGAAAGATTTTGATAATAGTCTCAAACCACATATAGAGTTATATTTTTAAACATATGAGTTGAGTATATTTGGAGAGTAGTAATGAGCACCGATATGCGGATGAGTTCAAATAACTCAAGTCTCCGTAAACCATGTAGCCGACGAGGGTAGAAAGGGTCATACTTTTTAGATGATTCCTTAATGATTTTTATCATAGATTAGTGGATCCACTTAGTGGATAGCTTATACCCTGGCAAAGTATAGGACGGTTCTGGCAGCGTGGGCGAGACACCGTATCTGCACATAGCTCATAGTGATGGTTGTCGGTTAGAAAAACTCCCACATAGTTATATTATTTGTTATTATATAAAAATTGAGTTGTTATTGTGCTCTTCAATACATAGAGTTGCTACTGTTTTAAAAAGATTTCCATATATTGCATCTTTTATTGTGGCTTTATTCTTGAGAATCTTAAGTTGAGTATCTTGAGTTGAACTGTGTTTCATGGAGTTGAGCACCTTATTGTTGAGTTGAGCCCCATTTCAGTGAGTTGAGAACCTTATTTCTAAGTTGCGTATCTTAACCTTGAGTACTTATGAGTTGAGTAAGCTTGAGTAGTTTTGAATATCATTGAGTATTCCTTGAGTTGAGCTGAACCTTATTTCTTTGAGTTGAATTGAGTTGAGTGAGTTGAGAAGAGGTATGTATGTTTCCTTTTTATCAAGTTCAAGCTTATGTTTTGCTTTAGAATTCCCCTTACATGCTCGTACATTCCACGTACTGAGCCATTTGACCTGCATCGTTTCATGATACAGATACATGTATTCAAGGTCATCAACAGACGCTTCATTGATACCACATAAAGTTCGAGTTAGCTATGGTGAGCCTACTTGTTTTCGGAGGGTTTCACTTGTACTTTCAATTATATCAGTTGTTAGGATGTTGTGGTCTTGTCCCTACTTCCATATTTGTCAGTTAGAGGCTTCATAGATAGAAAATAGAGTTTCAGATGTCTATTCATTTATTTTGTTAAATGTTTAAAAGACTTGAGTTGCCTATTTTTGACTAGTTGAATACTATTTATATTCAGAGTAAATCATTTGAGTTAAAGCTTTGTATTTGAATTTCATGAATTTTATTTAGTTTTAAGCTTTGTATGTTTGAGTTAGTCTTCTACTTGTAGTTATCCATGATGAGGGTTTTCTTGGGGACCAACAATGGTTCTCGAGTGCCAGCCTCGTCCAGGGTGTAGGCTCGGTTCATGAAAAACTTGGTATCAGAGCACAGAGTTCAAGTGTCCTAAGGTGTTTATGAAGCTGTGTCAGTAGGGTTTTATTTATGGTTGTGAGGGCCCCGATTCTATAAATTAGGGACTATAGACATTTAAGAAAAGTTTCCCACTCTTCATACTCTTAATCCTACAATAGAGCTATGTCATAGTGATTTATTCATACTCGTGCTTTTCTCAAATTCATTCGACTACCCGTCACACTAGAGATGGTTGAAAATAAAATTCAGTTCTTTATCAATAAGGTACTTTTAGCAAAGTATTGAGGAAGTCATGAGACACTAGAAAGGCTTGGGAGAAGCCTATAAGTTAGTTAAGTGTTGAGTTTAAGAGTAATGCTTTCATATTCATATGAATCGTGCATTTGAGCTAAAAGCGAGTTGTACTCTTTTCCCTAAGCCTTATTTCATCTGAGATCCTTATGAGGAAGTATGTTTAGAGCTTGGGTAAGATTTTCACTTTAAAAGGTAGCATGAGTTACGAGATCATGAACAGTAGTAGTGAAAGAGCCCAGAGTTAGAGGAAAGTATGCAGAGGTTTAGTAATCCAAGAAAGGGAGATAGTGATGAGGCATACTATGTTATTATAATCATGCCCTCAGTAAGTTATTGATGAGAAATGTTCCCTTATGGGTAGAGTAAGAGTTGCTAGTCAAGATGAGATAGAATATTTGTATTTTTAACTAGAACAGAGTTGAGGCCGATGTGCCATCGTGTTAGAGGAGGCTGAATATATATGTTGAATAGAAGCACTGAGTATTCATGAAGTGATAGATCTAAGCTAAGATTATGATATATTTGAGAGGATCATTATGTTCAGAAGGTTATAGAACTGATTAAGTAATGAGGCATAGTATAGTAGGCGAGAAATCATATTGATATTCGAGTTTAGTAATAAAATTTTAAGCTTGAATTTGAGATGAGTGTCATGATTGAAAGAATGGCAACATGAGGGTGATGATGTTAGTCTGGGGATTTGATCTGGTAGACTTGACATATAGTAGGTGAGGAATTGAGGTGATAAGCTGTAATAAATATGAGTGGTTCAAGTAAGAGACCCTCACATTTAGATAAGGGTAGTAAAGTGTGGCTAAGTTACAAGAGTAACAAGAGCATCAAAAGGTGTGCTGAGATGGTATGTTACCAAATGAGGTTCCAATTAAGTTATAATTTTCTCTGTGTGCCTAGATAGCATAATTAAGTTTTCTATGTGGAATATGTCCATAGCTTTCAAGTGTTAGCTTTAGACCTAAGGGGGAGATGATAAGATGAGACATCAAGTCAAGTGTTTGAGAGTAAGCTAGTAATGAGTTCCAAAGAGTTTGGGGGATATCTTTTTAGAGGTCCTTTTAGTAATGGAGTGATGTTAAAAAGAGAAGGTTAATGATGTTATCGTGATGATGATGGTGTGATAATTCCATCAAAGGTTATAAAAGAGAAGGATGAGGTTTTACGATGAGAAATAGTTGAATGAGAGACCTTAGTTGGCTCCTAAGGAGTTGGTTAGTGAGAGTCCATAGAGTTGTTAGAGTTTTAAGCTTAAAGTTGGTGTTGTTAAACATTAGGTGGTTCTTAATATGAGCCCAGTGTTGATTAAATGTGGTAGTAAAGAGTAATGTTTTTGGGATGAAATTCCCTACCAAGGTTTAGAACCCGAACCTTAGGATTTGGGTTAAGCTTGAAGATAGTGAGAACGTACCATTAGACTCAGACCTTAGTAAGAGTAACCCATTCCATACCCAGTCCAGTCATCATTCGAGGATGAATGATCCTAAGGGGAGATATTGTAACACCCCAGAAAATTTTTCGAACAGAGACTCGAACCATTCTTCATTGTGAGTAGGATTTTACCAAGGAAATTAAAATTTCTTGAGTGTTAAGGTCACTAGATGTAGGACCTTGAGTTCCAAGAATAACTAAAAAGAGTTCATTCAAGTCATTCCTTGGTTCTTCTATGTTTTGGGTTAACTTCAAATGACCATAACCTTCAGTACATAATGAGTTAGGTATGCCATGAGATGAAAACTAAAAGGTCTTTGAATTATCATTCCAACGCCACCAAGTTTGCTAAGTTTAGAGGTCGGATGAGTGAGATATACCCTTTTAAAGTCAGGTTGTCTAGTTAAGGAAAGTTACCCAAAAATAGTAAGAGGTATTTTGGTCTTTTCCTTACCATATCAGATTTAATTCATTTTTCGTAAGGTTTTAAGGGTCTAATCCTATTAGGTTCATTTTTATAATGCTAATATACGCCTAGGGTTTTAGATGAGAGTTCAAGAAGAGAAAAGAGGAGATAATCAAAGTGTTCGTTGAGAGTTTTGCGTTTTGTTGCAGATTTTTACCATGGGTTTAATCTCTAAGAGGTATGTAAGCTTACATAGTGTTGGGTTTATTCACCCACATGCCAATCATGTTATTTTCAACGAAATTGCATTCTTGAAATTGAAAGATTAGAGTTCTTGATGAGTTTTTGATAAGTGTTCTTGAAGTTCATTCTAAATCTTGTTATGTTGGGGATTTGATGATTTATTGAGAATAAAGAAAGTGTTTTGAGGGCTGTATTGAGTAAATTAGAGTGTACTTATGTTAAATAATTGAATCCAAGTGATTGGGGAAGAAATCGTTCGATTCTAGGTGAGTTAGGGTGAGAAAATGAGCAAAGAAATTCGTCGGGTTTTTTTGGGTTAGGGCCTGGCACATCGCGCCAGCCAGTGTGCCCTAAGTCATGTTCTGAAGTTTAGGGGCTGGCACCCCGCACCACCTAGTGCATCAGGGTCGTCTACAACATCTAGTTTGCAATCGGTTGCTCCGTTTGATTCCTTTTAAATTGTACCTTCACTCCCTTTTGATTCTAAACATTCTAAACTACTTCTAAACACCTAGAAATCATTACTAACATGATCATAACCTTGGATTCATAATTCAAATTCAAGGTAGAGTTAAGAGTTAAGTTTTGATATTTCTTTCGAACATTCTAAGAAAGTCCCTTTGAGTCATTTTGAAGAGTCTTTTACAACTTCTAGTAACTTGTTTCAATACTCGAGCAAGTGAGTATGAGGATAAAAAGAATGTATTCATGAGTCTACTTTATCATCATGAGATCCCTCATATCATGAACCATAACTCTTGAAATTATAATTCACATTCAAGAGAGAGTTGAGAGTATAGTTCAAGAAAGCCTTTGAGTTCAATTGTGAATCCTTTGAGAGAAATCATCTATTTGAGTTAAGTTTTCAATAATTAAGTATGGGAATGAGAGGAGTCATATACACGAGTTCCATATTGTCATGTAGACCCTCGAGTCGAGTCGTTTATGCCCATAAATTCTGCATGAACTTCATAAATTGATCACCTTTGAGAGGAGTAGTATCTCCAAGTTCTAAGTCTTGAGTATTGAGTTCCTAACCCATTTGAAATTATATTACTAATCATGGGACTATAACATTTTACCCATAAAGTCCTTGAGTTGAGTTAAGTCTAGCAGTTTTGAGTTGAGAAGTATCTTCGGGTCCTTGAGTTGAGTGGTTCATGCTCATAATTCCACATGAATCCTTATGAGTTGAGCATTCTTGAAATGAGTAGTATCATTGAAGATCTTGAGTTCTGGGTTGTTGAGTTTCGAGTATCGAGTTCTTTGTATTGTTATTGAAAATCTTGAATTGAGTCGTTCACGTCCATCATTCGGCATGAACCCTATTTTGAGAGTCTTTTACAACTTTTTCTAAACTTATTTTAAGGCTTGAGCACTTGAGTTGATAAAGAGTAAAATCGAGTTCATTTTCTTTAAAATGATATATGGGAACTATGTATTCCCAAGAGTTTTGAGTAGTTTAGTAACATCTCCTTTTAGAGAAAGATTTTGAGTAATAATCTCAAACCGCAGAAAGAGTTGGTCATACTTTTTAGATGATTCCTTAATGCTTTTTAGCATAGACTAGTGGATCCACTTAGTTGAGAGGTCTTATAACCTAGAAAAGTATAGGAAGGTTCTGGCAGCGTGAGCGAGACACTGTATCTGTACATAGCTCATAGTGATGGTTGTCGGTTAGAGAAACTCCCACATAGTTATATTATTTGTTATTATATACAAACTGAGTTGTTATTGTGTTCTTCAATACATTGAGTTGTTATCTACTATTTTAAAAAGCTTTCCATATATTGTATCTTTTATTGTTGCATTATTCTTGAGTATTTTGAGTTGAGTATCTTTAGTTGAACTGTCTTTCATTGAGTCGAGTACCTTAATGTTGAGTTGAGCCCTATTTCACTAAGTTGAGTAAGTTTGAGTAGTTTTGAATATCCTTAAGTTTTCCTTGAGTTAAGTGAACCTTGTTTCTTTGAGTTGAGAAGAGGTAAGTATGTTTCCTTTTTATCAAGTTCAAGCTTATGTTTATGCTTTAGAATTCCCCTTACATGCTCGTACATTCCACGTATTAAGCCATTTGGCCCGCATTGTTTCATGATGCAGATACATGTGTTTAGGGTCATCAACAAGAACTTCGTTGATACCACATGCAGTTCGAGTTAGCTATGGTGAGCCTCCTTGTTTTCGGAGGGTTCCTCTTGTACTTTCAGTTATATCAGTTGTCAGGATGTCGTGGGTCTTGTCCTAACTTCCATCTTTTCCTGTTAGAGATTTCATAGATAGACAATAAAGTTTTAGAAGTGTGTTCATTTATTTTGTTAAATGTTTAAAAGACTTGAGTTGCCTATTTTTGACTAGTTGAATACTATTTATATTCAGAGTAAATCATTTGAGTTAAATCTTTGTATTTGAGTTTCGTTAATTTTATTCAGTTTTAAGCTTTGTATGTTTGAGTTAGTCTTCCACTTGTAGTCAGCCAGGTTGAGGGTTCGCTTGGGGACCATCAATGGTTCTCGAGTTCCAGCCACGTCCAGGGTGTAGGCTCATGTCATGACATTTCTATGGCACTTTCGAATTATAGAAGACTCTATGCACAACCCAAAAATGGATGTGATGGCACTCGTCTTATCCCACCAAGACAAGTTAGCGTAAAACCCAAATATCACAAACTATGCGGAAGTAAGAAACATTGAAATCTCAAAATATCATAAGTGCGGATAACTAAGTCAACCTAATAAAACCCTAAAAACCTGGTTGTCACGTGTACAAACTTCTAATGTGTTATAAAAAAATTGAAAAAAATACAAGTCTCAAATGATCTTGTCTCTCAAATAGAACAAAATCATAAATAGGAGTAAGAAGGTCTGCTCAGATAACAAACAATTACCTCACAAATCTCCACAGGAAGCCTTGGATAAGAAGAGAATAGAGAGTATCACGAAGATCCGAGCTAGTAACCTACAAAAATATAGTAGCAAGGGGTGAGTAACAAACCACACGGTACTAAGCAAGTAAACTTTTAAACACAAGCTAAGGGAATAGAATACGGGTACTCCTTACACCCCAACCAAACCTCCACAACTACAACCTGTATAAAACCAGCCCAACCTAATAGTTCACAATTTACATAGCTCGTAGCTCAACAACAACACTCTAACAATTACAAATCCTCAACAACAAACTCAATATTCATCAATCACAAGTTACACAGAAAGGCACTCACAAGATCAACAACACACAAGATCAAGTTCACCAATGATAAAGATGTGCAATGCAATGAAATGCAATGTTAAGTATAGTGATACATGTCTAACCTAACGATACACACCCATTGTCTCTTAGTCCGGGACCCATGGGAGACATATTTGTCTATGCATCCATCACGGCGTGCTACACGACCCTCGATATATAGGATACGTCGTGGCATGCGACACGTCCCTCGAAATAAATATCCATCGCGGTGCGCGATACGTCCCTCGAAATGGTACATCCTCTTTAATTTCCTATTCTTTCTCAATTCACATAACAATTGTCACAACCATGTCTTAGAACAATGCAAATGACATGTTCACACAAATAATAATGAGATGACCATTTTCATAACATTGCACAATTCACAACAACACAATCATGATACAACATGAACAATGAATCAATAAGCCTTTCAAAACCATTCTCAACACATCACTCACTAGTAATTAATCACAGCCTTTTACTACCCCTTTTCATCATTAGAATTATTCAATATGGATAAGTCAACCCATCACCAAGTTGAATTACTTCCCAACACATACCATGAGGAAATACACCATTCTATGCACTTTACAAGGGTTTAAAAATCCACTTACCTCAATTTATCGAGCAATCACTTTGGGACTTGAGCATTCCCCTTTCGCTGGCCTTCCAAATCAATACAACCTATCTAAATAAATAACCACAATAAGATTTTGAAACTAACAATACTCATATTACCATAGGTTTAAGCTAGACCCAAAAACTCATCAAATTTATAATTAACCTTTTAATTTTGATGTTAATTAATTTGACAACTCTCATATCTTCCTAATTTCAAGCCTAGGGTTAAGTCTCAATTTATAAAGGCAAACCTAAAAATTAATAACCTTAATAATGGAAATACACATAAAGTGATTATGCAAGTCTTACTTTGTCAATGATTAATTTTTCCTAACTAACAATTATTTCACCACTAACTTGTCAAAAAAAAAAACCCTTAAGGACCCACCTGGTGTTAACAACTAACAACAGCAAATTGAAATATTCAATTTGCTTCTACACCCATCTGTAAAATCTCTATCCTCCAAGTAACACATACCATGATATATTACTAAGGAATGCCCACCCAATACACAACATGTATAAGACAAAATTGGAACTTAAATAAGTTTTACCTGCATTCCTTTTCCTCCAATTCTCGTCGATGGTGCGAAACATCACAAGTGGTTGAGGTATGACGAAATAATATTAACCCTCTTCCTTTAATTATTATTATTATTTTACATGGGTCAAGTGATATAGACTAACAATTAAATTATGGATGTGGCCTATTAACCATCAATTAAAATAAATTATTTAAAATTACTCATAAATTAATAACCATAGTTAAATGAATAGTCCAAAATTCTCATTTAAAATTTAGGAAAAGGGTCTTTTATGAAAGAGAGAGGACAAACTCTTAAAATGACCTAACGGGTCATTACACTACCCAACTCGGTGCTCGATACTACTCCGAAAATAATTAATATAACTTTGTGCTCAATTCAGCCATGACAAAGAATGAGCTTCTTACATTACTTGAAATACTTGTCAAAACATGAGACGTGTTTACCTTCTTGAAAATATACACTTATGAACTTATCTTCCAAGTTCAATAATTAGCATAGGTACATATGTATATGTATATATATGAATAAAATAACATTATAAACTCTTAAGTCTTTATGAAATATAACCTTTAAACTTTTTCTCAAAACTCATCTTTACTTCGTCAAAAACTTAGTTTAAAACTCAAGTATTGGCTTTGAGAAACTTCTCAAGACTTATAACTCAAAATAGAGTTCATGCTGAATTATAGACATGAACAAATCAACTCAAGGTTCTCAATAACAATATAGAAAATCAATAATTAGGAATAGAATTTTTAAATGAAACATGAACTCTAGAACTAAAATAAACTTATCTCAAGAATACTCAAATCTATGGGTAGAATCCTAGATTTCTCTGTTACTGATTTGAAAGAAGATGTAGGGCATGAGGATGAAATAGTCCAACATTACGATAGCCTTACATACCTGAAAGAACAAGGTTCTGGAAGAATCTTGAAGAAGAACTTGATTATAAGCCCTGAAACCCTAGCTTGAAGGTAAACAATCAACAAAACTTTTTTTTTTGAGATTCTTGAATTAGTTTCTTGAAATCTCTATGGACATGATTTATGATTTTCATTAGTGATTCATAGTTGTATGGAGGAATTTGGGTTGGAAATAGTGAAATTCTTGGAGAAGGACTTACCTTAAAGAAGAATCTTGAAAAAGATTGAAAGAATCTTGAATGGAGTCTTATACTTTGATTTTTCCTTAGGGTTTTGTCTTAGGGTTTGAGATAGAATAGAATGATGGATTAAAAGATGAAAATCTAATAGTTTTGAGCCTTATATTAGTCAAGAAATTTGTTTAGGGTTTTATTGGAGGTAAAAAGAGAAAAGACCTTTTTTAATGTTTTCCCGTTGGCTAATTTGTCACTGCACTATATCAGTTACTAAAATTGGCCAAAATGTTTTACTCAAAAATGGGATTGATGAGAAATTGGTGGCATTGGAAAGAGGATTAAAATACCTTTAATTTGATAAGTTATGGGCCATGTAACTTGATGATTCTGAGATTTGGACTCATTTAGGGCTTTGTTTCGATAGTTTTAGTGTCCTCAAATACCTAATTTAAGCTATAAACTAATGTCAAAACCTTGATTTTCAGGTATGTGGATTAAGGAGCAAAGAAAGGACACTAACAGGAAAAAAGGGATAAAAGCAGGCTAAAGAAGTGGAGAACGAGCCTGGTGATAGCCAAGACCACTCGGCGACTCGCCAAGTGGCTCTTCAGTACGCGTAAAGTTCCAGTGTGCTAGCCCGAAAGGAAGAAATCAAGTCGGCGATAGGAAAGGGGCAGTCGGCGAATTGTCGATCAGTTCTGCGATGACAATATTGATCGCCCAAAGTTACATGACTTGAGAATGCTGAGAGGCAATACATAAAGGTGATAGAAGAGAGCAAAGGGCTGTTCATCGAACCACTCGGTGAACCCGACTTACCTGGCCTAATGGCCCTTTGAGGCTAATTTTTGGTGACTATAAATATGATTTTGAATTGTAAATTGAGAAGCTTGCTACCATCTGGAATAGTTTTCTTTTGAAGTTTGACAATTTCCAGTAGATTTGAAAGCTTTTTGAGATTCAATTTGGAGATTTTGCAAGTGGGTTACTAATTACTTCGATTTTGAGCATTGTAAAGTCTTGAATACTCTTACCCAGTTGATGGATAATCGAGTTGGTAACCATATTTACCTATTTATGATGTTTGACTAAAACCCCAATTCTTGGGGTGTGATCATGTGATTATGGGTTGAATTAGCTTATGGGTATTGTTAATTACTAGTTTAAAATCTATATTGATGTGGGTTTAATCATTAGCTGAGGTTTAATTTACCAATTGTAGTTGCAAATGCAGTTCTAATTTTGTGTTATTAGCTTGCTCGAGAGAGAAGTTTTGGGACCAAGGCTTGTGATTAATGGTTTGTAGGTATTGGTTTGATATGGGTTCAACTCGAGAGAGTAAATCCTAAACCCAATCCTACCCATCTAGCTTGAGAGAATTGATAAATTAAGGTGTAGGTTGTTCTTAATTGTTATGCTTGTTGATGTTCGAAAGAAATCACTTGAAGCGGGATAATTGTTTGAGAGTAGTCTAGCTTACCCACTGATATTTAACTATGTATTAGTAGTTACAATTACTCATATAGTGAAATTTGCCTATAATTGATCACACCTTGAGAATTCCTCTTCATATTGTTATTTCATTTTTGTATGACTGCTTTGTAGTTGATAATTGCAAACAAACCCCCCCCCCCCATCTGACAGTCGTGTCAACCCTTTTAATTTGCTTCATGTCTTTTTCTATAATGTCTATTCATATAGCTAGCTAGATCACATTTGTACTTCTTAATTGAATTTGAACACGTACCGCTCTCTGTGGGTTCGACCCCAACTCATTTGTTGGGTTTTACACTGCTCAACGATCATTTGCACTTAGAATCGGATGAAGTGTGTTTGAAATGTTAATAAAAAATGGTGCCGCTGCCCGGGAGTTGTTTCAAATTCTTTTTGTGAAGTTAAATTATGATCTTTTTGGTTGTAGTTGAATCTACTTATTTTAGTTTTTGGTTTTATGTTGCTTGTGTTGAACAGAGGAAGAGATGAGCATTAACAGAAGTAATGGTAGACAAGTGGGCCACCAAGATAATGATGGGAACCTCAATGATGTAAATGACCCAATTCCATTGGGTGGTATGGGTGCAATACGTCTACCTCCAACTGAAGGAAACAATGTTTTTCACATTACTAGCACAATGCTTCAGCTCCTACAATTGAAAGGTTTATTTGAGGGGCAGGCTTATGAGGATCCCTATGAGCATATTCGGAACTTCGTGGAACATATCACAAGAATCAGTTTGTCTCAAGTTGTTCCCATTTTCTTTGATGGGTAAAGTGACCAAATGGTTATCTGAGTTACCAAGAGACTCCATCACCTCTTGGGATGAGCTGATCATAATATTCTAAGTCAGATTCTTCCCCCTATCAAAGATGATAATACACGGAGATAGCATCCAAGGTTTTAAATGCTTGGAAGGTGAGCCAATCCCCGAGACGTGGCTGAGGTTTAAGAAGTTGGTGCTGCTATACCAAACATATGGACTTCTAAATAATGTGTTGCTGCAATACTACTATAGGAGCCTCGACTCAGTTAACAAAGGAGTTTCTGATCAACTTGTTCCCGGTGTTACAATGCAACAACCCTATGAAGTAGCGTCTCAACTCCTTGATTGCATGACCAAGATAAATAGGGCATGGTACACCTGTGAAGACCAACTCTCTCCTCTCAATTTTAGAATGACAAAAGAGCAGATAAAAAGTATCGAGAGAGAGACCAAAACATGGCCAAAACGATAACCCAATTAGATATTTTGGCTAGAAATGTCATGGGTGTAGGTATAAAAAGTGTTAATGTTGTGGTTGTTGAGGGAGTAAACCCCGATAAAGTACAATTTGAAGCGTTGTACAATGAGGAAGTGAACTTCTTAGCCAATCAAGGAGGAGTTTATCATGCAAACTACCCATGACCGGTGGAAATCAAGGTTGGAATAGAGATGAGGGTTGGAGAGACCATGATAGAGATTGGCGTGATCGTAATGCCACTTGGAAGGAAAGAGAGGTTGATAAGGATAGTGACGTCCCTCCCCATGAGCGCTAAAAGCCTAAGGAATCAGAAGGTCATCGTACAAAAGATATGCTCTCACGCATTCTCAGCAAAGTCAAAGGGTCAGACAAAGTGTTGAACGAGATAAAAGAGGATGTCTCAACTCTCAATCAGACGATGACCTCTCACTCAGTCTCTATTAAGAAGCTGGAGACCCAAATGGGTCAAATTTCTTCTCATTTTGAATCTAAGACAACAGGGGAGGGGGGGGGGGGGGGTTGCGTAGTGACACAATGGCAAACCCCAAAAAATGAGCTTGATTTAGTATCCTCTTCTTCGTCTCATGACATTAAATAAGGTGCTTCTTGAGAGGCAACCCAAGTTTTTAGTGTTTAGTTTTTTATTTTGAATAACGAGTATTGATTGTGCAGGTTGAAAGATGAAAAGTGTTGGAAAATGGGTAGTTTGGTGAGCAAAAGTCCATTCAGCGACCCGCCGAACAGGTCGGCGAGCCTCGATTTGGACAGCCGTTAGAACCACCAAGCCTTAAGGGGAACTCTGTAAAACTCAGCAGGCTAAATGCTCAATCGACAACTCATGGAGCAGGTCGACGAGCCCGACTTTGTCCATCGTTTGAACCCCCAAATTTTCTAGAGGTCCTGTAAAACACGGTGAGGGAAATACCACTCAGTGCATCACCGACTGGTTCGGCGAGCACCATTTAATCAACCGATGGTTCCTCGAACTTAAAGGTTTTAAAGGCCAAACGGTTTAAAATTTCAAAATGCTTCGTTTTCTCTCATTTCTAGCTCTCGTACCTTCTCACCCAAACTTTAAATCTTGCATATTTTATTATTTTACCTATATTTTGTGTGAAATAGGGTTTGAAATTAGGGAACTTTTCCGCCTAGCTATTCAAATTCTAATTTCGGCTTACATATTGGTTTTTCGAACCCTGTAATTTAAGTTTGTGGTTGAAATCAAATGCAATAGGTAATTTGGTGTTGTTTAATGATGGGTAATTGCTTTAATCGTGTTTTATTTGTTGGATTGCCTGTATTTTGTGTAAATGTGTGCCTAAATGCTTAAAAGTTATCGATTCTCATGTCTTGTTTGATAAAATCGATTCTAAATTGTTGGGTTGCTGTTAATTTGTGTTTGGTCTAGTGGGGTGAAGTCTAAGTAACCCCAAGTAGTGATAAATGACGTAATTTTCCTAATGATGGAGTGCTTGACGTCATTCTTAAGGGCAAAAGTCGTCAAATGGTCAATTTTAGCCAAATCAGAGGAAGTCTAAGTACCCCGAGGGCATGGATAGTATGGGTCTAGTGCTAATATAATAGTGTCTGTGTTTGATTTTTAATTTGGGGGTTGCGTGTTTGATTTTGAAGCTTAGGGTAGAAAACTGTTATGTTGGGCCATTTGGTGAACTTTGTCAAGCTCGCCTAGTGGTTCGACGGTTCACCGAAGTCCCCCTCAGATCGCCTTTAATTTCAATGTCTATTTGAGTTTGTTCTGTAACTTTTGGTGAGATGCCTAAGAACCCCGAAAGGTCTCCTTGATCTCCTTTTCTGCACCCCTAACCCATAAAATACAATGTAACTTTTGGCAAGCTACTCCTAGCTTGCCAATTGGTGTCGGCGATTTGCCGAATGGCCCTACACATCATCAGCCTACATTTATTCTGGAAAATTTTAATGCTAGTATTTTTGGCGAGCCCGATCTGGCCCGTCTAAGTGACTCAGTGACTCACCGACCAGTTCAGCGAGTTTTTCTGCAACTAAATATCTGTACTTTTCTTGGAATTTTTCTAACACTTTTCTATGAGTTTTTAAGATATTTCTAGAATGAACTTGAATGATAATGGCGTGCCACCCTGAAAATGGGAACGAGGGATCGTGATAAATGAGAAAGCAGCTGCTTCAGTGTAAAGGGCAAGGAGTTACCTCGAAAGGGAGGCAAGGGAAAGGGCAAAGCGCCTATAGCTGAGACACCGGAGCACAACCCTGGCAGTGAGGGAGAGTCATTTGATTCTCAAGCTTCATTCTGTGAGCCTGAGCATGACCAATTATTACAAGCCCGGCAAGCAGAGTTACACACCAAAGCTCGTCATGAGCTGTCTAGGATTCGGAGCCAAACCTTTCTACTTCAGTTTTAGTGCCAGCTCCAACACAGATGGTGGTTCCAGCACCACCAGTTCAGGGTCCTTTTCTCTGGTTACTCAACTGGTTAAAGGCCGTGAAATTGAGGACCATTTTGGAAGAAAAGATATTGTCCACGGATGGTGTAGTGGAAAAACATCCAGCAGTGTGGGATACTCTCCGGTTCCATAGGTTTGAGGTCATAACTAGGCCCCATGGCCCATATATTCCTATATAGGTCCAAAAGTTTTATGTTGTTTATAGTGATCTGGTACCGCATGGGAGGAAGAATGCCAGTACCTTCAGACTGGTAGAGTCTGTGATGGTCAGAGGGAGAACAGTAAGATGCAGTAGTGATGATATCAACAGTGTGTTTGAGAGGGCTATATGCTTTGAGCATGAGTACCAGAGTATGATCACTAAAAAGACTCTGGATTATCTGAAGGGTTAGTTATCTCCCCTTATTTCTGACACCAGCCCGAGGTGGATTAAGGTCGAAGCGCCTATCGAGAATAAGGACCTGAACATAGCAGATCGATATTGGTTTGAATTCACCATCAGCACAGTTATACTGTCACAGAACGAATCCATTTTTCGCCACACAAAGGAGGCCTGTCTCGGGTCTGTTGTAGCCAGGAAGTAGCTGAATTTGGGGTTGATTATGGAGTAAGAGATGGCCATGAGGGAAAAATAGCGCCAAACGTCCCTTCCATTTCCAATACTCATTATAGAGTGGTGTCATCGAGTTGTAGTTCCTTGTGACGAGAAGAGGAAGCTGAGGTTACACCCACATCTTCCACCGACATTCGACACATAAAGGCCGAGTACACACGGGATGAGGCTGATAGGAGGAGAGTAGCTCCGATAGATACATCTCCGATGGTTGATATTTGCATATTACCTGCAGAGGCAGTGTTGCCTACTCCGGCTACTAGGCCTTCAGGTATTTCTAGTTCTGCTCCTTCTCTGACTTTGAGTTCTTCTGCTGCTTCCCCACATCTTAGATCTACTGCTAGCACTACTACATCCCGGCCCCCGCTCACCGAGGCCATGTTTCTATAGATGGGACACCTTGCCCATTTTGTTGATGTGCATGCATCCAGGATAGAGGTCACGGTGCCCGAGATGATTGAGAGAGCTCTTACTGCTGTATTGACACCTCTAAGATATTCTATTGAGGCCCTTACGGTGAGGATAGAGGTGTGTGAGAGAGGTCAGAGAGCTACTCATGAGGTGACATCCTTAAAGGCCGCAATTGCGGAGTTGAGTAAAGATGTGGACCAGTTGAAGTCCACAGCTATGTCTTTGATTTTTGGGACTATAGAGATCCCTGATGACCTGACCATAAATATTCCAACTCATTCTGATATGCCTCCAGCTACCACTGGAGATGATGTTAGAGCTGGTGATACAGCTGCAGAGTTCGAGGCTGAGACTGATGAGGAGTAGCTTGGTGTTCGAGAAGAGACTGTGCTAGAAGACCTGACTGATTTAAAGTAAGCTATTGTACATTCTGCTTTTTAGATCTCCTTGAGAGATACTGCTATGGCAGGCTACAGTGCAGCCAAGGCTAATAAGACACCAAAAATTGATGCCCCTACAGATGGAGCGATGGCTATGCAAACTTCACCCCAGGATTAGCCAGGTAGGATGATTCTTCTCCTCCCTCTTTGTTATCTTGTTATACTTTGTTTTGTTTTTAGTTGCATTTAAGGATAATTGCTTCTTTTTGTTGGGTGGGGTGAGGTATTTTCATACCTACCTCTTTTGATTTTGACTTGTTTTGTGAATATATATATATATATATATATATATGTTTTGATCTTGATCTTGTGGATGTTTTACCTTGTGGCCCATGGTTATGAATGAAAATGGTTTCGAACCAAATTTTAAAATGTTGCCACCTCTTTTGTGTGTGATTGTGGCTGTTTTTGTGAAAATTTGAGTGTCGGTTGTGATCAATACCGATGACTTAAGTAGTGCTCTTTATTAAACGATATGAATGTGCAGTTACAATGAGACAAACGAATTTGCATAGATAATATGTGAACTTTAAGTATGTCTTTGTGACTAACAGGTTGTTGAATGAGTCTCTTGTGATGAACATTGCACGCTATCTAGAGGGTGTGGAGTCTTGTTCGATATTGGTACCAATGCCTTGTGTGATGAGATTACTTTGAACATTATGAGTGACGACACCTAGAATTTTCCCCGTTGGTCCGGTTGATTGAGTGATGCAAGCACTTGAAATTCTCCTAGGTAACAATTTTGAAGAGTGAAAACAATTTGACAATATACCTCTTTTTGTGGCCAACCTTGTGAGATGTGTGAAACCTTGCTTGAAACCTTTTAAGACTTATCCATTTCTTGGAAGAAACTTGAACAATTGTGACCTCTCTTTATCCATTCACCCATAAATTTCATGAAGTATGGTTTGTTTGAATAGCCAACTTAGGTCAAAAGACTAAGTTGGGGGTGTGGTGAAAGGAGAAGAAAAATCAAGAAGTGTGAGAAGTCCCCCGTTTTGTGATTTCTTTGAAAAAAAAGGGAATCCGTCCATATAAAAAAAATATAAAAGAGAAAAGGAAATGAAAAAAAAGAAAGAAAAGAAAAGGACCAGAAAAAAAATTGTGAAATAAAGTAGTGAAAATTGCAAAAGAAATGGGGTATCTGGTAATTCATATGAAGTTGAATAATGTGGTGGATTATAAGCATGATTGAAATGTTAATGAAAAATAGGAAAGTAATGTTCAGACCATACTTCATAAAGGTGGAAGCCACTAAGCCTAAATGACCATACATTCACACTCAGCCCCGTTACAAGCCTTGAAAAGACCTTTGTGATCTTGAGTGAGCTGAAACGAATGTTGATCGTAAAATAAGGGCTACCCTATGGATGAAGTCAAGCGTGTGTTCATCTTTGTGAGGGTGAGAGTTGTATGTGATTCCGAAACTTTAAATTGTTGAAGAATTTTGTGTGAATATTGAATCATATTTGTTGTGAGGGCATTTGAGTACCTTTGTTGAGCTTGAACTTGCATTTGAAGAATGTATTGTAAACTTGAGCATCTTTGATAACGGTAAGTCACAATTTGAATCATTGAGTACACAACTGATCATTGTATGTTGAACCTTGTTATGTGCATTCATGATGAGTCTTATGCAACACTATTTGAGACATCCCTATTGAACTGTTGATCTTAAGTTTTACTTGAGGACAAGCAAAAGTTTAAGTTGGGGGTTTTGATAAGTCCGAGATTTGGACTCATTTAGGGCTTTGTTTTGATAGTTTTAGTGCCTCCAATGCCTAATTTATGCTATAAACTGATCTTAAAGCCTTGATTTTCAGGTATGTGGATTAAAGATCAAATCAAGAACATTAACATGCAAAAAGGAACAAAACAGACTGAAGAAGTGGAGAACGGAGAGTCTGGTGATCGCCAAGACTACTTGGTGACTCATCGAGTACAGTCCCCTAAAAGTTCTAGTTGCCAGCCCTGAGGGAAGAAATCAAGTCGGAGATAGGAAAGGGGTAGTCGGCGAATCGCCGATCAATTCTGCGATGACAAGATTGATTGCCCAAAGTTACAGGACTTGAGGATGCTGAGAGCCAATGCATAAAGGCTATAGAAGAGAGCAAAGGGCGGTTCGCCGAACCACTCGGCGAACCCGACTTACCTCGCCTAATGACCCTTCGAGGCTAATTTTTTGCGACTATAAATAGGATTTTGAACTATAAATTGAGAAGCTTGCTAACCATTTGGAATAGTTTTCTTTTGAAGTCTGACAGTTTCCAGTAGACTTGAAGGCTTTTTGAGATTCAATTCGGGGATTTTACAAGTGGGTTACTAATTTTCTTTGATTTTGAGCATTGTAATGGCTTGAATACTCTTACCAAGTTGATGGATAATCGATTTGGTAACCTTTTTTTACCTTTTTATGATGTTTAGCTAAAACCCCGATTCTTGGGGTGTGATCATGTGATTATGAGTTGAATTAGCTTATGGGTATTGGTAATTACTAGTTTAAATGCTATATTGAAATATGTTTAATCATTTGCTGAGGTTTAATTTATGAATTGTAGTTGCAAATACAGTTCTAAATTTGTGTTCTTAGCTTGCTCAAGAGAGAAGTTTTGGGACCAAGGCTTGTGATTAATGGTTTGTAGGTATTGGGTTGATATTGGTTCCGCTCGAGAGAGTGAACCCTAAACCCAATCCTACCCATATAGCTTGAGAGAGTGGATAAATTAAGGTGTGGGATGTTCTTAATTGCTATGCTTGTTGATGTTCGAAAGAAATCACTTGGAGCGGGATAGTTGTTTGAAAGAAAGCTATTTCACTCGTAGTCTAGCCTACCCATTGATATTTAGCTATGTATTAGTAGTCATAATTATCCACATAGTGAAATTTGCCTATAATCGATCACACCTCGAGAATTCCTCTCCGTATTGTTATTTCGATTTTGTGTGACTGCTTTGTAGTTGATAATTGCAAACAAAAATCCCCCATCTGATAATCGTGTCAACCCTTTTAATTTGCTTCATGTCTTTTTCGATAATGTCTATTCCTATAGCTAGCTAGATCATATTTGTACTTCTTAATTGAATTTGAACACGTACCGCTCCCTGTGGGTTCGACCCCAACTTATTTGTTGGGTTTTACACTGCTTAACGATCATTTGCACTTAGAATCAGATGAACTGTGTTTGAAACGTTAATCACAACTCTTTATATTCTAAGAGATATGGTAGTTTTTAGTTGACCTAAATAAAATCTTATGTCAAAGCATAATCGGTAAGGAAACTTTCAACTCAACTTTGTGCTAGGAGTTTTTAGTGACCTTAATTAATATCCAAAATCATTCTCACACTAAAGAATTTACCTTAAAACCTAAGAAAAATTAAGAGTCACTCAGTGTGACCTTATACGCAATTCAAGAATAGTTTGGGCTTAATTTAGAAATTTTCGGGGTGTTACATATCTTATAGAAGTTGTATCGTGATATAAAATATTAAACTTTTTCAATATAAAATTAATCGATGAATAAAATTTAAACTATTATCTATAGAATCTTTAATTTTATTTAAGATTTATGATCAATCACTATTTTGTTCTCTATTTTATATAGCTTGCAAGGAGTGCATACATAATAACAGAAAATTCATACTAATTTAAAAAAAAAAATTATATTCAATATAAATATAAAAAATAAAAAACATATGGAACAACTCATAGCCAATGAAGAATGAAGAAGAAACTATATGTGCATGCTACATTCACTCTAGTATTTCATTTTTTTTTAAATCTCTTACCAACAATACTCAACTTTTTTGGTTCATTTTTACTTACATATCTATTAAAAAATAGTAATCATCATGGCTATATTTATCAAATTATAAGAAAGAATAAAAATTTATTTTTGAAATTGTGGACTTCACATCAAAACTAATAATTCAATGGACTATGTTGATGCCCGTTGTATTAGAAAAATTAGGAAGAAACTCCTTCGTTTGAGGGTAAAAGAATAAAAATGTAAAAACAAAGAAGAAATATCTTCCCTCAATCATGTGCCTTTTTGTATTTGTTTATTATTATTGTCTCTCCGATAACCTGATCTATTAATTTATTGGAAAAAATAATCCATAATGTGTGTGTTCTTCATTGTTCACTCATTATGTGAATACTAATTACTAAATTCATGTTCAAATAAAAAAAAGAAAAAAAAAAGAAAAAGAAATGAAAATCTCCGCGCACTACATAGAGAAGTTTTCAGTGTAAAGCAAAGTTCACAGTTAATTACACATTTCTATGTTCTCTTCTTTTCTTCTTTAATAGAAAGACAATACCTAAATTTCAATGCTAAGAACTTCGGTGAAAAATATCTATAGATTGAGAATGAATCATTTATGAAAATTTTACATGATCTCAAATTGTCGCAAAAAAAATTCCCAAAAATTAATAAGGAGTGAATGGTTGTGACTTATGACCGAAGAAACATGAAGGTTAAAATTATTGTGACTATTTGTAGGAATTAAGTTTTTTTTAATAAATAAAATATGTAGGTTAATTTAAAGGGTATTAATGATCTAAAATGATATAAATAATATTGAAGTATGTATGTGATGAAAATCTTAAGAGGAAAATATGTGTGTGACTTGATGAATGATTTGCAATACTTTGTTAACAAACTTTTTCTTATGTGGTATCTTGAATTTTGTTGAATTTCAAACTTAATCAACTATTGCAAATAACACTTGAGATTTTTTAAGAAGAAGAACAGTAGAAAAATTAAAAAAAATCATGGTTTAAAAGTGAGAGGAAACCCCTCTATTTATAACTAATAAATAGTAGTATGAATATGTGCTCATTGTGCCTTATCTAAAAGGTCACAACCGTTCAAAAAAGTCACTGATCATTAGAAAAGTCAATGATAATCGGAAAATTCACAACCTTTTGAAAAACTCATAAGTCATATGAAAAGGCACAACTCTTTGGAAAAGTCACAACCCTTTGAAAAAATCACAACCCATCGAAAAAGTCACAGCTGATTAAAAATACGGCAACCCGTCAAAAAAATCACAACCCTTTGGAAAAGTTAAAACCCTTTAATTTGAAAAGGTATCTAATTTTAATATAATAAAACTAATTACATAAATAGATAAAATAAATTGAGTGTGTTTAATTGAGGGTATTATAGTAATTAAACATTCAACTTTGGGAGTTCATACTTTTAAGGTAGTATATACGTGTATATATATATATATAACACCTCGGTCTTAAAAAGAGTTAAATTTAGAGATAACTAAATTAGAAAGAGCTAAATTGAAATTGGTTCAAGTTACTCTTCAAGTGTGAGTTTTGGGTCATTTAGAACGACCATAATTTTCAGCTCGGGATGAGTTAGATGGACCGTGAGATATAAAATCGAAGGTCACTGAGTCCTATTTCAAACGCCACCAATTTTGCTAAATTTTAAGTTCGAATGAGTGAGATATGCCCATTCGAGTACAACTTATCCAGTTAAGGAAATTCATCCGAATTAAGGAGGGGTATTTTAGTCTTTTCCTTACCCCACTAGGCCGACACATTTTGTATACTACATTAGGGTTGAAAGATGATTAAAATTAGTTTTCACTCAATTCTAAAATGTTAAATAAACTAGGGAAAAGTTTAAGAGGAGAAAAGAGGAAGTTTTCAAAAAGTTCTTCAAGATTTTGCAGAATCGCCAAGAACTTAGTTCTTTTGAGGTATGTAAGTTTTCATAGTGATGGTTTTGTTCACTCTCACGCCAATCATGAGTTTCCTTATTGGATTCACTTATGAGATTGAGTATATTCAGAATATTGTTGAGTTCTTAAGGTGAGAGTCTTGCGATTGAGGGTTGTTCTTGAGAGAATTTGTGTAGATTTTCTTTTACTTGTGTTGGGTTAATGAATCTAAGGGAGTTTGAAAGAAATCAATCGATTCTAGGTAAATTAGGAAAAAAATCTAGAAAATGTTTTGAAAATTGCCTAGGGTAGAGCAACCGAGATGCACCTGAGGGGCTGGCGTGGAGCACCAGCAGTGTGCCAAAAATGACCCTCAGGAAGAGGAGGCTAGGCGCGATACGCCACCCTTGTGCCCGGATTGTCAGGCCACTTTCTTTTCCCGTTCTCGTTTCGCACTTATTCCTATTAGCTGAGCTTTCATTCCCTTCTCGATACCAACTATCTAAACCATCTTTAATCATTGAGAGATCTGATATATCCTAATCATAAATCTTGAATTCACTTTCCAAATGCAAGAAACGATTAAGAGTAAAGTTCGAGTAAAGTCTTCTGAGTCACTTTGAGGAGTCTTTTTCAATCTTTTTAAACTTGAATTAAGACTTGAGAAAATGAGTATGAGGTAAGTTTACAATATGAGTATGAGGGGACTAAGTATTCCCAATCATGTAAAACTTTTACCTTTAAAATTAGAAGAAGCCTTGTTTTCTAAATGAGTTTATAAGGAGTTTTTTTGCATGTTCTCTTTTAAGAGAAATATTTTGAGTAGTTATCTCAAATTGAGGGAGAGTTATGTTTTCTTTAAAACACATGAGCATGAGTTATATATATATATATATATATATACACACACACGCGCGCGCGCACGCACACACACACATCGATATGGGGTTGAGTTTAGACAACTCAAAATCCTCATAAACCATGTATGTCAACATGGGTAATGGATTATACTTTTTAGATGATTCCTTATTGGTTTAAAGCATAACTTAGTAGATCCACTTAGTTGAGTATGTTCTATACTCTGGCAAGGTATATGATAGTTCTGGCAGCATGGGCGAGATGATGTATCATCATATTTCTCATAGTGATGATTATCAGTTAGAAAATCTCCCAAATAAGAGGAAATAGTTTATTTATGTATTTTCATATACATTGAGTTATTATCTAATGTTTTAAAAGCTTTGAATATTGTATATTGTTATTATTGCTTTCATCTTGAGTTGAGTTGAATTGAGTGAGTTGAGACGAGGTAAGTATGTTTCCTTTTATCAATTCAAGCATATGTTTATGTTCAAAGTTCCCCTTACATGCTCGTACATTAAATGTACTGACGTCATTTGCCTTGCATCACTTCATGATGCAGATATAGGTATTCAAGATCATCAACCAATGCTCCGTGATCCAATCACATTCAAGTTAGCTTTGGTAAGCCTCTTTGCTTCCGGAGGATTCCACTTTTACTTTTAGTTTTGTTAGGATGTTGTGGGTCTTGTCCCAACTTCCATCATAGTATCTTAGAGGCTTCATAGACAGTAGTGTTTTGAGGAGTCTTTTCCATTTTTTTGTTAATGTTTAAAGACTTTGATTTGAACACTTATGTTCATTTGAGTATTTCACACTCTTTGAGTTAAACTACTTTACTTAGGAGGTTTTTTGAGTTAATAATTGTTATTGAAACTCTTGTTTTGTTGTGTAAATCTTCCGCCTAGTATTGAGCAAGGCCAAGGGTTCGTTTGGGAACTAGCGATGGTTCTAGAGTGCCAGCCACGTACAGGGTGCAGGCTTGAGTGTGTGTGTATATATATATATATATATACTCTTATTGTATCATTGACTAATGAATAATTTTTTAACAAGAAACCTTAACATGCTTAAAAAGAAAAATATGATAAACAAATTAAAATGAAAGAAATATAAAATAAGTGATCAAATATATATGAATGAAACACAAAACTGTAAATAAAATAAATTTAAGGGGCCTCGCATAGTGTTTAGTGGCAAAGAGCAAAAGCAAAAAAATAAATAAAATTGTAGACAAATCAAGTTTCCTCTACGTGTCAATTGGAGAAAGACATATGTAGCGGAGCTAAGATTTTGATATACATTATCTTTTAAAATATCATTCTCTAATATGATCTTCATCCAATCACCAAAATATTGTTCCAAAGTTAATGTATTTACATTAACAAAGAAAAAAAAGCAAAAAAGAAGAAGGACATTAAGTATGGTTCAATATGATTATATAATTCTCTTTTGTTATGTTTTGCCCATTTGTCATATTATAGTGATATTCAAATCTCCTAAAATTTCTAGATGTATCTTACTTTCTATTCTATCAGTATTGGTATTGGTTGGTGTACCACATTGATCGAGTATGGAGGTATTTTTTAAAAAAAATTATTTGAGCAATTTTCAATTTCTGATTTGCCCATTGGACTTGAGTCAGGCCTAATGTTCATTTTTTTATCTCTATAGATGTTGAATGAACATTGGGCTAAACTCAAGTCCAACTGGCAATTCAATGATTTCAACTTGTCCAACCTATATTAAAGGATTCAGATATCTCATCTCTCATCGATGTGGGATATCATCTTCATAACCAGTTAACAAAATATTAATTTGATTGTTTAGAAAATATTTCATCCAATATTTTTTTATTAGTCAGTATATTAATGACACATGTTATTTAATTATCTCTTTAAGTAGATTAATGTAGTGGTAACATGTTTGTTTTTATTGATCTTGGGTCTACTGATAATTAATATACCTCTTATTTTCGGTGCTTTAAAATATAATTCTTAAATCTGCACTATGATTGAACATTATATTTTTTTAGGATTCTGTAAATGTCTCTTTTAGCTTTTTTCTATTCAATTTGATACTCTTTCTAACATATGCAATCAACTCATAAATCTCCGATTTGTCAGATGTTATGGTAATTTTACCAGAGGTTTGACTATAGCTGCCAAGAACTTCCTATTGTTAGAAGAATTGAGCATATCAATTACTGAAGGTGATGCAGAAAGTGTTACTAAAGATGATGCAGAAAGTGTTGATCGTTATTACCCACTACTCAAGTCTCTTATATTAAATAACACTTCATTTGATTTGGTGGGATCTCCAGTATTAGAAGACAACAATAAAGCTCTAACGATTACCAAAAATATGTCTGAATTGTGATACCTTTCATTACCTACAAATAACGTGACATATGAAAGATTGCAATCAATATTTTAAGGTTGTCCAAATTTTGAATTGCGTAACTTAGGGTTCTACTTGTTATTGTATTGCTCTTGAAGAGGTCTTATTGGGTAGTTATATACGTAAAAATGTTCATTCTTAAAAGTAAGAAAAGTAGTAGGGGCTGGTAGGGAGGTGGGGTGGTAAAAGAAACTGAATCTATGAACATCTCAAACCAACTCCTTTTTATCATCCTCAACATGAGCAACACTACCCATTGTCAACCAACTAAGACCATCTGCCATGACATTCACCTTTCCGGGTGATAAAGGACACTCATGTCATAATCTTTTAACAACTCATGCCACCTCCTTTGGCAAATATTTAGATCCTTTTGCTTGAATGCATATTACAAATTTTTGTAGTTGATAAACATATCAACATGATCACCATATAAGTAATGCCTTTAAATCTTTAAGGCAAACACAACCGCCGCTAGTTCCAAATCATGGTAGGATAGTTCTTTTTCATGAATCTTATATTGCCATAAAGCATAAGCAATAACCTTCTCATTTTGTATAAGCACACACCCAAATCCAATCCTTGAAGCATCATAATAAACCATAAACCCATCGGATCCTTCCGATGAAGTCAACACTGGAGCGGAGGTAAGTCTATCTTTCAATTTAGGGAAACTCTTCCCATATGCTTCGGACCATACGAACTTAACTTTCTTTTGGGTTAACATCGTCAATGGAGAGACAATCGAAGAAAATCCTTCAACAAACCTTCTATAGTTACCAGACAAACCCAAAAAGCTTCAAATATCCAAAGGGGGTAGAGGTCTAGGCTAACTCTTAACCATTTCCATTTTCTCACAATCTACCCCAATACCCTTACCCAAAATAATGTGATGAAGAAAATCCACGGATCTTAACCAAAACTCACATTTACTAAACTTTGCAAAGAGTTGTTGGTCCTTGAGGACTCGTAACACAATGCTCAAATGATTTGTATGTTCATCTTTTCTCCTTGAATAATGTAACAACTCAAATTCGAGAAGAGGAAAACACTTTAACTTTTCACAGACTTGGTGCCAGCACAGATGACGCCACCCACGGTTCGTGGGTGGGACAATGGTTTGTAGGTGGTGGCGTGCTTGGCAAGTCAGAGTTTTCAAAAATGTCAAGTTTTAGTAATTTTCTGACGGTTCACCCGGACGGTCCGTAGATCAATGTACGAGTCATAGGTAGGTTTCGTAGGTGAGTCCCAGACTTCAAGAATTTAAGAGGTCAAAGTTGAAACCCACAAATGGGAATGTATGGCCCGCAGGTGGACCCACAGACCGTACATGGGTCCGTCATTAGGGGTCCCAAATATTGGCCTTTGAACTCCATCGATGGTCAATAAGCATGGTTGTGGTTTGACCAATGGACCGTAGGTCAAGTCATATCATCTAGCAACAAAGAAACTACATCATACGATTGTCCCATCAATCAAGCATGTACTAAGTTATCAACCACACCTTTATTGACTGAATCAAGGATGCAATAAAAGTATTGCAACAAGAAATTGTCTAGAACACCATGCGTTGGACATTGCAAAAATACCTTTTTGAACCTCAACCACGTTTCATGCAAAGGCTTACCTCCAATACATTTGAAATTTTGAATTTGGTGATGGATTTTAACCATCTTTCAAGGTGGAAATAACATTTTGAAGAATTTCTTAGTCAGCTCATCCCGCGAAGTAATAGAATCATTCAGCAACTCTGTCAACCTCTTATAACCTCTCCTGTTATAGAGAACGGAAATAACCTTAACCTTATGAATTCTTAGGAGATATACTTGAACACAAAGGGCCCACACACCTCCTTGAAATTACTAAGGTGCTCATGGTATTCCTCATGAGCTAGACCCCTAAAAATTCCTTTCATTTGGAGCAATTTGTATCATAGTTCTAGTGATGCGAAACACTATCCTCCCGGTTGTAGGAGGTATCAGGATTGCTCCCTTGGTTTGAATGACATTAATGGGCATGTCATTGAGATCACCCATATTGTTGTTTTGACCATAGTGATTGTCATTGTCACACACATGGTCAGTCATCTTGTCAACCTGCAAATCATCCAATAACAACACCTAACAAAAAATCTACTACAAATAGACCAAATTAAAATCTAATATCTCAATTAAAATTCTCGACCACCACTCCCCAGAAGCGACACCATTTTTGATAACACTCAAATTACCCTCCAAAACCAATTAAAAGACTGAATGGTCATCGTTAGTAAAGAAAACCCAACGAAAAGTTGGGGTTGAATTCGACAGGAAATGGTATATCATTGAGAATTCCTTATTAACAAATTTGGACTCTAAATCAGCTCGTTTCTACTAGTTAGAAAAATTGGGTAGATTGCACCACTAACTTAATATAAAGCTTTGGTTATCAATTATCAAAATTAAACTAAAATCAGAACAAAATCAAGAGTAAAAAAAGTAATCAAGTGGTGCGGGGATTGAAAATCAACATAACATAACAGTGAATGGTGATTAGGCTGCTCTATAGTGATGTACATACATTAATAGGCTAAGTCATCTTCTTTCGATCTCAAAGCATTTATGTATAGAATCTCCTTTTGGTCTCATCTAATTGGTCATCCTAAAAAAACTAAATACCTTACTATATCCTCTCTTTCAAGACTAGGAAAAATAGATATGAACCATAACCTCTGTTTCAAGCAAGCCATAGAAATCAAACTTAAATTGCTAGTATTGAGCTAATTACCCAATCCAATTAATCTCTTTCGAGCATCAACCAGAGATCAGACGTAGGAATTAAAATTGTAACCTTAATCCATAATTTAACCTCATGGTAATTAGACCAAATTCATGCATGAAGGGCAAAAAAATAGAACATAGCATAATACCCACTACGTAAAATCAACACCCAACTGCATTAGAGCTTGGAGTTTTTGCCACCCATCACAAAAAGTTAAGAAAATATACCTTCCAAGAAAATATACCTTCCATGAAAGCAGTCACGGGTAACTTGAAATCACACATTTAAGAGTAAACACACTTTGGATTAAACTTCAACTTATCAAATCAAGTCTCGAATTGTAAAACCCCAAAACTAGAAAAGTGTTCTGTCAAAAGTAAATTGTTCTCTCCTTTCAACTTAGTAGTCCAACTCTCTCTAATATCTAATCGGAATCCCATTATGCTATTTATACTTTCGCTAATTTTTTATCCAAAATCTACTTAATAACCAACTCGGCGACATTAGTGGGGCTCACCAAACTCACTTAGAAAGTCTTTCTTTGCTCCTCAACTCGCCTAGTGATTCTCTAGGCTTCAGTTGTTTGAACCTTAGTTGGCAAACTCGATCAAGTCAGCCTTTCACTATCGGTGAATCACTGAATGCCACCTTAGTCTGCCTTTCGAGCATTAAATCATTGCTTTGCATAATGTCAATTTGGGCGATATGTAGCAGGATCATCTTTCTAACTCGGTGCATCGCCTTCTCTACTCGAGTTTGCTGACCTTTTTTGCTAGACACGAGTGTTATACACTGTCAATTTGGGTGAGGTCGTGCTTAGTTGGATATTTGCTTTTCATGTTAGCAATCAACAATTTTCACTTTGCACTTCTTTTTGTATTTTTTTCATTCTTTCAAACTTTAGTCTTTGCCTTGTCCAATTGCCTTCATAGTTTCAAATCATTAATATTTGATTAAGAATGGACAAAGTTAGGCATTAAGGAGAATAATTATTTAGCTAACTAGAGCTTATATGAGTGCAAATTTACTACTCATCATTCAGTATCAAGGAATTTACAATCATAACTAGTCTTAAATGCACAAAAAATGTTGACGATTTCAGATATCCAAATTCCACACCGAGCAACCTAGTTCAAAGTTACTTCCTCGGGGTAAAGATTGGTGTAAGCAAGGGATGCCTGGTTCAATGTTTTACAATTGGTGCTTGGGAGAACAACCATAATGTCGTTCAAATAGCAATATTTACTTTATTCATACATTCATTTTCTCTCAACTTGGTGACACACCTATATCAATCGATGATTTCTTAATGGTTGAAGATGGCAAGTATCAACCGTTTCCTTGGGGACAACTTGTATTCTCCAAGTTGATAAAATCTCTTAAGCAAGAGTTCACCTCTGACAAACAAACGTATCGGTTATCCAGCATGCCATATGTACTGAATGTTTGGATGTCTGAATGTGCTTCTGAAGTAAATGAAGAGATTATTGTTAAAGAAGGAAATAACATCCTCAGGATATGCAATTAGAGAGTCGTGGGTGTACAGCCAAAATTTGAGATGTTTATGTCAAGCATTTTTACTGAGTTATGTTCATATTAGCTTATAAAGTACTTATGTATGTTCATTAAGTATATAATTTACATGTTTCATTTTTGCTTGTTCATAGTTATCAAACAATTTTTTTTCTATTTGCGATAGATAATTTTGTTTTTTATGTTGATTACATTTTGTGTTTCGGAATGCTTGCACTAGTATTCAACCAACATCAAAGGAAATGACAGCACTTGATTTTCCTGATAATCGTTATATTTCTCCTTCTGAACCCTCCACATCAACTGCAATCCTAAAAAAGTGCAACCACAAGAGTTCCTCGTATTTGAGGATTTTTCTAATTTTCCTGAGTAGTTATATTAAGGAGATTTAGATGTGTCTATACTGCATCTTTCTACTCCACCACCAAAGAGGAGAAAGAATGTACATCCACCTAAAACAAAGGTGTCCAAAGCGACAAAATCAGGTGTGCCAGCAAATCTGCCTTTTTAAACTCCAAAATTACCGCCGTCCCAAGTAGGTAATGTATGTGGTGTCCCTGTTTTTTTAGATTTTTCAAAACTAAAGTCGGACAATTCAGATATTGAAGGATTGAACGAATATTTGAAGGATTAAGTAATTATAATTATTTTTATTTAAATATTTATTTATTGATGGTAAATTTTTTAATATATTTTAATTTTTAAATAGGTTGACAAAAAATTGATTATCTTGGAGAGTTAATTAAAAAAACATTTTCAGTTGATGAAAGTTGTTGGCAGACAAGATAGCCAAGATGAAAGTCGTTTCAAATATTCCTTGCCTCCCTAGAGAGATAGATTATTGTCATTGTGTCTTGGTCATCAAAAGAAAGAAGGTAGTAGTTTAATTATGTAATTTTTTGTGTTTATTAAGTTGCATTTGTGTTATGTTTCTATTTTGAATCATGAAGGATATTGCTGGCAAGTCTATGCCATGTACGGTGGAAGATTCCGACCAAAAATATCATGTTGATCCTCACTCCAATATTGATCAGTTCTTTCAACAATTTGTTTCACACATACCATGGATTTTACCAACAATGATCAAGATATTGGTGTATCTGTTGTTGAGGCTGAAGAACAAATCCCTATCACTGAAAAGAAGGTTGTAGAGGTATGTATCTGATAGATTGCTTTTGTCATTCTTTACAATTTATTCTATAATTGATACATGATGTATTACAAAAAAAACAAATACTACAATATTATCATACACACTTGTTTGATACATTGGTATATTCATTATTATATTTTAGTTAACTTTGATACAATAGCCATTTCATCAAACTGAATCACTAATGTATCAGTTAAATTTTTTGACACATATATCAGTTACTTGATACAGTAAATTTACACATGCTATGGTATATCAGTTATATTTGACTGATACATTACCAATTACATTGATACTTTAGTTTATTACTGATTCGTGAATTTTAGCATTGTGTCATTAACAGATATTTTAATTATTAGTTGTTTTAAAAAAATTTATAAACACAAAGTGATGATACATGAAATAAGAAATAAGTCATAGAGGATGTCATAGAGCTTCCACCCACAACAGAGCATAGTCATGTTCCTAAAGAAGCAAATGTGCATAAGAAATAACTTACGTACAAAGTTTAGTATCAGGATACATTTATTTATTTAATGTATTATTATTTTATACCATCTTTCTTTAGGAGGGTGCAAGAAATGAAGCCCCCAAACAACTAAAGAAGTGAGTGGGAATGAAGTTGGTGTTGATACAGTTCAGCTTAACATCCCACAGTCTGCACTAGATTCAGTAATGGTTGATACAGCGATAAAGTTTTCAATTTTTTATTGGTAAATTGTCTTTTTATTTATTCAACTCTATACAAAAAATTATAATTGTCTCACACTGTATTGGATTCTATCACATCGGCTTCAATATCATCCGGAACTGAAACAGTCATAAATGCACTTATTTCTGGCCTTCAAGCTCCCATCGCTACTCAACCATTGAATGTGGTCAGTCCACATGAGTTAACTAGTAGTGCTGATTTGCTATCGGATTGTCATCTACCCACAGAACTTCCAAGTAGAGAGATTGTATTTCTTTCTAATACAAAGACTCTTGTTCCATAAAACAACATGCAATTTAAAGATATTGCAGTCTCTATATTTGACTGTTTTTGGGTCTAGCAATAAAGGCAAGGAGAAAATGAATGATGATATTCGTCTGAATTATCCATTTGAATGTGGTATCACCTATCAATCTCCATTCAATCTAATGCACGTGTCCGACCAGTGGATTGCTAAGGGCCTCCTCAAAACGCATGCGAATAAGTAAGTTTTATATTAATATTTCTCCTTAGGAGTAGTTTTTTCTATGTTTAACTTCTATTGACTAGAAATAGTCACATATCAAACCAAACAATGATAAATACAAAAAAAAAAAATAATAATAATTTGGATTTGTAAAGATGAATTTTGTTGTCACATTTTCCAAGGATAAAAACTGATTCTATTCTATGTCCCAGCCAAATAAATGTTGGACCAATGAGGTATAGTAGACAATTATCAGTGTAATGTATCAAATACATTTATACTTACGTATATGATACACAATGATATTGTAGCAGATACTTTTGTATGATGAATCTAAAATCACATATTAGTATTGTATGCGTTTTATTTACATGTATCAATTGTTTTGTATCACATTGGTTGACTAGTGTTTTATATAGATTCTTTTATTTTATGCAGCGCATTGATGTAGTTTTTTACTACCTCCGAAAGAAGTCAACTTCGAAGCCTGAATCAATACAGTTATACCATGACTTATTGCTTGTTCAAGACATACATCAACAATGCATACTCAAGGTACGATTACAGTCATGTCGATGATAATCTTAGTACCTAGAAAGATATGGCCCGTGATGTTGTTGTATCTGCATTTGAGAGGTCAAAGGATTTTCCATCCTGACTAGTTACCCTGGTAGTTGATCTTTACATTTTTGTGAACTGTGACAGAGACTTTCATTGGATATTTGTTGTGGTTGTTTTAAAACAAAGGCTAATATGTGTATATGATTCATTATTGGGCTAAAGGAAAAAAAAAATCTGGTGATAAAAAATTGCTATATCTCCGTAATTACCTTCAGGATAGTGGGATTTTTAAGGAAACAAAGCAGACTGACTAGGCAATATTGGATGCTTACAATGCTTACAAAGATAAGGAAACTGGTAGACTGTTGGAGCCACAACATCCTTTTGATGTTGAATTTGTTCAAGACATTATGCAAAATGGAAGTGAAAGCCTGTAAGTATTGTATAAATATTCTGAATTATATGTTTAATTCAATTTTATAACGTATCTACTTCTTTTTGTAGTGACTGCGGACTGTTTGTAGCTATCTTTGTAGTGTTTCTTAGCGACGAAATCAACATCCCATTTGATAATTTTTTAGCTGAATATCTTCGTACAATATATGGAGCATTGTTATGAAAATATGGTACTGAAAAGGGAAATACATAATATCGCTACAAAAGGAACCCCAATTACCAATAAAAAAATTCGTTAGTAAATTGATCAAATTGGTTGGCCAATTGAGTTACCAACCAAATGCCAACTTATATTAATCCGTTGCTAAAAGGCTCGTCGGTAAATATTAACAACCGATTTTAATTTGTTGGTAAACTTACCAACCAAAAATCAGTTGGTAAACACCCAAAGATGTTGTTACAAAATTTTGAAACATGGTCCTGAAATTTCCGTGGGTAAATTCACCAACTAATTTTTGGTTAGTATATCGTTAGTACCTTTACTAACGAATTGAAAAGGAGTTGGTAAATTTTTTTGTTCGTTATTCGATTCCGTTGGTAATACATTTGTAATTATAGTAACAAATGTCTAATAGTAAACTTTTTCAGATACATTGGTAATTGGTTGATAATTTTAGTAACAGAAAATTTATGTTGGTAATTTACCAATAAATTTTAAATTTTTTTTTTTTTTTTTGGTTTTCCATCCGGTGTCCGGTACCCACATTGGAGCTCGGCTAAATCCAGATTCATGCCAGGAAGTCCCACATTGGGGAGTAAACCGCTTCCTAACAAAGGTGACTCCGTATCCAAGGGGAATTGAACCTAAGACCTCTTAACTTATCACTCCATCACAACCCTTGTTGGTGATAAATTTTAAATATGTTAGTATGATTATTTGTTTTTCTAATAAATTTACTAATTGATTGTTAGTTTGTTGGTAATATATCATCCAAGGCGACTCCGTACCCAAGGGGAATAGAACCTGAGACCTCTTGGTTAAGGATAAAGGAGTATTTACCACTCCACCACAACCCTTGTTGGTAATAAATTTTAAATATGTTATTATTATTATTATTTGTTTTTCTAATAAATTTACTAATTGATTGTTACTTTGTTGGTAATATATCATTCAAGTTCAATGTTAGGTTAGTAATTGATTGACAATATGTTCAAAATATTATTAACTGAATGATTATCCAATAGTAAAATATTTATTAATTTATTGCATTTAAAAATCTAAGAGCACGAATATAAATCCAAAAATATTAATATCAATTTTATAAAACACATTTGAATGAAACAATGCAAAATCTATGATAACAAGTTAAATTAATCTCAATATGGCACATATCATTTTATCAAAAATTTTAATTTGAGCACATTTACCAAAAATATTGACCAAATCTAAATTTTGGCCAAAACTTAAAAGTTAAAACGTCTAAAAGCACAAACTGAAAATGGAAGCCTCAAAACCTAAACCAACCATCCTATTAGATATAAAAATGACCTTCTGAAGCTAATCGCGTTGACGAAATACTCATCAGAGCATGTTTACAAAATATGTTAAGCAAAGTCAAATTTTGACCAAAAGTTAAAAGTTAAAATGGCTAACGGTAGAAACTGAATATGAAAACCTCAAAATCAAAACCAACCATCCTATAAGTCGAAAAATGACCTTCCAGAGCTAACCGCACAGAAAAAATTCAAATTTGAGCATGTTTCCCAAAAAAATTGACCTAATTCAAATTTTAGCCAAAAGTTAGAAGTTACAACGCTTAACGACACAAACTGAAAATAAAAGTCTCAAACCTGAACCTACCATCCTATGAGACCAAAACTGAACTTATATGCTAACCGCGGTGACAAAATTTCAATTTGAGCACGATTACCAAAAATATTGACTAAAGTGAAATTTTGGCCAAAACTTAAAAGTTAAAATGCCTAACGGCACAAACTAAATTTAGAAGCCTCAAAACCCGAACCCTCTATCTTATTACATCAAAATGACCTTCCGCATCTAACTGCCTTGACAAAATTCTCATTTGAGCACATTTATCAAATACATTGTTTGAAGTTAAATTTTGGCCAAAATTTATAAGTTAAAACACCTAACAGCACACACTAAAAATGAAAGACTCAAAACCCGAACCAACCATCCTATTAGATAAAAAATGACCTTTGGAGTTAATTACTCTGATGGAATTCTCATCTGAGCACGTTCACAAAAATATTGACCAAAGTCAAATATTGGTCAAAACATAAGATTTAAAACACCTAACGGCACAAACAAAAAATGGAAGCCTCAAAACTTGAACCAACCTTCTTGTTAGATCAAAAATGACCTTCTGAAGCTAATGACACTGACAGAGTTCTAATCTGAACATGTTTACCAAAAATATCGACCAAAGTCAAGTTTTGGCTAAAATTTAAAAGTTAAAACACCTAACGACACAAACTGAATATGAAATTCTCAACACTAGACGCTGATTTACCAAAAAGTTTTACTTCAATTGATAAATTTACCAACTATTCAAATATAAGTTAGTAATTAATAATTTACCAATAAATTTTATCACAGTTGGTAATAGTTACTATTCAACTAAACATTCATATGTAATATTACCAACTAATAAGTAATATGTTGGTAAATTTTACCAATGGATTAATGATCAGTTGGTATATTACCAACTATTTTAATGATGTTAGTAATTTACTAACTACATTCTTTATTCATCGGTAAAATTTTCAACTAATTGGATATTGGTTGGCAAGTTTACCAACAAATTACATTTCGTTACTAATTTACCAACACATTTATATTTGGTTGGTAAATTTAGCAACACAATCTTGCCGTTGGTAAATGTTTGGTTAGTAATTCATTGGTAATATGTTAATAAATTATATAAACAATTTTTTGTCATATTTACCAACCGATATATACTTCGTTGGTAATATTACCAACAAAAGGTGTCTTTAGTAATATTTCAGTTGGTAATCCATTGATAGAATGTTGCTTTATTTAGCGCCATTTTTTCCCACCATATTTACCAACTAAAATACTTGGTTAGTAAGATTTTGGTTGGTAATCTGTTAGAATTTCGTTGTTAAATTTTAAAATATAATTCAGTTAGAAATATGTTGGTAATTTGTTGGTAGAATACTAACCAACTTAAGCTGTTAGTAAAATTTGTTCGCAATTTGGGGTTTTTTATAGTGTATTTTAGTAAACAATATAATCCACCAAAGACTAAGGGTCACTTGACTCCACCACCACACGATGATTTGGTTTATTTGGAATAGTGATTTGTATCAATGCATAAACAATATTTGATGTTTTATTGTTTTTAGATAATTTTGCTTAAGTTTTAGAGTATTGTTACCCTAAAATCTGTTTCATTTTATGTTTCAATTTGAATATATTTTGTTATTAATTATATTATGTAAATTCTTATATGTTGTGTTTTAATTATAGTGATTTTGATACATAATACATTATTTGATACTTAAAACTTTCACATTATACATTTAGAGGTCATAAACATAAGTATTAGATTCATAACTAATTTGAATCAAATATCATTATAAAGAGTTGATTAGTTATGACATAATGTATATGATACACTAGGAATGAGTAACAACAATGTATATATATATAGGAAAAAATGTTTGAAATATATCTGAACTTTGATTGAAATTGCTATAACAATACCGAACTTTGGAAAGAACCTTTTACCACCCCCTCCCCCCCACACTATTTAATAGTGTATTTTAAAGTTATATATGTGTCCATGTGGATATCATAAATATTGAATAATTATAAATAGTAACGTGTCCACGTGGGCACATATATATTTTTAAAATACACTATTAAATAATGCATGGGGGTAAAAGGTCCTTCATAAAGTTTGGTATCGTAACAGTAATTTCAGCCAAAGTTGGAGTATTTTTTAGATTCTTTTCTCATATATATATATATATTACATATTTATGTATTAGATACAAATCATATACTTCTTGTATAAAGATTAATGTGATACATTCAAAATGTTTATTTATTAATACAACATGTCACAAGTTGTGTATCAAAACAACATTCACATAGAAAGTTGAACAATTTTTTATATCGAATAGCTACACTCATGTAGATTGTATCAAAACTACCTATTGTTAACATTACAATGTATTTATAGAACTATAACAATGGAAATTCGTATAAATGTAACCTTATTCAACATGAACATGAATGTATTATAAAAATCGCGGATTTCACTTCTCTTTGGGAAATAAAGTACAAGTTCTACGGTTGTTAACATCCACAATAATTAGAGTTTATTGTTATCTTTTCATTTGTATTTTATTTATTTATTTTCTTGGTCTCCTAGGCATCCTTTTGTATCTAGGTGGCATCACAATTTTATCTAAAACACTGTCTTAAACAGATCAACCCTCCTTATCTAGCACGGGAACCATTGAAGCTTCATAGGTCTATGCTAATGCATCTGGTTTGTAGTAATAAGAGATGTAGGGATGAATATATGTAATATTCTTTCTCTTTAAAACAACAATTGTGTGTGCACATGGTATCTCGCCTAGTTGAAATTTTCCACAATTACATATTTTTCGCTCAAGACAAACAATGTATCTTTTTCCAGTATCATAAACTGAAAAATAAATGGATAAACATGCAAACATTAAAATATTCAGTAATACATTAAATGAGATACTTTTTTTTGAAATTTTAAAAGCAATACGGATCTAACAATCAACTGATACATCACACCAGATACATCAACTAATATATATATATATATATATATATATAAAACCTCATTTTTGAACATTTAGATGTGTTTATGATCAAAAACTCCTCAAATCTTCTCCTCAATATTTTTTTTTTTGTATATGAGACTATTTCTCTATTTTTACAGTTCCAAGAACCAGATAGAATTCTTGCCTCTTCCAAGAATTCTAACATAGATAGTTGTTGTGCCTCAACAAGGAAGTCATTGATATATTCGGGATGTCGAAATTCATCATTCTACTTTTGTTTATTGTTGCATGAACTCTCGACCACTTCTCAGACCTAGCATCCTCTAGGTACTCCTTAACCCTCTGTTCAACTTTTTCCATTTTAGCCATTAATTTCTCATAATCTTCTTTTTGATAAACCTTCGTCATTGAGTTGAGCAGATCACTTAGGGTGGGTCTTCTCCTTTTGAATTATACAAACATTCTTCCAAAGATGTCATATGCATGCATAATGAGGTACATTTGGAAACACAATACTTACACTTTTCATAATACTTTCATTTCAATCAGATAAAACACACATTTTTGCACGCTCCCCAAATGCATTTATGAATTTTTTGAAAACCCATGTTCATGAATAGTCATTTTATGTGTCTACAACTCCTTATGTCAATTGCAATATGTAACCTAATCACAAATCAGCCCATATGAGTTTTTTGATACATAACAGTTACATAATATATCATTATTATATAAGACATCAAAATCACCATTACAAATCTACATACCTACACCATCGAGTGTGCTTGCTAATACAAAGGTCTCTTTGTAAGTGATACGTCAAAAATTTCGACTCATTTAGGACTTATTATTCAATAAATTAGTGTCCTCAATTCCTATTTTGTGCTAATAACTGATGTTAATTTGTTTATATGCATCAATGAAGGCTTAAGAACAAGGAAATGACATTATGATGTGAAAAAAAGTGAAACAGTTGAAAAGCTGAAGAAAAGAAAGGCTGGAGCTCGTAAAATCCACTCGGCGACGCACCAAGTGAGCCTCTAACTCACTAAAACTTCCACTGAAGTATCCCATGCATCAAGAAAAATCGGCAAAAGAAAAGACACTTCAGCGACTCGTTGAATAGAACGGTGGTAGTGACCCTGCTCGCAAAATCTTCCAGAACAATTGGACCCAGGATTCAAACTAGAAGACATACATGTTGGCGGATCATTGAGTTGTACGATGATCCAAACTAATATCATCTAGCGGACTTCGTGTTGAGATTCTTGGGAAGTTTTTAGAAACGTATAAATTGATTTTTGGAGAGAGAAAATATATAGAACACCTTTTGGAGAGAGTTTACATATTTTGACAATATTGAATGATTTGATAGAATTTTTTAAGCTTGGATTTGAGGATTTAGGATTTTAGTCTCAATTTTGGCATTGAGCATAGTAGATTGTTGTCATTTAGATGGATAATCTCTTTGGTAACGATTTCTTATTTTTTGCTATGATTGGCTAACCCCATCTCCTTATGGGTGTGATTATGTAATCAACTGCATATTAGCTTATGGGTATTAATTAATTGCTAGTTTTATTGTTGTTTTGAAATGGGTTTAATTGTTTATTCAGGTTTTTATTCATGAACTGAAGTTGCAAATTCAATTCTAATTCAGCACTCGATGCTAGCTTGCAAAAATGGTTTAGAGTTGAGTAAATGATTGATAATCGTATGGTCATGCATCTTTACTACCCAGCTTGGTAAAGTGGGTGTGTTAAGGAATTGGGTTGTTTCATATTGCTAAGCTTGTTAGGGTTCAAAAGAACTCACTTGAAGCATAATAGTCGATTGAAAAATGGTTATTATAGTTAGAACCTATCCTACACATTGAGATTCAATAATTTCAAGCAATTTTTAGTTACCCATTAGGTGAAATGTGTAATTGATTGTTCAGACATCCCTAATGCCTCTTTATACTTGATCAGAATCCATGCTATTTGTTTTCGTTAACAATTGGTTACTAAATCCATTCCTTTGATATTGATAATTACAACTCTTTGATTTACTTTATGTTGCGTATTCTCTTACTTCTATAAAAGATTAGAGCACTTCTACACTTCATAATTGAATTCTTTACTGTATCACTCCTTATGGAATCAACCCCAACTCATTGTTGGATTTATACTTGTTAATGACCACCTGCACTTTGAATTATAAGAGGTGTAGTTCAGCGTTATCAGTAAGCTTCACTAAGATGTGCAGTGTCAACAAAAACTATCGGCCTGCAGAACTCAAACCCACTCATCAATGGCCTCAAGGCTATGAAAAGATACATGAATTCATTTTACTCTAATTTATGCATCCTTGTATATGAATTTGGATACACAATATTTAACATGTATATGTATCTCGACATCTGCCTATATCCATTGATTGGTTTACCCCTTGGCATTGTTAGTGCGTGTTCCTTAGCATGTCATATTTGCTGGTAAAAAAATCACAAACCCATAAAATTATCTAACACTCTCAATTACATCTTTTAGAGTATAAATTCCCACTAACAAACTCAATTGTTGCTTGGACTTTAGTTAGTATCCTATCTCGGAATGGACACGTAAGTTCACTATTGAAGTATGTCACTTTGAATACATCTAAATTTTTCCTACATTGTAACACCTCGAAATTGAGATGATAGAAAAGTGAAGCTTTCCAGAATCTGGTGTCAGAACCAATGGAAACCACACACGGACCATAGGTGGGTCCCATAGTTTAGTCCCAGACTTGGGCGAATTTTAGAATCTAAAGATTACACAATCGGCTGTGAAATACGGTCCATAGATTAACTCACGGACCGTAGGTTGGTTCCATCATTGGGTTCCAGAGTTTGATAGTCTCTGATGCCACCCACGTTCGACCAGTACGTTCCATGGTTGGACCTACGGACTGTAGGTCTAACCGTAGGTGAGGGTCAACAGCCAATTTGAGGGAAATGGTTGTTGGGTCAACTTCAAATGGTCATATCTTTTAGCACAACATGAATTAGGTGGCCAATGACCTATCAAATTAAATAGAATTGAATGCAGTTTCCTACGCCACCAAGTTTTGTAACAACCCGTAAAATGATAGGTTAAACTAGAGCATAAACATGAGGGTCAACGTCAAGGAATGTGTTAGACTCCGTAGTCGTAAGACCTTCTAAAGTTTGGTTAAGGGTTGTAAGGGCAAGTGCCAAGCCAAGGGGGGTAAGGCCTAAGCTGCCCAACCTTGGCCAAGCACTACTGCAACATCTCGCAATTTAAAATAACTAGGAAGAAGCTAATAATAGGAAATAGTCATTTTTTGGAAAGAATGAAAATTTGAAAATTTAAGTTAGGAAAAGTTTAGTTTTGCTCAACGTCAAACGGCCATAACTCTTAGCTCAGGATGAGTTAGTTGTACTTCCAGACATGGATGGAAATCCCTTGGAATGATCTTTTCAAATCCACTGGGTTTGCGCGATTTCGAGTTCGTACGAGTAAGTTATGTTCTTTGGAAGTTGGGCAGTTGGATTAAGGAACGTCTAATCTGGATTTTGGAAGGGTAATTTAGTCTTTTCCTAACCTCATTATTCTAATTCATTTTTAGGAGTTTAATTGTGATAAAGTCAAATTTTAGTCAGTTTTAGAAAAGTGAATTTTCACGCTAGGGCTTGGAGAAGAGGAGAAAAGAGGAGAAAGGAGAAGAACGTTCAAGGTTCGTCGATTTCATCAAGGATAGCTTGTGGAATTTGTTGGGGGTGATCCCTACAAGGTGTGTGAGATCACATAGCATTGGGTTAGTTCACCCACACGCCAATCATGATTCAATTCAGCAAAATATGTGTAATTGGAAAGTAAATCCTTTGAATTCTTGATGAAATTTGTTTGAATTCTTGTGGGTTGTTCTGTTGACGTTTCTTGCAATTTCATTCATGTTTTTAGGTGTAATTTTGGTTTGAATCTATCATATATTGAGGATATAAATGATCCTAAATGTTTGGAGAAAGAACCATTGAAGTTTAGAGGGTTTAGAGTTGAAAAATAGAGAAGAAAAGTCATCAAACACCTGGAGAAAGGAGTAGGGCGTCGCGCCAGCCAGCACACCCCAAAGTAGTCTCTGAATGTGGGGCTCTGGGGTGACGTTCCAGCCAGAGCGCCTAGACTTGGTCCCTGAATCTCAAGGTCTGATGCCCCGAGCCTCTCAGAGCGCTAAGGACGCCAGTTCTTCCCATTCTTCCCCCATCCTTTCGTACTTGTTCCTTCGCAATGTACCTATGTTTTCTAGTTGATTCCAACATTATAAGGTACATATAAACTTCATCAAATCATCCATAAAGATGAGATCATGAACCTTGAATCCATAATCCAATTCAAGGAAAGTTAAGATCAAATTCAAGAAAAGTAAGAGTCAAGTTAAGAGAAGTTCTTAAAGTTTTCCAAAAGTCTTTTCCAAATGTTTTACCTTTGTTTTAAGACTTAAAGTTCAAGTTGAGTAAAGTTTGAAGTTCATTTCTTCAAAGGTATATGGGGACTATGTATTCGCAAAGGGTTTAAAATATTTTTTTCACATTGAACAAGAATGGAAACTTTGATTTCCAAAGAGCCTTCGGGCTAGTTTTCAAAAAAGAGTAATTGCTCTCTAAATGAAGCAAGAGAGGAAACTTTGATTTCCAAGATAGCCTTTGAGCTAAGTTTTTGAGCACTAATCTCAAATCATAGAAAGAAGCATGCTTTTAAACATAAGAGCTAATATTATATTTTTGGGAGTAGTATTGAGCACCGATATGAGGGAGAGTTTAAGAAACTCACGGCCCCCATAAACCATGTAGCCATTATGGGTAGAAAAGGATCATACTTTTTAGATAATTCATTTAGTGCTTTTTAGCATAGACTAGTGGATCCACTTAGTAGTTCAGGTCCTATGCCCTTGGCAAGGTATAAGATGCTCTGGCAGTGTGAGGGAAATTGATGTATCATCACAATAACTCTTACGTGATGGTTGTCGGCTAGAGAAACTTCCATAGAAGTTATTGTATTCTTATATACACAGTTATTTGTATCTTTACGTACATTTCAGAGTTTTGTTGTATCCTTGCATACACACAGAGTTGACAACATGTTTTTAAACAGTTTGTTTCTTTATATCGCACTGTTTTAAATTGCTTTATATTGAAATGAGTTCAGTCATGTTGAGTTGAGTTGAGCTAAGTAAGTTCTTCAGTTTCATTTAGATTCTTCTCAAGCATATGTTGTTTTAGTATTCCAACTCGCATACTCGTACATTCAATGTATTGATGCCAGTTGGCCTGCATCATCTTTTGATGCAGATACAGGTAAATAGGATCGGCATTTGGTGCACCGCTGATCCAGTTGAGCACTCCTATCCCGATATCCATCTCAGTTGTCTTAAAGGCTTCATAGATAATTAGATGTTAGTTCTTTAGTCTTTTCATTTTCATTATTCCATGTTAAGACTTGAGTTTGCCTTAATAGCCAGTTGAATGTTCTTTTATAACATTCTAGTTTATTACATAAACTTATATTTGTTGAGTTTAAGTCTTCCGCTGAGTAAGTAAGACATGCCAGGAGTTCGCTTGGGCCAGCAATGGTTCTCGAGTGCCAGTCTCGCCCAGGGTGTAGGCTCAGGGCGTGAAAAACTTGGTATCAGAGCCCAGATTTCAAGAGTCCTAAGGAGTCTATGAAGCCATGTCTGTAGAGTCCTAGTTATCGGTGTGAAGCGCGCCACATCTATAATTAGAAGGCTGTAACATTTAGGAACTATCTCACTTCCTTCATACTCATTTCGTACGTTAGAGTTTGATCTCTAAAAGGTTTCCTTCTAATTTGTGCTTGCCCATGTTTTCAGATAGGCATGCCTCCACGAAGAGCTGTCAGAGGTCGCCCTGCTAGGCGAAATATGGAGGAACAAGAGTTACCCAATGCACCTGAAGTGCAATCTTAAGGAGAAGTTACTAATGTTGAGTCCAGAGAGGTAATTAGGATGCTCAGTCAAGTTGTAACTAACCAGGTTGGTCAGCAAAGGGGAGCTTGACATGAAGGAGCAGACACTTTAAGGATTCGTGAGTTCTTGAGAATGAACCCTCCAAGCTTTACTGGTTCAAGCACTACTGAGGATCCAGAGAACTTCATTGAGGAAGTGAAAAAGGTATTCGATGTGATGCATGTTGCTGATACTGGGAGAGTGGAGCTAGCTACATATCAACTGGAAAATATTGCTAGGACTTGGTTTGACCAATGGAAGAAGGGTAGAACTAAAAATGCACCACCTGCGTGTTGGGCTTGTTTTGAAGAGGCTTTCTTAGGGCATTTATTTCCTCGAGAACTAAAAGAGGCTAAGGTACAAGAGTTCCTCACACTTAAGCAGGATTCTTTAAGTGTTCATGTGTATGGGTTGAAATTCACCCAACTGTCTCGCTATGCTTCGAAAATGGTTGCGGACATGAGGAGTAGGATGAGTATGTTTGTTGCTGGGTTGTCCCGTCTATCAAGAAAAGAGGACCGGGTAGCAATGCTTATTGGGGACATGGACATTTCGAGGTTGATGGTCTATGTGTAGCAAATAAAGGAAGAGAAGCTGAGGGATAGAGAGGAATTCAAGAACAAGAGGTCTAAGACAAGGAATGAGTCCGGATAGTAGAAGAGTAATGCCAATCGGTCATCCTTCCAACAGAAACAGAAGGGACCTGCTCGGTCATCTGTTAGTGCATCTGCACCTAGGAACAAATGTGAGTACAATAGTCAGAATTCTCAAAAACTTCAGAGTTAGACCTACGCATTCGCAAGGTAGTAAGGCACAAGGGGGTACTAAGACTCCTGCATGTTCTAAGTGTGGTAGGATCCACGTAGGGATGTATCGTGATGGCTCCACTAGTTGTTTTAAGTGTGGTCAGAATGGTCACTTTATGAGAGAGTGTTCTAAGAAAAACATAGTAATGGTAATGGGGGGAAGAGAGACCAATCCTCTTCAGTTGCTCCACCAGATTGAGCTACATCTAGATGAGCTACTTCAAGGGCAGGCAAAAAAGGAAACCGCTTGTATGCTATCAATAGTCGCCAAGAGCAAGAGGATTCGCCAGATGTTGTCACTAGTATGATCCAAGTCTTTGACGTTACTATTTATGCTTTACTAGACTCAGGAGTGAGTTTATGTTTTGTAACTCCTTGTGTTGCTATGAATTTTGATGTTATTCCTGAGCAACTTAGTGAACCATTCAGTGTCTCTACGCCTATTGGTGAGTCTATTCTAGCGAAGAGAGTCTATAATTATTGTCCCATTTCCATCAATCACAGGAGTACCATGGGTGATTTAATTGAGTTAGACATGGTAGATTTTGATTTCTTTCTTGGTATGGACTGGCTTCATGCCTGTTATGCCTCAATTGATTGTAGAACTTGAGTAGTCAAGTTTTAATTTCCAAATGTGCCAGTCTTAGAGTGGATAAGCAGTTCAGCAGTTCCTAAGGGTCGTTTTATTTCATACCTTGAAGTTAGTTTCTAAAGGGTGTGTCTATCACTTAGTCCAAGTTAATGACTCAAGTGTTGAGATACCTCATATTTAGTCAATTCCAGTAGTAAAAGAGTTTCCAGAAGTCTTTCTAGATGATCTTCCCAGAATCCCTCCTGAGAGAGAGATAGACTTCGATATAGATCTTCTTCCAGTTACTTGTTCGATATCTATTTTGCCATACAGAATGGCACCAGCAAAGTTGAAAGAGCTTAAAGAGTAGTTGAAAGATTTGCTAGATAAGGGTTTTATTTGACCAAGTGTCTCACCTTGGGGCGCTCTGGTCTTGTTTTTGAGATAGAAGGATGGTTCCCTTAGGATATGTATAGATTATCACTAGTTGAACAAGGTTACCATCAAGAATAAGTATCCTCCCCCAAGGATTGATGATCTTTTCGATCAGCTTCAGGGTTCTTCTTGTTTTTCGAAGATAGACCTTAGCTCAAGTTACCATCAATTAAGAGTAAGGGAATGCAATATTCCAAAGACAGCATTCAGAACCTGTTATGGTCACTATGAGTTTCTGGTCATGTCCTTTGGTTTGACCAATGCGCCTGCAGCATTCATACACCTTATGAATAGAGTATTCAAACCTTATTTAGATATGTTTGTTATCGTCTTCATTGATGACATACTAATCTATTCAAGGAATGAAGAAGATCATGCTAATCACCTCAGAATAGTTCTTCAGACTTCAGAAAGATAGAGAATTGTATGCCAAATTCTCTAAATGTGAGTTTTGGCTTGAATCTTTAGCATTCTTAGGCCATATTATGTCTGGAGAGGGAATTCAAGTTTATACTCAGAAAATTGAGGCAGTGCAGAATTGGCCTAAACCCACATCTCCAATTGATATTAGGAGTATCTTGGGTTTGGCTGGCTATTATAGAAGGTTTGTGGAGGGGTTCTCATCTATCTCATCCCCTTTGACCAAGTTAACTCAGAAAACTGTTAAGTTTTAATGGTCTGAAGCTTATGAGAAAAGCTTTTAGGAATTGAAAAAAAGGTTGACTACTGCCCCAAGTTTGACCCTACCGAAAGGTACTCAAGGTTTTGTGGTGTATTGTGATGCATCTAGAGTTGATTTGGGTTGTGTTTTAATGCAAAATGGCAAAGTCATAGCTTATGCCTCCAGACAGTTGAAAGTTTATGAGAAGAACTACCCAACCCATGAATTAGAATTGGCTATTGTAGTATTTGCTTTAAAGATATGGCGTCATTAGTTGTATGGTGTTCATGTTGATGTATTCACTGATCACAAGAGTCTTCAATATGTGTTCACTCAGAAAGAGCTTAATCTCAAACAAAGGAGGTGGTTAGAATTACTCAAGGATTATGACATGAGTATTCTTTATCACCTAGGTAAGGCTAATGTTGTTGCTAAAGCCTTGAGCAGGTAGTCTATGGGTAGTATTGCCCATGTTAAGGAAGAAAAGAGAGAGTTAGTGAAAGATGTGCATAGACTTGCACGCTTAGGGGTCCGACTAATGGATTCCACTGAAGGAGAAGTGGTGGTGTTGAATGGGGCTGAATCTTTATTAGTGTCAGAAGTGAAATAAAAGCAAGACTAAGATCCCATTTTATTTGAATTGAAGGCAAATGTTCATAAGCAAAAAGTATTAGCTTTTGAACAAAGGGGAGATGGTGTATTAAGATATCAAGTTAGATTGTGTGTACCTATGATGGATGGACTTCAAGAGAGGATCATGGAGGAAGCTTATAGCTCCAAATATTCCATTCATCCAGGTTCCTCAAAGATGTATCGTGACTTGAGAGAGGAATAGCATGAAGAAGAGCATTGCAGAATTTGTCGCTAAGTGTCCAAATTGCCAACAAGTTAAAGTAGAGCACCAAAGACCCGGTGGTTTGGCTCAGAATATAGAACTTCTGGAATGAAAGTGGGAGATGATCAATATGGATTTCATCACAGGTTTACCAAGGTCTCGAAGATAGCAGGATTCTATTTGGGTGATTGTCGATAGAATGACAAAATCAGCCTACTTTTTTTCTAGTAAAGACTACCCATTCAGCAAAGGATTATGCCAGGTTATATATTCATGAGGTTATAAGACTTCATGGAGTCCCTGTTTCAATTATATCAGATAGGGGTGCACAATTTACTGCATAATTTTAGAAGTCATTCCAAAAAGGCTTGGGTTCAAAGGCGAACTTAAGTACTGCCTTTCATCCTCAGATTGACAGGCAAGCATAGTGCACTATTTAGACTTTAGAAGATATGTTGAGTGCTTGTGTGATGTATTCCAAAGGGAATTGGGATGATCACCTACCTCTCATTGAGTTTGCTTACAACAACAATTACCGCTCTAGCATCCAAATGGCTCCTTATGAAGCTCTTTATGGGAGAAGATGCAGATCTCCTATTGGATGGTTTGAAGTTGGTGAAGCAGGGTTGATAAGACCATATTTAGTCCATCAAACTATGGAGAAGGTGAAAGTGATTCAAGAGTGGTTGAAAAGGGCACAGAGTCGTCAAAAATCCTAAACTGATTTACGAGAAGAGCGTTAGAGTTCAAAGTAGATGATTGGGTATATCTAAAAGTTTCACCCATGAAGGGTGTTATGAGGCTTGGTAAGAACGGGAAACTTAGTCCCTAGTATATTGGACCTTACAGAATTGCCAAGAGGATTGACAAAGTAGCTTATGACTTGGAGCTTTAGCAGCGGTTCATCCGGTATTTCACATCTCCATGTTAAAGAAGTGCATGGGCGATCCTTCATTGATCATACCAACTGAAGATGTTGGGATCAAGGATAGCCTATCTTACGAAGAGATTCCGGTTCGGATTCTAGATCACCAAGTTCGCAACTTGAGGACTAAGGAAGTAGCATCAGTCAAAGTCCTTTGGAGGAACCAATTTTTTGAGAAAGCTACTTGGGAAGCTGAAGAGGATATGAAGAAAAGATATCCCCATCACTTTGAGTCCGGAGAAAATGCAGACCAAGGTAATAATTCTCTTCTTAGTACTCTTTAAATTATGAGTGAGCATGTTGTTTGTTTGCATTTGCTTGTTGGGTGTTTGAACTTGATGTTACACCCTGAACCTAGTAAGAATAATCTCATATGAGTACGAATGTTCCCAAGGGGGAGATATTGTAACATCTCACAATTTGAAATAACTAGGAAGAAGCTAATAAATGGAAATAGTCATTTTTGGAAAGAAAGAAAATCTGGAAATTTGTTTAAGTTAGGAAAAGTTGAGTTTTGGACAACTTCAAACAGCTCTACCTCCTAGCTCAGGATGATTTAGGTGTACTTCCAGACATGTTTGTAAAACGTCGCCAAGTTTGCATGATTCTGAGTTCGTATGAGTAAGTTATGCCCTTTGGAAGTTGGGTTGTTGGATTAAGGAAAAAATAATCTGAATTTTGGAAGGGTAATTTAGTTTTTTCCTTACCTAATTATTCTAAGTCGTTTTTAGAAGTTTAATTGGGATAAAGTCAGATTTTAATTAGTTTTAGAAAAGTGAATTTTCACGCTAGGGCTTGGAGAAGAGGAAAAAAGAGGATAAAGGAGAAGAACGTTCAAGATTCGTGGATTTCGTCAAGGATAGCTTGTGAAATTCATCGGGGGTGATCCCTAAAAGGTATGTGAGATCACATAGCATTGAGTTAGTTCACCCACGTGCCAATCATGATTCAATTAAGCAAAATATGTGTGATTTGAAAGTAAATCCTTTGAGTTCTTGATGAAATTCGTTTGAATTCTTGTGGGTTGTTCTGTTGAAGTTTCTTGCAATTTGATTCATGTTTTTGGGTACAATTTTGATTTGAATCTATCATATATTGAGGGTAGAAATGATCCTATGTGTTTGGGGAATGAACCACTAAAGTTTAGAGGGTTTAGAGTTGAAAAACGGAGAAGAAAAGTCGCCAAACACTTGGGGAAGGGGGTGGGGTGTCGCACCATCCAGCGCGCCCCAAAGCAATCCTTGAATGTGGGGCCCTGGGGCGACATGCCAACCAAAGCGCCTGAACTTGGTTCCTAAATTTCAAGGGCTGGCGCCCCGCGCTTCTCAGAGCGCCAGGGATGCCAATTCTTCCTATTCTTCCCCCATCCTATCGTACTTGTTCCTTAGCAATGTACCTATGTTTTCTAGTTGATTCCAACACTCTAAGGTACATCTAAACATCATGAAATCATCCATAAAGTTGAGATCATTAACCTTGAATCCATAATCCAATTCAAGGAAAACTAAGATCAAGGTCAAGAGAAGTATGAGTCAAGTTAAGAGAAGTTCTTAGAATTTTCCAAATATTTTAACTTTGTTTTAAGACTTAAATATCAAGTTGAATAAAGTTTGAAGTTCATTTCTTCAAAGGTATATAGGCACTATGTACTCCCAAAGGGTTTAAAATGTTTTTTTCCACATTTAAACAACAATGGAAACCTCGATTTCCAAAGAGCCTTCGGGCTAGTTTTCAGAAAAGAGTAATCGTTTTCTAAATGAAGTTTGTAGAGCTATTTACTCAATCACAAACATTTCTAGAACACCTCTAACAGAGGGGTAAATAGTCAATTTTGAAAGAACTTATTGTCAACCTCTTTCAGATATTAATCTATCAAATTCAGAAGGGAAGAACATGCATCAGTATCTCAATTTCAATTCAAACATGGGATTGATTCACACTTCATGTTATGAAATAGATATATCATCCTAAAAGAGGAAAAAATGGAGTTTTTGTCTAAAGAAATTCGTTGAGAAAGTCAAGTGGCTTTCAGCTCCTCCTTTCTTTAATTCACAGGCACAGGAGGTCAACTTTCGATTGTTGTGAAATTTAGAGAGGAACTTTGATTTCCAAAACAGCCTTTGAGGTAAGTTTTTGAGCACTAATCTCAAATCACAGAAAGAAGTATATTTTTAAATATAAGAGATAATATTATATTTTTGGGAGTAGTATTGAGCACCGATATGAGGGAGAGTTCAAACAACTCACTGCCCCCATAAACCAAGTAGCCATCATGGGTAGAAAAGGTTCATACTTCTTAGATGATTTCTTTAGTTCTTTTTATCATAGACTAGTGGATCCACTTAGTAGTTCAGGTCATATACCCTTGGCAAGGTATAGGATGCTCTGGTAGTGTGAGGAAAATCGTTGTATCATTACAATAGCTCTTATATGATGGTTGTCGATTAGAGAAACTCCCACATAATTTATTGTATTCTTATATACACAATTATTTGTATTTTTAAATATATTTCATAGTTATGTTGTATCCTTGCATACACAAAGAGTTGAACACATGTTTTTAAAGAGTTTGTTTCTTTATATTGCACTGTTTTAAATTGCTTTATATTGAAATGAGTTCAGTCATGTTGAGTTGAGCCAGGTAAGTTCTTCAGTTTCTTTTAGATTCTTCTCAAGCCTATGTTATTTTAGCATTCCAACTCGCATACTCGTACATTCAATGTACTGATGCCAGTTGGCATACATCGTCTTATGATACAGATACAGGTAACTAGGATCGACATTCGGTGCACCATTGATCCAGTTGAGCACTTTCGATTCAGTGGTGATCCTCCTTGCATTTCGGAGGACTCATTTATATCTTTTAGTTCTTTTCAGTATTTCATTTGTTAGGATGATTAGGAGTCTTGTCCCGACATCCATCTCAATTATCTTAAAGGCTTCATAAATAGTCAGATATTAGTTCTTTAGTCTTTTCATTTTCATTATTCCATGTTAAGACTTGAGTTTGCCTTAATGACTAGCTGAATGTTCTTTTATAACATTCTAGTTTATTATATAAACTTATTTTTGTTGAGTTTAAGTCTTCCGCTGAGTAAGTAAGCCAGGCCATGGGTTTTATTAGGACAGCAACAGTTCTCAAGTGCTAATACCGCCCAGGGTGTAGGCTCAAGGCATGATAACTGCCCCAAGTCCACGAGCCATTTCACGACTAGTGGTCTTGAACAAGGTCTGTAGAAGTGGTCGTGAAGATGACTTAGTTTAATGGGAGGCAAGGCCTTGAGGCCAAGATACTGCCCCAAGTCCACGAGCCACTTCACGGCCAGTGGTCTTGACCACGGTCCGTAGAAGCAGTCGTGAAAATGCCTTAGCATCTAGGGGCTTAGCAAGGTGGAGATGCACCCTAGTCATGGGACCATGAGCACCACTACGAGCTGTGGTACCCCTCACGACCAGTAAAGATGGGTGTGGTCCCTGACGGGGCTGCCCAAGTTGAGGGGTTTTTTAGGTAATTTTGTTTTTAAGTTATTATTAAGTGGGGTTGATTTTAAATGGTTTATATCATAACTATATATAGTTTTAAGTCTTTAAACACTTCATTTTACTCCTTTATTCAAATCACCCAAATCAAAACCCCAAAGTTCTTCTTCTCCAAAAAATTCTCTCTCTAAACTCAAGGAAGAAAAGGGAGCCATTGAAGCTAGGGTTTGTGGATTCAAGCATTTTCTTCCTCAAATTTCGTGGGGAAGGTATGGTAGTCTTAATCCTTGTTTAACTTTTCATTCAAGGAGCCAATTCCAAAGTGATTTCAAGTTATCAAAAACCTAGGGATTTACTCAATCTCATGGGTACTTTCACCAAATGTTTTCAAATGGTTATTTATGACATATTATAATTGTATTAGTGTTTAATTGATGATTTATGATGAAAATAATCTATTAACCCATTAATTCTCTCAATTCCTAAATTGTACCTTTATGAAGTGGGTTGATGATTATGAAAGCTTATGAATGGAATATGTATAAATTTCTTTGGGTTATAGAATTGTATCATTATATATTCCTTAATTGTAGCAAATTATAGGTGTGTTGGTGATTTGAGATTCATGGTCTTAAAGGGGCAATTTATGACTAAATTACATGTTGAAGTAGAATTGTGCATGATCTATTGATCCACTTGAAAGGTGGAGGTGTTTACTTACTATGTATATTGTGGTATTGAATTGATGGATATCTTCCTTGTACCTCTATATATGAAGGATCTATGCATGATCATGATGTAAAGTATATGTGTGTGGTTTCAATGAAGGTATAATGATCATATTTAGTGTAATTGTGTTATTGATTGAAAGCATATTCTCAATTAGTACTCATGAATGATGATGATGGAATGTGAAGGGTTTCCTTCTATGAATTGTATATCTTGAATTGATAGGCTTATGCATCTTTTTCTTGTATAATGAAGGTATCTGAACTTAATGTTTTGATGTCTTGAATTGGTAGACCTAATGTTGGCAGTCTTTCTTGAATGAAAGAATGAATGATGAAGTATTCTAGGCTAAACCTTGGATCGGTAGACCTAGTGTTGGTGTCCCTTTCATGAGAAGTCTAGGAACTAATGAAATGTTAAAACCTTGAAGCAATAGACCTAATGTTGGTGGCCCTTTCATGTGTGAAATGATGAACCTTGTATTCGATAGACCTAATGTTGGTGGCCGTTCTTGGAAAGTCAATGATCTATTCTTAATGTACCTTGAATAGGTAGACCTAGTGATGGTGGCCCTTTCTTGTTTAATGTAACTTGGGTTGGTAGGCCTAATGTTGATGGCCCTCTCAAGTATAACAATGTAATATGAATGAACTACTTTATGGGATGGAGGCTAAGCACCGAGTGGATAAGGTAAGATAGTGGCTCTTCCAATGTTAGGTTAGAGTCCAATGAACATTTCTCTTATCCCATAACTATGTGCCCACATAGGTAAAACACACTTAGTTCTACCTTAGGCTAGTGGAACACTTCCTTCGGTGTAGGGTTATATGACACCGAATTCCATGATTTAGCTCTCATGGTCTATGTCAGCTAATGCCTATTCACATCATGTGAGATGTGCATTATGGTTTGTTGATGAGTTCTATGAAGTATGGGAGGTAGTATGGGATGCTATCCATGCATTGCATGAGTAATCTTTGAGAGGGTCATATTGAGTTCTCTAAGTCTTAAGGCTAATGTTTGAATGTGTTCTAAATTAAGCAAATGAAGAATTTTGACTCTTATATGCTTAAATGTAAAGATGCATGCTATACTTCAATTGTATCATCCTTGTCATGACTTATTGTATATGAATGTGTCTTGCTTATGGTGACTTCAAAGGAGAACTTAGTGTGACTAGTAGTATGGGATTCTACTTGCACATTGCACAAGTATGACTTAGGGTTGTCATAGGTGATTGTCCTTATGTGATTATTTGACTTATGAAAGGTTTATGTCTCTTATTTATGAGCATTGTGTGAAGATCAAAAGGTTGAATGGTAAGTTCACTTTTGGTGACTTTAAGGTGGTACTTTAGTATGGATCGTGGTATGGGACGTTATCCATACATTGCACAAAGTATAGCTTGAGGGTTACTTGAGGTGAAGGCTAAATGTGAAGGTAAAGGGTTACATGTTGATTATGTTCTAATGTGGTTATATGACTTGTATGTTGGTTATGTTTGAATATTATGGCTCTTATACTTGTGATTTATGAAGTTTTTTCAAAAAGGCATAAAAGCATGACTTTCAAACAAAATGTCCGTTTTAAACATGTTTTTGCATGGCTATCATACTTAGTGCTTAATTGTGCTAACCCATATTTCTTCATGTTTTACTACTAGTGAAGGTTCAAGTGAGTTGCTCTCCGTAGTTCAAGAACTTGGATCATAGATTCTCCAAGACTTAGTGTTATGTCCTCATAGATCGATGATAAGTACTTGGTGTTTCCATTTCCTTCATTTAACAGACAATGTTAGTCTTTTCAATTCTAAAGGGTTGTGTCCCTACTTTAGTTTTCAAGATATTGTTCTAGATTGCCATGTGAAACTTTAGACTTTCGCTGTGTTTCAAGTATTTTTTAAAATGAAGTATTGATTGTTTGGATTTAAAGAAAGTTTTAAATTCCACATTATTTTTATGTATCGAATGTTATGAATGGTAAGAGGCTTGTACGAGACCTCTTCGGGGTCAAGTACGTCGTGTAACTTCTAGGGTATAGGCTCAGATCGTTACAAACTTAGTATCAAAGCATAAGATTTTGAAAATAGTTTTTAGAATTGATGTCTCACAAGCCACGTATAATAGAGTCTTGTTCATCGGTGTGAGTCATGACACATATATGAGCGAGAGGCTATAGGACGTTAGGAAGTTACACTTCTTTCATTATTCTTGAAGTCGTGCCTTAGAGTTTAGCTCTATAAGTGTCCTTTTCCTAACCCTTCTCTTGTGTTTATAGGATATGAATACAAGGGCAAACCCATGAAGGATGGAAGAAGATATTGTGAATGAGGGAGTTCCTCCACAAGGTCCTCAAGTCAACCAAGTTCCTCTAAACAATCAAAGAAATAAAGTTCCGGTGGATCCCCCGGCTATGACTAATAAGGAAATTAGGTTGGGTCTTTTGATGTTGGCTCAAGCCGTAACTACTCAAGCTCAAGCCATGATGGCTTAAGCAAATAGGGGTGTTGAGGTGAATGTGAACCCCAATGTAAGTACAATGGCTTCTAGGTTGAGAGACTTTGTGAGGATGAATCCTCCGGTGTTTCTAGGATCTAAGGTGGGAAAGGATCCCCAAGAGTTTTTGGATGAGGTGTATAAGATAGTCAACGCTATGGGAGTGACTTCTATTGAAAAAGCGAAACTTGCCGCCTATCAATTGAAGGCTGTGGCCCAAATTTGGTTTGCTTAATAGAAGGCCAGTAAGCTGGTTAGAGGGGGTCCCATAGAATGGGAGTTGTTTAAGGAAGCGTTTCTTGGTAGGTACTTTCCCCATGAGATGATGGATGTTAAGGTAGAGGAGTTTATCAACCTTAGGCAAGGTAACATGAATGTGCAAGAGTACTCTTTGAAATTTACCCAATTGTCTAAGTATGCTCCATCTTTGGTGTCTAACCCTAGAGATGAAATGAGTAGGTTTCTTATGGGGATATCCGACCTAGTTCAGAAAGAGTGTCGTACATCGATGCTTTATGATGATATGAACATTTCTAGACTCATGGTTTATGCTCAATATATTAAGGAGTCCAAACTCAAAAAGAAGAATAGGGAATTGAAGAGAGGTAGATCCAATGAGCAAGGTCGACCTAGGTTCAAGAAGAGAGTTTGAAACCAAGATTCTTCAAGCACTCCTAAGGGTAACCAAGAAAGAGGTAGTGGGCCTCCATCTTCTAAACCTACTTGTCACAATTGTGGAAAGAAGTATTTTGGGAAGAGCCTAGCCGGTACTAGTGGGTTCTATGGTTGTGGAAAGAATGATCACCAAGTGAAAGATTGCCCTACTCTTATGGCCAAAGGAAAAGAGGCCAAGCAAGCTTCTCTTAATAGCCTGGATCCCAATGCTCCAAAGAGGAACCATTTCTATGTGCTTCAAGTTAACAAGGACAAAGGAGCTAATCCAGATGAAGGCATCGGTAAGTGATAGTTCCTTATGGTTGTGAATGTCTTCTTGAGGTTCCTATGTTGTTAGCCTTAGTTGGGTTTTCTCCTAAATGGGGGATAGGTTGTTGAGAGTTTTGATATCCTTATCTCTTTTCCTTCTATTCTTATTCAAGCTTGAGACCAAGAGTTCCTTGTATCTTGTTTCATGTGGTGGAGTCATGAGTGAATATGTGTTTCCATGATCTCCTTATGTTAAGCATGTTCTAGTTGAAATTTATGTTTAATGAGAAAATGAGCTTTTTGATTTATGTGTTCCTTATGTTGATATCCATCTATATTGAATTGCCTAAATACTTCATGAGTTGAATTGATGAGCATGCCTAAATGTGCTTTTTAGAAAAGTTGCATAATTGCCTTATGATGTTGTATTGAGAATGGTGTGAGTTGGAGAAGGAAGTTCCTTTAACGAAATGAGAAATGTTGATGTTTTAAGGCATTATGAGTTTTAAGAATTGGTTCATTCTTCCTTGTGTTGCATTGAGCTTATTGATGTAAAGTTGATGTTTCCTCCTATGATGTTGTGCATTATATTGATGTTTCATGATTGTTGGGTTGCTAGTCTTGAGTCATTTTTCCCTAATGTGTTTAAAGTGTCATTCGAGGAAGAATGTTATCAAGTGGGGGATAATGTAATGACCCATAAAATGATCGGTTAAACTAGAGCCTAAACGTGAGGGTCAACGTCAAGGAACGTGTTAGACTTCGTAGCTGTAGGACCTTATAAAGTTTGGTTAAGGGTTGTAAGGGCAAGTACCAAGCCAGGGGGGCAAGGCCTAAGCCAAAGGCCAAGGTTGCCCAACCTTGGCCAAGAACTACCCTAAGTCCACAAGCCACATCACAACCAGTAGTCTTGACCACGGTCCGTAGAAGTGGTCGTGAAGATGACTTAGTTTAGTGGGAGGAAAGGCCTTGAGGCCAAGCAACTGCCCCAAGTCCAGGAGCCATTTTATTGCTAGTGGTCGTGAAGATGCCTTAGCATCTAGGGGATTAGCAAGGTGGAGAAGCACCCTGGTCAAGGGACCACAGGACCCACCACGAGCCGTGGTGCCCCTCACGACCAGTGAAGATGGGGTGGTCCCTGATAAGGTTGCCCAAGTTGGGGGTTTTAGGGTAATTTCGTTTTAAGTTATTATTGAGTGGGATTGATTTTAAATGGTTTATATCATAAATATATTTAGTTTTAAGTCTGTAAACACTTCATTTTACCCCTTTATTCAAAACACCCAAATCAAAACCCCAAAGTTCTTCTTTTCCCAAAAAATTTCTCTCTAAACTCAAAGAAGAAGAAGGGAGCCATTGAAGCTAGGGTATGTGGATTCAAGGTGTTTCTTCCTCAAATTTTGTGGGGAATCAATATCAAGGTATGGTAGTCTTCATCCTTGTTTAACTTTTCAATTAACACTCATGAATGATGTTGATGGAACGTGAAGGGTTTCCTTCTATGAATTGTATATCTAGAATTGGTAGGATTATGCATCCTTTCCTTCTATAAAGAAGGTATCTTGACTTATGTTTTAATGTTTTGAATTAGTAGACCTAATGTGGGTAGCCTTTCTTGAATGAATGAATGATGAAGCATTCTAGGCTAAACCTTGGATTGATAGACCTAGTGTTGGTGGCCATTTTATGAGGAGTGTAAGAACTAATGAAATGTTAAAACCTTAAAGCGGTAGACCTAATTTTGGTGGCCCTTTCATGTGTAAAATATTGAACCTTGTATCAGCAGACCTGATGTTGGTGGCCCTTCTTGGAAAGTCAATGAGCTATCCTTAATGTACCTTGAATCAATAGACCTAGTAGTGGTGGCCCTTTCTTGTTTAATGTACCTTGGGTCGGTAGGCCTAATGTTGGTAGCCCTCTCAAGTACAACAATGTAATGTGAATGAACTACTCTATGGGAATGGAGGCTAAGCACCCAGTGGATATGGTAAGATGATGACTCTCCCAATGTTAGGTTAGAGTCCAACTAACATCATTATTATCCCATAACTATGTGCCCACATAGGTAAAACACACTTAGTTCTACCTTAGGCAAGTGGAACACCTTTCTTCGGTGTAGGGTTATATGACACGGGATTTCATTATTTAGCTCTCATGGTCTATGTCGGTTAATGTTTCCCATCATGTGAGATGTGCATTATGGTTTGTTGATGAGTTCTATGAGGTGTGAGTGGTAGTATGGGATGTTATCCATGCATTGCATGAGTAGACTTTGAGAGGATCATAGTGAGTTCTCTAAGTCTTAATGGGCAATGTTTGAATGTTTCCTAAATGAAGCTACTGAAGAATGTTGACTCTTATATGCTTATTGTATATGAATGTGCCTTATGGTGACTTTAAAGTAGTACTTAGTGTGAGTAGTTGTATGGGATGCTACTTACACATTTCACAGGTATGACTTAGAGTTGTCCTAGGTGATGGTCCTTATGTGATGATTTGACTTATAAAAGGTTTTTGTCTCTTATTTATGAGCATTGTGTGAAGATGGAAAGATTGAATGGTAAGTTCACTTTTGGTGACTTTAAGGTGGTACTTTAGTGTGGATCGTGGTATGGGACACTATCCATACATTGCACAAAGTATAGCTTGAGGGTTACTTGAGGTGAAGGCAAAATGTGAAGGTAAAGGGTTGCATGTTAATTATGTTCTAATGTGGTTATATGACTTGTATGTTGGTTATGTTTGAATATTATTCCTCTTATATTTATGATTCATGAAGTTTTATCAAAATGGCATAAAAGCATGACTTTCAAACAAAATGTCCGTTTAAGCATGTTTTTGCATGGCTGTCATACTTAGTACTTCATTGTGCTAACCCATATTTCTTCATGTTTTACTACTAGTGTAGGTTCTGGCAAGTGAGTTGCTCTCCCTAGTTCAAGGACTTGGATTAGAGATTCTCCAAGACACAGTGTTATGTCCTCATAGATCGAGGACAAGTACTTGATGTTTCCATTTCCTTCATGTAATCGACAATGTTAGTCTTTTTTTATTATAAAGGGTCAGGTCCTTAGTTTAGTTTTCAAGATATTTTTCTAGATGGCCACGTGAGACTTTAGACTTCTGCTGTGTTTCAAGTATTTTTTTTAAAATGAAGTTTTGATTGTTTGGATTTAATGAAAGTTTTAAATTCCACACTATTTATATGTATTGAATGTTATGAATGCTAAAAGGCTTGTACGAGACCCCTTTGGGGTCAAGTACGCCGTGTAACTTCTAGGGTATAGGTTCCGATCGTTACAAGTTTGCTAAAATCCCATCTCGGAGTAAAAAGTTATGCTCATTTTAGTGAAGCCCTGTCAGGAAGACCATAAACCACTATCGCAGTCGACAGTTGGTAGTCTAAACGACGGTTCGTAAGTCCCTCCGTGGATGGCCTTCGTCAGCTTTTAAGTTAGGGTTAGTTAGGTCTTTTCCCTATGTGTTGAGGCCTATAAACTACGTCGTTTAATGCCAAAACTACGTCATTTTACTCAGTGTAAGCCTAATAACTTAGTCAGACTGATCCAGAACCCTCATTCTCCAAAAATCATCAAAACTTAGAGCAAAAAGAAGAGGAAAAAGTCGACCAAACCTCCCAAGAACATGCAGCTGTGTTCTTCAAGGTTCAGGCTCGAAATCCAAAGGATTTCTTTGTAGATTTTGTCTCCAGGTATGTGGCATTTCACTAGTGGGTTTCTTTCATCCACTAGGTCCCTAGAAATCAGTCAGTTCTTTGATTGTCCATATCTTGTTTTGATCTAGGGTTTTAAAACCTTGGATATTTACAGTATTTTAGCTATTGTAGTATCATAAATTGAAATAGCATGTTTCTTGGAAAGTAGGTTTAGTTCCTTGTAAGAAACTCAAAAGCCTAGTTGTGTAGATTCTTTAGTTCATGAATTACACTTGCTAGGTCAGTTAAACGAATAATTATGCTCCAAATTTTGAATGTTACATTATCAGTATATAAATGTTGCATTCTCAGATTGCATGTTAGTATTTTGAGCTATTTAGTAATTCAGCATTTCAGTTATGTTTGTGTCATATACATATTCAATTGGAAGTAGACTTAGTACCGAGTTGGACTATGGTTCAGCGTACCCTCACAGTCCTAGAACAATATGCCCTCGTAGGAGTAATAGTCCCCTCTGTTGGGCATCATATTTAGTGATCACGCCAGTCATGCCTTTATACCCCTAGCAAGGTATATTGGAACCTCTCGATAGGGCATATACATCAGACTCCACGTTTATCTCACGTAGTTTATGTCAGTTAATAATAGCTCCCATAGTCACACTTCTAGTGCATTTGACCAGGTTTTCAGTATATACTTCAACATTCAGTTCAACATGTTATTTTCATGATTAGTACTTGGTCATTGCATTCAACTTAGCTTTTCTGTTATGTTTCAGTATTTACATTCTTGCTCAGTTATGTTTTGTTCAACTTATATATATTTATTTAGCTTCGTACCTATATCCTGCATGCTCAATAGATTCCAAGTATTGAATCATACTCTACGCTACATCCTTTCATGATGAAGGTTTAGGTACTCAGCATCCGAATCGAGCTTAGATCGATCTTTAGTCCGCATTTCAACAACTTTAGTGGTGATTCCTCATACTTCGAGGACAATAGACATGCTTTTCATTTTAGTCTTGTTATTCAGTTTTTACTTTTGTTAGAGTTAGTTGGGGGCATTCCCAGCAACTCAATTAAGTTAGAGATTTTTCATACATAGTAATAGAATCATCTTGAATTGTTAAGTTTATCTTTCAATTGTTATTAAAATCTTAGTATGTTTTATACATTCAGACTAGTTAGGTATTCCCCATTTTTAGTTATCCATTATTTTAGCTTTCACATAGTACATGTTTTATTCAATTATTTTCAGTATGCTTGATATATTCCAGACATATGATTAGCTTGGGGTCACTCGTGATCCTAGGTCTTGTGTTCGTCAAGGGGGTAGCTTTGAGGCGTGAAAAAGTTGGTATCAGAGCATTAGGTTCAAGAGTCCTAGGATGTCTGAAAGTCGCAATAAGTAGAGTCTCTCTCATGGATGTGAAGTGCACCACATCATGGATGTGAAGTGCACCACATTTTCTTTGTTATTCTTATCGTGTGTGGGTATGATCCAACTTCTCCTTTCTAATCCGTCGTTATGTGTTTCAGATCATGCCTCCTTGTATAGCTAACGCACGGAATGCTAATACAGTTCCTCTAATTTCGAACCATGATCTTATGAATGCAGAATTTTAAAATGTGATCTAGCTCTTAGCTTAGAGTGTGGCCAATCATAATAATCAGCAAGTCCGAGGTACTACTAACATAAATAGTGGATCAGCTACAGCTAGGGTTTAAGACTTTGTTCAAATGAATTCGCCTAAGTTTCTAGGGTCGAAGGTGGTAGGACCCACAAAACTTCATTAATGAGGTTAAGAAATTCCTTGGAGTAATGCCAGTGACTGGAACTGAGAGTGTTGAGTTAGTATCCTATCAAATGAAGGATGTGGCTTATATTTGGTTCACTTAGTTGAAAGACAACAGGGGTGCAGATGCAGAATCTCTGACTTGGGATTGTTTCACTGGAGCTTTTCTAGACAGTTTCTTCCCAAGGGAATTGAGAGAAGCTAACACACAAGAGTTTATGAACTTGAAGCAGGGTCAATTCGGTCCAAGAGTATAGGCTAAAGTTCACTCAACTCTCTAGGTATGCTCCACACATGGTTGCTGATTCAAGGGAACAAATGAGTAAGATTCTATTTAGGGTATCCTATCTGGTAAAGACCGAGTGCAGGAATGTTATGTTGTTAGGGGATATGGATATCTCTAGACTCATGACTCATGACTCATGCTCAGCAGGTTGAGGGAGATAGGCTTAGGGAAATGGCAAAGGATAATAAGACGGCTAGAACAGGGACTTATGAATACTCTCAGCAGAAGTCGAGTGGCGGGAATCTCTCACCATTTCAGCAGAGGTCTAAAGCCCCTGCACTTTCGTTAGCTAGTACTCCATCTCCCAGGTTTCGACAGGATTAAAAAGGTATGGCATAAGTCTCTAGGTCTTAGGAGAGTGGTTCAGGTAACAGGACCTTCCCAACTTGTCCAAAGTATGGTAAGAACCATCCAGGCGAGTGTCTTGCAGGCAAGGAAGGGTGCTTTGTGTGTGGTCAGTCTGGCCATAGGTTGAAAGATTGCCCTTCTGCCAGGCAGGAGCAAGGAGGTAACAATAATAGGGCTTAGTCTATAGCTCCAGAAACACCAGCAGGTCACCAACTCAGTAGGGTGCTTCTTTGGTACAGGTGGCAATCAGCACCAGAACAGATTGTGTGCTCTCCATGCTCGCTAGGACCAGGAAAATTCTCCTAGAGATAAATTTGTCCCTAACAAAAAGATATTAAATGCCTGGTGGAAGGCACTAGAGCATGAACAAAAAGTAGAATGGTATAAAGCTACTTACACCCTGGAGCAAAGAAAACGATTCAGGGATAAATGGTTTAAAGATATGGAAAGATTCAAAACTGAAGTTGAATTTTTTAATTGGTTTGAATCTTCTAGACAAATTGATGATACTCAGTCATCCCTTCAAGTTCTCATCAACAAATGGTACACCGAAGAACAAGTGATAGAAAGTGTTACCCCTCCACTTGAAGGACTAAGCATCCCTTATAGAAAGGAGATCCTTAAAACTGCTCCTTTAAAAAAAAACCCATAGAAAACGGATCAGCCTTGATAACGGCTGGAGATCTTAATAAAGTTCTTGAACAGAACAATTATACCAACCAAGTTCTCCATGTGATATCTCAACAGATAGAAGAACATAAAGGTGACAACTTCAAAGGAATCAGTCAGATAGCTGACAAACCTAGTTCTTCTAAAGTTAGCCTTCAAATTGAGACTAACCCTATCTTTAAAATTCCTGAATTCTCCAGAGAAAATTTCCCTAAGTTATCCAAAGAGTTTAGCCATTCTAATGAATTGTTCGATAAGATAAATGAGCAATTGTCTAGACTCAACATTACCCAAGGTAATAAGTTTAGAACTCAGTTGGAAAGACATCCTAATAAAAGGAATTATTACCCTAGACCTTCTTTCCCAAATGTACAGTTTGAAGAGAACGTTCTCCATCCAATCTCAGTTATAGATGAATCTAGCTTGACTGAATGGAATATAAATGGAATGGCCGAAGGTCAAATTTATGCCAAACTCCAAGAAATGGGAATGAACATCACTGCATATAAAATGAAGAATGCAGGTGATAAGGAAGCAACTCATATGATAGTTGCAGGGTTCACAAGAACTCTAAAGAATTGGTGGGATAATTACCTCAATGATCAAAATAGGAATGAGATTCTTAATGCAATATCCACCAGGGTTGTTAAAACAGAAGATGGAGTGAATACTTCATTAGAGGTTGTTTATGAAGATGCAACGACTACTCTGTTGTATAGTATTGCAAAGCATTTTGTAAGAGAACCAAGGCTTTTCCAAGATAGAAGTCTTGAGATTCTTAATAATCTGTACTGCAAAAAATTAATTGATTTTAGATGGTACAAGGATACGTTTCTAAACGAAGTCATGATAAGATCTAATTGCAACAATGATTATTGGAAAGAACACTTTATTAGTGGATTACCTACCCATTTCGTTGAAAGGTCAGATCCATAATCAGAGATAGATTTGAAGGAAAAATCCCGTATTCTCAACTCGCATACGGAGATCTCATAAGTATTATAAATGTAGTAGCTATGGAACTTTGTACTGATCTTAAGCTAAAGGAACAGCTTAAGAAAGATCAAAAGTCTACGTATGCAAAATTTTGGAGTTTTTACCAAGATTTTGGTTTTCCTTCGTTAAAACCTCCTTCTGCTAGGAAAGCATGAAAAAGAGAAACAACTACTGGAAAATATAAGAGAAAATCTTCTAAGAAAGGAAGATATTTCAAAGAAAAGCGTAAGGGAAAAAATAAGAAACAAACTTCCAAAGACTCTCCTTCAAAAGACACTTGCTGGACATGTGGTAAAAAGGGTCACAGGTCTAACCAGTGCCCCAGAAATAAGAGAAAGAAGAAGAAAGTTAATCTTCTTGGCATAGATGAGGAGATCAAACAAAAACTCTTTTCTATCATAGAAGAAGAAGATTCAGAAACGGAATACTCTTCCTCTGAAGAAGAAAGCGATGAAGAATTTCTTCATGTCACCCAAGATTCAAAATCTGAAGATAATGAGTCAGAATGTAATTTTAATGGTGCATTTTGCCTCTGTGATAGTAAAACTATCAGTGTTATCTCAGAAAAGACAGTCGAAACTCTCTTTTCTACAATTGAGTACATTCAGGATGAAGAAGCCAGGAGAACTTATCTCCTCGAACTACAGAAATTAGTTACTAGGCAAAATGAAGAAAAGCCTAAGGTTATTCCCTTCAGCATGAAACAAATCATGGACAAATTCCACTCCAAAAAGGAAGAACCTTCTGTCGAAGAACTTAGAAGAGAAGTAAATTCCCTTGAAGAAGAAATTAGAGGAATCAAGTCTAGACTCCATAAAATGGAATTGAGGCTCTTACAGAACAAGTCCTTAAGGGAATCAAAAAGGATGAAGGAACCTTTAAAGCAGCAGCTTCAGATAATGAAGAACATGATACAATTGACAGTGAAGCAGGTATTAATACTATTACTAAAATCAAACCTCAGAGTTCGCACATTCTTATTAAATTAATTATCAATGATAATTTGACTCTTAACAAAATTGTTTTGTTAGCTATTGGTGCAGATAGGAATTGCATTGTAGAAGAATTAATTCCTACCAAGTACCTTAAGAAAGGAACTACCAAGCTTTAAAGTGCTACGGGTGAACGTATTAAGATTGATTACAAGTTATCTGATGCTCACATTTGCAATAATGGTATTTGCCTCAAAAATGATTTTGTTATTACTAAAAATATCGATGAAGAAATCATTTTGGGTATACCCTTTACTATACAAATAAAACCTTACATTTCTGATTTTGATTCTATTAAAACCAAAATATTAGGAAAAGAAATTGCATTTCCTTTTATTAAAACTCTTTCTCAAGAAAAAGTACATTTTTACATAAACAAACTGCTTTTAGAATTATCCTTCTATCTAAACAGATTTGTTTTCTTAAAGAAGATATAAAAATTAAGAAAATTGAGCAAATTTTAAAAATATCAGGAATTGTAACTAATATTGCTAATTTGGAAAAAACTTTTGAAAAAGAAATTTGCTCAGATTTTCCTAATGCTTTTTGGGCCAATGAAGCCCATACTGTTGACCTTCCTTATATAGATGGATTTAATGAAAAGGCCATTTCAACAAAGCTAGGCCCATTCAGATGAATCATGATTTAATGGAAATTTGCAAAAAGTAGATTAATACTCTTTTAGAAAATAACATTATCCAACCTTCTAAATCCCCATGGAGTTGTTCAGTCTTTTATGCTAACAACGCGGTGGAAAAAGAAAGAGGTTCTCCACGACTAGTTATTAATTATAAACCTTTAAACTTTGTTTTAAAAAGGATTAGATATCCAATTCCTAATAAAAGAGATCTTTTAAAAAGAACTTTTAAAGCCAATATTTATAGTAAGTTTGATATGAAATCAGGATTTTGGCAAATACAGATTTCTAAAAAGGATAAATATAAAAGTGCTTTCAATGTCCCTTTTGGACAATATGAATGGAATGTTATGCCTTTTGGGCTAAAAAACGCCCCTTCTGAGTTTCAAAATATTATGAACTCCATTTTTAATCATATCAATCATATTTCAATTGTTTATATTGATGGTGTTTTAATCTTCTCTAAGGACATTGATTCTCACTTTAAACATTTAAATATATTTTTCAAAATAGTTAAACATAATGGTCTTGTGGTTAGCGCCAAAAAGATTAAACTTTTCCAAACTAAAATTAGATTCCTTGGTCATGATCTATATCAAGGCACTAATAAACCCATTTGCAGAGCCATTGAGTTTTCAGATAAATTCCCTGATTTCATTACTGATAAAACCCAATTACAAAGGTTTTTGGGCAGTCTCAATTATGTTGCAGACTTTATTCCCAAAGTCAGACAAGTTTGCAAGCCCCTTTATGATAGGCTTAAGAAAACGCATGCTCCTTGGACAAGTGAACAAACTAGAGCCATTATCCAGATTAAAGAAATGGTTAAGAGTTTGCCTTGCTTAGGTATCCCTAACACAGATTCTTTTATGATTGTTGAGACAGATGCTTCGAATATTGGTTATGGTGGAATTCTCAAGCAAATGAAAAATCCAAAAAGCCAAGAACAATTAGTTCGTTTTACTTCTGGGCTTTGGAATTCTGGCCAAAGAAATTATAGTACGGTTAAGAAAGAAGTTCTTGCTATAGTTCTTTGTTTCACGAAATTCCAAGATGACTTAATCAATAAAGAGTTTTTACTTAGAGTAGATTGCAAGTCTGCTAAAAAAATTCTTCGGAGAGATGTTAAAAATCTTATCTCTAAACAAATATTTGCTAGATGGCAAGATTTATTATCTAGCTTTGATTTTACAATTGAGTATATCAAGGGAGAAGAAAACTCTCTCCCAGATTTTCTAACAAGAGAATTTTTACAGGGAAAATAATGAGGCCAGGATTCAGACCTTCTACCAGCAGCCCTTTCAAAGAAAAGGGAAAAGAAGTGAAGCCATCAGCTATACCATTTGCAATCAGGCCACCTCTGAATAGCCTCCAACAAATTCTCAGCTTTAGAAAGCTTCCCTCCTATTAATCCAAGCTACTCTATAACTCTATTTTCTCCGCTACCACCTAGCTCATCTTCATCAAACCTTTTGGCTCTAAAGAAACCCTTTTCAAAAGAATCAAAACCATGTTCTTTTTCTCCCTCAAGAAAACCCAGATTTTCTGCATCTCAAACCAAAGATTCTTATATCATGAAAGCTCCAGAAAGCTTCCTAGAAGCAGTATCTTCTTCTCATGTTAATAAACCGAAAGAACGAGAATTCTTTAATGTTGTCACCTTGCAGGTTAGCCCTATCTTTGCCCTTGATAAAGAATATGAAAACTACGAGGTTAAGCATTTGCTTAAGCATTATTATACCAACATCAATTATGTGGAAACTAAAAATTCGTTATAAACCCATAAATATTATGAGTTTATTCTTGTTGATACAGGTTCCATAGAAGTGGAGCATAAGTTAAGTAATGATTCAGATCCAGATAGTATTGCATATTCAAAATTTACCATTAAAAAGGTTCTCTCTCCATTTGAATGGCAAGTAGACCATTTGCATACCCCTATCAATCTTTCCAGAGAACACAGGCCTCAGCCATTCAATTGGTTTGACTATAAAAATACCTGGTTTAACTTTTTATTTTTAAGGCCAACCACTCATATCTGGTTTGTCAAATATAGTCCTGAATTTTCCAAAGCTATTATTCCCAGATGGTTCTATGAGTGGTGGAATTGTTTTGGAGGAAATCAAAAGGTTATGCATAAATCATTTTTTGACAAATTTGGCCAGTTTCAAACTGAGCAAGATATTTCTACTCTGCCCGAACACATTAAATTGTGCAAATATTTTATACAAAAAAGAATTTCTTTTATTATTAGTTGGACTTTTTGTATTCATGAATTTGACAGGATCAAATATCTATCCAAAGAGATACTCATCAAAGGATGGTCACCAGCTCCTAAAGAAGCTCAGTGTCAATCCCCTCCATCAGTAAAAGAGAAGAAGTCATCTTCTAAGAATGATTTAAAGAAAAGACTTCAACAAGCTCTGTCAGATCTCGAAGAAAACGAGACCAATGAAGAAGCAGCATTGCAACTGATAGAGGAAGCCTCTTCACAAAGTGATGGTAATGGAGATATGTTAAAGCCAAGAACTTTGGCACATTCTTACTTAGATCCATTTTATGATTAAGTTAATTAAATAAATAATCCAGTAAAGGATGTTAAAATTCAAAATTACTGACCTTTTAAATAGAGACTCAAAGGATCGAAATTATTTAAGAAGGTAAGAGATGAGACTCAAAAGAGTTGGAATATCTCTTGATTAATTATTTGTCTACATTAATCCAATGGGGTCAAAGAATAATCCATTGAAAGTTAATTTGGCATTATTTTCAAAAGCAAAAGCAGCTGGCCGACAATACTTTTCAAAAGAAAAAGTAGTTGGCCGACAACTTTAGCAGAAGCAGGAGACAAAACCCTGTTCAAGATAGAGCAGATTCTTTCAGAAGTCAATCAGAAGAAGGCCTCTTGATTGCTCTTATCTCTTCTCCGTCTATATGAGACGATTTCCTTTTCTATTGGAAGGCATCAGAAAAATTCTCACTTGAAAATTTTCTTTTAGTCTTCTGCTTTGTAATGGAAACAACTTTCTCTTTCGTTTAAATAAAGAATTTGTGAGTGTTTCTTTATCTCTTAGTTCTTCGTTTTTATCTACTTTTGCTATTTATTTAATGTTACTGTTACTTTCTATTCGACCGTGTTAAATGGTATTAGATCCATGTTAGGCGTTTATAGTATGCTACCAGTAAACTCAAACATTTTTACTTTCCCCATGAGCGGCTAGATCTTAATGCCATGACGATGTTCATGAGATGTTAAATAGTCCCTTAGTCTTTTAGTAAAGATATATCTCAATATATTATATGAAACTTTAAATCTTTACTCGTAATATGGAAATTATGTTTGGTGTTCAAAGAAAGATGTTGAGTACTTTCAGTAGTTGCGATGCCGACAGGAGGTCGTTTAGTCTAGGGAATGGTGTTGAGACTGCAAGGTACTTTATTGGAAGAATTCATGTAAAATCCAAAGTCTTTGATGTAATATCCTTAACTTAATTCCATGATTACCTAGTAAACATTTGAAAATTCATATTTTACATCGAGAGGATAATTTTTACTACAAGACTAAAGTTACTGTTTAAAATATCATTAGCATAGTCAAAGGCATTCTATCTCTCCATGGATAATAGACAGCATATTGTTAATAATGTTAATATATTTCTAAAATGGAAAATGATTTGCAAAATTGGTCTATTCCTAAAGAACCTTTTGAAAAAATTTATCAGTTAGGAAATTTTTCACTGTTCAAAGAATATAATATTAAAACCTATGAATCCACCATAGCTATCAATAATTCTCTTGAAACTATCAAGTTGTTAATCTCTGCTGATATTGATAGATATAAGAAAGAATTTAAATTCCTTCATATTGGTCTTGTGCAAGTTGCTGTTAAACCTCTTTTCCATAAAGGTTTGAATATTCCACTTTGTCTACTTCTTAGAGATGATAGACTTCTTAATTTTGATGATTCTCTACTAGGAATCTTAGAAAGTAACCTTGCCTATGGACCAGTTTACTTTAATTGTTATCCAAACTTTTCTGTTGATATTCATGATCCCAATATTATAAATACTCTAACCCTTAATGTCAAGACCAAAAACATAAATAGTAAAATAGATACCAGAGAAATAGCTATAATATATCGGGTATATTACAAGCTAATGAAAACCACTATAGCCCCAAAGGCTATAACTTCTAGTGTTAAAGGAGTCACTATGTTTATGGAAGTTAACCAAGAGCATAGTACTACTTTCGTTCCCAGACTCCTCAAATGGAATAATATTCTTACTGATGAAGAATGGAAATTCGATTCTATCACTAACCCTTCACCCCTCCAGCCTGAGACATCTCAGTTAGAAAGGGTTACTCAATTCCGTGATAGATCTATTAATCTTAAATTTTTAAGATCTAGCTCCTTTAGCTAGGCGTCCTCTAGTAGAAGAATGCCCTCAGCTAGACCTTCTTCTTTTTAACCCCGGGAAGAGGCCTTTTAGTAGAACGGCATGAAGAGGGACATAGCAAATTTTGTGGCTAAGTGTTCTAACTGTCAACAAGTTAAGGTAAAACGTCAAAAACCAGGACGTATGACTCAGCAAATTAACTTTCCTACATAGAAGTGAGAAGTGATAAATATGGACTTCATTATGGGTTTACCTCGTGCTCGCAGATAGCATGACTCCAATTAGGCGATAGTAGACAGAGTCACTAAGTCCACTCACTTCTTGGCTGTCAAGACTACATAATCAGCGGAGGACTACGCCAAACTCTACATCAATGAGATAGTCAAGTTGCATGGGGTTCCCTTCTTTATCATCACAGTTAGAGGTCCTCAGTTTACCTCTTATTTCTGGAAGAAAGGTCTTGGTACTCAGGTAAATATCAGTACAGCATTTCATCCCTAGACGGATGGTCAAGCAGAATGTACCATTCAGACCTTAGAGGATATGTTGAGAGCTTGTGCAATCGATTTGAAGGGTAGTTGGTATGATCACCTACATCTCATAGAGTTTGCCTATAATAATAGCTTTCATTCCAGTATTCAGGCTGCCCCGTACGGGTGTAGATGCAGGTCCCTGATTGGTTGGTTTGAAGTAGGTGAAGCAACCTTGATAGCGTCAGATTCAGTTCAAGAGGCTATGGAAAAAGTTCAACTCATCAGAGGTAGACTAAAGACAACTCAAAGTCGTCAGTAGTCTTATGCAGATGTGCGGAGAAAGGACTTGGAGTTCAAAACCGATGATTGAGTTTTCCTATAAGTGTCACCTATGAAGGGGGTGATGAGATTTGTCAAGAAAGGAAAGCTCAGCCCTAGATATATAGGTCCTTGCAGAATCCTAAAAAGGGTTGGTAATGTGGCATATGAGTTAGAGTTGCCAGCAAAACTAGCAAGGGTTCATCCATTCTTTCACATTTCCTTGTTGAAGAAGTATGTGGGTGATCTGGCATCAATATTACCATTAGAGAGTGTGGATGTGAAGGATAGTCTCACTTATGAAGAAGTGCATGTTGAAATTCTTGATTGTCAGGTTCATAGGTTGAGAAATAAGAAAGTCGCTTCAGTGAAGGTTTTGTGGAGGAGTCATTCCGTATAGGGGGCTACTTGGGAAACAGAAGCAGCCATGATAAACAAGTATCCTCACCTCTTTTATTCTGATTCCATTTCAGCTTGAGGTAATAGTTCCTCTTCATTCTCTAGGATTAGTCTTGTGTAATTCATTCTCAGCATCTTGTTCCCTCAGTTATTCTTGTATTTCAGCATATTTGCATGTTCTTGGAACTCAGTTCAGTTAGATATCAGTTTCTAGTACTTAGTGGTGGGAATTGTAGCTCCTTCCCTCCATACTCAGCTTGTTTAGACTTTATTTAAGGACGAATGTTCCCAAGGGGGAGATATTGTAACACCTCGGACTCTAGATGATAAAAAAGTGTAGCTTTCCAGAATCTATTTTCAGAACCAACGGAAACCACCCACGACCGAAGGTGGGGTCCTGTGGTTCAGTCCCAGACTTAGGGGAATTTCAGAATCTAAAGATGACACCTACGGCCGTGAACCACGGTTCATTGATTGACTTATGGACCGTAGGTTGGTTTCATCGTTGGGGTCCAGAGTTTGATGGTCTTTGATCCCACCCACGGTCAACCCAACCATGGACCGTAGGTCTGACCGTAGGTGAGGGTCAGCCAATTGGAGGGAAATGGTTGTTAGGTCAACTTCAAACGGTCATATATTTTAGCATAAAATGAATTAGGTGGCCCATGACCTATCAAATTAAAGATAATGACCTATCAAATTAAAGATAATTGAATCCTCTTTCCAATGCCATCGAGTTTGTAAAAAGTTATGCTCCTTTTAGTGAGGCTCTGTCGAGCATACCATGAACCACGACCATATACGACGGTAAGTAGTCCAAACGACGATCCGTAGGTCCCTCTACGGATGGCCTTCGTAATCTTTTAAGTTAGGTTCATTTAGGTATTTTTCATATGCGTTGAGGCCCTTAAACTATATCATTTATTGCCTAAACTATGTCGTTTTACCCAGTCTAGGCCTAATAACTTAGTCAGACTTACCTAGAACCCTCATTCTCCAAAAATCATCTAAACTTGGAGCAAAAAGAAGAGGAAAAAGTCGACCAAACCTCCCAAGAACAAGCAGTAGTGTTCTTCAAGGTTCAGCCCCAAAATCCAAAGGATTTCTCTGTACATTTCGTCACTAGATATGTGGGATTTCACTAATGGGTTCCTTTCATCCACTGGGTCCCTAGAAATCAGTTAGTTCTTTGATTCTCCATATCTTTTTTAGACTTAGGATTTCTAAAACCTTGGATATTTACTGTATTTTAGCTATTGTAGTATCCTAAATTGATATAGCATGTTTCTTGGAAAGTTTGTTCAGTTCCTTGTATGAAACTCAAAACCCTAGTTGTGTAGATTCTCTAGTTCATGAATTACACTTGCTAGGTCAGCTAAACAGATTATCATGCTCCATATTTCGAGTTTTACATTATCAGTATATAAATGTTGCATTCTCATAGTGCATGTCAGTATTTTGAGCTATTCAGTAATTCAGCATTTCAGTTACGTTTGTGTCATATACATATTCAATTGGGAGTAGACTTAGCACCGAGTTGGACTAGGGTTCAGCGTACCCTCATAGTCCTAGAACTATGTGCCCCCATAGGAGTATAAGTCCCCTCTGTTGGGCATCATATTTAGTGATCACATCAATCATGCCTTTATACCCCTGACAAGGTATATTAGGTCCTCTCGATTGGCGAATACATCGGACTCCACGTTTAGCTCACATGGTTTATGTCAGTTAATAGTAGCTCCTACAGTCAGTCTCCTAGTGCATTTGACTAGGTTTTCAGTATATACTTCAACATTGAGTTCAACATGTTATTTTCATGATTAGTACTTGGTCATTGCATTCATCTTAGCTTTTCAGTTATGCTTTAGTATTTACATTTTTGCTTAGTTATGCTTTGTTCAACTTATATATATTTGTTTAACTTAGTATTTATATCATGCATGCTCAGTACATTCCAAGTATTGACGCATACTCTGCGCTACATCCTTTCATGATGTAGGTTCAAATACTTAGAATTCACATCGCGCTTAGATCAATTCTCGGTCCGCATTTCAGCAGCTTCAATGGTGAGTCGTCATACTTCGAGGACAATAGATATGCTTTTCATTTTAGTCTTGATATTCATTTTTCAGTTTTGTTAGAGTTAGTTGGGGTCATGTCCTAGCAACTTAACTCAGTTAAAAGGTTTTTCATACGTAGTAATAGAATCAGTTTGAATTGTTAAGTTCATCTTTCAGTTATTATTAAACTCTTAGTATGTTTTATACATTCAGACTAGTTGGGTATTCCTCACTTTCAGTTATCCATTGTTTTAGCTTCTGCATAGTACATGTTTTATTCAGTTATTCTCAGTATGCTTGATATATATCAGACACAGGGTTAGTTTGGGGTCACTTGTGATCCTACGTCAAGGGGGTAGCCTCGGGGCATGACATACATGAAGTTTTCATATTCCAACCACAGTTTTCTAAAAACACAAACTAACACATAGCTGCAGAATTTTGTAACCAGATTAGTAAATGTACCAAATACATTACAAATAATCAATGATACAACCATTCACAAAAATCCAAGACTGATATATATTAATGTATAATCTACATTTTTTCTTGTTCACAACAAGTACTTTATACATCTTGATTGTTACATTATTTATATGTACAATATGCACACAATAATAGCATGATACATTTATACAAACATGTGATATACACACTCAATATTCAAAGTGTATTTGATCCATCTCAATTGTTGATCGTATTGTTATATGTATCATATACAATATATTATGATGATACATTTTATACAAATCACAGATAGATACATATTCGATTATGATGATTCAATTATATCTAAAAAAATTGCTTGTATGAGATACAAAATAATGACCACATCTTAATTCACAGATACAATATTACAACACATGCACGTCATTTTCTACTGATGTATCATAAATTACATATTCACGTAAATTATGATCGTGATATATTAAAAAGACTACATACCAATATAACAATTACCAACACACGAAATACCTTTAGACATAGCAATGTATCACGATTTATGTATCAAAAAATTGAAGAATAACAATTTACAATACAAAACAACTAATCTCATGCCCTTTTTTTATCAGATCTCTTTATTTTGAAATTAAAATTGTGCTCTATTTTATATTTTGTCATAATAGATATGAGCATTGTCTTATTTTTATACCATTTCCTTTCCTTCACCTCTGTATTATTTGAATCAGTTATGTAATTTGTTACTTCTAATTCTTGAATATAATATGAATCACTAATTTTTTACTCAACCATAGCAAGCGCTTCAATATCATTTTCTGAACCTTCGACACACATAGCATCAAAGCAATATATCTCTCCAACCATCTTGTCTGTGGCATCAATGCATAGTGGATACATTGGACATCCTGACTCATTTTCTCACCTCCAAATACAGTTTTACTTCCAGTTCATTCTTAATTTTCATTGGAGATAAGATGCCTTCTATGATGGATCTTATTCTCAAGTTTTTTCTAATCTCATTGAGCTCTAACTCAGCTGCAACAGCGGATTAGAGATTCACAAAATAAATTGTTTGTCCAACAATAATTCTATCACTTTTGTATTCTTCATAACTCACCTCATTTACCCAAATTATGAATGTCTCAACAAAAGCGATATATTCATTATTTGGGATAGATGGAGTAGTTGAACATGTAGTCGAGTAATTTGGATCTTTTATGATTTCGAATTGACAAAGAAGATGAAATTTTGAATTTTGTGAAGCTGTTAGAGTTTGGAATAGATTGATATCAATCTGTTTTGCGTGATTCGGGTTAATGCAAATTAATTTTACACTTAGATTCCATATTAAGCGCAATATACAATTTTTGTAATGTATCATAAGTAATGTATCCGGAAAAATCAAATGTGGCCTTAATGTTTTCACTAAAATATTATATTCCCTCCAACATTTTTCCCAAGATCTGCTTTTATTATATGGTCAATACCGATCTACTTTAGTAGATCATATGGATGTAGAAAAAGCAACTAATTTGGATGAAATAGAAACATCTCTTTTCCATTTCTATTTACCCAGTTCATATCTTTGTTTCGTGTGTTCCTGGGAGGAATTCGATCTCGAAATACCACCTAAATAACTACAGAGAGTCAAATAGGTCGGGAAGAAAGAGTCTGAGGTCGGGTCGGACGACATACATCTTGGTTGGTTCCACCACCACTAGAGATTGGACATATATATAATCTTTCTTCTAAAAAAGGGATTCTTATATATATATTTTGAAAATAGCTGCAAGACAAAAACCGAAAGCCCTTCTTTTATTGTTGTTCCTCCCAGATAAAACATTAAAACTTGTTCTCCCTCCAATTTTTATTGGGCAAAAAAAATATTAATAAAACATTAAAACTATTTTCCTCCTATCAGAAAACATTTCATCAAACTTTCCTCACGGAAGAACAATACGATTTCCCTCACAGATTTCTGTCAAACTTTTCTCATAGATTCCTTATTGAAGATGGAAGAGCTGAAGAACACGATTTTCCTCACATATTCCTTGTTAAAGAGATGTTCCGTCAGATTTCTGATTGAAAATTGAACAAAATGCTTCAGAGATGAACACGCCTCACGTCTTAAAGCTTTAGGGTTGTTGGAATAGAGTTTATCAGGTTAGAAATTCTATCTTTTAAAGTCTAAATTTTAGCTTTAGGGTTTTGATATTCTCGTGTATCTTTGAAAGTCTAAATTTTAGCTTAGGGTTATGATGTTCTTGGATTGTTGATACGATTTTTGTTGATTTTTTCTCAATTTATTTATATTATGCTATTGTGCTCTAGTTTTGGTATTAGGGATCTGTGTATGAGTACTTTTGTGTATGTGAAGCTATGCTCTGTTACTTCCTTTACAAGGATTGCTAGTTCTCAGAGCTTAACTTAATGAAGCTGCAAATTATGTACAGAAAAACAAGATTTCAATATTATGGTAATTAGAATAAGCAGTTTGAACTTCTTGTACAACTAGTTTCAAACTAGTTCTTTTGTGTGGTTACTGGTAAGATCATCGTACCATAAGTTTTAAATTTTCATGTTAACAACCATAATCTGTGAGTTATGTTGGAATTATGATACTCCCATTACAGTAGCCGTACTTGATCTAAAAAGAGTGAAATAGAAGGCTCAAAGCTAGTTTTGTTTGTAGGCAACTGAGAGCAGCAATTATAATTCTTTACGTGTTGAAAAGGTTCCTCATAGAGCTTGAACTTGTTCACGCTCATCAGTTAGCATACCTGAAAAGGTGTTTCAAATTGGTTAAATTACATGTGAGTATATTTATTGAGATTTGGGAATGAAACGTGCTTTATGTTTCTAGAATTGCAACGCCTTGATCTGAATGATTGGTTTGCACAATGTAAGTATCTCTGTGTGGTGTTTTGATAGATTACTTAGGGAATTTGAGATGTAGTTTGTAGTAGATTTGATGGGTATTTGGTTTCTTGATCTGGGAGATCTTCCATATTTTACTTTCTTATTGTAGTTTTAGATTCAATTGACATCCTTTTTATGGTAATATGTGCTTGCAACTGTAGGATACAATGTCGAAGATAAGAATTTTGCTCAAGGGTATTCAAAATTTTAGAATATATATATCTAAAATGTTGTTTCTGACCTATATACACAATATTATTTGCTATTAGTTGACAGTTACTTTGATTTTGGGGTTGTGCATAAAAGTTGGTTGGTAGTTACTAGCAATGAAAACATAAACAATTTAGTTTCTAGAACCTGTAAGGTTGTAACATTATCTGCCAAAGTGTGTGCAACAGCGCGCTGAATTGGTATGTCAAAGTGTGTGGTAACAAATTCTACTACGAGACGAACTTCATGTTTTCTACAGACCGACGCCTTATGAGAATTTGAATGTCGGAGATATCTTTGTTAACATCCACTATTATACCAAAGCTTTGTCGATCAAGTTAGCATTTGAAACATCTGTTTAGAATTATATTTTAGCTAGACATGGAATATTATAGGTGCAAGTTGATCTTTAGTAGCTTGTGAAACATTATTAAATAAATAAAAAGAAGAGATCTAATTTCTTATACAATATACAACAATCAAAATTAGTGGAACAAATGCTAAATTATTTGAACTGATCCACAGAAGTGTAACATGCTAACTGTTTGTTTTATCAGCTTTCTTGGGAATCTTTGACATAATTTCAACTTTTTGCTGGCCAGTAGTTATGCTCTTTATGTACCAAAATATTATGTTGTTATATAGTCCAAAAGGTTGAAAAAAGTAGCATTCAAATAATTTAACATTATGGGCACTTCCCACTTACAACATTCTGGTCTCTAGGTGTAAAACTAGTGATCTGATTCTCTTTACCGTTTCATTTGGCAGTCTTAAAAGTGTGATCTAGGTTTGTGCATAGTCAATTATGTTATATCTGGTACTTTTGGTGCTTTCACGTATTCACGTTTCCAAGAAGGACTAGATCTTGCCAATGAGAAATTTCCATTTAAAATTGAAAAAAATATGTGGTGTTTCTGGCTTGCTCGTTAGATTAATTTGTAGTTCAAGCAAGTTAAGACTCTTGGGGAAATTGACAATGATTTTTGTCTTAAGAGTATTTTTAAATGACCTTGTTGTCTAAAAAGTTGTGTTCTTTTTAAACAGTGTGGTGCAGGAGAACTGATGATCTTGCTGATTGCCCTAATGCGTCACACATAACTCCTCAAGCTTTATATAGGCGGGAGGCAAGGCTGGAAGATATTTTTAACGGACGGCCATTTGATATGCTTGATGCAGCTTTATCCGATACTGTTTCCAGATTTCCTGTTGATATTTAGGTTAGTCTCTCTAATTCTATCACCATTATCTTCCCCAGATTCATATTATATTTTTTTTTTTGTTGAGTGTTTTTTCGATGCAAGTGCTAGTGGAATTTGATACTTCTCTTCCATATACTTCTCTTCTTTGTATTTCTATCTATTTCTAATATTATTATCTACTTATATTTGTTATTTGATTAGAAAATTAGGCAACTAGTTTTCATTTGCTATCACTGGTGGATGACATTTATTTTGTGTTTAATAACCTCGATCTCTTGCTTGCAACCATGTGAAGTGTTTGATAATTCATCTAACTGGTGCAACCATTCAGAGATATGGTTGAAGGAATGCGTATGGACTTGTGGAAATCCAAATACAACAACTCCGATAAGCTATATCTCTACTGTTACTATGTCGCTGGTATAGTATGATTGATGAGTGTTCCAATTATGGGCATTGCACCTGAATCAAAGGCAACGACAGAGAATGTATATAATGCATCTTTGGCTTTAGGGATCGCAAATCAACTAACCAATATACTCAGAGATGTAGGAGAAGATTAAGTATGAAGCTATATTTAATTCACATTGATAATTTCTCTAGTAACATGCCAAAATATATAGAAAGAGTAATCTATTTCTCAGATATAAGTACGGTGTAATGCCTATTGCTCCATTTTATTTCAATAGAAAGATGAATTAACAAAGGCAGGGCTCTCCGATGAAGACATTTTTGCTAGAAGAGTGACTGATAAGTGGAGGATCTTTATGAAGAAGCAAATTCAGAGGACAAGGAAATTCTTTGATGAGGCAGAAAAAGGTGTCATAGAACTAAGCTCTGCTAGTAGATGGCCGGTAAGTAGTCATAAAGTTACAATTGATCGTACATATCTGCTACTTTTTCTTTTATTGTTAATTGTTATGGTAGTGAGGTAAAAAACAATATGAACTTCAGTTTTTTATAGTGACACATTCCATCACTTTGTTATGCAAAACAGAATAGGCTTCAGTTCAAAAATAGTTTCCTCTCATTTGTCTATAGTTAGTATGGACTAATCGTCATACTAGTAGACATTGAAAGGTATCACAGTTTTTGATTTCTAGTTCTTAAATCCGCTGAATCATATGTTCCTTCATCCAAGAGGAGAGAAAAGAGAGCTTGAACAACGTTCGTCAGAAACTGCAGGCATGTTCTGTGTCTAAGATCATAATCTATTTTAGTTTACCTCTCTTGTTTTGTTTAAGAAGTAAAAAGAACATTGTATAAGCCCTAATTAAGGGTTGTCACACTAAATAGCTGGAGAGTAGATACCTAATATAAAACCTAGAATATGTTTTGGGCCAAGTCTATGTGTTGGTAAAATAATAAACTTGTCAATCCTCTTCAGTTAAAGAAACGAATAAGACTGACAAGTCACTAGTCAATAGATTGAACACTTTGGTCTTAAGTCAAAACAACTTTGCAGATGCAATTAAGAGTGTTACTGAAGTCAATAATTTGATATGTCAATATGGTCTAATCACAAGAATTTGATAAATAGGAGCATGTTAAGCATGATCACAGCAGAATAAGTAATGAGACTCACAGCTTAAGTCTCAAAAGCTTCCTTTCTGGGATGATGGTTTCATATCTCGAGACACAGCTGGAATGTAGTGTCCTTGCAATAAATCAACTGCATCCTTCATGATATAAAAAATAGCCTAAACAAATTCACTGTCCAAATTGGAAAAATAGACGTTCAAAGTTGTTGCAGCCGATTCCAACCTAGATACTGGGATACATAATAGGTTAAACATTGTTAATGAGAGTATCACCTAGAAGTCAACAAGAAACTAATCCAATAAAATGGCAGCACACTGCAAATGATGATACTAGGTTCAGTTAATACTTTGCAGATGGCTTGTATACATGAAGCTTAGTACTATTTAAAGAATGCATTCCAAAATTTCAACTAGCGGATATGAAACCAAGTTGCAAGTGACAGCACATAATGAAGCTACCAACTTGATATGACGTACAGACCTGAGTAACAACTAATTGCTGGAAAGAAGCATCATTACCTGTTTAGTACCATCAATAAAGTTGTTTAAGTAGTATTAGGGCATTACATCCGTCAGCGAGAACCCCCTGGATTATTCTGTGACCACATCTGCATATCAAACAACAATGTCGATTTTATCGTGACATCGATCGACGAAAGTCAAAGCTTGAGGTCATAAGATAATTTTTTTACTATAACTTATAAAGTTTTATGCTATATCCATCGTAATCTCAAGATAAACTATCGATGGAACTGTGCAGTTGACATTTAAAGATCCAATCCCAGATTCTTACTATTGATATGAATGTAATTGGCGAAAAACTAGTACTAATGTCTATGATGGTTGTATTATGTTCGTTGATTTAGGAACTTTGTCAGGGTTTGCATCCTAGTATCTATGCATTTATATTATGCACTCTCCAAAAATATGTTTTGTACTAATGCTGCCTTTATATGATACCATCTTCTTTAAGCAGAACAAGAAAGTTGTTACCTGACAAAATCTCCCTTTAAAGTTGGAGTACCAGAATAATGGATGCTTATATCATCCCCATGGTTGGCCCACACTGCAAATAGTTCTAAGGTAAAAGAATAAACAGGTCTTTATTATTTTTATAGAATGAGAAAATGATTAAATTGGTCCTTAATGTGTGGTAGTTTGATTAGTTAATCCTTCATATATTTATATGGTGTAACTTTCATGAGATGGGAAAGGTCTATGTATACTCTTACCTTCTTAAACTTCACTTATGGTCATAAAATTGTAGAAAAGTGATTATTTTAGTCCTAAACAGTCTCATTTTGTCTTCCTATAAAGAAAGAAATCTGAACTCAAAAAATCTACTAGAATACCTGAATCTGCAATCTGAACAGGCACAAACTGTTTTAGTTTACCTCTCCTCATTTTGTTTATCTTTATCAGCTTAATTTATTTGCTTAGGTATATTCATGTTTTTGTATTCCAAGCATATACTGAATCTGCAATATGCTAGAATACCTGAATATGCAATCTGAACTAAAAAAATCTTTAAGCAGTGCTGCAATCTGAACTCAAAAAATCTGCAATCTACTAGAATACACTAAATCTACAATCTGCTAGAATACACAGTGCTGCCTGAACTCAAAAAATCTGCAGTTTGGAATCTGCAATTTGGAACTGCTGCAATCTGAAATCTGAAACTTCTTGTCTCTTCTATAACTGCTACAATCAGATTTGTTGTACATGGTTTGTTATGATTTTTAATTTCATTTTAAATGTGTAGGGAAATGGAGGTGATCAAATTTGAAGGGTCGCCACAAGTCAATTTGATCTCATTAAAGTGGATGATGAAGAGTTTTTGAACTATTGTAAAAGTTTGAATATATTATATTTGATTTTGTGAAATATATTCATTGCTAGAATATATTGAACTATTGTAAGAGTACTTTTTGAACTATTGTGTACACATATTTAGAATATTGCTTTATAAGTATGTGTATGTACACAAGACATACTACACTTTTGAAGTTTATTGCAAATCTATATATTTGAATTACTTTTTAGCTTATTTAATGCTTGAGATTAACAAAACAATATTGGTGTTTTTTAATTAGAAATTGTGGCATACAAATATTTTATAGCCAAAATAATATTACCACACTTAAAAGTGTAGCCATAGGACTATAAATTGTAGTATGCACATGGGCAAGGACTACACTTCAAAGTGTTGTCATACATTAGATAGAAAAGGCGACACTTTTGGTGAACAATAAGGAAGCAAAGGTCACGCTTCAAAGTGTAGTTGTATGAGATAGAAATATTGCTATTTGAGGCGCATCAAAGTGTGGCCTTTTTGCCTTTTAGGCTACGCTTTTAAGTGTAGCTAAACTCTAAGGTTACGCCTCTTCGGCCACTCCTGAAAAGTGTGGCTAAAAGTCAGAAAGTGTGGCCTTTTATTAAAGGCAATACTTTTTCATAGTTTAGGCCACACTTTTCTAGGATGGTTGTAGACATAAAATATTGTAGTGATTTTTTGGGTCAGATTTTATTATTTAATTTTATATTATTTATTTTTATTAGAAATTTGCATTACTTATATTCTTTCTTTATAAGGTCTATAGACATCCTATCCTTCTCAGACCTCAGTTGTAGGATTGTATTAGTATATTATTTTTTTAATGTTATTTAATTTATACATATCAACTAGAAAAATATTAAAAACATCTTCATGAAATATTGCTTTAAACCTTTAAACTTATTAAGATATCTATATCTTACAAGTTTTTATTGCAAAAAATAAAATTATTGTTATCATTTTCTATTTGAAAAAAAAATGAATATAATTTAATATTTGAATTTATGAGCATTATTTTTTTGTAATGGTGACATTGTCTATATTTCATACAGTTGGTTGGTGTCATATCTGATCGTCTACCACCTACCACCCAACTCTCTTACCTAACCTTCCATTTATTTATATAATCACCCACCCAACCACCCCTTCTGTTATTTATACATTATACCATCTACCCCTAAATTCCCAATTATTTGATATTTGTTTTATTTTGTTTTGTTTTGTTTTCTATGGTCATAAACTATTTGAGATTTATAATTCTTAATCATTCATTCTTTTTTATTTTATATTTTATAATTAACAGAAAGACTAGTTCAGGTTAGCACTGTACAACGGACCCAATAAGAAGTTAAATTTATTGGTTAGTTCTAAAATTTTCATATTTTTACCTCCTTTTTTTCTTTTCTTTTCTTTTTTTTTTTTGTGTAAAGTCATGTTAAAAATATCTTCTTTATTTTAAAAGAAAGATTTTCAAAATTTATTATTTTAAAATAAAAATATATAAAATATATTAAAATATTTTTAAATTTTTTGATTTTAAATATACCACGTTAAAAGGAAAATTTGAATTTAGTTTGCAACAAATTTTAAACATATAGAAAATAAATCAACCACAAGCAAAATTGTTTGCGACAAATTTTAAACACACGAAAAATAAATCAACCACAAGCAAAATCTGAATAAATAGATATATAGTTTTGTTTGGAGCAAATTTTAAACATATGGAAAATAAATTAATCACAAGCAAAATATGAATAAATAGAACTATTTTATTGATAAAACAATATGGGTACAAATCTATTTGTTCCCTTGATATTTTTCAAGAAATATAGTACTTTTTATATAGGTATGAACTAGAATTTTATATAGGCGTGAAGTAGAATTTCAGGTTAAGTTGCCTCCAAAATTTCAAACTGAAATACATCTTGTAAAATCCCAATCAGAATTGAATACACCCCACTTACAAACTCTACTGCCACACAAACTCTACTGCCATAGAGAAGTCATTGCTACTTAACACATCTATAATCGTCAATACTTTGCGTCCTACATTGGCATCTTCTTTCATCCATATAGACGAATAATTTTTAATTAAAAAATGAACAATCAATAAAACAATTAGAAAAAGTGGATGCATATATCAAGTTGGCCCACATATATTTGCCATGAGAAGTCATAATTATTCAAGATTGCTGCAAAATTGATTGATAATGTGGAAAGCTATCAATTTTTTAATTATATTATTTTTTTGGGTAAATAAAAACTAATTTGTTGGCCCTTAAGTGATGGAAAGAAAAGAAACTAGTACACGTGTTAAAATTTGAAGCTCAAAAAGTAAGCACACCAGAGAACCACAAGCCCCTCTTTATTGTGTGGCTTATATATAGACATTATCACTTTGGGATCTCTAATTTTGTACTATTTGTTGATAAATACAATATCACACTTAGTTGATTTTTCTTTTTTAAAAAAAATAAACACTTGGGGATTCTCAATTGTAACGTGGTAAAAATATTATACTATTTACCGTCTACTTTTACATTTTTGTTACAGTAATTTTATCATTTAATTTTTAAAAATCAAGTAAATATTTTTTTATTTGTCTAAGTTTAAAAAATCAAAAACTAAATCATTTGTTTTGTATCTATTTTATCTTTAATATCAAATATAATATTTATTTTTTAATAAGTGAAATGACTTATGATAGTTAAAAATAATAGTATATAATATATTATTACTTCTTTAACATGAATGGAGGAGTATACTTAATAGAATCTTTAAAATATTTGGATGAGAGAAACAAAAGTAGTTAATTTATTTGTGTTCAAGTTAGATGGCGATGTATGGGATGCGGGAATTGAAGCACGTGGGGATGCAGAAGCCACACTCTTTGCCAACTCGACTTGTTCATTAATCCGACAATAACAACGTGCCATTCTTAAATTATCTATCAAAGATTGAGCTGGCCATTTTACAACTCAATAAGTAAGCCCATTATATTTTTTAATTTTTTCATATTTGATTTACTTAAATATTTTGAATATGATTTTTCAAATTAATTTATTTTCCTTAAATTTAAAATAAAAACCCATTTAAAAAAATAAGAAAAATATTTTTCAAAATCAATGTGAACTTTATACCTAAACTTTTTATCCGAACTTAAGTCTCTTGTATTGAGATACTCACTAATTGGTTATCAATACTTATCATATTATTAGAGTAAATATCATTTGACTTAGTCTTTTCCATAAGATTAGATTAAGTTGTTAAAGTAGTTCCTTAGAATTAGTCAAGTTAGTTCCTTATAATTATTCAAGTTAGTTACATCTCATTGTACTTAAGTTGAGATTACTATTGAATAAAATAATCTGAGAAGTTTGCTTTGATTCTCAATCTCTTTACGGTATCAGAGCCCCTCTAAAACTCTCATGAATCTGATCCAATTTTTTTTTCTCCACTTCATCAGGTATGATTCCTATCACTTCTCAAACTCCTTCCCTATTTAACGATAACACCTCCAACATCACTCCCCCATTCACCGACTCTAGCCCTCCCCCATCAGCATTGCATCGGCAGGAACCATTGCCTCCTCCAGCCATTATGCTGCCTGCTACTGCACCTCTACCATCCGATGTGGTCACACGGTCCAAAAATAATATATTCACACCAAGAAAATACTTCAATTTTTTGGCTTACCTTTCTCCTACTCCAACTACCTTTAAGCAAGCCGTTAAGCACACTAACTGGCAGAATGCCATGGATTTGAAATATGAAGCATTAATGAAAAACCACACTTGGAAACTAGTACCAAGAGACCCGATAAATAATGTTGTTGATTGTAAGTGGTTATTTCGCATTAAAAGACATGCTGATGGTTCTATTGACAGGTACAAGGCGCGATTAGTAGCCAAAGGTTTCACACAATGTCCAGGATTGGACTTTCATAAACTTTCAGTCCAGTTGTCAAACCAACCACTGTCCGAATTATTCTTTTCATTGCAATTCAAAATAACTGGAAAGTTCAGCAACTTGATGTGAACAATGCTTTTTTGCAAGGTAACTTACAAGAGTAAGTATTCATGGCTCAGCCGAAAGGCAATGTCAACTCTGATTTTCCCAATCATGTATGCCTTCTCAAAAAGGCCATATATGGCCTAAAACAAGCTCCACGTGCCTGGTATGAAGCTCTAAAATCTCACTTGACTAAAATTGGGTTTGTTAAGTCTAAATCAGATGCTTCTCTGTTTATCTTCACATCTGACGTTGTAATGATGTATATTCTGGTGTATGTTGATGATATACTCATTACTGGAAATTACCCAACCTTGGTTGCACATGTAATCAACTCTCTGGCCAACAAGTTCTCCCTAAAGAACCTTGGTGAACTCAACTATTTTTTGGGAATTGAAGTCAAACATGTTCCAAATGGGATTGTCTTATCACAGTCCAGATATATACTTGAAATTCTCTCAAATGTGGATATGGTCGACTATAAAGGAGTTATGACACCCATGTGCTCAAGTTCACCACCCAAAGCAAGCGATAGTTCCCCTCCAGTAGATGCAACATTGTATCGACGCGCTCTTGGTAAGTTATAATACCTATCATTCACACGTCCGGATATTGCATTTGCAGTTAACAAACTCTCACAATTTATGAAATCACCAAGTTTGGAACACTGGAAGGCAGTAAAACGGGTTCTTCGATACCTCAAGTCATCATCAACATCATCTCTACAAATCTCTCGCCACTCTGATAATAATCTATATATGTACGCTGATGCTAATTGGGCAGGTGATCCATGTGACAGAATCTCCACATCTGGTTACATACTATTCTTAGGACCAAATCCTATTTGTTGGTCCTCTAAGAAGCAACAATCAGTTGCTCGCTCTTCTACTGAAGCAGAATACAAATCGGTAGTCAATGCTCTCTTTGAAATTACTTGGGTCCACAACCTGTTGAATGAGTTATGATATCCAATCTTGCAAACGCCAAGCATCTTTTATGATAACATTGGTGTCTCCTATCTCAGCAAAAACCCGGTCTTCCACACTAAGATGAAGCACATTGCAGTAGACTTTCATTACCTCCACAACAGCGTCAACTCCGGTAGAGTGATAGTCAAATATCTTCCTGTTGTGGATCAAATTGCAGATACTCTCACAAAGTCGCTACCCAAACCTGCTTTCCTTTGGTGTTTATCCAAGTTAGGTGTTGTTGCAACACACTTAACTTGAGGGGGTGTATTGAGATACTCACTAATTGGTTATCAATACTTATCATATTATTAGAGTAGATATCATTTGACTTAGTCTTTTCCATAAGATTAGATTAAGTTGTTAAAGTAGTTCCTTAGAATTAGTCAAGTTAGTTCCTTAGAATTAGTCAAGTTAGTTACATCTCATTATATTTAAGTTGAGGTTACTATTGAATAAAATAATCTGAGAAGTTTGCTTTGATTCTCAATTTCTTTATCTTGTATCTATTCATCAGCATTATTAAGCGTTGAATTGTGTGACCCGCCATTAAAATGCTTTTCATTATAAGGAATAACCCTACTTATGGGGTTGGGTCTCAGGGGGGTTGGGTCTCAGGTCGAGGTTGGGTCATGAGTCGAAGTCAAGTTCAAGTGTCAACATCATATTTCAATTCAAATATCGGGTCTCGAGTCGAGATTTGGGTTGAGTTTTGGGATCGTGTCTTGATTTGGTTAATGATTAGGATCGGGTCCCAATCCGAATGTCGGAACACGTGTCAAGGTAGTGGTCAAGTCCCGAATTGGGTGTTGGGTATCGAATCGATTAGCGGGGTTGATTTTCATATCAGAAACTATTTTCTTAAAAAGATTTTCTACTCTAGCAAAAAATAAAAATAAAAGATATTTTTCTAAAAAAATATTTTTACATTCATCAATCAAACACTAGAAAATATTCATACTCACCAACCAAACATGACAAATAAGTTAGAAATCAACTTTTTTCCAAAAAAATATTTTATACCAAACACACCGTGTATCTTATATGGAATTCGGAGAGCCATGAATACCCTCCGTTTGTCTATTTGAATTTCCAAGTCAGCAAAAAAAATATTGTTTTATGTTATTTTTAAGGTGATATGACATATGTTAGTTTTAAGGGATAAAAGTGAGTCAATACACTAACGGTGAGGGTATTTTTGACCCCAAAATCAAATGGAGGGTGTATTTGATCCATTTTCAATTGTATAGGGGTATTTTATATCGGTCAAATATTTTAATTTCTTAGTTATTAATTGTGATTAAAATTATTTGATGTTATTTTCAAATAATACATATTACCATCTATTTTAATTAATGGAGTTATAAAATTTCAAAAGTTAAACCAATTTTTTTTTCAATATTATTAACTATTAATTATTGTGCTTTATAAAACATTTTATGGAATAGCTTAGTTGGTCAGGCCCCTCGCCTTATTTAGTAAAAAAAGGAGCATCCCGAACGACATAGAGGGAAGAGGCATAATTCATGAACATTCGCTTTGTACTCGAGTCACTATGCTAATTATACATCTTCTTTTTTGTGAGACCCTAATATTTTTCTCAAAATGTAATAAATATCGCCTTCAAATGTCAGCGTACAGTGTTGTCTGAACCATATTGCTGGTTCATTAGGGAAATTACAAGCTCTTGAATAAATATTGCCTAAAATTAATACTAACATAATTATTTGTCCCACAGTTGTACATATATATTAATCATACATATAAACTACATTAACCAAAAAATCTTTCATCCAAAAGTGAAAAAGAAAGAAGAAAGAATCATACAATAGTAGAGCTGTGACGACAAGTCGTACACTTGTTTTCCCCTATTGAAAGGCAAATTGTTCTTTGCAAGTCGTCGCCTTTCTATATATTTCTCTAATCACAATAGGCTTGCCATGAGACAATTACCACACGTCACGCAGATATCTTCCGGTCGTTTGCAAGTTCTTCACAAAGCTCTCAGCCTTGGAGCTATCAAGTGATCCCTGAGATTTAAGTAAAGCAAAGTTATAACTTCAATCTTAACTAACCAAAGGTTTTGCATCAGACACTTTGTACACGTCAAATACACTATAATTTGATATTTACAACATGTGTCAACATCAAACTTATAGTCGTGGTCTTAAAGTGGTACAGCAGTAAAGTACGTTTGAATTGTTTCCGGGCAGTTTGTGGTGATGAATATTTCAACAAATCAAAAACCCATTCAACAGAAATGACAAATGACTAGTGAAACTAAATATTGAAAGGAGGCCGGTATGATACTGGACAACCAATTGACAGGACAGAACAAAGACCACAGCCAGAAAATAGTAAGTTATTGAGAAGTTTTACCTGATCCTGAGCAATAGTGTGAAGGGTCCGATGGACATCCCTGGCCATGCCCTTAGCATCACCACAGACATATACATATCCTCCCTGAGAAATCATGTTCCAGATGTCGTCCGCCTAGAAACAAGAAAATAGTCAACATCACATCTCAAAACAACCATTGGCATAAACATCAAATCTATTTGCCATGTAACAAAGGGCAGAGTGAGCAGCATACCTTCTGTGTCATTTTATGTTGCACGTATTCTTTGCTAGGTCCTTCACGTGAGAAGGCAACAACTAGATTAGAAAGTGCACCGGCCTCAAGGAAGTTATCTAACTCATCCTGATAGATATAGTCCTACAGATATAAATAGATGAGTTGAGTGGATGTAGTAACCCATAAATATAGTACCAAATATATGAGCTTATGTAAGTGAATTTGTGCTGAATTATCCATAGCCGGGTTAAATACTAACCATTTGGCGGTTCCTGCATCCAAAAAATAATACTGCAGGACCAAGCTCAGCTCCTTCCTTCTTCAAAGCTATTCTTTCCTGAAAGTATAGTAAGTGTCAAATGCTATGCATTTCAAGACTCACACTTCCACTGGTCTCTCATGGTTTGAATCTAACCTGGAGGAAACCCCTGAATGGTGCCAATCCAGTACCAGGGCCAATCATTATGATTGGGACCTTGTTATCAGCTGGCAGTTTAAAGTTTGATTGCCGAACAAAAATAGGTGCTGTACTGCAGGGAAGGCTTTCTTCTAGAGGAATAGCATTCTGAAAGAGGAACCACATGGTAATAGAATGAGAACCAAAGCTACATTAACTTTTAGCATATAACCGTCTAAAATATTTTGAAGCATCACTAACTAGTCTAGTTAATAATAACAAGCCGAATGCCTCATAAAGATGAAAGTCTCCATCTGTTCAGGGCACAATGGTAATACTAGCAAGTGGTTCTTTGCAAGTTCTCTTAAAATATATTTGAATGTGACACAAAAGTTCAACCATCATTTAGTAAATACCTTCATCCATGTTGAGCAGACACCCTTGTGAATTCGTCCAGTTGGCATTTTGTCGTAAACCAGTGCACAAGTGACATGAATTCTAGATGTTGCCATCCTGCAAGTAAATGTAGATCACAAGGTTATGTTCTCGGATTTGTCAAATAAAATGGATAGAAAGAAGTAAGAAGCAATCTTCCATTTCCGTAAGGTAGTGCAACAACGAGATATTGCAGTAAAAACGTCAGAAGCTTAGGTTGTAGTCAGGCAGAAGTATGTCTGACATTATCAAAAAATACCTCATACTAATGTTCAACAAATAAATGAAAACCCAACTCAAAGAAATATGAACATAACTATCCAAAAATATCTTGAATACAGATATCCTCAATCCTCATTTTGCATGGTCGATTATGGAATACAAATTTTAAAAGGGTAGCTTATTGTGGTTGAACTCATTTCATCTCCATCTTACGTTGTGCTATTCTTGGATATATTGTAACAAACTCTCTAGCACTGCCTTTACTTTTAATATTTGAAAGAGAACTACAGCAAGCTACTCACCTAGGAGATGATGAGATGGAGTAGAATCTTGGTTGTAGGCGAGGGGAAACAGAAGCAAAGAAAACTCCGACTGAAGGCTTGGCTGAAGGAAATTCTGCCATGACTTCAAGAAGGCTTCTCTGACTTGCAACTATCCATTGAGCATATTCTTCCTGAAGAAATAGATTTCACAAAGACATGAGAATGATGAAGTAAGCTCCAATAAGTGAAAGTACAATGCAACAAGACCACACCTTTCCAGCAGGTGATGCAAGATATCTTAATCGATCAGCTTCATTTGGATCAGACGCACATGCTGCTAAAGCAAGTAAAGCCGACTGCAAGATATGCAATTAAGCAATGAGTACTTCATAGCTCACAAAATAACATGAGGAACTTCAAGATCAGTAAAGAAGTTACCTTTTTAGGAGAACTCAATAGATCAGCATACCGGGTCAATGCTGTTCTCAAAGTGCAAGGAGGGAAGGGAGATGGCAATGAGCTTCCACCAAGTGGTGTGCCATCCTCTTTATCGGTGTGAATGGAAAAGAAAGTGTCCGGTGATATATTCAGTAACCTTTCAGCTTCCTCCACGGTTTCAATAAAATTTTCACAGTACACACCAACATGATCACCAGTTTCGTACCTGAGAAACACAAGAACCATTTTAGAAAACACAACTATAATCAATTTCAGTGACATCACTTGGCTTCAAATAACTTCAATCCCATTAAAGAAATTTGTAGATTTAGAATCATGAGTTACCCGAGTACAGCATTTCAGAACTACTCGCTATATATATCTACTGTTCTTGATCAATGAAAAAAAGCATAAAATGTTGAATTGACTTAAAAGAGCACTTACACAAGTCCAGTGCCAGAAATGTCAAACTCCAGATGAGTGCAAGAGCGATCAGAAGCTGCGGTATGAAGCTCCTTCCTCACAGAAACATTAGCTCTGTAGACATAGAGAGAAGCAAGATTAGAACTGAATAGAGAAGGCACACAGAATGGAAGTCCAATGACATATGAAGAGCAGGTTTGTTACCTGACAGGATGTTGAGCATCAACAATGACATGTCCATTTGCATGACCATTTGTGTTGGTCAAGTCGTTATCAAAGCTGGACTTCTCATAGGTAATAACCCTATATTCCAAAACTGCAGCAGTATATGGAGTTGCAGCAGTTGCATCATCCCCATCAAGAAGCAACTTATCCAATTCAGGCCACAGTAACTCACGCCTACAACATTCACATTATTTTGAGCACACAGATAGAGAAAACAAAAGGGAACTCCTGTTATATTAAGAGAAGTTTTGTAAGCATACCATGCAGCAAAATCATCTTCAATGCATTGATCATCATCTCCAAGACCCACTGGAACAAGCCTCTGCCCGCCTGCAGTTTATACACTTTAGTAAGTAAGAACAGAGAATCAATTTAATTATGAAAAGAGGATAACATCCTAGATGCCATCTCTAGAACCCAAAGAGGCAGTTCTCCTCCGCACCCATGATTTTTAATTTTTAACATAAAAGAGGTTTTTGCACTAGCCAAATTATTTTTAAAAACCTGCCTTTTACAGTCAAAATGCTCAACACTTAAGATTGAGAGAATTCATTGCTTTACTGCAGGTGATTTAAAATACAAAATAACCTAAACGGCTCTACTTTGCTACTCTAATTATACAGGATGGCATCATATGGATGACATACAACTAGAGAGCAACAGTTATCCAATATTTCATATTCAGGTAAAAAATGGATAGAAGTTTGCAATCAAAAGAGATCGCTACCTTGCTCAGCCAGAAGCTCATCCACAACTTTAGCAATCTGACACCAATAATAAAGAGAACGAACAAGTACATGTTAGTAAACAACTGTCATATTAGTGGTTTCCCATGTATATTGGAATACATATGAACAGGAACAAGTGCAAAAACAATTAAATTAATCTCGGACCTTGTTAAAATGCTCGTATTGCCTGTTACCAAGCCCAAATACTCCGTACTGAAGATTTTTAAAGTAGTCACCCCTCTCTTTCCCCTGCAGAAAATAACAGACATAATGATTAAGCTGAGATGCAACAAACTTAAACTGACAAGATGTTAGATCACTTAGTTAATCAATTATATTCACCTCTTCAAACCATTTATAGAATCTGGCAGCATTATCAGTTGGTTCCCCATCTCCATATCTATGATCAATCAACATAAATCAAGTTAGTAACTACATAATATAGTTGTTATCTAGCGACTACAAAATTGATCAGTTTGCAAGTGATTATACAAGGTTAATATTTCCAACTTACGTCGCCAAGAAAAAGAATGCCAATTTCTCTTTCTTCAATTTTTCTTCATACTCTTCATCATCAGCCGCATAATCATCCTAGAATTCATTCATTTTAAGCAATCAGAAATAATGAAACCATGATTCCCATAATCAACAACTTCACTTTGTATATCATACTTATGAAGATAGAGAAAGCTCACCATATCAATCACTTTGAAGATAGCCTTCTCATATCTGGCCTTGGCTTCCTCAGCAAGTGCCTGTACAAAAATACATTCACAATCACTTATTATTCTCTTTTAATTGCAAATCATTTGCTGAGATCACAAAATTATATGCTGACAAACTACTCAATTTACATGTTAAAAGTTGTTAAACTTTGACTTTTTGGATCTTAAGTATGATTACTCATTTTGACAAGTTCAACAACTCCAAAATCATGATCACCAAAATCCAAATCAAAAAATTGTCTATTTATTCTATGACTTCAACTTCTTTAACCTCCAACAACAAGATTACAAATTAAATTTCAATTGACAAACCTTTGCGAAGCCTTCTGCTGTACCAGTCTGGGTTCCGAAAAAGATGGTAATCTTCTTCTTTCCATCATCAATCTCTTCAGGTTCTACAACCGACTTAGGAACCACCAACGTAGGCAGCTCCCCAACCTTCTTAGCAGATGTTGACGAGCGCCGCCACATCAATACAACTGCACATCCGATTAAAACAGCAACTGATGTTGTCAATATCATCATCAAATCCTTATTCTCCATCAACAAAGATGTCAATGAAGCTGGAGAAGTTGAGTCACCAGAATCTGATGACGAATTCAGTTTATCAAATATCTTTCCTCCTTTAAAAATCGCCGCCATAAAATCAAAAGGAGAAAGCTTTTCTGATGTAGAATCCATTTCTCTGAATTATCAAAAAAATGTAATGAAATTGTATATAAACTTTGCTCAACTGGGTAATCACTAATTACCCAGTTAAGATGATTTAGCCGAAGGCGATGAAAAAGAGAGTTGTGTTTCTTGTTTGGCTTAGAATTTGGGGAATTTGGTTAGGTTTGGAGAGACTTTGTGAGAAAATAAAAATGAGAAGGGAGAGCAATATATGGAGGTGAGGAAGAAGAGAGGAGACAGGCGAACGCCTACCAACCCAGACTAGTCAACCCACCTACTACAAACTAACTATGGTAAACTATTAAATTGTGTGGGTAAAATAGCCGTTAATTTTATCCAAACTCTCATAGCGTTAAAGAGTTAATTACATTTTATCGCGCTATTTTTTTTTTAAAATTACAAAAATCTCTTAAATTTGTTGGAATGAAGATACTTCCCAAAACATCCTGATATATCACATTTTGATTTCGAATATATCTCTAAATATCTCGATACATTGTGTATGTCCTGATATATCGTGTATAGTGATATATTTTACCGATACATCGCATAGCATAAAATGATGTATTAGGTCCTGATATATTGCATTTAGTGATGTATCTAATCGATTCATAAAGTAATGTATCTGAAAATACAAAAGAGCGGAAATTTTTATAATTGTTTTTGAATGATAGAAAATTTTAAAAAATATAATTAAATAAATTAAATAATTTTTCCAAAATATGATTCTATGTTGGGTTTGAAAAGGAGATTTGTTCAAATGCCATTTTCTGTCTATTTTGTCAGACCTTATATTGGCGGCATACGTCACATTGAATATTAAGGCCACCCTCTCCCTGCCCCTTCCATTAGGTAGATCTAGTTAAAGGCACGAATCTCATGTTTTATTAGAGGTTTAGACTTTTATTTTTTTTCTATTACTTTGAATTAATACGTGTACACACTACACACAAGAAAAAGAAGGTTTCATTTGTATGTACTACTAGAGGGGTCTTCGATTTGAATAGGTCAAAAATTATTTTATTTTGGTTAAATTCTTATTTAAATAAAAATATTCACAATTGAAGATTACCACTCCTAATCACTATTCCCTTTACAATCACCACCTATGCCATCACAAGTCACAATCACCAACGCGGCTAGTCACTCATGTAAATTGTTATCAATCTATCATCTCCATCATTATAACTATATTCATTGTCACCATTATTGTCATCTCTTTTGCCGATGCCATCTCCACCACCGCTGTCAGAACTTGACTTGCCGCCAACTACCATCAGCACATCTTCAATCATCATATATTTTTCAGTCATTGTCATCACCACCTCTACCAATACTATTAACTACTAACACTAATGCAGTCGATCCGTACTACCAACTTTAACAACTGCCACCTACAAATTCAATCATCAAATATCCTTCGGCCACTACCATCAATGACGCCAATTATTAACATCAACCACATTCGCCATTACAATCACAATCATCACATCATGACAATCAATATAACACAAACCACTTCCACCGTCACAACTATCACCATCACCATTACTAGCTACTAGCACCAATCATTATCATCACCACCACCACTACAAATCATCTCCATATATATATATATAATGTCATTTTATTTTATACATAAAAATATATTAATTATAAATCTACTTTGTTAATTAAATTAGTTTATAATTTTCAATGTTTAAATATATTATTTCAAATTTTGACTTGTAAATATTTTATTTTGTATTCAGTCCAGCTAAAAGGCCTCTCAACTAGAGGCGGATCCAGGATTTAAAGGTCGTGGGTGCCATATGGCCTTTAAATAGACATGTTCATTAAATCGATCCAATATTTAATCTATTTTACCCTTGTAAATAGAAACTTGGGACTGTTGTTCGGTTATTTATCTTTTGAGTTTTCTAAAGACAAATGAATCGAAAAAAATAAATAAATTATGACAACTTGGTGTAAAGAAAAAGCCTTCCAACAATATCCTCTATAATTGCACTTGGTTGAATTTTCATATTTTAAATACACTTAGTAAATGACATAGTTATTTATATTTATTAATAGTTCAAGCTCTATCTAACATACTTAAATAAAGTGGTTGAAAAATTTTCACATGCGTAATTTCAGTAACAGAAACGAAGTCTTATGTTGATGTTTTGACTCACAATATAAATGTCTTAAAAGACCAATGAAATCATGTGAGATTTCACTATAATTTTTATGCCGTCCTTTATTGCAACATGCATTTTATTTTGTAATTTAAATCATTCTCGATAAGATTTAAATTATCATTATCTTAACTACTTCATTTTTCATATGCAGTCAAATAATTTAGATAATAGAACAAAGAATAAGAGAAACTCGGCGTCATTTCAAAAAATTTTAACAAAAAGAAGAGAAAATTTTGGAGGAGGAGAAGATTTAAAAAAAATCTTAGTCATTTGTATGACTAAATATTATTTCATTAAGGGTTAAAGAAAAATTACAAAGTAAAGTTGTTTTTTGATAATAGAAAAGTAATATTCTTTTGAAATAATCTAAAAAAGAAAGTGTATCACATAAATTAAATTGGAAAGACTAATATTTTATGTTTAAAATAAAAAAAGAAAAAAAATCAATAAAATACAAATTAGTGTTTCACAACATGTTAACATTTGGTGTATATTATAAAATAAAGCATATATCATGATGTAGTGCTCATAGCCTAATGGTAATAGTACTTCTGATTCCAGCGACAATGCGGGTTCGCACTCATGCGATGATTCTATTTTCTGTGGAAAACGAAAGAAGAAAAAGAATTGCATTATAAAATATGTACAATTAAAACGTACCCATCAAGATTCAATCCCGCATGCTTAGGGGAGAAACTCAACCTGCCACCAGGGGCACCATGCATCAACTTGTTCACTGGGTGGCAAGTTTAATATTTATGAGATATCTGATACCTATATACATACATAAACGGAATTTCAACCGAGGTCACTGGGTGTCGTGGCACCCCCACGACTGCACATAAATCCGTTCCTGCTCTCAACCATCTGAAAAAATATCTTAGACCCATCAATGACCTAATTTTGGATCTTGAGCTATCACTTGGAGGGTAAGTTTTGATAGTCTACACCAATAGAGTTAATATGGTGAGCTTAATGTGGTTAGATCTTTAAATATTTCTTCAATTCTTCATTTGTATTGAATATCATAGGTGTAGTTGCTAATTTCAGATCTGAATATTGTGTTAGAGATAAATAATATTTGGATTTGATTTATGTTTTGTCGTTTTACACTTCGTTGATTATTATCTTGTTTATGATTTGGGTTGTTGATTCTCTAATTGATCTCATGCTTTATTTGATCTTCAAAGGGAGAGATCAACACAAGGACCTTCTCATTTAACTTGATTTTGTCTTGAGAAAGTTAATTGAGGTTGAGAAAAATTGATTAGCGTGATTTGAGGATAGATTGATGGCTTAGAGCTAGAGATAGTCTAAGTCTGATCTAACCTTCATCTTATAGATTTGAGCTAGAAATAGTAGAAAATGTTTCCTAGCAGAGGTTGCAGTTTTTAAATACTTGATAGGTTCAGAATAACTTGTTGAGAAATAATTTCTTGTGATTGAGAGATACAAGTGAGTACAAAATAGTCCACGACAAAGTTGACTTACCCATGATTATTTAGATAGTAGTTGATTATTTGTGATGGATCGTATGAATATTGATTGAATTCCAATTCCCAAATCCCCTTGCTATCTTTGATTGAAAAGGTCTTTGATCAACTTATCCTTTATTTTGTTATTTTTAGTTTTTGTGCTTGTTCATATTGAACCCCTCCTTAAAGAAGTGTAATGTGATCGCTGTCAAATATATAATCCAACTAGGTTGGAGTCGAATCTCACAAAAAATAAGATGAGAACTAAGCCATATGCAGTTATTTACTATTAGTTACTTATTTTTAAAATAAATGAGAAGTATGGGAGAATTGAAATTTATTTTTAGAATCACTTTGTGACAATGTAACAATCAACAATATTACTTTAATGAAAATGTATAAAGAGAATTAACTAGAATTATGTCCACCAGGATTATTTGACCATTTTCAGATTAATACAAAATTTCACCTTACATTGACAGTATACCATCAAAATCATGCTGCATTTAATCATTTCTCAACAGAATTAAATGCATATCACTTTTATTCTTTCGAACTGAAGTACTCAAAGTTGGTTAATCTTGTTGTAACATTAACCATTAGACAAGCTCAGTTTATAGAATTCTCGTTATTCTCTTTTCCCAAGTTTTATTGCTTTTATACTCAAAAAAGTCAAACTTAGGGCAGGTTCTAATGCTTGAAACTATTAGAAATCGATTAATATGAAAGAGAAAATAAGATATACAATCATAATACACGATTTATTTCGTAAAAATCTCATTTTTAGGTCAATTCATCATGGATTCCACAATCCTTGGCTGTGGAGTTTCGCTACTCATGATAGATAATGCATTCATTCAATACAAATTTACTTACAAAGATAAAGGCAATCATACACTTTGATTTCAAGAAACCAATGCAAAACTCTCATTCAAGCATATTGTGTTCTTTGCTAAAAATAAGATGTCAAAATAAACCCTAAAAAATACTATTTATAGTTTCAAGAATTTTGAAATTTAAAATTAGAGAGCTAGGCTTTCAAGGTTTTCCCGACACTTCACCTAATGTGATGGTCTGTCGCTTTGGTTGTCGTCTGCTCTTCACTTTCACCATCAACTGAACTTTAGAAAGTAGTCTCAACTATATAGGCGTGACGCTTAACCTGATGGCCCATTATAAACCTAACGTACCTTCACCTTCGTCGTCAGCTGAACATAAAAAAATAGTTATAATTCTGCAAGTGTGATGGTTGGCCTACCCTCTCGTCACAGGTCTGACAATCTGTCATAGACGTGACGGTCTTTTGGGCTTGCTGTCTGACTCTCCTTTAGCAACACTTAACTTTATTTTACTTTCTTTTTCAAATTGACTGGCCTTATGTTTGATACAATAGAAAAACTATTAAAATACACTATTGTTGCTTAAGAACTAGAAATTATTCATAGCCAAAAGCATAAAATGTGTAATCAAATTATGGCACATCAACTCCCTCAACTTAGAACATTTGTTTGTCCTCAAGCAACACATAACACTATAATTACAAACTCATGAATTATCAACATTTACAACAATTCCAAAATATTATTTCAATCAGACATGCACATTTCTATCACTGCAATGCCTATCAGCTAATACATCAACTCATAGGATCTAGGAATAACAGGTAGATATTAACAAGCAACTTGACATATACCACTAACCATTTTCTCAGCAATCAACCATCAACAGTGCAATCCTAATGCCTTTACCATAATGAAGTCCTTATCACTTTCATAACAAGATTTATTTACGAGGGAAAATACAAGACACTTATACTTAAAATGAAATTCAAGCAATGCACACACAACTCATATGCTTGTCTTTATTATCTTCACACTAACTTTTACAGACAAATGACCTAGGATGACTATAAGACTTGTTCAGCTTGTAATGTAGTCTTAGGGTAAAGGTAGGATACATTTAGGAATAGTGTCTACGCGCTCCTTGAGACCATCTTCACCCTTCTTCCCTCCTTATTTTCTTTGCCAACCATGTTTGTTCTTTTAATTTCTTAATTTGTGATGCTTTGGATGTGCCTCAATGTTATTATTTTCTTTACTCTCCACTTACAAAAGCCACCGTCAACTTAGATATTTTGCCCGCACTAAGGTACACAATGTCCAAGGAGGGACCAAAACCAAAGAAGTGGTTTCAAAATAAATGAGAAATGGAGATCAACATAGTCCCTAAATTGTATCTCAATTGTAAATATAGAGGATAATTGTGAATTAACTTCTCTGGAAACTCATTATTACCAATTATCATTGGAATTTCTTGCGGAACTTGAAAATAAAATTTGATTCTAACTCTAAATACACAGATCTTCAACTCTTGATGCCTTAGAGCATATCTATGGTTGCATGGTTATGATACTATGATAAAATTCAATACTAGCTCAATAGTTCAAGTAATGAATAAGAAGCAGTACAAGTTCCATTTATATCTCCTTTAATCTACCAAAATAAGCTGAACTTACTAATTTTAATAACTGACTCACAGTAGCCAACTAACGGACAACTAATCACATCCTCCACTTACTATAATAAATAATTAATAATAACTTCTAGACACCCATGTGCCCAAATGTGTCATGTGTTGTGTAAAGACACACTCAATTAAATGGGTTACTCTTCTTTTCTAATACAACACCATATTTTTTTTGGGGTTGGCACCAATAAAAATTGTTAACCTTATTTCAATTTACTTGAAATAGTTTTATTTTTAATTTGTCTCTACAAAAAATTCACTTTTTTTAGAAAACAATTTAATTTTAAAATTGTTCATTTTACCTCAATGAGATGATTTAATGTCCATATATTATTAAGCTCATATTGCATATTGCGTAACAATCATGAGTAGGAAAAATTAAGAAAAACTACTCAAATAAAGGAGAAGACAATAACACCACAAAAATTGAAAATGAAAAAAAAAGTTATTTTCAAGAAGTTATCTTTGTTGACAAAATGATAATCACACCTACCCGAAGAAGTAATACAATAATATTGATGAAAACTTGATAGTGCCAACAGAAGACTACTACTCTTTTGTAAGAACAACACTCTTTTATTTCTTACAACTCACAATAATATTACTTCACACTAATTTCTCACAAACTAAGAAATAGCATGTGGATTACCCTCTCTACTCTCTATTGTTTTATCTATTTTGGTGTGTCTTCAAGTGTTCAATTACTACTCTAATTCTAGAGTTTTGAACCTCTTGATTACATCAATAGTAACATAAATGTGATAGTCAATTTTCACAAAATTTGGCTGCCAAACTCCACCAAAACTCTACCAAAATTCGACTACCAACTTCCACAAATGTGGATGCAAACCTTCACATTTGTGGTTGTCAACTTTCAAATGGCTATTAATTTCCACAAGTGCGGCTACCAAATTAGTTGCTACCAAGCTTTTGTACAAATCTCTCCGTTAATTTACATTTTTCTTCTTTACTCCAAGGATTGATCTCAATCTCTGAAAATCTTCAAACTTGAGAGACCTTGTAAAGATATCCACAATTTGATCATGAGATTTCACATACCTAAGCTTTACCTTTTTCTTGACAATGCATTCTCGAATATACATTGGATTCTTGGAAAGTGCCTGCGCAGATTTGTTATCAACATAAATCATTGTGGCTTCAATTTGTGGCAAATTGAATTTCTTCAACAATCTCCTCAATCAAATAGCATGACACATGCATGATGTCATAGCACATATTCAACTTTACAAGTCGAGAGAATAACAATTGGTTGGTTTTTTGAACTCCAAGAAATAACACAATCACTCAAGAAAAACACAAAATCAGATGTGTTTTTTTTATCATCAACGTCTCCTGCATAATCACTATCACTGTATCCCACAAGATTAAAATCATCAGGAAGAATTAAATAGTCTGAGATTGATTGTACCTTTTAGGTAATGTAGAATTTTTCTGGAGACCTTCAAGTGAGTGGAGGTAGGAGCTCCCATGAAGCAACTTGGCCTCGTAAATGTCAAGTACCTTAGACTTCCTATGAGACTTATGAATAGAGTGGAGTCCACATTTTATCCATCATCAAACTTTGACAATTTTGTTGCACTTTCCTTTGGGGTTTTCACAGGGTTCCAATCAAACATGTTGAACTTCTTCAAAATATCTTTTGTATAGCTTTCTTGAGATATGAAGATGTATTTCTCTATTTCTTCACTTCTAGGCCCAAGTAATATGACATGAGCCCTATTTCTGTCATCTCAAATGCAAGGGACATGACTTTCTTGAAAGCTTCAAACAAAACTGGGTTGTTACCCGTCAGAATAAGATCATCAACATAAAGGAAAATAAGACGAATATCTCGAATAGTATGAAATTTGATGTAAAGAACATATTCATGGAGACAACGAGTAAACTCATTGTCATGAAATATTTGTCAGTGCAACTTTTTCAAGCTTGTGGAGCTTACTTGTACCTATGTAAGGCTTTCTTCAACCTCAACACCTTATCTTCATGATTTTTGACCACAAAGCCCAATGGTTTCTCAACTTAGACTTCTACATCAATATATCCGTTTAAGAATGCTAATTTGACATCTAGTTGATGGCTTCTCCACTTCATTTGTGCCGCCAAAGAGATTAATCAATAGATCATCTCTATGCAAGTAACAAGTGAATAGACTTTCTCGTAGTCGATGTCATGCAATTTCTTGTAGAATTTAGCCCAAGTTTTGCCTTGTACCTTTCTACCTCTCTGTGAGCGTTTTCTTCGCCTTGTATACCCATTTGACTCCAATTGCTTGATGATCCTTATGAAGAGTTGTTAACTCCCTATTGTTCTTTTCTATTGACCTAGATCTCCTTTTCCATGACTATTCTCTACTTTTGTCAGTAAAGCTTCATCAAAATTCATTCACTATTAACAAAGAGACAACACAAAAAATCAAAATTAATAATTTATTTTGTGACATCATTGAGTTATGTGATTCTCCTTATTATGTGCGGTCTTTCAATTAAACTCTCTTGAGTAGAAAGAAATGCAACATTTGTTAGTTAAGGAGGTGGGGTTGCATCATGTTAGGTGCCATGGTCTCATGTTCTTTTTCGTCTCTAAAATATAGAAGAAAATCATATGTTGTTTCTTCTGGATCCTCCCAATTCCATGTTTCTTCTTCATCAAATTCAACATCGTGACTCACCACAACCTTGTTATTACTTGGATTGTATAATTTGTAGCCTTTGAAACTCAAGTGATCGTCAATTTTATCTCTCCCTTGATATGGAACATGAGCATAGGCTATACTCTTGAACATTCTCAAGTGCTTTACACTTGTCTTTCTTCCACTCCATTCTTTTTGAGGAGTTTGATCTCACACATATTTTGTTGGAGACCTGTTGCTCAAATAAACTGCACAAGAAACATCCTCGGACCAAAATTCATTTGGTAGATGTTTAGCTTTCAACATATATCTAGCCAGATTGAAAATTGTTCTATTCTTTCTTTTTACAACTCCATTTTGTTGGGGGCGAGTAAGGTACCGTTAGAGGGCGAATAATTCCATGAGATTTACAAAAGTCATTAAATTCTTTTGAAGTGAATTGCCTCCTCTATCAAAACTTAATGCTTTTATTTCATAGTTGCTTTGTTTCTCTACAAGTGATTTGAAACTTTTAAAAGCAACAAAAACTTCAGATTTTTACGTCAAGAAGTATACCCAAGTCTTTCTACTGAAATCATCAATAAAGAGCAATAAGTATTTACTTTTACCAGAAGAAGATGGATTGATTGGACTACACACACTGGTATGTACAAGTTGGAGTGACTTACTTGTTCTTGATGTAGTCTCCTTAGAAAAACTCATCCTCACATGTTTTTCAAGAAAACAAGCTTCACATAACTGATTGGGATGGTCGATTGACAAAATTCCATCAACCATGTTCTTGTCTCCCATCAATTTTTGTGCTTCAAAGTTCAGGTTCCCTAATCGCATATGTCAACACCATAAGTCATCTTGCACATTAGCCTTCATACACTTTGCATCGATGGTATTAAGATTCAAAGGGAAAAGTCTATTGTTTTTAGCAATTAAGTTGTTACTTGAATCTCTAAACCAAATATGCATATTATTCATAGGAATATCATATCCTTTTTCAAGAAGTTGACCGAATCTCAAAATATTACTTTCAATTTTGACACATACTAAACATTGTTAATCAATTTATAGCCACATCTTGACAGGACAACAGAATCATATATATCATTTCAATTTAGATCTTTGAGGTATATCCAAAAGACATATTACATTTCACCATATTGTTTATCTCCAAAAACTTGTCTTTGTGGCCACACATATGATTGCTTTCTCCATTGTCAAGATACCATGAACTGCAATATTTTGTATCTTCTTCTTTGAGTGCTAATAATAATGTCGACTCATTTTCGTTTTTGTTGTTATCAATAAGATTAACTTTCTCTTCAATATTACTACGATATTTCCAAGAGTAATGTCTAATTTTATGAAATTTATAACACTCAATTTTAGATTTTTCATACCTCATTTCATTGGTACCTTGATAGGCTCGTCCTTTTACATCCTCATTTACCACGACCATGACCTCTGAATGACTGTGACTTTTATCTTCGTTGTTGAATTTCTTGATATAACTTCTTCCTCTTCCATGCCCTCCACGTCCTCGACATCGTAAATTTCTTTTGTAACTTTTTTTCACCTTCAAATCCTTTGAAGGATGCCTGAGTTTTAAGAAGTTGCTCTAGTGTCTCTTCTTTTCTCCTTTACATCTTTCCTTCGTGGGCTTCTAAAGTACCTTTCAATTGCTCTACTGTCATAAAGTCTAAATTTTTACACTCCTAAATAGGACACGCCACATATTCAAATTTTGGTGTGAGAACAAATGATCTTTTCTACCACACACATATCATCTACTTCCTCCCCGTATCTTCTCAGTTGATTCACAATTGCCATCAATCTTGAACACAAATCTAAAATGGATTAGGATTCTTTCATTTTTAAAACTTCAAAGTCAGTCCTTAGAGTTTGAAGTTTTATCTTCTTTACTTTATTAACTCCTTGGAGAAAATTTTGTAAAATTTCCCAAGCTAGTTTTGAGATGGTTGCATAAGTCATTTTCTCAAACATGCCGTCATCCAAACATTGATGAATAAGAGTAGGGGCCTGTTGATCTTTCTTTCTCGTCTTTAACAAGATCTCCTTTACATTTGGGGAAAAAGTTTCCTTATTAACAGGTTTCGTATACCCTTTGTCTACAATGTCCCAAACATCTTGAGGGCCAAGAACGACTTTCATTTGTAGACACCATTTTTAATATATTTCTATCGTGATATGGGGGTACTGAAAGGACAACAAACTATTATTTTCCATGGATATGATACCACATTGTTTGACAAAATGATAATCATACCTAGGATAATGTCCATATTAAATAGCAATAGGAAAAGAGTAACAATGACACCAAATATTAAAATGGGGGTAAAGATGATACCTGCATAACTAATACAATAATATTGATGAAAATTTGACAGCATCAAATGACTACTACTCTTTTATAAGAATAAGACTCTTTTATTTCTTGCAACTCATAATAATTTATGCCACACTATTTTCTCACAAGCTAAGAATTCACTTGTGGATTACTCTCTCTACTCTCTATTACTTTCTCTATTTTAGTGTGTCCTGAAGTGTTCAATTAATACTCTATTTATAGAATTTTGAACCTCTTGATTACATCATTAGTAACACAAATGTGGTGACCAATCTCAATAAAATTTGGCTGCCAAACTCTACCAAAACTCTACAAAAGTTTGACTACCAACTTCCACAAATGTGACTGCTAACTTTCACATTTGTGGTTGTCAATTTTTACATGACTATTAATTTCCACAAGTGTGGCTGCCTAGCTAGTTCCTACTAAGATTTTATTCTCACATTCTTATCGTCTTATTTACAGTACTAATTACATACACTATGGAAACTCTATGAATTTGTAGATAATAAAATTCGCATCGAGAAAATAATAATCAAGAGCGTAAAAGTATCACAATAATTGTATTTAGTGATTTCAAAGTGTGAGTATTACAATCTCTATGGTTCTTCTAAATTCATCCTTTCAAATATAGATTTAAGGGCTTTTGAGCTTGACCTTGATCTTGAATTGGTCTTGAACTTGATCTTGGATTCAAAGACTTTGGAGATTGTTCTTGAATCTTCGATGAACTTGAACTTGAATTTGAACTTGATCTTGACTTTAATTTTAATTCAAGGGCTTTGAGCTTGTTCTTGAATATGGTAGTCTTGATCGTTCTTGAACTTGAATTCTTAAACTTTTAGTTTATAGAGAAATCTATGGCGTTTGATCCATGAGATTTCTCTAACTTCTTGTTTAGAATTCTCGGTCCCTTTTCTAAATAATGAGAACCCTTACTTGTAGTTTTAGAATAGATAATTTGTGATAGGAACAGGTTTCCTTTCAGCCAATCAAATTCAAGTAACGTGACATATGGGCTTTATGCAGCGAACTTGTCATTTTGACACATGTCATGATCATATTGGCTTCTTGTTTGACTTGGTATGCCATGTCATTTGTCACGTGGCACCAAAATTGGTTGTTAGGATGAGATGACATTGGGCTTAGCAAACTCGGTTCATCTACTGTAGCCCAAATCAATTAATTTGGACTTTAATTAAATTCATATTTATTTGACTTAAATAATTATCTCAATTATATTAATCCATAATATTTATTTGGACTAATATATTCATGAATTTAATATAATTTGAATTATTGCATAGATTTATATTTAATAAATTTTAAATGATTACAAATGCCCCTTGCTTCAAGACTTATCGAGATATTTCATCTTATGAATACTACGCTTGAAGTATTATTTAGACAAAAATTGCACGTCATTAATATTGAGATGCACAATAATTGCACCACTCAAACATAATTGGAGTGGAGAATAAGATTTTCAATAATTACCCCATGCGGGCACTTTCCAATTGGAATAGGAAAACTAACATATATGTTTTGTTTCCATTAGAAAATATATATCTTATTGCAAAAACGTCAAAATCACAAATGATTTTATTTTTTAGAAACTAGACTTCTTGCTCTATAACATATAATTCACAATTTAATACCTTCATAATCATTCTATTTGATTTTTTGAAGTTATTTCTAGATTTTTTCATGTTGAAAATTTTAGATATGTGTGGCTTTTTAAAACCCTCGTATCTTGATGTAGGAATGATTAAATTGCAAGCTGCTTGATTATTTCGAATTTAGACATGAAGGTCTACAATATATCTGAAATCCAAAAATTTACTATATTCGAGATTACTTTAGATATTATTATGAAGTCTGCTTTAGATTTTGGTGCACCAACAATTTTATATTTTTGCGATGACACCAAACAAATTATATCTCGAGGTAGAAGTATCGAAACTAAAATTCGATTGATTTCCCAGAAAATAAACGCGAATGGATACAACATATCTGAAATTTGGATTTAAACTCCTTCAATATTGTTCTAGACAAAATATTTGAAGTTGACTTAAAATTTTGTCACATAGGTGATTTCAGATTTTCGTTGTCTCTCAAAAATATTTTGTATCTTTATGTCGGAACCTCATCACCAAAAATAGTTGTGATCTCTGGAAACTAATCTTCAAGATCTTCATTATCACCAATAAAATACTGTCTCAAGTCTAACCTAGTAAACTTAGCATGACTTCCATGTCTCAAATGTCTTGACAGGTAACAACCTCTCCTTTACTTGTGTTTTCTTTATGTTGTCTTTTTTTTTTTTTTTTTTGTAGATAAATTGAAGCAACATTCATATTTTGTGGAGGCAACACAATGGAGAGTTTTATCGGAGCAAAAATTCAATCTTGAGGTGTGAAGGGATGTGTTTAACGCCCCCACCTCAAGATCACTAATTTGTGCCTTTTTGAGTTCCTGAATAGTTATGCATAAGGTGTGAAGGGATCTGTTTAATGTCTCAATCATAAGATCACTAATTTGAGGCTTTATAAGATCATGAATACTTGAATACAAGGTGTGAAGGCTTGTGTTTAACGTCCTCGTCTTAAGATCACTAATTTGAGGTTTCGTGATATCCAGAATACTTTAGCATAAGGTGTGAAGGAGTGTGTTTAGTGTCTCCTCCTTAACATCAATAATTTGAGGCTTTATGAGATCCCAAATACTTGAGCATAAGGTGTGAAGGGATGCATTTAACGTGCCCTCCTTGAGATCACTAATTTGAAATTTATAAGATCCCGAATACTTGCGCATAAGGTGTGAAGGGATCTGTTTAACGTCTCCGCCTTGGGATCACTATCCTGAATACTTAAGCATAAGGTGTGAAATAACAAAATTTGTCCCCTTACCCAATCTTGACACGGGGAGGCGGTGACAAGAAATAACAATATCGGCTCGCGTCCCATGCCTTCCTCACTTCATCAGGTAAGGGAGCAGTCCACGAGCAGCGACTCGAATTCTCAGATTTGCTAGATGTAGTGGACGTGGGGTCTTCAAAGGCATGAATATATAAAGATTATTTTAAGGATAAATCTGTTGAAAGACCAACATAAGGTGTGATAACTCTCAAATCACTCTCCAAATCCAATTAAAAGAGTGCGAGATTATAGTCAGTAAAAACACAACGAATAGTCGGGGTCGAATCCCACAGGGAATGATATATCATGGAGAATTCCTTACCAAGAAATTTGGATTTTAATTTAGCTCATTTGTAATAGTAAGAACAATTGGGAGGATGATACCACCAGCTTAATATAAAGGTTTGCTTATAAATTATCACAATTTAACTAAAATATAGACGAAATCAAGAATTAACAAGAAATCTAGGGGTGCAGGGATTTGAAATCGATATCACATAGGGGTAATTATGCTACCCTATCTTCATTGACGCTAATAACCTTTCGATCTCAAAGCATTTATGCATAGAATTTATTTTCGGTCTCATCTAATTGCCAATGCTAAACAACCCAACAACTTACTCTATTCTCTCTTTCAAGAATAGGGTAAATAGATCCGACCCATAACCTCTTTTTCAAGCAAGTTACAGACATCACTCCTAAATTGATAGTATTAAACAAATTATCCACTTCGATCAATCTCTTTCAAGCATCAATCAGAGATAGAACGTAGGAATTAAATTTTCAACCACAACCCTTAAATTAACCCTATGGTAATTAGACCAAATTCATGTATGACCAACAGCAAAACAGAGAATAGCACAGTACCCACTACATTAAATCAACACCCAACCCCATTTGAGAACCCCTAGATCTTAGTGTTTTAGCCACCCATCACAAAAAGTAAAGAAATTAGACCTTTCATGAAAGCAGCCATGGGTACCTTAAAATTAAACAATTAAGATTAAACCCACTTTGGATTTAACTTCAATTTATCAAAATTAAACACCAAGTTGTAAAACCCCAAAAGTTATAAAACTATTCATCAAAGGTAAAGTGTTTTAAAAAAACTCTCAATTCTGTTCTCCTAAGAAAACCTTTGGAACTCAAAACGGAACTCTCTAAAAATTGTACATCTTGGGCTATTTATACTTTCCCAAAATTTGGCCCAAAATCCACTTTGTGACTGACTCGGCGACGTTAGTCAGACTCGCCTAACCTACTCGGCAGATCACCCTTCGCTCCTCAGCTCACCTTATGATGCTCTAAGTTTCAGTTTTTTGAACCATAGTTGGCGAACTTGATTGAGTCAGCCTTTCACGTTTGCAAATCTCCGACTACCACCTTGGATCGCTTTTCAAGCATTACATCTTTGCTTTGCACACTGTCGCTTTTGGCGATGTGCATTACGATAGTTGTTCTCACTCGGCACATTGCCTTATCTACTGGAGTCCGCCGACCTTTCTTGATAGACATAAGTGTTATGCACTGTCAATTTGGGTGAGGTCATGCTCAGTTGGCGATCCGCCCTTCATGTTAGGTGATCAATAATACTTACTTTGCATTTCTTCTTATATTTTTTGCCATACTTTCACACATCAGTCCTTGACTTTTCCTATTGTCTCCATAACTGTAAATCATCAATATTCTATTAAAATATGACAAAATTAGTCATTGAGGACACTAATTATTGAGCTAAATGGACCTTAAATGAGTGCAAATTTACCACTCATCAACACCCCAACTTACAATTTTACTTGTCCTCAAGTAAATCAAGAACACAAAAAGCTCAATAAGGGTGTCTACTACAGTACTTAATGAGAGATAACATGCAAGCGCCAAATAAAGACTACTCTCAATAACATGTTACCCTCAATCATGATAAAAAACTTTGAATAATGACTAGCTAGTCTTAAAACAAGCTCAATCTCACTTTGGCATCTTATCTAATGCAATAACATGTTTTAACAAATACATTCAAGTGCTCTCACATCAAGAACGATTCCATGCTCATTCAACAAAGGTAAGAGGAATCAATGCAACCCTCACTCTCTTTAAAGAGAAACATATGCAATCTTTGTCCCATATGTTTGCCTATATTTTCCAATCATCACACAACTTAGTTCATGCAAGATCTCAAGGGTCTTTTAGGCTTGTAACGGAGCTGAGTGTCAAGGTAAGGTCAATTGGATTGGTGACTTATACATTTTCAAAGCATTATTGCAATCATCATTACCTCTTTTCAAGTTCTTTTTCTTATTTTTCATTTGGGATCTCAAACCTTAACTCGTCACTCAATTTATTTGGAATTCCCCTTTTATTTCCTTCACTTCGCTTTTTTATTTTCATTTTTCCAAGGCATTTTCATCACAATATTTTTCTTATACGGAGGGGTTCCTTCTTTTTTATAACACTTTCAAAGTTGAGTCTTATTTCATCTTTCTTTGCTCTTCACTTGGATTTCATTCTTCCTTCCTTTCCACACCCCCAACTTAGGATTTTGGCCTAAGTTGGCTATTCAAACATCATAATGCTTCAAAAAAGGATTTTCGGTGAGAAAGTGGAGATACTTTAGTTGAAAAGGCTTTCTTTTAGTTGTCAACAAATAGATTAGGCTCAATTGGTGTCAAAATGGATTCACACCATAGTCACAAGGAATTATGGACAATTTGGTTCACTCATCGACTTTTTGCCCAAGATCATGTCTCACATTCACCAAGATACACGCAATTCGACTAACAAGGAAAATTCTAGGACTCCACATTTATGCGTTCAAGTAAGACCTCACCACATATGACACTTTGAAATACACTCATTTAGCACATCCTAAAAAGATTAAAAAAAAATGTACGTGCGATGTTCATTGCAAGGCACATATCAAAACGCAACTAGTCAACAAAAGATTCGAAGAGATTGCTCAAAGGTGGAACCACATCAATTTCATTCTCGCAACACTACACATCATGCTCATCATGAGTATTATTCAAGACTTAGATATTGAACACAATCGATCCTCAAATTGTTATCAATGAAAACATTAAGCATTTCACGATTTTAAACTCATGAGGGTTACAATATCAAGGGAGAATGAAACAAAACTAAAGAAACAAGCTATAACCCAAAAGAGCACTCTAATATAAGCAAAAGTAATACTAAAACTGTTCAAAACTCAAAATAACAAAATACAATTAAAAGGGGAATATGGGCACCAAGGCCCTCACCCCACCAAAATCAAAAAGTACAGGGAGGCTGAGATAAAGGGTCCCCCTGACAGGCTATGCCTTTGGAGCACTCTCATGTAGAATATCAGGTGGTGATGCCTCAAGAGGGGCATCAATGCCCAACAACAAGATCACTTGAGGCAACAAGGAGGGTTCAACTGAGGCATCAATGCACGTCTCAGCAATATGAGGTAAGGTGGGGTCTTGAGTGACTCCATTAGAACCAACCTCGAAAGTCTCTCGAAGAGATCTCTCCAGGGCTTCCTAAAAAATGACCTCCTCGGTCTCTTGTAGCTCGGTTAGTGTCTATGCAACCCATGATCTTCTGCCTGCAACTCCCCCTTATCTATCTCCTCAACCAAATTATCTTCGGCCTTCTCACTGTCATCAACATTAACAGACTCACCATGTTGCTCACTAGAAGGAGGCACAACACTTGACATCTCGGGCATAGGTGCAAGTGCATCTAGAAGGGGAATATCTCCCCAAAGCATGGATATGTCCATCAATTATAAATGGACCATATCCACCCTCAAAGTAGCAATCTCATCTCTCATGGCATCTAGTGTGCCAGAGCTACCCTCACCCTTCTCCAAAGTCTATAACCTAGCTATGATATCATACAAGTCTTAGTTATGACTCTCAATAGTCCCTCACACTTGACCACCCACTCTATCAAAGGATCTAAATCCTTTTTAATGGCCTGGTCATTAAGCCTAGGCATGTATGTCTCAACCTAGGTAGCTCTAACATCTACTGACTAGGCAAGGCTACCCATTTGGTAAATAATGTCCTAGGTCAAGAGGGGACAAGCAATAGGAATGGGGAGGGTAGGACTAACAACAGTATTAGTAGTAGCAGCAGTAGTAGTAGGCATAGAGATAAACAGACGAACTAGAAATGGAGGAAGGCGTAGAAATACCTTTCTGCTCCATAGAACAGGTGTGCTAGCCTTCGCTGCCAATTACCATTCCCCGACAGCATCACCATTTTTGGTAACACTCAAATCACTCTCCAAAACTAATTAAAAGAGTGAGCAATTATAGTTAGTAAAATCCCAACGATGAGTCGGGGTCAAATCCCACAAGGAATGGTATATCGTGGAGAATTCTTTATCACGAAATTTGGACTTTAATTTAGCTTATTTGTAATACTAAGAACAATTGGGTGTATGATACCACCAAATTAATATAAATCTTTTGTTATCAATTATCACAATTTAACTAAAATATAGACGAAACCAAGAGTTAACAAACAATCTAGGGGAGCAGGGATTGAAAATTGGTATCACATAGGGGTAATTCTGCTACTCTATAGTGATGAACATTCATGAACATGCTAAATCATCATCATTGACGCTAATCATCTTTCTATCTCAAAGCATCTATGCATAGAATCTCCTTTTGGTCTCATCTAAAGGCCAATCCTAAATAACTTAATACCTTACTCTATTCTCTCTTCAAGAATAGGGTAAATAGATCGAACCCATAACATCTTTTTCCAGAAAGTTACATACATAAAATCTAAATCACTAGTATTGAACTAATTACCCACTCCAATCAATTTCCTTCAAACATCAAGCAGAGATCGGAAGTAGGAATTAAGTTTACAACCTTAACCATTAAATTAACCCCATGATAATTAGACCAAATTTATGTATAAACAACAATAAAACAGAGCACATCACAATACCACTACATTAAATTAACACTCAACCCCATTTGAGTACCCCTAGATCTTGAGGTTTTAGTCACCCATCACAAAAAGAAAGGAAATGATATCTTCCATGAAAGCAACCATGGGTAACTTGAAATCAAGCAATTAAGAGTAAACCCACTTTGGATTCAACTTTAATTTATCAAAATGAAACACCAAGTTGTAAAATCCCTAAAGCTAGAAAATTGTTCTTCAAAGGTAAAGTGTTCTAAAAAAAGCATCAACTCTATTATCCAAAGAGAACCTTTGGAACTCTCTAAAAATTGTACAGCTTTGGGCTATTTATACTTTCCCAAAATTTTGGCTCAAAATCCATTTTGCGACTAACTTGGCAATGTTAGTTGGGCTCACCTAACTTGCTCGGTGGATCGCCCTTCGATCCTCAGCTCGCCTTATGATGCTCTAGGCTTCAGGTATTCAACCTCAGTTAGCAAACTCAATTGACTCAGCCTTTTACGTACGGTGAATCACTGACTACCACCTTGGATCGCATTTCAAGTATTACATCTTTGCTTTGCACATTGTCTCTTTGGGCGATGTCCATTAGGATTACCATTCTCACTCGGTGCATCCCCGTATCTTTTAGAGTCCAACCACTCTCTTTGATAGACACAAGTGCTATGCACTGTTAATTTGGGTGAGGCCGTGCTCACTTGGCGATCTACCCTTTATGTTAGGCAATCAACAATGTTTACTTTACACTTTTTTTTGGCCATTCTTTCAAACATCAGTCTTTGCCTTATCTAATTGCCTTCATAGCTGTAAATCATCAACATTCTATCAGAATAGGACAAAATTAGGCATTGTGGACGCTAATTATTGAGCTAAATAGACCTTAAATGAGTGCAAATCTACCCCTTATCAAGGTACAAAGGGTCAATTTTGTCCACCTTAAAGCATGGAAATTTAAATATCTTTTTAAGGATAAATCTGTGAAAAGGCCAGCTTAAGGTGCAAAGGGACAATTTTGTCCACCTTAAGGCATGAAAATTTAACAACTTGCATACTTGGTGGATTTGAAGACTTCAACTTGTAGACTTAAAAGATGTAAATACTTCAACTTGCATACTTTGGAGGATTTGAAGACTTCAACTTGAATACTTTAAGAATTTGAAGATTTCATCTTGCATATTTGGAAGATTTTATCTTGCATATTTGAAGACTTCAACTTGTATACTTGGAGGATTCGAAGACTTCAACTTGTATACTTGGAGGATTCGAAGACTTCAACTTTCATACTTCAAGAATTTAAAGAATTCAACTTATATACTTTAAGAATTTGAAGACTTCAACTTGCATATTTAGAGGATTTGAAGACTTTAACTTGCATACTTGGAGGATTTGAAGACTTCAACTTGCAGACCTTAAGAATTTGAAGACTTCAACTTGCATATTTGGAGGATTTGAAGACTTCAACTTGCAAACTTAAAGAATTTGAAGACTTCAACTTGCAAACTTAAAGAATTTGACGACTTCAACTTGCATACTTAGAGGATTTGAATACTTCAAGTATACTGTTAAAGAAGCTCATACTTTATAAGGGTTTTCTCCCTATTGACCCACTAATACTTCATGCAAGTCTAAACTTTGATGAAACAAAAATAAAACAAAATCTTATAGCCTTGATGTTCATGTGACGCATTAAATGGGAACATGTTTTTTCTACACTCATGCAACTGAACTTAGAATATGGTTCTAAGCGCCTATGTACCTAAGTGAAGAGGATCAAGTCATAATGTAGTTCTGGAATAGTGTCTTTATTGGGGGTGTGTCGTACACAATTTATACTCTTGTAGGCCAAGAGTGACATGTAGTTTAAGCTCGTACCTTAAGGAGAATCATCTTACTTCAAGGGCTGTACCTTGTCAAGAATTTTGCATTAATAGGACCGATTCTTACGCCATCAACATCAAAAATCTTGTAAGCTCTATTTGAATACACTTCTTGCACGACATATGGTTCATCCCACTTTGAGGTAAATTTCCCCCAGACTTATGCGAAGTAATAACGGGTCTTCTTATGGTGAGGACTTGGTTTCCAACTTTTAAGCACCTCAAGCAACCTGTTATTGAAAACACGAGATAGACGAGCTTGATAACATTTAAGATTTTGTTGAGCTTCTAGCCTCTTTTCATCAAGTGCTTCAACTCAACAAGACGTACTCGATTATTTTCTTCTTCAGTGATCCTTTCTTGAATAGCAAGTCTTAAGGAAGGCATTTGACACTTTAAGTGACAGGACTGCTTCAACTCCAAAATCAAGTGAATATGGTGTCGCTTAAGTCGGTGTGTGGTATGTCATCCTTTATGCCCACAAAGCTTCTTCCAATCTTTCATACTAATACCATTTGGACTTAGAGACAACTTTCTTCAGCAGGTTGCACATAGTCTAATTGAATGCCTCAGCTGGCAGCAACATGATACATAGAAGATTTGTGTTGTTTAAAGCCAAAGAGATCACAAATTTGTTCATTAACTTGTTATCAAATGACTTACCATTGTTTGTTATTATATAGCGAGGGATGCCAAAGCGATAGATGATATTCACTTGGATGAAATCTGCAACATTCTCCTTCTTCACTCTTTTAAGAGCGACAACTTCGGCCCATTTTGAGAAGTAATCTATTGCTGCCAAGATGTACATGTGTCCACCAGAAGATTTTGGCAGTGGTCCAACAATATCCAATCCCCAAGACTCGAATGGCCAAGATGCAATAGTTGGGTGTAATAGTTCGAGCGACTAATGAATGAAATTCATATGAAATTGGCAGGTGTTATATCTTCGAGCATAGTCTAAGCAATCTTTCACCATGGGTTGCCAATAATACCCCCATTCTCTTTATGTGAAAGTCGATATTTGGCCAAGATTGATGTGATCCACATTATTCTAAATGCCTTATAGGTTTCCAATTAAAAATAAAGGACAGTGGGCCCCCTTTTTTTTAATTCCAAAACGTGACCAAAATGGTCACCAATTTATTAAAGAATAAAAATCTAAGGAACAAAACTTCAGTTGTTCCAAAACAAAATAAAATAAAATAATCCACGTTGATGATTTCCCAAATACCAAAATGTCTTTAGAAGTTAGTATTTTGGAAACCTCTTCATCTTCTCCTTTCTTCAAATAACTGATCGTCTACTCGTCGGAAAGCTCGTCTTCTCTACCATCTCATTTGAGAATGGCAGTCTTCCCAGTTGCAATTCATCACTTTCCTGTAAGTAATTTGTCTTGAGTTTCTTGCTTGTTTATAGATTCAAAGTTAGATCTATATGATTTTGCATTTTCAGTTGATAAGGCTATGAGCTTCACATGGATTTAAGAGAAACTTCCTTTTTATCCCCAAATCCCTAGGTATATTTTCAAATTATTTTTTTCCATTCTCTAGTTTAAAATTTGACGTGTTGAATCCCATGAAGGAATTAATACCACCATCTAAATTTTAAGCCTTTGAATGTGTAAACTTACCCGATTCAGTACTATCTATTACTAGTGACTGGCCAAAAATTGGGCCTCTTGGCTTTGTGTTGAAGTTTGCAAAAGATTTTCAGAATGGTGCTCTTCACAAATCTTCTGAGTGTTGGTATCGTACCATTTGAACACCTCAAAGCTCTCACCAGGTGCATGGCATTAATAACCAATAGGACTTATTTTCCAACTGTAGAAAAACTTTGAAGAAGTATCACCCTGTTACTCCTTCTTTCTTTTTGCTAAGCTAATTGTTTTCCTGATAACTTTGCATGATTAAAAGTAATCATTGTGTGTACTTGTTGATTTGCATATTGACCTGATTGACTAGCATTAGATACTATGAGTATTGATTCTCATGGATGGAGTGTTACTCTTGTCTGAATTGATAATCTTCCTACCTTCTAATGGTACTTCTTGAAAATTCTTAAACTCAAAAGAACCTGTAAAATTAAACACCCAGTTAGCAAAAAAATCAGCTAAAGCATTCCCTTCCCTTTAGAAATGTTGTACTCTCACTGATATAGAATGTATCATCATATTAATAGAGTTGACCTCCATTGTCACACTTCAAGGTGTTTCCCAAGCTCCATTAATAATATTCACCATTGTTAGGGAATCAGATTCCATTATTATATGGGAGAATTGATTATCTAAACAATATTGCAATCCTTCTCTTATAATGATCGTTTCAGCAACTAGAGTAGTAGAATTTGGAATCTTCACCCCTTTTGCCCCTAGAAGGTTACCATTGTGATCTCTTATCCACATGCTCCTGAGTCTAATTCTTTTAGAGTTTGGATTGCTTCTTCCTCTCCCAAACATCGCAAGAGTACTCCCTCAAATGATGTTCTATATAATGTGTTCTTGTAGTAAAGAAACCAAGGTGCACGACAATGAAAGTCAATCTTTCTCCTTGGATTTTCTGGAAATATCCCATAAAATAAATATTTAGTAATGGGTTGTCTCTAATCTTCCTTTGCGACGTCAGAAACACTGATGAGATACTCAAGCTCATATTCGGTATATTCATCCTTATTTGGTGGTGGTACTACCCATTTTTGGTAAATAATAACTTGTGTCTGATCAATAAGGGTTAGCATTGAATCTGGGCAGCCAACGCATCAACTTTCTCATTTTCCATTCTAGGCACATGTTAAAGGGTCACATCTCCAAACCATCCTATAAACTTTTGAACATAATTAGGATAAGGGAAAAATTCGGGATTCTTCACCTCTTTACTTCCCAAGAGTTACTTGATCACCAACTGAGAGTCCCGAAAGACTTGTAAGTGTAATTGCTTTATGTCGATGGTCATTTCAAGTCCAAGTATCAACACTTGGTATTCAACAGCATTGCTTCAAAGTACAGGATAATGGTAGAACCTCTTCAAATGAAGTGATGAATACCACGCCAGCACCAGTACCAGCTCCACCACGATGTGCATCCCCATCAAAGTACATTTTTCAAAAAGGTTGAATTTCAATTGACATTACATCTTCATCTGGAAGCTTATCGGTTAACTCCCAATCATTTGGTATTGGGTGATCTGCCAAAATGTTTGCTAATGTTTGTACCTTCACAACTTTCTAAGAAATGTACATGATTTCAAACTGTTAGAATTGGAGGTACCGTCTTGCTAGTCGGTCACTAAGGACAGGTTTCAACATAACAAACTTGATGGAATTTTCTCTATAAATAAGGCAAACAACGTGAGCTTGAAAATAATGCTTCATCTTTTAAATTAATAAGACTAGCGCCAAGCGCAATTTTTCAATTGGTGAATACTTCAACTCATTTGGCATCATCGTTCTGCTCAACTAATAAAGAGATTTTTCTTTACCTTCACTATTCTCTAGAGTTAACAGGCTCCTATAGGCCTTTCTTGTGTCGCAATATAGAGTCTCAATGGCTTTCTAGGTATAGGGGCTGCCAAAATTGGAGGTTTTGCTAGATACAATTTGATACTTTTAAAGGCATCGCGATATATTTGGTCCCAATTAAAATGAGAACCTTTCTTCATGAGATGACTGAATGGTTGGTATATTCCCGCTAGATTTGAGATGATCCTCCTTAAGTAGGCTAGCTTTCCTCAGAAACTTTTTAACTCAAGAATATTTCGAGGCTTGGGCATCTTTAAAATTGCATCAACTTTGGCTTGATAAAATTCAATTCCTCGATGTCTCATAATGAAGCCAAGGAACTTTCTAAAAGTAACTGTGAAAGCATATTTCAATGGATTCTTCATTAGTTGCTATAGTCAGAGTAACTCAAACACCATTCTTAAGTCTTTCGAATGATCACCCCTCTTTATCGACCTTACCACCAAGTCATCAAAATAGCATTTAACATTTTTATGGAGCAACTCATCAAATATATTTTGTATAACCCTTTTGCATTTGGAACAAACATTCTTTAAACAAAATGACATCATTTTGTAGCAATAAATACCTTTGGGTGTGCAAATGTGGTGAGTTTTTTATCTTCTGGTGCCATGCGGATTTGATTATACCCGAAACAACCACCCATGAATGACATTGCCTCATATCTAGTGCTGGTATCGATCATCAACTCTGGAATGGAAAGAGGGAACTCATTCTTAGGGCATGCATTAGTGAGATCCCTGAAGTTAACATACTCAAATTTTGGCATTCTTCTTCCTCACAGGAACAATACTTGAAATCCATGTAGGATATTTGACTTTATGAATAAAGCTTGCCTCAGTAACTTTGTTAAATTCATTTTCCATCAATGGAACCAAGACTTGCCTAAAACGTCTTTGGGCTTTCTTAACAGGACGAGAACCATTCTTGACTGCCAACTGGTGGACTACTACTTTAGGATTCAAGGCAGGCATTTCTTTACAACTCCAAGTGAAGACATCCGTATATTATTTGAGTATATTCATATAAGCAATTTCTTCATCAACTTCTAGAAAGAAACTCAAGTAAGTTGGCATTGGGTCTTTATCAGTGCCAAGGTTCACTTTCTTTAAAGGATAATTGTCATTGATAATTATGCGATAACACCGGACAATATCTTTCAACTCTTTATCAATCTTCATTTGAGGCCAGGCATCGTGTTCATTCTAGATTGTAACATGATATGAGGAGCCTACACTTTATTCATCTTCCTCATGCTCTTTGATGTAAACCATAGTGTGAGTCTTTGCCTTTAGTTCCTCTTTAAATGAAACCACAAGTTCCACTCGTTGCCTTATTCTAGAAAAAATCAAAAATTTAAAATCCTTTGGAGGTGAAGCAAGCGTTGTCACTCTTAGATAACTGATTTGATGCTTGTTATTTTTCTTCTTCAATGGACCTAACCTCTCAAACACAAAAGTTCTTGTAGTCAATTTTCCAAGTCAACAAAGATGGAAGGCTTTTTGTTCGAATAAGTGACATCATCTTCTACAGTGATATGATTATTGCTTTACTCTCTTATGGAGATGCAAATTTGCGCGGTTGCTTATAGCCTAGGCTTTCACGTGCTTTCTTGATTGTATCTTCTGATGGGAGTTTCCCTAACATTGATGGTTTATTAGGGTTGTATCCGACATTCACAAATAACTTGTAAACATTGGGATTAAAACCTTCTCTTATGTGTTTTTTAAGGGAGTGCCATATCTCCCACTTAATTTTGACTAGCAGCTTCGAAGACAAGTTTATTGCATTAATCTGTCTGATAGGAAGAGTTAGTCCTCTTAATGCATTTTCTTGAAGGTTAGATGATTTGCCTTCTTCTTTAATCACCTTTGGAATGTAGCGAAGTACATAAGTCAGCTTCTTCTTTGAAGATGTGATCTTTTCTTCATTCAGAATGGGACAAGGTTTTGTAGGGTATTTACCATTCGACAGCCACGTCGATTCTTTTGCTTGCGATCTTATAAAACTTGGTTGATTTGATAACATTAGATTTTTCCCCATTAACAATGTAACTCTTCAAATAGAATTTTACACTAGAGAAGTATGTCTCAACTTCGGTGAAAGGATTATCATCCACAACTATTTTCCTTTTAATTCCACCTTCAAGATACTTCAAACACTCAAAGTAAGAAGATAAGATAATTTTATTCTCATTTACCCAAGGCTTTTCAAGAAATACGTTGTATGAAGTCTTTGTATCGATCACGTACATCCATGCAATTGATCGTAAATCTTCCATATAGATTTCTAACTTAATAGAGCTTGTGGACCTTCTTTCCCCTTGATTGAATCTTTGTATCAACAAGCAATTTTTACTAAGTCTTCAGTCATGATACCAAGTTCCCTCAATGTGTGGATAGGCAAAATGTTGACTCCAAATCCTTCATCTATTAAGATTTTGTTTATCTTCTTCTTTAGCATGTGACCTACCATATACAAAGGAAGATTGTGTAAACTTTCACCAAATAAAAGATCATTATCTTTAAATGTAATTTTTGTATCACATGCATGTACTTCTTGGGAAAAAGATTAAACAGGATTTTCAGAAGACGAAGGAGACATCATTGATGAGATTTCTCTAGTTGCATCTTCTTCTTCTTATTCTTATTCTTTTTCTTTAAGAGACACCTTTTGTGTGGATTCACTCGTCATTTCTTCTTTGTAAGTAGGAGACACCTTTGGTGTGGATTCACTCGTCGTTTCTTCTTTGTAAGTAGGACTCACTTTTGGTGAGGCTTCACTCACTAATTCTTCTTTGCCAGGATTGAAACATGATGAATCGATGTTGTCTTGAGTAGACTTAGTGTAGAACTAACTTGGTAAGAATTCCTCTAAAGTCATAGGACATCGGGGTTTCTGGTGTTGATGTACTTCTACCTTTGCCCTCTTTGAACGCTTGATTGATTTATGTTTCTCTAGTTTCCTTACCATCTTCCTTCTAATTGGTTGTTGCGATTATTCTTTTCGTAAGCTTGACTTGTTGCATGTTTGCCTAGTCGCAGGAATCCAACCCTCATTACCATCTATATCAACTTGAGATTTGTCTTGCTCCAATGACTCTTCTTCGTGCTTTTTAGAGATATATATTTGGACAGGATCAAGAGAGCCAAATATGATAGAGATTTGGTTAGAACTAGTCTTCTCATTATAAAGGACAGTCTTCTTTTCGTTAAGCAGTGACATAACTCTATCCTTGAAGACAAAACATTTTTCAAAAGGGTGGCTTACAAGTCTATGATACGTTCAATAATTTAGGTCATCAGTTTTTTAAGCTTCATCAGTTCTCTTAGTCTCTAAAAACTCAATTATCTTTAACTCGAACAACTCATCAAAAATCTTTAAAAAGTTAGAATCCAAGAAGGGGTATTCTTTTTCTTGCATCTCCCTCAGTGTTGACTTTTGATTCAGATGCTCTTGGAAAGTCCTTCTCATATATTTCTTCTTGCCTGCCTTCATAGTGAACTTCACAAGAAACACAAAGATTCATGGATTTTTTGTTGTCATCCCTGGGCACAAATTTGCTCCATCTCTTAGGTTCTTGTTTGCGTCTTCCTTTGCGAGGATCATGGATAAATAACATATATATTTCCACCAAGGGGCATGCTCAATTCCATATCATGAGCGTGAGTAGCTAGATCTTAGAAGGATTTTGGATTTATTCCTTGTAAGATGTAAATAAGTTGCCAATGCATTCCTTAGATACACATTTCTATTGCATAAGCTTCACTAAGCCTATCTTTTTAATTTAGGCTCACGTTTCTCTATCGATTTATAAAATTTGTAACCAGTTCATCCTTCCTTTGACGAGTATTCGTGAGTTCTATCATACTCACTGTATGTCTTGTGCTATATAAACAATTGAGAAAGTCGTGCTCTAGTTACTTCCAACTATCAATAGAATTGGGCTCAAGATTCATGTACCAATCAAAGGTGTTCCCTTTTAGAGAGTGGACAAATTGCTTGACAAGATGGTCTCCATAGGTTCCAGCATTATTACATGTCTCCAAAAAGTGTGCAACATGTTTCTTAAGATATCCTTTACCCTTAAATTTTTGCAATTGGGGAGGTAGATAACTAGCCGACATTTTAAAGTTATTAATTCTTGCAGTGAATGGCTTAGCATGCATACAAGAAGACTTGGTGGATACTTCATACTTATATTTGATTGTCCCTTCAATGAACTCCTTCAAGCGAACAAGTGGGATCATTCCTTCAGAAGAAACTGACATCTCCTTGACAAACGACATTTACTTCGTAGGATTTTTTATCTCTAAACTTCAACGCCCTTTCAAGATTATAATAATCAAGAACGAAAAATTATTGTAACAATCGTATTTATTGATTTCAAAGTGCAAGTGTTACAATTTCAATGATTCGTCTGAATTCATCTTTTCATAAATAGATTCAAGGGCTCTTGATCTTGATCTTGAGTTTGTCTTAAACTTGATCTATGATTCAAGGTCTTTGGAGCTTGTTCTTGAATCTTCGATGAACTTGATTTTTATTTGAATTCAAGAGCTTCGAGCTTGTTCTTGAATCCGGTGGTCTTGATCTTGATCGTTCTTGAACTTGAATTCTTGAAATCTTAAACTTGTAGTTTATAGAGAAATCTATAACGTTTGATCCATGAACTTTGCTATAATCTTATTTAGAATTTATGGTCCATTTTCTGAATTATAAAGACCCCTATTTATAGTTTTAGAATATAGGAGATGTGATAGGAACAGGTTTCCCTTCGGCCAATCAGATTTAAGTGACATGGCATATGAGCTTTATGGAGTAGGCTTGTCATTTTTGACGCATGTCATGATCCTATTGGATTATTTATTTAACTAGACATGCCATGTCATTTGTTATGTGGCACCAAAGTAGGTCTAGGTTGAGATGTGTAACACCCCGGATCCGAAAAAGGGCAAGACAACATTTTTCAGAAGCTGCAGGAGCCAACCCATAGAGTCCACCCACGGCCCGTGGATGGGACCACGGCCCCTAGGTGTGGTCCATGGATGGTACTCCCCAAACATACTCTGAAAGGCCAGGACCACGGCCTGACCAATGCATCGTCGATCAAACCACGGACTGTGGTTGGGGGGCCGTGGTTTAATGGCAGAAAATCAGGTCTCTGACACGAATGACACTCATGCAGGACGGACCATCATCCTGTCTACGGTCCGTCAGTTGTGGCCGTGAATAGAGGATTGGCTGTTAAGTTTAGGGCAAGTTGGGTCTTTTCCTATTTATTTTATCTATGTACTACGTCGTTTTACCCTTTACTAAGACCCCAATATAAGTGTGTCCAACCACAAAATTTGTTCGTTCACTTCAAACTCACCAAAAGGAAGAACTCTCAAATATTTCTCTCTCTAGAAAAGCTTGAAGAAGAAGGATTCAACATAGGGTTTCAATTCAAGTCTCAATTCCTCAATTGAAGATAAGCAATTGACTTTGAGGTATGATAGTTTTCATCAATGGATTCCTTCTATTCATGGAGTTCCCAAATTCTCCTATTTTCAAAGTTAAGAATCCCCAATTGAGCTAGGGTTTTCTTCAATTGTCATTGGTTCTCTTGATTATTGATTTAAATATGATCTCTTATGCATTAATTGATGAAATACTATGATTTTATGATGATTTCCCCTATGAACCCATGTAATGTAATCTCCATATTTTCAAGTTATGAGCATATGATGTGGATTTTGAGTATGAAGGAAGAGTTTTATTAAATTAAGCATATATTGATATAGTCACATAAATTTATGATCAAATACATATCTAACCCATGTTTTATAAATGTTGAGGATTGAAAGTGGGTTATGAACCTTGAAAGGTAAATTATAGAATTATGCATGTTCTTATGAAATCTATGCAAATATTTTAAGGATGCTTTGAGAGTAAAGTATCAATGATGATTTTGTTGTTGTATTATTGAAAAGCTTCTGCTCATATACACATGAAAGCATGATTGTGAAAGGTTTTCTCACATAATAAGGATTATAAGGTTGAAAGGTCTTCTCACCTAATTGAATCACAGATTAAGAACTATCCTAATGAAATCTAGCTTGGATTGGTTATTGAATGATATCTTTCCATGGATAATCACTTAGTTTGGATTGGTTATTGAATGATATCTTTCCATGGATAATGACTTAGTTTGGATTGGCAAGATGACGTGCCCTTCCATGGATAATAAGAACAAGTAAGAAATGACTATTTTGTGGGATTTATGCTTAGCACCAAGAGGATATTGAGATGGAATCTCTCCCATTAGTAGAGGCCGGGTTTCTAGAAGCAATCTCCTTATCCCTTACCTATGTGCCCCCATAGGATGATTGTCTAGATAGACACTAGCTAGTAAATCCACTTAAGCTTAAAGTTCATGGTCCTTACCTTGGCAAGTAGGACAATCCTTTTCGATATGGGAGACACCAAGGGATCATGTTACATCTCACATAGTCTCTATGTCGGTTACGGCTACTTCCCACTATAATAATGAACTAAGGTTACTTCAAGAAGTATCTCATATGTGATCAAAGGTTCTAATGATGTTAGTTTGGATTGACCATGTTTTATGGTTTATGTTTTCTAACCCTTTTATATCATGTATTATCTTGGTCAATTGCATGTCATGAAATGTCCTCTTTTAGCATGATTTAAATATTTTATACATAGCTATCATACTTGGTACATTATTTTGTACTAACGCATACTTTGCCTATATTTCCCTAAATGTAGGTTCTGATAGTCAGATTTCTCAGTTTCGTGGCTAGTTGTTGATTACGAGGTTCCCGAGCTTTGGTGAGTCCTCGTGCTTCGAGGACAGACTTTTATTGTTTCAGTTTCGTTCATATTTCTAGTTTCGGACATGATGTATGGGCAAGTCCAATTTCATTCTATTGTACTAGATGCCTATTGAGACAAGTGTTTTAGACTTCCACTTTACTTTATAAAACTATTGGACTTGAAATGTTGTCTTTACTTATTTTGTTCTATTTCTTATTTTATGAATGCTAAGTGGCTTGTATAGGGTCTCTCGGGGTCCTATATGCCATGTTACATCTAGGGTGTACCGCTGGGTTGTGACAAACTTGGTATCACAGCACAAGATTTAGAATGGTCCTAAGATGTCTTATAAGCCTAGTCAAGTAGAGTCTTGTTCATGAGTGTGAAGCGTGTCACATTTATGAATAAGAGGCTACAATATGTTTAGAAAACTCCATTTCTTTCTTTACTCTAAAGTCATGCGATACAGTTTAACTCTATAAGGTCTCTCTCCTAATCTCTATCCGATGCTCTACATGATATGGCTACTCGAAGAGCTTATGCTAGAGGGAATGTGAGGGAGAATGAGGAACAAAAAGTTCCTCCCCAAGATCCTCAAGTTTTGATCGATCATTTGGCCGAGCAAGTGACTAATGCAAAGTTTAGGGTTGATTTTCAAGTGTTGGCTCAAGCCATGACGGCCCAAGCCAATAGGGAGATTGTGGTTCCCATGAACCCAAATATGGGTACGGTGGCATCTAGAGTGATGGAATTCACTAGGATGAGTCCTCCGGAGTTTCATGGTTCTAAGGTTGAGAAAGATCCTTAAGAATTCATTGATGAGGTCTACAAAGTGTTGATGATCATGGGAGTAACACCGGTGGAAAAGGCAAAGCTGGCCGCTTATCAACTAAAAGGTGTTACTCAAACTAGGTTCAACCAATGGAAAGAATGGAGATTGGAAAATGTGGGTTGGGTCCTCTTGATTAGGAGAAGTTCAAAGACGTTTTCCTTGATAGGTTCTTTCCCCTTGAGATGAGGGAAGCAAAGGTGCTTGAGTTAATCAACCTTCATCAAGGAAGTATGAGTGTGAGGGAATATGCTTTGAAGTTCACACAATTGTCTAAATATACTCCAACAATGGTTGTCGATTCAAGGGCAAGGATGGGTAAGTTCATTTCGGGTGTGTCCAAAATGGTGGTTAAAGAGTGTCGTATTGCCATGCTCATTAATGACATAGACATCTCTCGTCTCATGGTTCATGCACAACAGATTGAAGAGGAGAAACTTAAGAAAAAGTCTAAGAAGACAAAGAGGGTTAAAATCGGTAATAGTAGTTTCTCTCATGCAAGGTCCGATGGACATGTTCATTCTGGATTTCGACAAAGGTTTTCCGATCAAGGTTCCTCCAATGCTCCTCTTAAGTTCAACAATGATAAGGTATCTAACCCTAAGCCTCAAGGAGGAAATGGTAGTGGATCTTCATTGACTATGTCTACTTATGTTAGCTGTAGAAAGAAGCACGAGGGTAAGTGCCTAGCTGGCATGGATGGTTGCTTCAGTTGTGGTAAATGTAGTCATAAAATCAGTTATTGCCTGATATTTATGGCTAAAGAAAGAGAGAGCAAGCAATCTCTTCCTAGAGGTTCGGGTTCCAATGCTCCTAAGAAAAACCAATTTTATGCACTTCAGACTCGTAGTGAACAAGTGGGTTCTCCCGATGTGATTATCGGTATGTTGAAAGTTTTCCAACTTGATGTTTATGTTTTACTTGATCCCTGTGCTACCTTGTCTTTTGTGATGTTCTTCCGGATGTGTTATTAGATCATTTTTCTGTCTCTACTCTTATTGGTGATTCTATTGTGGCTAAGAGGGTCTATAAAAAGTGTCTCATTTCCTTGTCCCATAGAGTTACTCTTGTTGACTTGGTAGAGCTTGATATGCTAGACATTGATGTTATCATTGGCATAGATTATTTGCACTCATGTTATGCTTCTATTGATTGTAGAACTCGTGTAGTCAAGTTTTAGTTCCCGAATGAGCATGTCCTAGAGTGGAAAAGGTGAAATTCTATGCCTAATGGTCAGTTTGTCTCTTGTCTTAAAAGCTATAAAGATGATTTCTAAGGGTTGCATTTACCGTCTAGTTAGGGTAAGGGATGTAGATTCTGAAACCCCTACTCTTGAGTCGGTCCCCGTTGTTAATGAGTTTCTGAAGGTATTCCCAAATGATTTATCTGGTATTCCTCCCGAAAGGGAAATAGACTTCGGTATTGACCTTGGATAAGGGTTTCATCCAACCGAGTGTCTCTCCATAGGGTGCTCCAGTTTTGTTTGTTAGAAATAAAGATGGTTCTCTTCGCATGTATATTGACTATCGTCAGTTGAACAAGGTAACCATTAAGAATAAGTATCCCCTTCCAAGCACATATGATTTATTTGACCAACTTCAAGGAGAAAGTTATTTCTCTAAGATTGATCTTCGATTGGGTTATCATTAATTAAGGGTAAAAGAAGATGATATTTAGAACATGGCTTTTCGAACTCGGTATGGCCATTATGAGTTTTTGGTGATATCATTTGGTTTGACTAATGCTCCAGTGGCATTTATGGATTTGATGAATAGGGTGTTTAGACAATACCTTGACATGTTTGTGATTGTGTTCATTGATGATATATTGATTTATTCAAGAAGTGAGGATGATAAATCATTTGAAGATTGTGTTGTGAATTCTCAAGGACCAAAAACTCTTTGCAAAGTTTAGTAAATGCGAGTTTTGGATAAGGTCTGTAGCTTTACTTGGCCATATTATTTTAAATAAGTGTGTTGATGTAGATCCTAAGGAGACGGATGTAGTCAAGATTTGGCCTAGACCTCTAACCCCTTCAGCTATTAGAAGTTTCTTAGGTTTAGCTGGTTACTACAGAAGGTTTGTTAAGGGGTTTTCTTCGATTACCTCTCCTTTGATGGCTTTGACTCAAAAGAAGGCTAAGTTTGTATGGTCTGAAGCGGTTGTTTTTGCCTTAAAGATTTGGAGGCACTACTTATATGGTGTTCATGTGGATGTGTTTACCGACCACAAGAGTTTTCAATATGTGTTTAGTCAGAAGGATCAAAATCTTCGCCAAAGAAGGTGGCTTGAGTTATTGAAAGATTATGATATGAGTGTTCTCTATCTCCCCGGAAAGACAAATGTGGTGGCGGATGCTCTTAGTCAGTTATCCATGGGTAGTGTTGCTCATATTGAAGAAAGTAAGAAAGAGTTGGTTCGATATGTTCATAGATTGGCCCGATTAGGTATTCAGTTAGTCGACTTCACCAAGAGTGGTATTATGGTTCACAATGGTTTTGAATCATCTTTTTTGGCAGATGTGAAAGCCAAGCAAGATCTTGATCTAATTTTTGTTGAGTTAAAAGAAGCGGTGCTTAAGAAATCCATAGAGGCTTTCTCCCAAGGGGGAGATGGTGTACTTAAATATTAAGGTCGTTTATGTGTTCCTAATGTAGATGACTTGAGGGAACAATCTTGTTAGAAGCCCAAAGTTCACGATATTCCATTAACCTGGGAGCCACCAATATGTACCTTGATTTGCGCTAGGTTTATTGGTGGAATAAGATGAAGAAGGATATTGCGGAATTTGTGACTAAGTGCCCTAATTGTCAACAGGTGAAAGTCGAGCATCAAAAACCGAGAGGTTTGTCCTAAGATATTAGCATTCCTACTTGGAAGTGGAAAGATGTGAACATGGACTTCATGGTTGGTTTGCCTCGCACCCGGCAACAGCATGACTTGATTTGGGCTATAGTAGATCAGATGACGAAATCGGCTCATTTCCTTCTCGTCAAGGTTTCTTATTCGGAAGAAAAATATGCTAAGTTGTACTTGAAAGAAATGGTAAGGTTACATGGAGTGCCTTTGTCCATTATTTCCGATCATGGTACTCAATTCACTTCTCAGTTTTTAAAGTATTTCCAAAAGGGTCTTAGTACTCATGTTAAGTTTAGTACGGCCTTTCATCCCCAAACCGATGGGCAAGCGAAGCGTACTATCGAAACTTTGGAAGACATGTTGAGAGCTTATGTGATTGATTTTAAGGGTAATTGGGATTCTCATTTGCCATTGATTGAGTTTGCTTATAACAATAGCTATCACTCGAGTATTGGTATGGCTCCATTTGAGGCATTGTTTGGTAGGAGGTGTAGATCTCCTATAGGATGGTTTGAGGTGGGTGAAGTTTCCCTAGTAGCTCATGAGTTGGTACATGAGACCATTGAGAAGGTTCGACTTATTAGAGAAAGGTTGAAAACGGCTCAAAGTCGGCAAAAGTCATAAGTCGATATAAGGAGAATAGATCTTGAGTTTGATGTTCATGTTAGGTTTACTTGAAAACTTCACCCATGAAGGGTGTAATGAGGTTTGAAAAGAAAGGGAAGCTTAATCCCTATTATGTAGGCCCATATCAGATTTTGAGGAGTGTTGATAAAGTTGCTAATGAACTAGCTTTGCCTAATGAGTTGGCATCGGTACATCCAGTTTTCCATGTCTCTATGTTGAAGAAATATGTTGGTGATCCAATTTCCATAGTTCCCTTAGAAGGTTTGGGAGATAAGGAGGATCTTTCTTATGAAGAAGTTCCGGTTTAGATTTTAGACTAGCAAGTCAAGAAGTTGAGAAATAAAGAAGTAGCTTCCGTGAAAGTGTTGTGGAGGAATCAATTGGTTGAGGGTGCTACTTGAGAGGCTGAGGCCGATATGATAACCCGATACCCTCATCTCTTTCCTTCTACTTCTACTCTAGCTTGAGGTAATGAGTTCCTCATGGTTTTTCCTTTGTCTGGGAGTCAGGTGTCTTAAATGTCTCCATGATTTCCTTACTATTCATGACTTATAAAAAGTTCAAGTTTTGAGAAAATGAGTCAATTTGATTGATTTCTACATGTTTATGTGCATATGAGTATGAATTGCATGTACATTACATGATATGATGTTGTGAGCATGTCTTTTAGATTGGAGTTGATGTTTCATCCTCGGATATATGCATTTAAGTATGTTTTTAGCTTGGAGTTGATGTTTCCTCCTTGGATGTTAGCTTGGAGTTGATGTTTCCTCCTTGGGTATGTGTATTGCATGCATGATGGGCTGCTAGATTTAGTTTCACCCCTCTTATGATGTTTTGATTACGTCTTAGCTTGGAGTCGATAATTCCTCATTGGTTATATGCATTTAGATGAAGTTGTATTGATGGTTGGGTTGTTAGTTCCTCTCCTGCTCTTTTCGTAATGATCCCAAGGGAGAGATATTGTAACACTCCGAATACCCAAGAAGGCCACCCAAGGCCCATGGATGGGACCACGGACCCTAGGTGTGGTCCGTGGATGGCACTCCCCAAACAGACCCTGAAGGCCCAGGACCACGGCCTGACCAACAGATTGCCGGTCATACCATGGTCCGTGGTTTGGGGGGCGTGGTTCAATGGCCCAAAATCAGGTCTCCGACACGAACGACGATCGTGCAAGACAAATCGTCGTCCTGTCCACGGTCCACCGATCATTGCCGTGAATGGAGGATTGGCAGTTAAGTTTAGGGATAGTTGGATCTTTTCCTAAGTATTTTATCCATATACTACATCGTTTTACCCTTCACTAAGACCCCTATATAAGTGTTTCCAACCCCAAAATTTGTTCATTCACTTAATTCTCTTAAAACTCATCAAAAGGAAGAACTCTCAAAAATTTCTCTCTCTAGAAAGATTGAACAAGAAGGATTCCACCTAGGGTTTCAAATAAAGTCTCAATTCCTCCATTGAATATAAGCAATTGACTTTGACGTATGATAGTTTCCATCCATGAATTCCTTCTATTCATGGAGTTCCTTCTCCTATTTTCAAAGTTAAGAATCACCAATTGAGTTAGGGTTTTCTTCAATTGTCATGGGTTCTTTTGATTATTGATTTAAATGATTCAATTATGATCTTTTATGCATGAATTGATGAAATACTATGATTTTATGATGATTTCCCCTATGAACCCATGTAATGTAATCTCAATGTTTTCAAGTTATGAGCATATGATGTGATATTTTGAGTATGAAGGAAGAGTTTTATGAAATTAAGCATGTATTGATGGAGTCACATGAATTTATGATGAAATACACATCTAATCCATATTTTCTAAATGTTGAGGATTGAAAGTGAGTTATGAACCTTGAAAGGTAAATTATGGAATTATGCATGTTCTTATGAAATCTACGCAAATGTTTTAAGGATGCTTCGAGAGTAAAGTATCAATGATGATATTGTTGTTGTATTGTTGAATGGATTTAGCTCATATACACATGAAAGGATGATTGTGAAAGGTTTTCTCGCATAATTAGTATTCTACGGTTGAAAGGTCTTCTCACCTAATTGAATCACAGATTAAGAGTTATCCTAATGAAATCTAGCTTGGATTGGTTATTGAATGATACCTTTCCATGGATAATGACTTAGCTTGGATTGGAAAGATGATGTGCCTTCCATAGATAATAAGAACAAGTAAGAAATGACTATTATGTGGGATTTGTGCTTAGCACCGAGAGGATATTGAGATGAAGAAAGCTCTCCCATTAGTAGAAGTCGGGTTTCTAGAAGCAATTTCTTTATCCCTTACCTATGTGCCCCCATAGGATCATAGTCTAGATAGACATTAGCTAGTGGATCCACTTAAGCTAGAAGCTCATGGTCCCTACCTTGGCAAGTAGGACAACCCTTTTCGGTGTGGGAGACACCGGGGGATCATGTTATAGTTCACATGGTCTCTATGTCAGTTAAGGCTACTTCCCACTATAATAATGAACTAAGGTTACTTCAAGAAGTATCTCATATGTGATCAAAGGTTTTAATGATGTTAGCGTGCATTGACCATGTTTTATGATTTATGTTTTCTAACCATTTTATATCATGTTTTAGCTTGGTCAATTGCATGTCATGAAATGTCCTCTTTTAGGATGATTTAAATATTTTATGCATAGCTGTCATACTTGGTACATTGTTTTGTACTAACGCATACTTTGCCTACATTTTTCCAAATGTAAGGTCCGACAGCAGGTTTCTCAGTTTCGTGGCTAGTGGTTGATTACGAAGTCCCCAAGCTTTGGTGAGTCCTCATGCTTCAAGGAAGGACTTTCATTGTTTCAGTTTCGTTCATATTTCCAGTTTTGAACATGTTGTATGGGCTAGGCTCAATTTCATTCTATTGTACTAAATGGCTATTGAGACAAGTGTTTTAGACTTTCGCTTTACTTTTATAAAACTATTGGACTTGAAATGTTGCCTTTACTTCTTTTATTCTATTTCTTATATTATGAATGCTAAGTGGCTTGTATGGGGTCTCTCGGAATCCTATACGCCATGTCACATCTAGGGTGTACCCCTGGATCGTGACAAGATGACATTGAGTTTATCAAAATGGGCTCATTTATATGACACTGGGTTTATCAAATTTGGCTCATTTATTGTAGCCCAAATCAATTCATTTGAACTTTAATTATATTCATATTTATTGGACATAAAATAACTAACCAAATTATATTAATCTATAATACTTATTTGGACTAATTTATTCATGAATTTAATATAATCTGAATCATTTTATAAATTTATATTTAATAAATTTTAAATGATTACATATTATTTCCATAACTTCCAAATATTAATTTTATGTATATAATTCTAAGACACCTTTTTATGTTCCCCTATATGTTTATATAAGTTCATTTGCTACATCACAAAATGTAAATCGAATTTGTTGAGAAAGAGCAAAGGGGTGAAGAGTGCATTGATGGAGGCGCAATGGATGATGAAGACGGATACGAATATGTTATTGTCCTATTTAATCATGGCTGAGTTTTTATCTTATATTCGGCTAATTAACTTGAATATTTGACAATTTTTTCCTATCATGGATAAGACGCTTTTTATAATTTACATTTCAAATCTCAAATATGCAGGAACAATTTGCGTGACTATACATCTAACGATCTATTGATTTTTTTTCCCTTCTTCCAACTGTTTTGTGTTAAAAGAAATAACCAGTTTTTAAAAATCGATTCAACTTGAGGGAAAGAGCAAATTTTAAAGGAGTCGCCACTTAATTTTTAAAAGAAATTAAGAAAACTTAATTTTAAAGACTTTAAAAGAACTAAGCCTAAAAGTTTTAGAGAAAAGGGTACGAGATTCTTATTTACACTTCAAGATGATATTTAAGACATTTAAAGCGTCCGCTAACAAGCGGTTATCTGGCGACTTGAAAAAAACTTTTTTTGACTAACTTTTGGGGAAAATATTTAAAGTAAATTAAGACACTTAAAATTACAAATACTTGAAATAACTTGGAAAGAAAGTTCATTAAAAATAGCTAAGTAAAGAAAGGTAATTAAATAAAATCACTCAAATGGAATAAATTATCATAGCCAAAGGGGTTCGTCTTAAAGGGATTTAATTAAGTTAATGTAAGCATTCAAAGTTAAAATTAATAATAAAAAAAAAAGAAGGTAATTACAATCCAATAATCAAGAGAGAGAGAAGAGACGAGTTTGGGCCTTTTGAGCCTAATTTGTTGCTGATTTTCGGCTTTTGGCACAATTCTCATTTTGTATACACCTGTTGTATATTAGTGTATATCGCATGTATGCAGCCTATATATCTGCTCAATTTTCTTTTTACTGGCTTCCAATCCCTGTATTTCAGCTTCTGGGGACCTGATTATCGGCTTCCCCTGCTTTGCGTATCAGCCCAATAACTGCCTTTTATGAGGAAGACTCAAAATTGAATAAATTTAGGCTTCCGTGGCCCAACTCGAGATGCAAAGGGAGAAGAGGTAAGAGTCCAATGGACTCAGCCGACAAGTTTTATACAAACAAAAATAAGGAAATGAAATTAGAATGTATACTATACAACTGGAAGAAGAAATTAAATAATTGAACATTTAGAATAATCAACCTCTTCAATTAATGATTAATCCATAATTTAACAGAAAGATAGAACCAAAAAGGTTGGCAGAATCATTAGTTTTATAAAATGATCAAGTTAAATCATCCAAAGAACATTGGTATTTTTTTTAACAAGAGCAGACCTCCTCAAATAACACAATATGTTAACACCAACATTTCTCAACTACAGGTAGGAAATCAGAAAGTGAAAAGATTAAATGCATAACGGTGAACTTAAACACAATCATGTCTATTTACATCATGATGACATTGGTACTCAAACACTACACAAACAACCACAAAATTTGAACTAAGACAAGGAAGAATACGCAATACCAAAACAGAGAAACGAGGTCCAACTTTGAGATAGCAACATTATGGGTGTGTTTGGTATGAAGGATGGAAAGTGTTTTCCTAAAAAACAAATAGATTTTTGACTTATTTTTTCAGGATTGGTTGGTGAGTAGAAAATATTTTTCGAAAGAGATTTTTTATGTTTGATTTATGAATGAAAAATGTTTTTGAGAAAATATCTTTTATTTTTACTAAAGTTGAAAATAATTTTTGAAATTGAAAATATTTTTTAAATTAAAATTTTTTTTGGGGTGGGGAGGGGGGGCTGGTAGGGGGGCAAGCAGGGGTGAAAAAAATAAAATTTTGAAGTTGAAAATATTTTTTAAAAACAAACTTAAATTTTTTTTTTTTTTGGGGAGAGGGGAGGGGGCTGGTGGAGGGAGGGTCGAGGATAGGGGTGAAAAAATAAAAAATTTGAAGTAGAATTTTTTCTTTAAAACAAGCTTTAAATTTTGATTTTTTTTCTTTTTTGGAGTGGGGGGGGGGGGGGGGGGGTTGGTTGGGGGGCTGATTTGAGGGTAGGGACAAAATAAATTGATGGTTTCAATAAATAAAAATTGTAATTTGAAATTTGAAAAGAGTTTTGGAAAATGTTTTCCTCAATTTTTGAAGGGAAGTCATTTTTCTTGAATTTGAGGAAAATGATTTGATTTGGATAACATTTAATCCAACCAAACATGAGAAAATTGGAAAACATTTTTCGAAAAATGTTTCCTTCATACCAAACACACCCTATATCCCGACAAAACTTATTTCAAATTACCAAACATCTAAAGAAATTAAGGTAACTTTCAATTCATGCTAAGAAATGAGGAACATGACTTTGCTAAATACGAAAACTACCATAGAAGCACCATACCTAAATTTATAACATTATATCAGGTAGGTTAAAGAAAACAACATTAGATTCACAAAATTCACATTCTGGACACAAATGAATTATAACCACTTTTTGGAATGAAGAGGGCATACTACATACATGACATAATAAGTTTTTAATCATGGACAAACTATATTCAATAAGATTAAACCTTAGCAAAGCCATGAAGGATACACATAAAATATGAATCGTGAGGGGTTCTAGCTCGCACGAAACAGAAACTAGCTAATCTAACATGTACAAGCTTCATGTTAATCAAACATATATCATCAAAGGTATATTTAGACAAGAGTAGTAATTCAACACATGTTAATGAGAAACATGTTTGAACATATTTTATTGTGCATCAAAGGTATATTTACAAGTGTGTGCATCTTTAACAAAAAATTTGTTGATCGTGTAGGGTAATATAAACTTGTGTTTTTACCCATTTGATTTTTTGTTATATAACTAGAAATATAAAGAGGATGTTGTTTGGCTTTATGGGTTGTATCAAGGGAAGTAAGAAGACAAGTAAGCTATTAATTATTTTGGCAAGTGTTTTATTGATAGTGGTTAAATTACTTGTGTGGTGTTTCTAGTTTTATTTTTTCTCTCCTATTTGAGTATCTAGATTAATATTTAATGCACTAAATATCATCTATTTTTTCTAAATTTAGCACATATTAATGAAAAACGTGATGTGATATTCTTTTTATGAAAATTGATCGAAAGAAACGCTATCAAAAGAAATGATAAATTGAACGAGTCTTACATCTTACTCCATGTGGCTCAATATATATATATATATATATATATATATATATATATATATATATATATATATGAGATAAATCACAAATAAAAGATTGTATTCGTAATTTTCAAGAATTTATTAGTTTTAAGTATTATTCAAAATTGGAGATAGACAAATAACGCAGGCATCGAGGGACTAGTTATGTAACATGTATGAAGCATATATATATATATATATATATATATATATATATATATATATATATATATATATATAAAGGTAGTAAATTTGTCAACAGATCTTTGTTGCATTGAACACAGATACGGAGTATTAGATTGACTCTATTTGTCGCACTTCTGGTCTGCAATTTTGAATTTGAGCTTAAAAAATAAATAAACAGTGTTGGCTGCACCCAAATATTTTAATAAATTTTTCATCTAAATGATTGTTTCAGGTTGACTACGAAGACAAGAAAATTACATGCGTTGTAGATTTTTTTTTTTTAATCATACAGTTGAAAGGGCATTCCATCTACGACCAGTCGTATAATTAATTATAAATAAATATAAAAATGTATATCATTCAACTATAGTTAAGACAGCGCCAGTATACATATAATGCCAACGGACCAAAAATTAGGGGTGGACCTGGCTACGAACAGTATTTGAAAGTTTTGATATTGTAATTTTGGTTTCGATTTTTAAAACACTATATCATTGTCATACCAATTTAATTCGGTATGGTTCGGTATATTAAAGTTCGATTTCGGTATTCTACGATATGGTAAATCGGTAATCATAATTGTTTAACTTCGACTAATATATACTCATATAATAAAGTATTATGACTTCGATAATTAAAAAAATGTTTCAATTGCATGTATCATACTAACAAATTACACATGTAGAAATATATATGCAAAATAAAGTAAAAACACATCTTTTGTTAATCAATTACATTTCAATCAAAATAGAGTAGTCAAATTTTCAACTTCTAAATATTTTGTTTATACAAATACTAGGTTGCATATTTGTTAGTATTTTAGGAGTAATATATATATTTATGTAACTATATACTTCGATAAGATATTCAATATTTCGGTATGTTATTTCTAAATATCAAATACCATATCGAATATTAAAAAAATGCATACCATATACCATAACAAATACCATAATACCATAATCATGATATTAAAAATTTCGATATATAATGATAATTTGATATATGTCATACCATGTCCATCCCTGCCAAAAACCACCCAAAGATTGGGGATCAAGTGTTTGGCTGCCTCTCCTAGCTACTTAATTAGTGATAGAGTGTTTCTTTATTTATTTATAAGGGGTTGTTTGGTTTGAATATTAATTATGATGGGATTAATTATGTTGAGATAAGTTATATTGGGATAAGTTATGCTGGGATTAGTTTTTATTGCTTGTTTGGTTTGTCATATTCAAACTAATATTCATTGTATAATTTTTGAGAATAAGTTGTTTGTTTACAAAAATACACTCACCTTATTTAGTTTTTTTTTTTTTTTTATATTTTCTTTGCAAGCTTTAGTTATTCATTCTTAAAAATAAAATTTCCATCTTATTTAGCTTAAATATTTTTGTGTGTGCATTTCCATGATTGTGCCATATGTTTTAAAATTTAAACGTTCATCTTATTTAACTTAAAAATTAAACTTTCATCTTATCTAGCCTAAAAATAAAATGTTCATCTTCTTTAGCTTAAAAAAAAGATTGTGATCTTATTTAGCTTAAAAATAAAACTTTCATTTTAAGTTTATTAAAGTGAAAGAAAATTTATTATTAAAGCTATCTACATTTTAATTATAGATAAAATATAATTTTAAGTGAGTAATAAATTATTTAATGAAAAATATGTAATTTAGTAGTGGAGTGACATTTTAAGAGAAATCAAAATATAAATAAACATAATAATTACACAAATAAATTCAACTTATAATATATTCATAAATAAAAATTGTATTTATAAAATGTAAATTTTTAATAGAAAAATATGGTTATCATAAAAACAACGAATAATTAAGATTGTGAATGTTATTATGTTGTTAAAAATTATGTTAATAGGTATGAATGTAAAAGTGGTGTATAAAAGAGAATTTAAGGGGGGTGTTTTTGTTAATTTACACACTTTATCCTAGGATAAGTTATCCTGGGATTACTATACCACCCCCAGTGAGGGATAACTTATCCCAGGACTAATTGTTAATCCCGGAATAAGTTATTCATAAAGGTCACTAAAAAGTTATCTCAGGATTAATTTATCTTATCCATCACACCAAACGACCCTAAGAGTGTTAACTGAGCATGTAGATTGAGGGTGTGTTTGGTATGAAGGAAAATGTTTTCCTAGAAAATGTTTTCTTGGAAAATAAGTAGATTTTTGACTTATTTTCTCATGTTTGGTTGGTGAGTAGAAAATATTTTCCGGAAAAGAGTTTTTAGTGTTTGATTATTTTTTTTTGGAGGGGGTGGGGGGCTGGTAGGGGGTTGAGGGTTGAGGGTTGAGGGTAGGGGTGGGGTGGGGTGGTGTGGTGTGAAAATATAAAAATTTGAAATAGGAAATATTTTTAAAACAAACTATAATATTTTTTTTTGGGGCGGGGGGTAGGGGGCTAGCGGGGGGTGAAAATTTTAAAAATGGAAGTTGAAAATATTTTTAAAAAATAAGCTTTAAATTTACTTTTTCAATAGTAAAAATTGTTTTTTGCAAAAAAAAAAAAATGTAATTTGAAGTTGGAGAAGAGTTTTGAAAATGTTTTCCTTAATTTTTTAAGGGAAGTCATTTTCCTTAATTTTGAGGAAAATGAGTTGATTTGAAAAACATTTTCCAAAACTTTTAACCCAACCAAACATGAGAAAATTGGAAAACATTTTCCAAAAAATGTTTTCCTTCATACCAAACACATCCTGAATATGCACAAATTAAAATGAGGTTAAATTAATAAATAGGTTAATTATTTTGGAAAATATTCAACTGACCTGAGTAATTAATAATGAGTGAGTTAAATGTTTCTTGTGCTATAATAAGCTAAACAACGTCATAATTTAAATCCGTTCAACTATTATGAAATTTTGAATTTTTGTATTTATTTTATCTGTAATTTATTTAAGTATCAAATAAGATTTTTATTTTTCTTTTCTATATATAAAATATCAAGCACAAAAATCTATGTAAAAATATTTCAACAAAGTGTTTTAACCTTTTCAGGGTCAATTTCGGCAATGTCAGCCTAACTTTTAAAAGAATAAAGTTGACTAAGTTAAAATAAATTGAATTAATAAATAAAAAAAATAAACATATCATATTTTCATAAGGTAATTTTAACGTCCGGATTAGAGTCAAAAGCATGACCGATCTTTGAAAAGAAAAATAAGTAGGATGTAAATAAAGTCAAACGACGTATCTTTACTTTGAGGCTATGTGAATTCATGGGGAAAATTCATGTAATACATTAGAATGATCTATTTATTCAAAATTACACATTACAAAAATCATCAATTTATTCAAAAGAAACACCCAAGTCACTTTGAAAAAAAAAAGTTCTCTTACATTCAAAGTCTTACCTTATTTCAATCCCAAAAAAAATTTAATCATCCGAATTGTTTTACCACAAAATCCATCTAACAAATTCAATCATTTCAAAAGATTACTCTACGAGGTTAAGCGAGTTTAATAATACTCATAATATTGCAATATTAGACCAATTCAAAGTTATAGTCAACAAAAAAATCAAACTCGATCCCTACATCAAAATTTGAAAAATACATTTCCGAATTACCTATAACCCTATGAGTCCAAACCTATCACAAGATATCAAATTTGACTTTGAATCAACACCCAAATCATCAATTTTTAACTCTCTTAAACTAGAGGCAAAAACACTCAATTTCTACTCTATAATTCTATGATTTAATTGTTAAATCGAATGGATAATTAATCAATTAAACTAACTTATTCGGTCTTTATATATGAAAATCACACTAAGAATTTAGCTATCTCAAGCTGCTAAGCCTCAATATTGGTACTAGAGAGATATGGTATGTGCTAAGCACAGACCCAACATAATAACTTTGTTCGTCATAGACAATAAATTTTACTGCTGAAAATTTTATAAACCATAAATTACAAGGAATTAATTTATTGAATTGTCTTTCTCGAGTCTATTGGACTGTCTTTTCTCTTCCTTTGAGTATTCGATCTCTTGTTGGGGTGAAAGCTTAACCTACTTTGTATCAGCCAGGCGCTAGCCGATTCATTTTTCAGGAACAACCGAACAAAATGAGCATATCGTCAAATATCACAGGTGCATAGCAGACTAATTGTAATTTTCAAATTATGAAATAATTTTTCACTTTATTGAAATTGTCACAAACTTTCAATGCGAGTGTTCCGAAAATTGTCAAAATTGGCAAGTGTCATAATTGTGATTTGTGGAAAAACTCCTTCGGATATATCTGTACCATCGAAAATTCTTCCTGCTTCTTCACTTCATTTAACATAGTGATGTTTGCGTAATCAACGACACAACTTCCAATGTAAGTGTCTACGATCGTGCAATAGTATAATAACCCAACCAAGGGTTGGGATCGAGTTCCAAGAGAGTCGTTTCGAGAATTAATAGAAAAATAAAATTAAGTTCTAACTAGTCGTAGCTAAAGATATTAACGACTAAAAACATTGAAAATTAAAAAAGAGGGGACACAAAAGTGTCAAATATCGATTTGGGGGTTTTGTCACAAATATAGCAAAAAGGGTAAAAAATTAACAAGAATTCTATAAGTGAGGGGATTCTTAGGGTGTAACCGCAATATATGTTGATTTAAATCGTTGGGTACATACTTTCGATAGGAAATTTGCAAGATAATAGTGACTAGGCTAAGCTTTAGATGGAAATAAGTTCCCTCTCGGGCAACTTACCCCGTTTCAAATAAGTTCCTCTCGGACACACTACTAAAAAACAACAAAAAAACGACGGAAGAAAAAGCGACGGACAGCGTCGCTCCAAAAAGCGACGGACTAAGAGATGCCGTCCGTCGCTTCCTAAATTAAAATTTAATTTTTTTTTATTTTTGTTTAAAAGCGACGGACGGCATCACTGAGTCCGTCGCTTTTTAAATTTTTTCTTTTAAATTTTTTTATTTGAAATTTTTTAATTTTTATAAAAGCAACAGACGGCATCGCAGAGTCCGTCGCTTTTAAATGTTTTTAATTTTTATTTTTTTAAAAGCGACAGACAACATCGCAAAGTCCGTCACTTTTTAATTTATCTTTTTATTTTTAATTTATTTTTTAAAAAGCGACAGACTACATTGCCAAGTCCATCGCTTTTTGAATAATTTTTTTACCATTATGCAGTCCGTCACTTTTATTAATTTTAATTGTTTAACTATTTTTTAAATTATCGATGGATAGCATCTTTATGTATGTTGCTTCTTGGTCGAAATATGTGGTAAAATATTTTTAAAAAACAACGGACAATGTCTCTTTGTCCGTCGCTTTTTGGTGAAAAGGTCATCAAACTTTTTTTCAAAAAAAGCGATGGACATAGAGACTCTGAGGTCCGACCTCATGAGATCGGTATATTTTATTAAATCTAATTACTTTTAATAAAAGTGACATTCGGAGGTTGATTTGTTTAAAATATTCCTATAAATCATAATTTTGCTATTGTGCATAATACTAAAATTTCATTTACACCTACAATTAATTATTCAAGAAGTGTAACAATTTTGTATACATAATTTATATAAAAAAAAAGTTAGAATTCGTGGAATAAATAAAAAAATATCTATAATCCATATTTAAAATATGAAACTACGTTGATATGAATTAGGAGAAAATTAAATTGATGGATAAATTAATTAAATTTATTAAATTAAAATTTTGTTGATGTGTAGTTAAATTATATATATATAATTTAACTACACATCAACAAAAGTTTAATTATATATATATATACTATAATTTATCAATCAAGTTAATATATATATATATATATATATATAAACCTCGATAAATTGAATTGATTAAATTAAACTTTTGTTGACGTATAGTTAAATTACACACACACACACACACACTCACTCACTCACACACACACACACACACACACACATATATATATATGTAATTTAACTACACATCAACAGAAGTTTAATTTAATCAATTCAATTTTTGATTGGTAATTTAAATTTATTAAATTAAATTTATCATATATATATATATATATATATATATATATATAATTTTAATTAATAAAACAAATTTCTCTCACTTCTCTCTCACTCTCACTCTCGCGATTTCGATTGGCGCCAAGCAGCAACTCCGACCGGCGCCACCGCAGCAACCCCAACCGGCGCCACGCCACCAGCCCAGCAGCAGAAGTTCGCGGGCACGCAGCAGATCGATCAGCCGCGGCAGCGCAGGTCGACCACGCCGGCGCCGCCTCTATCCCGATCGGTGCCGCCTCCATCCCGACCCATTGTCCTTCTCCTTTAATTCAAGGTTAGGGTTTCATAATATTATTTTTAATTTCTTTCAATTTGAGTATTTAATTTGTTAATTAGTATATTGAATTAGTTTTTAATTGATTGATTGTTAGTTAGTAAGGGAATGATTTAGGGTTTTTGATTGTTAGTCTGAATTAGGGATTATTTGATTGTTAGTTTGTGTTTGTTGATTGTGAATTGAAATTTTAATGTTAGGGTTAGTTTAAATTAGGGTATCTTAGAATTTGTTTGAAATTTGGTATTTCTTGAGTTAATTAGTTGATTTTGGAATTGCATGTAAGATTAGATTGAATTAGGGTATTTAAGGAGTTGTTTGAATTTGGGTATTATTTGAGTTAGTTTGAATTATTATTGAGATTTTAGGACTAATAGTTTGAATTTGGGATTAGGAATAGCTAGCTAGTTGAATTTAGGATTTTAGCACTAGTTAGATTTTGGGATTTTAGGACTAGTTTGAATTTGTGATTTTAAGACTAGTTTGAATTTTGAATTTAGGACTAGTTTGAATTTATTATTGAGATTTTAGGACTACTAATAGTTTGAATTTGGGATTTTAGCACTATAGTTTGAATTTGAAATTTTAGAGATTTGAATTACAACTTAATTAAAACTTATAATTAATTAGAACTTGAATTTACTTGAAATTGAACTTAATTAGGAATATGAACTTGAAATTAGATTGGGGTAGTTGGAACTAATTAGCATGAATATATAACTAATTAAGTTTAATTAGAAATTAGATATGAACTTGAATTGAAACTTCAACTTATTAAAACTTAAATATATATATATATATATATATAACTAATATTCTTGGATTTGAAGTTTATATTTAACTAATTTAAGAACTTTTTGTGCTAGGCAACTGAGGAAGCTCAACATCAAAAAAAGTTGATACAAGACTATATTGCTTCTTTCACAAAGCGGAGATAAGGTTGATGCTTCTAAGTTTCTTAAGTTCAAGTACAATTGTATGTTTTCAATAATGTGTTTGTGTCCCTCTAGTATTAATACTTAGCTTTAATTTTGTGATAATGTGTTTGTTAAGTATAAGTACCAACACTAGTTGATCCTATTGATGACAAAATTGATTTTCTTGCAAGATCGATTTGTGTCCATCTAGTGTTGACACTTAGCTTTAATTTTGTGATAATGTGTTTGTTAAGCATAAGTACCAACACTAGTTGATCCTATTGATGACAAAATTGATTTTCTTGCAAGATCGATTTGTGTCCATCTAGTGTTGACACTTAGCTTTAATTTTGTGATAATGTGTTTGTTAAGCATAAGTACCAACACTAGTTGATCCTATTGATGAAAAAATTGATTTTCTTGTAAGATCGATTTGTGTCCATCTAGTGTTGACACTTAGCTTTAATTTTGTGATAATGTGTTTGTTAAGCATAAGTACCAACACTAGTTGATCCTATTGATGACAAAATTGATTTTCTTGCAAGATCGATTTGTGTCCATCTAGTGTTGACACTTAGCTTTAATTTTGTGATAATGTGTTTGTTAAGCATAAGTATCAACACTAGTTGATCCTATTGATGACAAAATTGATTTTCTTGCAAAATCGATTTGTGTCCATTTAGTGTTGACACTTAGCTTTAATTTTGTGATAATGTGTTTGTTAAGCATAAGTACCAACACTAGTTGATCCTATTGATGACAAAATTGATTTTCTTGCAAAATCGATTTGTGTCCATCTAGTGTTGACACTTAGCTTTAATTTTATGATAATGTGTTTGTTAAGTTGTTTGAATATGTTAAGATAAATAATGTGGTTTAGTTGATGGATTGGTTGTTGTTTTAAGTCTAAACTAAACTAGTTTAGGTTGTTAAGTTGTGTGAATATGCTAAGATAAATAACGTGGTTTAGTTGGTGGATTGGTTGTTGTTTTAAGTCTAAACTAAACTAGTTTAGGTTGTTAAGTTGTGTGAATATGCTAATATAAATAATGTGGTTTAGTTGGTGGATTGGTTGTTGGTTTAAGTCTAAACTAAACTAGTTTAGGTTGTTAAGTTGTGTGAATATGCTAATATAAATAATGTGGTTTAGTTGGTGGATTGGTTGTTGGTTTAAGTCTAAACTAAACTAGTTTAGGTTGTTAAGTTGTGTGAATATGCTAATATAAATAATGCGGTTTAGTTGGTGGATTGGTTGTTGGTTTAAGTCTAAACTAAACTAGTTTAGGTTGTTAAGTTGTGTGAATATGCTAAGATAAATAATGTGGTTTAGTTGGTGGATTGGTTGTTGTTTAAGTCTAAACTAAACTAGTTTAGGTTGTTAAGTTGTGTGAATATGCTAAGATAAATAATGTGGTTTAGTTGGTGGATTGGTTGTTGGTTTAAGTCTAAACTAAACTAGTTTAGGTTGTTAAGTTGTGTGAATATGCTAATATAAATAATGCGGTTTAGTTGGTGGATTGGTTGTTGGTTTAAGTCTAAACTAAACTAGTTTAGGTTGTTAAGTTGTGTGAATATGCTAAGATAAATAATGTGGTTTAGTTGGTGGATTGGTTGTTGTTTAAGTCTAAACTAAACTAGTTTAGGTTGTTAAGTTGTGTGAATATGCTAAGATAAATAATGTGGTTTAGTTGGTGGATTGGTTGTTGGTTTAAGTCTAAACTAAACTAGTTTAGGTTGTTAAGTTGTGTGAATATGCTAAGATAAATAATGTGGTTTAGTTGGTGGATTGGTTGTTGGTTTAAGTCTAAACTAAACTAGTTTACGTTGTTAAGTTGTGTGAATATGCTAATATAAATAATGTGGTTTAGTTGGTGGATTGGTTGTTGGTTTAAGTCTAAACTAAACTAGTTTAGGTTGTTAAGTTGTGTGAATATGCTAATATAAATAATGTGGTTTAGTTGGTGGATTGATTTTTGGTTTAAGTCTAAACTAAACTAGTTTAGGTTGTTAAGTTGTGTGAATATTCTAATATAAATAATGTGGTTTAGTTGGTGGATTGGTTGTTGGTTTAAGTCTAAACTAAGCTAGTTTAGGTTGTTAAGTTGTGTGAATATGCTAATATAAATAATGTGGTTTAGTTGGTGGATTGGTTGTTGTTTTAAGTCTAAACTAAACTAGTTTAGGTTGTTAAGTTGTGTGAATATGCTAAGATAAATAATGTGGTTTAGTTGGTGGATTGGTTGTTGTTTTAAGTCTAAACTAAACTAGTTTAGGTTGTTAAGTTGTGTGAATATGCTAAGATAAATAATGTGGTTTAGTTTGTGGATTGGTTGTTGGTTTAAGTCTAAACTAAACTAGTTTAGGTTGTTAAGTTGTGTGAATATGCTAAGATAAATAATGTGGTTTAGTTGGTGGATTGGTTGTTGGTTTAAGTCTAAACTAAACTAGTTTAGGTTGTTAAGTTGTGTGAATATGCTAAGATAAATAATGTGGTTTAGTTGGTGGATTGGTTGTTGGATTAAGTCTAAACTAAACTAGTTTAGGTTGTTAAGTTGTGTGAATATGCTAATATAAATAATGTGGTTTAGTTGGTGGATTGGTTGTTGGTTTAAGTCTAAACTAAGATAGTAAATTGTTATATTGTTTAAACAAGTTAAACTAAATAATTATTTATAATATAATTGATTATCTATATTTTTGTAGATGGATCATCGTTTGTGAATGTATAATATGCATTATGAAAATGGTGCTGGATTGAAACCTGAGTTTATTGACGGTGTTAGAAATTTTATTGAACATACAATGACACTTGACATTTTCAAGAATAATGGATTGGTTAGGTGTCCTTGTAGTGCATGTAAGTCCTTAAAATTTTTTAAACCAGATACAGTTATGGTTCATCTGTACCGTAATGGATTTAAGCCTAGATATTTTGTATGGATTGATCATGGAGAAAGTGATGGATTGGATGGTATGTTTTATAATTTGATGCCTGTGGATGTATATAATATGGTTGCACCAGATGGCCAAATTAGGGTTGAACAGGTTAAGGTTGAACACAATAGGGTTGAACGTGATAGGGTTCATGAAATGATCAATGATGCTTTCGGAGTTCAAGGTGGGATGGAACCGGAACAATATTTTGATGAAACTCCTAATGAAGAAGCAAGCCACTTTTATGATCAATTAGAAGAGTCTAGTCATCCACTATGCAAAGGGAGTCCGCATTCTGCTTTGTCAGTTGCAGTTAGATTAATGAATATTAAATTAGATTGGAATGTTCCTAGTGCTGCTATGGACTCAATGGTTGATCTTTTGGGTGAATTAGTTAATCCGGAGTTTAACATACCAAAGAACTTCTATCAAGCAAAGCGTTTGGTGTCCAAGTTAGAATTGACGTATGATACACCAGGCGATGTTTAATAACTTTAAGGTATATATTTTTTAGTTAAGTTTAGTATACTTTACTTTTTTTTACTATCGATATAATTAACGTTATTCAATTTTTTTTCAGACTATGTGTACTTGGGAGTCGAGGTACAATTTGGTCATTGCGACCACATTTGAGAGGAAGGCATCCACCAGACTGTCTGCCTGGCTAAAGAGTGTTCGGGATAGTGCTATACGTCCTGATTGGATGTTGCCTAATGTTTTTGATGAATTGAGTGTGTATTGGAAAACAGACGAGTTTAAGGCAATATCAGATCAAGCCACAAAGGCTAGAGGCAGTCTTAAAGGTGGCTCGTTGCACACCGGAGGTGCAAAGACGGTTGGAACAATTGCACGAGAGATAGTAAGTTCTTATTTAAACTTTTAAATAAATAATTAGTTGATTCATATATATCGTTATAAGTTTTAGTTTTTTAATAGGAAAAAGAATTGGGACGCCCTCCCATTGAACCAGAGGTTTTCAAGAAGACTCATGTAAGGAAGAAAAAAAATGAGTCAGATCCGAATGTGTGGGTGGAGGAAAGGGCTGAACGAACTTTTGTAAGTTATTTAATATGAATAATATATATATATATTAATAGTGAATATATAATATGTATATATATTAATGTCAATTTTTATATTTAATATGCAGCATGACTTTCAGCACTACGTCTCTGAGAATATAGATAGTTCGATCCAATTGACCCCTGAACTGTCCACCTAGATTTGGAAAGAAGAAGTGGTAGGGGGACACACAAGGGTAGATGCTATGGTCTAGGCTCTCGAAATGATGTTAGACGCTCCTGTCAGGCTTAGAAGGTATTGGATCGTCACGTCAAGCCGAGGCACTTGACGCTGTTCAAATTGCTGCTATGTCGAATCAAATAGCTAAACTTACAATAGCACTAGCAGAGTCGGAGCGAAGAAGAGTACCTGAACAAAAAAGCATGAATGAGACTGTTCAGCAAATCAAAGAACAAGTGATGAACCTCGCTCGTCGACCTAATACTTCGGCTTCTGATGACACGGACGACGAGAGTGATGAGGATGATTATGTAGATCTCACTCCCTAGTTTATATCTTTGGACATTTATAAACTTTTTTAAACAAATATTGAAAGATTTTATAATTTTATAATTTATGATTTATGTACTTTTGAATGTTATTTTATATTTTGTTTAGATTGTTATAATTGTGTGTTTGATTGGGCTGAATACTGTAGTATTGAATTGAATTGAATTGAATTGAATTAAATTTGCAGGTGGGCAGCAGAAACTTTCAGTTTATGCTGCCAAAAAATAAAGCAGGAAAAGCGACGGACTGAGTGGTTTTGTCCGTCGCTTTTTTGGGTTTTATTTTTAAAAAATTCCAGAAAAGCGACGGACAACGTGGTTTTGTCTGTCGCATTTTTGGATTTTATTTTTAAAAAAATCCAGAAAAGCGACGGACTGCATGGTTATGTCCGTCACTTTTCTGGAATTTTTTTTAAAAAAATTTCCGAAAAAGCGACAGACAGGGTCTCAATTTAGAAATAAAAAAAATTAAAACAAAAGAGACGGAGTCCATCGCTTTTTTGAATGAATTAAAAAAAATCAAATTTCCAAAAATAGACGCTGTCCGTCGCTTTTTAGCGATGCAATCCGTCGCTTTTTGAAAGCGTCGAAACTGATTGCGTTTCTTTTCCGTCGATTTTGACGCGAAAAGCGACGCAGTCCATCACTTTTTGGCGTCTTTTTTTGAAATTTTTTTAGTAGTGACACCCATTTGTCGCATGAAGGCCAACCTATGCCTTACCCCACTCACTCTCTCGAGCTGAGTGTTAGAATATGGGACTAGGGCTCACCCTCTTAGGCTGAACCTTATGTCAACCCACTCCTTAGGCCATCAGTCTAGCGGTCTTGGTTTCACGACCTCTCTCTCGAGCAAGCCGAAAACACATGGGTGGTTTTGTATTTGCATCTACAAACCCATTAAATTAAACCACAACCACTAGGTGAAATCACCATTAAAGTACATTTAACCTATCATTAAGCAACACCCAATAATAATTTCAACACATATTTGCTAAATCACACCCCAAGAAGAGGGGTTTTTAGCCACACATCAAGAGATAGAAATTTATACCTAAATGAGCTTGCATTCAAATGGGTATAAATATTTAAGTCTTGTTACAGGCCAATGAAGAAGAATCCAAGAGACCCAAGTCCAAATCCTTGGAGATGAAGCTCTTTTCTTCTTCAAGTTTTCAAAACCCTATCCAAACTCAGAGCAAAAATAAAAGCACTAAAATTATTATATTAAGAATCTGATATTGTCTAATGATATGTTCTCTATAACTCTCAACGAGTATTTATAGTTTTCAAAAATCTATGCTGCGATGGATCATTCGACGATATTAGTCTGTATCACCGATCAACTCGGCGATTCGCTCTTTAGTGTAGTTCATCGCCTTCTTGCACCATCCTTACATCATCATGCTCTAGGTCATTGGGCGATATAGTACTACTTTGCGGAACTTTTCGGCGATGCACCGACTGCTCTTTTATTCCGCCGACTTCCTTCAGGCTCAGCACACTGGAACAAAAGGCAAAGTGAGACCCTTCAGCGATTCGCCAAGTGGACTTGGCGATCCTCAGACCTTCATTTTCTCGTTCTTTTCAGCCTTTTCGTTCCTTTTTGCAAAGTAGTGTCCATGCTTTCCTTCAGTCTTCAAATACCTGAAACTTAAGGATTTTCATAAGATGTTGAGATACAATAAGCATTTGAGGACACAATTTTTATTAAAATATAGCCTTAAATGAGTCCAATTTGTGGGCTCATCACCACCCCCAACTTAATATTTTGCTTGTCCTCAAGCAAACTCGAGTTCAATTGATCACAAAGGGTGTCTCAAACAGTGCTACACAAGACTCAATCATGAATGTACACAGCAAGACTCAAATTACTCATGCAAAGATCAATTGTGTACTCAAAGATTCAAGTTGTGACACACCATTACCAAAGATTCTCATGCTCGCAATACTTGCTACTTGTGCAAGTTCAAGCTCAACAAAAAGTATCTAAATGTCCTCACATAAAGAATGATTCCATATTCACACATAGAGGTTAATCAATTTAAGATTAGGAATCAGATGCAACACTCACACTCAAAAAAGAGGAACACAATGCATGTTTTCACCCTTAGGTTTGCCCTTATTTCTAATCCACTTTCAGTTCGGCTTACTCAAGTTCAAAAAGGTCTTTTCAAGGATTGTAATGGGGCTGAGGGCAAAGGTATGGTCATTTAGGATTAGTGACATTTTCCTTATGAGATGTGGTATTATCAAGGCGTTCCCTTCTTTTCCCTTATCAATTCTTTTTCTAGTGCTTCTAAGTCATCTTTTTATTCACCTCCAGGGTTTCTTGGAAACCCAATTTCTTTTGTACTTTTTTTGTGAAGGGTTTCCATTGTTCCGAAACACCATGGGTTAAGGGAGACTTTTCTTGAACTTCTTGACTTCTCCCTTTCCTTTTCATTACACCCCAACTTAGGCCTTTGACCTGAGTTGGCTATTCACTAAACCACAAATCAAGAGGATTATAGTTAGTGGGTCAAGTAAGGTCTAGGGTTCATCAAGGTTCTTCCAAAGAAAGGTAAGGCTCAAGGGGTATTCAAAAGAGTTTCACACACTCACAGGTAGGCAACAACAGAGGTATATGTCATATTTGGCTCACACTCTTTAGAGTTGCCTAAGATCATTTCAAGAGCACACATTTCTAAATCAATCAGACTAACGAGGCAAATTCTGGGTTTATTCATGCATGGTTCAAAGTAAGCTAATCACACAAGGCATTGACACTTAAGTCAAACAAGACTACACACTTTCGCTAGTGTGCAACGGTCATTACAAGAGAATCAATTCGATAAATGGCTAATCACAACGAGATGCAAATAGTTCACATATTGTGTATGCACCTTCATTTGGTCTCGTCATAGCCGCGCATTCATGTTCGTTTGATTGATAGCACTATTCAAGTTATCAGTAATGATCGGAACTGAGACTTAAATTTTGCAAAAGAACAACGATTTTCAACATATGAGAGCTGGCAAAATTTTTTGGAAGGGTCAAAATCATTTTTGTAATTTAAAACAAAAGGAAGCCATGAGCTCAAATATCCACAAAAAGCAGATAAAACACAATTTTAAACAGAACAACCCAAATATATATACAAAACATGAACACAAATAGCATACAAAAGGTGAGCCTCGCCCCATCACAAATAAAAACACATTTGTCCTCAAATGCAATTAACATAGAATCCGCAAGGCAAAATAAAGAAAGACAGAGAGGGAGGTAAAAAGGGGAGCCTGTCGAAGTAATCTTCTCCATCTGTCTGGGAATCAATGCTTTGGCTTGGAAAAACCATCCACTCAATGACGTTAGTCAAACTCGCCAACTCACTTGGCGGTATGCGGACTGATTGATTTCTGCACCAAAATTTACACAACCCCTGGTTTATGGGGTCTACACGGCGGTTTCCATCGTGATGTCGGTGATTCGCCAATGATTTCCAACACTCGCTGAGTTTTATAGACTCTAATGTTGACGATGTCTAGAGTCGAACGGTAGATAAGATCGAATTAACCGACCATTTTGGCGACTCACCGACTGGATTCATCACTCGCTTATCTGCACTTTTTGTTCACTTTTCATACTTTTATCTGCACAATCAACATACCATTATTTTATCAAAGAAAAAAAAAGTAATACATGGTTTTGGGTTGCCTTTCAAATAGTGCCTTAGTTAATGTCATCGCACGACGCAGCAGCGCCTTCAGGTGTCTTCTAAATACACCACTTCAACTAAAGAAACCTCTTGACAATCCCCAAAATATAATTTCAGACGTTGACCATTCACTTTAAATGGAGGTCCTTCCTGATCTTCAATTTTTATGGCACCATTGGTGAACACTCGTGTTACTCTAAAAGGTACAAACCAATTAGATTTGAGCGTTACGAGAAAGAGTCTAAGTCGAGAGTTGTATAACAAAACCCAATCTCCTATCTTAAAGTCCCACTTGAGTATTCGAGCTTCATGCCATTATTTCATCTTTTCTTTGTAGATAACTGAACTTTCATACTATTTGAGTCTAAATTCATCCAGTTCGTTCAACTGTTCTACTCTCTTCCTTGAAGTTTTTGATCAGTCTAAATTTAAGGCCTTCAATGTCCACAATGCCTTGTGTTCTAGCTCGACGGGCAAATGACAAGCCTTACTATAAACCAACTGATATGGAGACATATTGATAGGTGTCCAATATGCCTATAGTGCATCATCGAGTTTCCTAGACCAGTCAGTTCTGTTAGCATTAATTGTCTTTGCCAGGATGATTTTGATTTCTCTATTTGACACTTCGACTTGGCCACTTGTTTGGGGATGATATAGAGTTGCTACCTTGTGTTTCACCCCATATTTGCTCAGTGCCATTGAAAACCACCTATTGCAAAAGTGAGACCCCTGTTGCGCTTCATTTTTCGCAAAACGGGTTTTAATGCACAACCTAACAACTCTTTTGGGTTTTGGAAAGATGAAGTGTCGCCACCTAACGAGTTAAGGTGTGTTAGGGCACCTATCTAACCTAATTAAGTCTAGCTAAGGTCAACGAACTAGAGATCAGGTAAGGGTTCAAATTACCTCGAGGGGAAGGTGTTAGGCATCCCTCGAGGTCCACAAATGTGGGTCCCGGCCGTATCTCATGCAATATATGGGGGTTTACAAGTAGCAATTAAGGTCCTTTCAATATTTATTTATTTAATTTAGATATGCTTGATAGGTGATAACAATAGATAAGCAATTAAGATTACTACACTTTAATTAATTACTTATGCATGTAAGACTAGGTGAAGACATAATTATAAAATAAATATTAAACAATTAGCAATAAGATAAGCGAGAAGACAGAAAGTGCACTTAAATAAACAATTAGATTTTATTTTACTAAAATACACCAAATAAGTGTAATTATAAACACATAAAGGGATAAAAAGGGAAGGGAGACTCTGAAGGACTTTACGGATCAGCACTCGACTTTTATTTATTTTTTTGATAGGCTTCCGTGTAAGGACAGACAAAACCAAAGTTTGTTGTTTTAAGCCTGAGTCGATGTCATCATATTCGTACGGCTTAAAACTACCCCTACCCCACCACCGCATGATTTTCGTCCTAAATGGTGTCTATTGTCCCCGCTTAAGTCCAAGAGGTATTAGACTACTATTAGGATGGTTTAAACAAAAATAAAATATATAGGCCCACCTAGACACCAAGTCAAACATGTTGGACGAGCATTTAGCACATAGAGTCTCATATTGGCCTATAGATATTACTTAAACATGCTGGCAAACACAGATAGATAGTGAAAGGTATCATGCTAGTGTGTGCAAACAAACATATAAATAGACATTATAACAATATAATAATTAAATTTTTTTTCAAGAATAGAAAAGTAAATACAGAGGAACAAACAATTTATTAGTTGACTTTAAGTGGCAAAACAGTATGCAGATTACTAGGCATGTTTTAATTAAAGGGCAGCAAGTACTTAAAGCAATTCAGATTTTTCAGCATGATTATTATTAAGCTAATTTAATTTTTTAAAACGAGCAAGAAAATAATTAAGCATTAACAGAGCAAAAACAATCATGCATAAAATAATTATTCAATTATTAATATATTGAAAATAATTGTCGAAATCCTCATGCAAATATTTATTGAAGTCCTATAGGCATGATTTTTCTAATCAATTTACATGCTGAAAGATATTAACATGCTAGAGCTTCTTAAACCCTGACAAGATTATTAGAATATGCTGAATTTATATAATACAATTAGTTTTCAAGTGTGAGTATGCTAAAATTTATTGATCCTATAGGCAGGATTTCTATGTGAATGGCATACATGATATCTAACTCATATAACGTCAAAAAAATTAATATAAGCTTATACATGATATCAAAGCGCAATTAACAAACTAAAATTCCAATAATATTTAAACATGCTTTCTAAGTAGAGCAAATATATGAAATATTCATTTGGAGCCTATATGTATAGATTTTACGCTCGTTAACAAGTTGAAATCCTATGAACGCGATGTCTAATTATATTATTAGTCAATTTCTGAATTTTACAAAATTACATATGAGGCAAGATTCTAATATATTCAATATGTTTGAATGCCTTATGATTAAGTAACAAGCGGGTTATCTACAACAACCACACATAATAAAATAAAATAAGATAAAAGAACAGTTAGCACTTATATCCCTTCCCCCCTTTAGACGATCCCCCAAATATTTCATATATAGATTAGAGTTTCTACAAATTATTACAAGTCAAACCATAATTATAAATATACAAAGCTCCGCTAAACGATCAAAATGAGATACCACACAATATCTTATTCATATAAAGATATAACACATAGGCAGAGTCACACACATAAAACTCAAACAATTATGGGAAACCATAAACATAATATCACATATTCAAGAGGAGAAGAAGACTAACCCGTATGCTTCCTTTTATTCATTTTCGAACATACAATATTCATGATAGATGATGCAAGATGAGATTTTAAACTAATGAAGGGGAGCTAACCGATTATGCAGAAATAGTTATTAGCAATGCAAACGAACTTAATTCAAATAGACCCGTACACAGCAAAACAAAGTGGATAAATACTCCTTAGAATTATCGAATTTCACGATATGTAGAGAGCATAGAGTATATTTTTTACTATTGTTAAAGTGTGTTAGTGTCACAGATTTAGAGTGTTGGCTAAAGACCCATGCGGTGCTTGACAACTTACTCACTACTCTTGCAAGATCTTGTAAGCTCAAGTAAGCCTTTTGAAAGGAAGATTGCTAAGAGAATATGAAGAAAGGCTTAGAAGAACAAGAGAGTTTTTTAAGAAGAAGGCTTTGTATTGCTTGTGGAATGCTTTACAACTTGCTTGCTTGGTGCCTTGGCAAATGAATGGCACCTCTATTTATACTTACATCTAAGGGCCTAAGTGTAAATAATATTTACTTACAAGTCCCTAAGATATTTACAATTTAGTCCCTACTCTAGAATTCTCTACATAATCTAGAGTTCTCCAAAGCCTTCTTGAATAATCTAAAAGTTTCTAGAGTTCTCCGCAAGCCTCTCCACAACTCTAGAATCATCCGACCCTCTCCGGATGCAAATTTGGTTAACTTAGTGGCGGGACGTCATAGTTAGCCTGAGTAAAAGTGTTGGAGTGTTCAAGCATAACAACATGAGTAAGGAATGAGACAAAGATCTTCTTTTATAGTGGAGGAGAGGGCATGATTTTTAAAGATAAGAATTAATTTAGGAAGAGTAATATTATTTTTTCCTTAAATAAAGAAGAGCCAAATCAATCAAATAATTAATTTATTTTTACCAAAATAAGAGCAACCAAATAAGACAAGGATAATTTCAGGGTCAAACAAATATTACTTCCTTATTCAAAGCAGAACTAAATCAGTGATATTTAGCTAATTTCCTGCTCGATCAAATATAAATTTATTAAAATACAACTGGTAAGAATCAATTCAACTTTAATTAAGGCAACTATGATCAATTAACAGACAAATAAATGCAAAAAAATTAAGACAAGTAATAATTGTTTTAAAGGAAGGACAATAATCACCTCTTACAGTCAAATGTCAACATTTTCGTATCAATGAATTTACCATATAGCTGGAGTAATTACGGATCTGTCCTAAATTTGAATATGGGAAGGACACTAAAATAAATATGGAAGACAAATCAATCAAACATGACCAAACATACTAATATACTAACAGTTCAAAATCAAGGAATCAAATATATTGAATTACCCAAAATAAACTTTATAATCACATTGATCTATTACCCAATATTCAACACTAGAGTCAAGGAATCTAGATTCACAAATTAATAATTAAGGGAGGAACAATATGCAAAGATCAAATTTAGATATTAACGAGCAAATTTTAAACAGACTCAGTGAACTAGACACTAGCAAGTTAAATCATATGCAAAGCCGAAGGATTATCAACACCGAAATTTAAGCATACGGATCATGCATATCATTCAAGCGTCCTAAAATTATTGACAAACATGATAAAACAATAATAAGAAATTATGATCGAGATATATGAATCATTTGAGAAAACAACTAGAATTGAATAGACAATGCAATAATTTAAAAATACCAATGACGGATCTATTAAGATCCATTTGACGACCCCTCAAATACTTGACTTTGCTAGAATTTTACTGTTGCTGGTGTTGTTTTCGATTGCTGACCGAAGGAGCGGGAAACGAAAGCGGCGCTTGACTGCGGTCTGCCTCGCTTGTTCTCGCCGAAGTTCGCCATTACTGGTTGCTGTTGATGTTTCTCGCATAAAAATAAGAAAAGAGAAGAGAGGGGAGATGGGAGAGGAGGGAGAGGGGTGATGCCGCCTGGAGCATCTCGCTGGAGCTTGGCGTTGCTGCCGGAGCTGTTGCTGGCCTCGTCTCGCCGGAGCTGTTGGTGGTTGCTGCTGCTGGCACTGCTCTCTTGTTACTGGCGATTGCTGGCCGTCTGGGATATCGCTGTGGAGGCTCGTTGGTGGAGCAACGTCTGGTGGCTACTCGTTTATTGCCTGCGTCGGCCGGATATGCTGTTGGCCTGACGGGAGAGGAGAAAGAGGCGGCGAGGAGAGAGAGAGAGAAGGGCGACGGGAAAGAGGAGGAAGAGGGGCGGAGAGGAGAGCGACGTCTCCTCTTGTTCTCGCCAAAGAAGATGAGAGAGAGGGGCGGCGGAGAAGAGGCGACTACCTTCTGTGGCTTTCGTTGGAAAATGGGGAGGAGAGAGGGTGGCTGATCTTGAGAGATGGAGAAGAGAGGTAAAAAAATTAGAAATAGGGTTTGGAGTCTTTTGTTAGGAAAAAAAATAGGAAATTGAAGGAGTTGATCTTAACCGTTGGATTAGAATTAGATGAGCGGATAGGAATTGAGCTAGGATTTAAATTAAGGATGGACGGACAAGATTAAAAGAAATTTTAACAAATCAGATTGAATTGTGGAGTTGAAATGGCTAGAATTGAAATGAATATGGCTAGAATTGAAATAAAAGCAGCTATAATTGAAATAAAAGTGGCTATAATTGCAGTGACTTGGGTAAAGAAAATGATAGAATTGAAAGGAATTAAAATAAAATTGGCTAAAATTTAAATGGCTTTGAGGGAATTTAAAGAAATGCTATCCAATTAACATTCTTACAAAATATAATAGTTAAAATTACATAAATTTTTAAAACATCTGAATTATTTCGAGTTTAACTATTAATAAAATATAATTTGATAATAGTTACGAATAATTTTAAAATCATACATACTAAAATATATAATATTTTAGACAAAATCGACTAAATTTTAAGCTTAAAATATTATTTTAAAATACATATTTAATCGAATAACATTTCTGAAATAGCTAAAAGGTCGGTCAAAATTGGGTGTCAACAACCCCCCATCTCTAATGATTGCCTTAGGAGTGCCAAATCTTGCGAAAATGTAGCGTTTCAAAAATTGGTCAATACTTTTTCCTTCGTTGTTTGGAAGGGCGATTGCCCCTTCCCATTTGATCTATAGCCACCAGGATATATTTATTTCCAAATGAGCTCATAAATGGGCCCATAAAATCGATCCCCCATATATTAAATAGCTCGACTTCCGAAATAGGAGTGAGAGGTAACTCGTGCCTTCTAGACACTCCTCCTTGTTGCTGACATTGCAAGCATTTCTTTGGAAATTCATGTGCAATGGCCAATAATAACCACTTTAGAGGACTTTAGCGGCAGTGCGAATACCACTATGGTGACCTCCTACTGGAGATGCATGGCAAGCATGGAGAATTTCTACCGCTTCTTCTTCCGGGACACACCTTCTAATAACATGGTCAGCACATTCTCGAAACAAGTAAGGTTCATCCCAAAAGTACCTTTTAACATCAAACACGAATCTCTTTTGTTAGTAAAAGGTCAGCTCATCAGGTATCAATCCACTCACAATGTAGTTTGCAAAGTCTGCATACTATGGTGTAGGTTTTAGAGATATACCAAACACTTGTTCATCGGGGAAGAAATCATCTATGTCGACCTCACGCTCGGCATCTTCCTTTCATTCCAACCTCGATAAGTGGTCGGCCACTTGATTTTCGTAGCCTTTTCGATCTTTCACCTAAAAATCAAACTCTTGTAGTAATAGCACCCACCATATCAATCTTGATTTTGCATCTTTCTTCGCCATCAAGTAGTAGAGTACAACATGATCAATGTGTACTATTACTTTGATTCCTAGCAAGTATGCCCGGAACTTTTCAAATGCATAGACCACTGTGAGAAACTCCTGTTCACTGATAGTATAATTTCGTTGGGCACTATTCAAAGTTTTGCTTAGGCAATAAATTGGGTGAAATAGTTTGTTGCTCTTTTGCCCCAGCACTACTCCTAATGTCATTCCACTAGCATCACACATTACTTCGAAAGATTCGAACCAATTAGGATTGACGATAATCCGAGTAGATACTAATTTTTCCTTCAAACACTGAAATGCGATCATACAAGCATCATCAAAATAGAACTTCACTTCCTTCTCTAGGAGTTTGCATAGTGGATGTGCAATCTTTGAGAAGTCTTTAATGAACCTTCGGTAGAAAACTGCATGACCTAAAAAGCTGCGAATACCCTTCACTGAAATTGGTGAGGGTAATTTCTCAATAACCTCAATTTTTGCCTTGTCAACCTTTAGTCCCTTTTGCTACACCTTGTGCCCAAGAACGATACCTTCCTTCACCATAAAGTGACATTTTTCCCAATTGAGAACCAGATTCGTATCCATGCATCTTTGGAGCACTTGTCCTAAGTGTGTCAAGCATTCCTCAAACGTGTCCCCTATGACTGAGAAGCCATCTATGAATACCTCCATAGAGTCTTCTACCATATCCGCAAAAATAGACAACATGCAACGCTGGAATGTTATCGGGGCATTACACAACCCGTATGACATCCTTTTGAATGCAAATGTTCCATAAGGGCAGGTAAAAGTGGTTTCTCTTGGTCTTCCGGCGCAATAGAAATTTGATTGTAACCGGAATACCCATCTAAAAAGCAATACCACCCCCTTTCTGATAACCGGTCAAGCATCTGGTCCATAAAGGGCATTGGGAAGTGGTCCTTTTTGGTTCATGAGTTAAGCTCGATAATCCATGCATACTCTCAACCTAGTCACTGGTCTTGTCGGCACAAGTTCCCCTTTTTGCATTTGGGAATACCGTTATACCTTTTTTTTTTGTTACACATTGCACCTAACTTACCCACTTACTATCCGCAATAGGATAGATCAATCCCGTATCTAGCCACTTGATGATTTCCTTTTCCACAACCTCTTGCATTGGAGGGTTCAACCTCCATTGATGCTCCACATTGGGTTTACATTCACTGTCAAGCCGAATCTTGTGAGTATAGATGCTAGAAGGAATTCCTACTATATCGACTATTATCCATCCAATAGCTTTTATATGCTTCTGCAATACTTCAATGAGCAATTTCACCTGCCTTTCAAGAAAATCGACTACGATAATCACTGGTAGAGTATTATTGGATCCTAAGAAAGCATATTTTAGATGAGAGGGTAGAGATTTTAACTCCATGTTCGGTGGTTCTTCTGTTGATGGATTCGCAGGAGGACTTTCTCTGTTTTTCAGGTCGATATCCAACTTGATTGGAATCCTTGAATACAATCCTAGTCCTGATAGGGCGGCCACCACTTCCTCATATCCTTGAACTTCAGATTCATCATAATTGGTAAGTACAGATTCAAGGGGTTCATTCTTGCACATTAAATGGATCACACTTGACACTACCTCATCTATAATATCCTCAATGGACATCACATGGATGTTACTTGGTTGCTTCATGGATTTATAGATATTAAAGGTCACCTCATCATCGTTTACACGGAACTTCAATTTTCAGCTTTCGACATCTACCAATGCTCTTCTAGTAGCTAAGAATGGCCTTCCCAAAATAATGGGGATTTCAGCATCAATCTCGCAATCCAGAATCACAAAATCAGCTGGAAAGATGAACCGATCTACTTTTACCAATACATCATGAAGTATCCCTATGGGGTGCTTGATTGATCGATCAGCCATAAGGAGTCTCATTGTGGTTGCCTTTGGTTCACCCAAACCAAGCTATTTGTATATTGCATAGGGCATCAAGTTAATTCTTGCTCCTAAATCGCATAAAACTTTAACGAATTGGAGCATGCCAATCGTGCACGGGATTGTGAACGCCCCAGGATCTTCTCTCTTGGTGATTGACTTATTTGTCATAATTGTGTTACAACTATGGGGTACCTCGATTGTTTCATACTCCAAGCTCCTTTTCTTTTTAACCAGCTCTTTCATGAATTTGGCATATCCCAGCATTTCCAACAATGCTTCCACCGGAGGAAAGTTAATTTATAGGTTCTTGAATACTGACAAATTTTTTTTGAACTTCTAATCTTCATTTTTCTTTTTCAAACGTTGAGGAAATGGTGGTGGTATTTTAGGTAAAGGGTGAGTGACTTTTGGAACCTGATCATGTTGATCTGCATCCTCTTGTGGTTCTCTGGCAAAGTTTTGTGGAACAGGCAATTCTCGTTCCTCTGTACCTTGGCTCTCTTCCTGCATTCGAGGGTCATCATCCTCCATCACATTCCCTTTTGCCATCTTTGCACTACGGGTGACCACAGGAAGCCCTCTTTCATTATCTTTCATCAGTGTCTTGGATGTTAATTGAGCTGATAATAGACTCAATTGACCTTCTAGTGTTTTGATGGCATCAGCATGCTAATTCATTTTATTGTTTAGTGATGAAAAGTTGTCTCTCATTCCTTTTAGTAGATCATTTAACTGAGGACTACTTGCGCTCCCTTTTGATTTTGGGCTTTCACTCAATTGGGTACGGTCTTCCTCATGGTCATCCTGCTCAACCCAATCATGGCAATCTCTCTTTGGTTCTTCACTCCTATAATGGTTCCAACTTTGATTTTCGCCCCGCTGCTGATAGAGTGGGTGGAAACCCTCCTCATATATTGTGGAGTTCAAACCTTTATTCTCCATCGGTCTCAAATAAACGGATGAAGAGCCCCCCTTAATTCTTTTGGAATTCCAACCTTTATTCTCCCTTTATTTTACGTAACCAGAAGGAGAACCCTCTTCAACTCGAAATGCTCCATACATCCCCTTCATGTGCTCGTGCATCACTTCCATTTGAGACAACATCTTTTTGATGTTTTCGTCCCTCTCCCTTTCTTTATCGAGTTGCTCTTGCGTTAATTTGAAGCACAGTGGGGAAACTTGGTCATCTTTTGTGTACTATGCTTGATTTGCTCTAGTCATGCCATCTAGGAGAAATAAGGCTACTTCAAATGATTGTAACATTATTCCTCTTTGCACCAGCTGATCCGCTATCCCTTTATTAATCGAATCCAAACTACGGTAAAAATATTGGAGCAATAACTCACTCGACAACCCATGCGTTGGACATTTTTGCAAAATTCTCTTAAATTGTGTCCATGATTCGTGAATTGGTTTGCCCTCCTTTTGAGTAAACTTTTGAATGCATCTATCAGTTTCATCATTTTTTATGGAGGGAAGAATCTTTCATGAAAAGCCGTAATCAACTCTTCCCATAACTTGATGGAGTTCCTTGGAAGCTCGATCAACTACTTAGTGGCTTCCCCAGTTAATGATAATGGAAATAAGCGCAGTCATATGCATTCTTGCGATAAATTATTGAATGACAGAGGGGTGCAAACTTCTATGAATTTTCCTGTATGTTCATATGAATCTTCATGCTCTAATCCTCCATATAAACCTCTTGAATGTATGAGGTGGAGTGTTGTGCTAGTAACTTCAAATGTTGCATTTTCGTCTGCTTGTGGCATACAACTCGCCTCCATCTCACTCACTTGGGCAGGGTTGTAAACACTATTAATATCATCAATATCATCTCAATGAAAAGCATCACCCGCTGGGTTGTCTGCTTGGCGGCTGCTTTCGCCATTCACACTCATGTGGTTGTTGAAACACACAATTACTCAAAACAAAACTGAAAATTATGTGAGAAAGCTACAACTAATAACAATAAAGATTTTACTAATCTAAGAATTCTTAAATAACACCACTCCCCAGTAACGACACTATTTTGATGTTTGCGTAATCAATGACACAACTTCCATGCAAGTGTATAAGATCGTGAAATAGTATAATAACCCAACCAAGGGCTGGGGTCGAGTCCCAAGAGAGTGGTTTCGAGAATTAATAGAAAAATAAAATTAAGTACGAACTAGTCGTAGCTGAAGATATTAACGACTAAAACCGTTGTAAATTAAAAAAGGGGGGACATAAAAGTGTCAAATATCAATTTGGGGGTTTTGTCACAAATATGGCAAAAACAGTAAAATTAACAAGAATTCTATAAATAAGAGGGGATTCTTAAGGTGTGACCGCAATATATGTTGATTTAAATCATTGGGTACATGCTTTCGATAGGAAATTTGCAAGATAATAGTGACTAGGCTAAGCTTTAGATGGAGATAAGTTCCCTCTCGAGTAACTTACCCCGTTTCAAATAGGTTCCTCTCAGACACTCATTTGCTGCATGAAAGCCAGCCTACGTATTACCCCACTCACTCTCTCAAGTTGAGTGTTAGGATATGGGACTAGGGCTCATCCTCTCGGGCTAAACCTCATGTCGACCCACTCCTTAGGCCATCAGTCTAGCGGTCTTGGTTTCACGACCTCTCTCTCTCTCGCAAGCCGAAAACACATGGGTGGTTTAGTATTTGCAACTACCAAACCATTAAATTAAACCACAACCACTAGGTGAAATCACCATTAAAGTACATCTAACCTATCAGCAAGCAACACCCAACAATAATTTCAACATATATTTGCTAAATCACACCCCAAGAATAGGGGTTTTTAGCCACACATCAAGAGATAGAAATTTATACCTAGATGAGCTTGCATTCAAATGGGTATGAAGATTTAAGTCTTGTTACATGCCAAGAATGAAGAATCCAAGAGACCCAAGTCCAAATCCTTGGAGATGAAATCCTCTTCTTCTTCAAGTTTTCAAAACTCTCTCCAAACTCAGAGCAAAAATAAAAGTACTAAAAATATTATATTAAGAATCTGATATTGTCTAATGATATGTTCTTTATAACTCTCAACGAGTATTTATAGTTTTCAAAAATCTGTGTTGTGACGGATCATTCGACGACATTAGTCAAAATCGCGGATCAACTCAGCGATTTGCCCTTTAATGTAGTTCATCGCCTTCTCGCACCATCCTTATATCATCGTGCTCTGGGTCATTGGGTGATATAGTACTGCTTTGCGGAACTTTTCGGTGATGCGCCGACTGCTCTCTTGTTCCGCCAATTTGATCCTTTCTTTTAGGCTCAGCACACTAGAACAAAAGGCGAAGTGAGACCCTTCAGACAAGATATAATAGTTGAGAGCATGAAGCAGCTTAGGCCTTCACCTTATTGAAAAGATCGAGTTTCTTTAATGGTGATCGTCAAGCGAAGTATAAAGTTGCTTGGTCCTTTGTCTTATAAGAAGGATAGTGTGCCATTTGATGATGATTATCGGGCTCAATACAAAGTAGCTTGATCCTTTGTCTTATTATGAGGACAGGGTATCATTTACAAGTGATTTGTCGAGCTCAATACAAAGTAGCTTGATCCTTCGTCTTATTATAAGGATAGGGTATCATTTATAAGTGATTTGTCTAGCTCAATATGACAGTAGCTTGGTCCTTCAAGCGATGTAGAAATTTCCTTTTGTATAGGTACATTTTTTTTTTGCATTCAAAGAAAAATAGTCAACTTGTAAGAGGGGGAGGTTGATCTGTGTCTTGTCTATTTGAAGGTTGACCTTCTTTTCTGAATGCAATTTTGTCAAAATTTTTGAGGTTTCCTCAAAAATTTCTGCCGCAGTGTAATACTTTAGAATTTTTAGACGCTTCTTTATTTATCAAATGTCATTTCTCATGAATTTTTGAGATTCTTTAAAAAATTCTGCCCCAGTCTTGCAACTCGAATGAGAAGATCTTTCGATGAATTTTTGAGATCCTCTAAAAAATTCTTCTCTAATATTGCAAGTCAAAAGAAATGCTCTTTTGATAAATTTTTTAAGATCCTCTCAAAAATTCTGCTCCAGTTGCATACTTAGGAGAAAATGTTTTTTGATGAAATTTTTTAGACTCTCTCAAAAATTTTACCACATAATTAGGGGAAAATGTAATTTTTTATTAGGATAAGATCGAACTCAATAAGAGCGCCTACGTATCCTCTTCTAAATGGGAATAAGATCTGATGTAGTTCCAAATTACAAAGTTAAAGAACATGATTTGAGACAGTAAACGAAACATTCTTAAGTAATAGCTAAAATGATAGATTCGGACCAAACTTTATTGTCCATTTGCTAGTATGGGTACTTTCCTTATCAAAACTTAATGGAGCCTAAATGTAGAAAACTTAATCTCAAACAGTATAAGCCTTTATTGAAAATTGCTTTAAATGACTTTCAACATGCTTACTGTTGGGATTCCTTTGGCACAAAGTCTTTCAAATGTATGATTTTAGTATCAATTAATTGTTTGATTTTGTCTTTCAGATCACGATATTCTTCTATGGTATGTTCTTTCATCCCTGAATGATAAGCACAAACCTTAAAGTGTTTAATCCATCTAGCATGTATATCCATCGTTATTGCATCAATAGGAGTAATGTGGCCATCAATCCTTAAATTTTCATAGAGTTGAGCTATGAATTTAACCAAAGGAGTATAACCTTTTATGGGCTTTTTTATAACATTGGATTGCCTTTTGTGGTCATGTTTTAGAGCGATGAACTTGATATTATAGATAAGATATGTAGGTTATTAATATGGAGGATGTGGTAGTTGACCTAAAGGCCTTTGATATGGAGGCAATTGATATGGTATGGGCAGTGTACGATACCAAAAGTTTTGATACAAAGGTGCTTGATATCGAGGAGGTTGTATGGTGGGATTTTTTAAGCGTGGAGTGCAATACGCAAATTTGGAGGCATATGTATGATGTTGAGGTGGATATGGGTAATTTGAAAACTGAGTGTTCATGGAGGAATGTGGATAGGGCTTGGTAGATTTTGAGGATGGGAAGTAGGATGCGTTGGCGGAGGGTTGTTTTGGAAGGTGGACTGATTTGTGGCACACTGGTTATCCATGTCTTTCTTGTTATCGAAATCTAAAATATATATATATATAAATTGTGTCCAATAGGATTTGAATATACCAAAGGTTTAAAAGACCTTTGTCCTATCCATTAGACAATGGATGCTTTTCATTCTGATTTTTTTCTTCGTATTTTAACTTTTTGTTTGAAAAAAATCCAGAAAGAATCAGATGTAAAAGAATTTTTTGAATTGTATATTCAATGCTGTACTAATAATAATAACCTAAATTGTATTTAATAAATAGATTCAAATATTTAGATTAAATAGATATAGAGCGGGTAGCGAATTGAACCCGCATTGTTAGCTTGGAAGGCAAGGGGTTATAGTCGACGTCGATTAATTATTTTTAACGTCTCAAATTCAAAATCGAATATGAAACTTTGGTTTCATTCGACTCCTTTATAGAGATGAGTCAATTTATAGATTTAAGATGTGAACAAAATTCGAATTTTTTTTTACCCATAACATCTATGTCAGCTTTTGGTCTAAATACAGATAAAATGAATAACTTTGTAGATGATCCTTCTAGAAAGGGGGGATTTTAACAACCTTTCTAGTTATTTCTTTCTCTATTTCTATTTAATAGAATCCTGAGGAAAAGGATTTTGTTTCCACTGAGCTAAAACAATATATTGATGTCTCTAAAGTCATCGTTTAATAGCTATTTTGCTTCACTTTCTTCTTTACAAATAAAAACTTGAAGATTTAGTTACTATTAGAAATAAACTTTCTATCTAAAGAGGGATCAATAGAAATAGTAATTTGGCTCATTCGCATATATCAACTATTTCCTTCTCTAATTCCCTTATCTTTTTTTTTAACCTTGAGATCAACTCATTCAAAGCATATACTTCATCAACAGTTTCAACCATTTTCGTAATAGCATTGTTATCACCCATCTTTCACTTTCCTTTGCAATTTGAACTAGGAGGAGAAGGAAGAGCACCCTTTGATCGTGTGTGGTAAATCATACTATACATATTAACTGTTGGGGAGGGGTAAACAAGAAGTAAAAATCTAAAGAAAACCAAGTTAGAACATTGCACAAATTGAGATAATAAACACATTGTCCTTGCAAAAAGTAAAAGTCCTAAAATGCAAGGATCCTCGTTGAGCCAAAGGTAAGTCTGAGACGACAATTAAGTGATGCACAATGATTAATTCAAGTCATATTTGTCAATTTTGAGTTTAGAGTTTCAAGAAAATAAAGAGAAAAAAAACAAACTAAAGGGAAAGGGGTAACATGGGAAAGTTATCCTAAAATTTTAAATCTCGATGATATTGATCCCAAGAGCTTAGCGCCATTTACTCTCTTATATATGGCATGACTTCATATCCAAGGTTCCATAAATTACGTGCCCATATATTTTCTCTTTCATGAGCGAGCCTATAATAACCTTCGTCACTTAATTCTCGGCCCTCAGCCTCTTTCATGATCCACATGCGATATTCAGATGTACAGAAGTCGTGCACCCATATCTATGGTCATGACCCTCTCCATCTTCGAAGTATGTATGGACTTGTGGATCATTTAGTCCAAAATCCTACTTATAGTGATCCATATTGGATCACAGTGGTATCACTTGAACATGTCCAAACTAACGGAGAACTCGAAGAGCTTTTTTCTAACGGACCCCACATAATAGACATTCACCATAGTACAAATGTGTTTATAACACTATGGGCATACATAATGAAGTTTATCTTTCTTCGTGACTAAGACAATGTTTTTATACAACATACATTCAGGTTTATTCACACTTTTGTTCATATATTTTATTTAGAGCAAACACGTATATTAGGTAAGACAAATATTTAGACAAACAAACAAGAATTTTTCAAAAAAAATAAAATACAAATCAAAAGAAAACTAAATAATTGTCACAGTACAGTAAAAAAATTATTGACATGTATAATTAGAATTAGGAAATATTTTTGAGTCATTTCTAATATGTTAAGAGATTTTTTATTTAATAGGTAGATAGGAGGGCAAATTTGAACCATTCTAATCGATTAAGAACATTTTTGACCCAATAGGTGAAAGAATAACATTTTTGAACCATTTCTAATACGTTAAGGGCATTTTTGACCCCATAGGTGGAAGAAAGGGCAAGTTTGACCCAATAGGTGGAATTGAGGACATTTTTGAACGATTTTTAATACATTAAGGGCATTTTAAAACCTTTTTCCAATAATCATTTACCTTTTTTAAAATAAATAAATAATAAATACTTTTTACAAATACTACTACCTCCATTTCAAAAAGAGTGACCTAGTTTGACTTGATATGGAGTTTAAGAAAATAAAGAAGACTTTTGAATCTTGTCGTCTTAAATTAAAGTTATGTCAAATGTACAAAATTATCTTTTAATTTTGTGGCCTTAAACATGCAATATAAAAAGCTAAAATTAAAATGTTACAAAAAAAAAGTCATTCTTTTTGAAACAAAGGAAGTATTATATATAAAATCGAACCAATTTGGTCTGATTAAGCCCCCAGCCCTGCACCAGGTCACCTAAAACTATTCTAAGCCAATTCAAAAGTTAGATCGACCAAGTTCCACTCTCAAGTTCCTATGGCATGAGAACTGATATAAACAAAGTTATCCGAGGAATAAAAATATATTTGAAATTATTTATCCTGTCACATATAGATATAATTTATCTTATCATTATATTAAAAATATATAATAAATAATTTCATGACTAATTAATACTCGACGGAACACAGAACAAAATATCCTATGATAAATACTGTTTTTCTAATATTAAATTTAAATATGTAGTTCACTATTTTCTATATATTTCAATCTTTATTTAAATTTATTTATTTCCTACGTTTTTTCCTTCTCCTCCTTATTTATCTTTTTTTTTTTTTTTTTTTTTTTTTAGATTGCTATTTTTTTATTATTAATTTAATTACTATTATTACTGCTGCTACTACAATTTTTTTTATTATTACTATTATTACTATTACTATTAGTATTATTACTATTATTATTATTACTATTATTACTATTACTATTAGTATTATTACTATTATTATTATTGCTATTAGTATTATTACTATTATTATTATTATTACTATTACTATTACTATTATTACTATTACTATTATTATTACTATTACTATTATTATTACTATTACTATTACTACTATTAGTATTATTATTATTATTATTATTACTACTATTATTATTATTATTATTACTATTACTACGCTTTTGTTACAGATCCGGTAACTAGAGATATTAATGCATTAATAAAAATGAAGCAGAGCCATATGGACTCATTATAATTGGAGTTATTCAGAATGAACATTGAAGATTCGATGAAATCTGCTAAAGTAAAAGAAAAAATCAAATTGATTTCTGAGCAGATAGCTGTAGATATTTGTGCAGATCATCCTAGCGCTTTTTGGGATCGCAAAAAGCATATTGTGACTCTTTCATATGAAGAAGGATTTGTAGAAGATGATATTCCTACTAAATCTCGGCCCTGTCAAATGAATGCAGAGTTAGTAGATTTCTGCAAAAATGAGATTGATAATCTATTGCAAAAAGGTTTGATAAAACCTTCCAAGTCTCCTTGGTCTTGCACGGCCTTCTATGTTAATAACGCGACTGAAAGAGAACGAGGTGTTCCGCGGTTAGTGATTAACTATAAACCGTTGAATAAACACTTAAAGTGGATCAGGTATCATATTCCTAGTAAAAGGGATTTATTATCAAGATTATATGATGCCAATATATTTTCAAAATTCGATTTAAAATCAGGATATTGGCAAATACAGATTTTTAAAGAACATTCTTATAGAACTGCTTTCAATGTCCCATTTGGACAATACGAATGGAATGTCATGCCTTTTGGTTTGAAAAACGCCCCTTCTGAATTTCAGAAAATTATGAATGATATATTTAACCCTTATATGGAATTTATTATCGTCTATATTGATGACATTTTGGTATTTTCTAAAACTTTTAAACTACATATCAAACACCTTGATATTTTCAAAAAGGTTGTAATTCAAAATGGCTTAGTTATTTATAAACCAAAAATGAGTTTGTTTCAAACAGATGTTCGATTTCTAGGACATCAGATTTGTCAAGGGAAGATTACTCCCATTCAAAGAGCTATTGATTTTGCTGATAAATTTCCTGATGTCATTACAGATAGAACTCAACTACAGAGATTTCTGGGAAGTTTGAATTATATTTCTCCATTCTACAAACATCTTTCTAGAGATTTAGCTCCATTATATGATAGACTGAATAAAGATAATAAGTCTCTTTGGGATGAGACTCTTACCAAATTGGTAAAGGACATTAAGCGAAGAGTGAAATCACTTCCTTGTTTAGCACTAGCCAACCCTACTTGGCAAAAAATTATTGAGACAGATGCGTCAAATATAGGTTATGGAGGAATTCTTAAACAGATTAATCCTCATGATAAGAAAGAATATTTGATTAGATTTCATTCTAGGAAATGGAACGAAGCCCAGAAGAAATATGCGACGGTAGCACACGAAATGTTAACTATCGTTAAATGCGTTCTCAAATTTCAGGACGATTTATACAATCAAAAGTTTTTGATAAAAACTGATGTTCAATCAGTCAAATTTATGTTTGACAAAGACTTTAAGCACGATGCTTCGAAATTAATTTTCGCTAGGTGGCAAGCACAATTAGCCCCTTTCGATTTCGATATTCAGTATAAGAAAGGAGTTGATAACTCTTTAACGGATTTTTTATCCAGAGAATATTTGTTGTAAAAATGACCTTCTTTTCTCCATTTTTTACTGATAAGACCTTAGTAACTATTCTAAAGGTTCTTCCTCTCAATCAAGATATGAAGAGGGAAATATTGTGGAAAATTATAGATGACATGCTTAGAGATGACTTTTCGATTCATATGATTGAACAGATCATCGACTTTGATGATGAATTACATTATTGTAATGAATATTATGGATTCTTAATGATTTCACACCAAATTGATTTTAGTCCAGGTTCACTGGCAAGAAAACATATTCAAAAAGAATTTTTTGATGAGAAATGGAATCGGTTTAAAACTTGGTTCTTTGAAGCTTATAGCAAAGAAGATTTAAATTGTATTTCTCAAGAGTTTTATGAAACTTGTGCTTTGCATAATCAAATTATGTATTTTGTTCCTTGGTTTATAACCACTTATTTGCCGTTATATATTAACGTAATTGAAAGAACTTATAAAGATGGGAGTAGTAATCTTTTAAAAGCTATATATCCTCCTCAGTCAACATTTGTTTTACCAAATAATACTGGTATTACTTTTTCTTCTTTTCAAAAATTTATTGAGGAAGATATTGCCTCAATCAGTATTAACGAGATTAATAAATTGATTACTCAAAATAATTATTTAGGTCTTTATGTTAAAGTGTTAGGGAAGCATATTAGTTCTCTTGACAAAAAAACTTGATGATTTAACTACTTTGATAAAGAATATTCAGACTGATATAGTCAAAAATGAGTTTAAGGCGAAAACTGATATTGCTTCAACTTCAAAATCATCTGATAATCCTACTGTAGTCCCTACTCATATTCAAAGGCCGATTGAAATCTCTGATTTTAAACCAACTTCTTTGAAAAACTTAGAGGATCTTCTAAGCGAAAAATTTTCTAATTTAGATATCGGGGAACTTGCGGCTAAAAAGATTGCTGGATTAAATGTTGGTCCTATGGATTTAGCGTCTAGTATTGAAATACCAGGTGATGCTTCAGAAGTTAATAAACTCAGGGGTTATCCCAAGAAGAATAGCAGCTACGTTACCAAACCCAGCATGAATACCTACTACTATCCTCGTCCTACTCCTCAAGATGTCTTGATCGAAGAACGAGATTGGAATCAAACAAATACGTCTTATAGTGGATCCGAAATTTATGAATGGAACTTAGATGGGTTAACAGATCGACAGTTAACTATTATGGTACATCGGATGATGATGTATTCAACTATTTGTAAAAGTGTTAAAAACACTAATAGAACGATTTGCAAGATGATTGTTGCAGGTTTTACAGGTCAACTCAGAGGATGGTGGGATAATTATCTTACCACAGAAGAGAAGGCTGCGGTTATTAACGCAATAGCTGACGATGAAGGAGTTGACAACCTAGGAATGGCCTTGGTAAAAAACAGAGAAGATGCGGTTTATACCCTTATCCTTACTATTTTGGAACATTTTAATGGTAGATTTACCAGCCAGCATGAAACAGTAAGAACTATGTTAAATGGTTTGAAATGTCAAACTTTGGCTTATTTCAGATGGTATAAAGATACTTATCTTAGTAGGGTTATGGAACTACCCGAAAATAAGCTCCATTATTGGAAAGCTAAGTTTATTGATGGACTTCCTCCTCTTTTTGCAGAACGAGTTAGAAAAGTTATAAGAGGAAATCAGGTTGATATACCTTATGCCGTTTTAAGTTACGGAAAAATTATAGGAGTATGTACACAGGAAGGATTAAACTTGTGTAATGAACTTAAAATGGCAAGACAACTTAAGATGGATAAGCTAAAAGAACGATCTCAGTTGGGAGATTTCTGTGAACAATTTGGTTTACCAAATCCCACACCGAAGAAAGATAATTACTACAGATCGTCAAAAGACGAAGATTCTTCAGGCAGAAGGAGAAGATCTAAGCGACGACATAGATCTAAGGAGGATCGAGAGGCTAGAAAAAGCCATCGTAAATCTAAAAGATTTACTAAAGATAGATCGGGGAGAGATCTCTCTAAAGTAAAATGCTACAAGTGTGGTAAACTTGGGCATATTGCTCCAAATTGCAAGTTACACAAGTTGAAAACTTTGGAACTTGAAAATGACACTTATGACAAGATATACAATATGTTATACACTTCAAGTTCCGAAGATGATTATGAATCAGATACAGGTTCTAACATCGAATTATTTGATTCCTCTGAATCTGATGATAATAATCGTACTAATGCTTGTACTACTTGTCAGGGTAATGATTGCACCTATGAAGACGACGAGATCTACAAATTGCAATCTCAATTTCAAGATTCTAATTTAAACACTATCACTTCTGATAATGTGATTGAGCTTCTTAAAGAAGTCACTGATAATAGGCTTCGTGAAAAAATTATTAATTTGGCTGTTTCAAATGAAACTAGTACTTCAAAAAATTTTGAAAAATGAAATACTGATTTAAATGATTTTCACTATGAAAGTCCTTACTCTTTAAAAGTGGTAGAGGATCGTATTGCAAAAAAACATAATGTTATTGGAAAAGATTCCTCTTTTGATGATTTAAAAATTGAGGTTGAAAATTTAAAAAAGGAAATCAAATTTCTTAAACAAAGTCAGTTGATTTGTGATCACCGTATTACTCAGATTGAGATTAATAATACTGACGAAGATTGGTTTTCAAAAAAATAAAGGAAAACAGGTTGAAAGTGATAATCTTCAGCTTGAAAGTTCTGATCCTAAACAAGATTCTTTTTTAGGGATGATGCAAATTGTTACAGCTCATAAATGATATATTAAATGTACTATTTTAATTGATAGTAATTTCTCAATTACTAACATTGCAATTATTGATAGTGGTGCAGATATTAGCTGTATTCAGGAAGGTTTAGTTCCGACTAAATACTTTTAAAAAACAACTCATTTAGTAAAATCTGCGTCAGGTCATGCTCTAGATATAGAGTATAAGTTATCTAATGTGAAGATTTGTCAGAATAAAGTCTGCATTCCGCACTTCTTCTTCCTAGTTAAGAATCAACTTAACCCTCCAATTATACTTAGAACTCCTTTTATAAATGCAATTTATCCTTTTATAGGAATCGATGCAAAAGGATTTTCAGCAAAATACAAGGATAATGAGATAACATATGCTTTTGTTACAGATCCGGTAACTAGAGATATTAATGCATTAACAAAAATGAAGCAGAGCCATATGGACTCATTACAATTGGAATTATTCAGTATGAACATTGAAGATTCGATGAAATCTGCTAAAGTAAAAGAAAAAATCAAATTGATTTCTGAGCAGATGGCTGTAAATATTTGTGCAAATCATCCTAGTGCCTTTTGGGATCGCAAAAAGCATATTGTGACTCTTCCATATGAAGAAGGATTTGTAGAGGATGATATTCTTACTAAATCTCGGCCCTGTCAAATGAATGCAGAGTTAGTAGATTTCTGCAAAAATGAGATTGATAATCTATTGCAAAAAGGTTTGATAAAACCTTCCAAGTCTCCTTGGTCTTGCACAGCCTTCTATGTTAATAACGCGGCTGAAAGAGAACGAGGTGTTCCGCGGTTAGTGATTAACTATAAACCGTTGAATAAACACTTAAAGTGGATCAAGTATCCTATTCCTAATAAAAGGGATTTATTATCAAGATTATATGATGTCAATATATTTTCAAAATTTGATTTAAAATCAGGATATTGGCAAATACAGATTTTTAAAGAACATTCTTATAGAATTGCTTTCAATGTCCCATTTGGACAATACGAATGGAATGTCATGCCTTTTGGTTTGAAAAACGCCCCTTCTGAATTTCAGAAAATTATGAATGATATATTTAACCCTTATATGGAATTTATTATCGTCTATATTGATGACATTTTGGTATTTTCTAAAACTTTTAAACTACATATCAAACACCTTGATATTTTCAAAAAAGTTGTAATTCAAAATGGCTTAGTTATTTATAAACCAAAAATGAGTTTGTTTCAAACAGATGTTCGATTTCTAGGACATCAGATTTGTCAAGGGAAGATTACTCCCATTCAAAGAGCTATTGATTTTGCTGATAAATTTCCTGATGTCATTACAGATAGAACTCAACTACAGAGATTTCTGGAAAGTTTGAATTATATTTCTCCATTCTACAAACATCTTTCTAGAGATTTAGCTTCATTATATGACAGACTGAAGAAAGATAATAAGTCTCTTTGGGATGAGACTCTTACCAAATTGGTAAAGGACATTAAGCGAAGAGTGAAATCACTTCCTTGCTTAGCACTAGCCAACCCTACTTGGCAAAAAATTATTGAGACAGATGCGTCAAATATAGGTTATGGAGGAATTCTTAAACAGATTAATCCTCATGATAAGAAAGAATATTTGATTAGATTTCATTCTGGGAAATGGAACGAAGCCCAGAAGAAATATGCGACGGTAGCACACGAAATGTTAACTATCGTTAAATGCGTTCTCAAATTTCAGGACGATTTATACAATCAAAAGTTTTTGATAAAAACTGACGTTCAATCAGTCAAATTTATGTTTGACAAAGACTTTAAGCACGATGCTTCGAAATTAATTTTCGCTAGGTGGCAAGCACAATTAGCCCCTTTCGATTTCGATATTCAATATAAGAAAGGAGTTGATAACTCTTTACCGAATTTTTTATCCAGAGAATATTTGTTGTAAAATGACCTTCTTTTCTCTATTTTTTACTGATAAGACCTTAGTAACTATTCTAAAGGTTCTTCCTCTCAATCAAGATATGAAGAGGGAAATATTGTGGAAAATTATAGATGACATGCTTAGAGATGACTTTTCGATTCATATGATTGAACAGATCATCAACTTTGATGATGAATTACATTATTGTAATGAATATTATGGATTCGACTAATAATTGGTGTTATGTTTGCAGGATGGATCCACCCTGGGTTCATATCAAAGGAAGAGGAAGGGGAAGAACAGCCCCGAGTAGAGGCAACTATGGTTCTTATGGAACCAGATCATCACAAGGATCGTCATACCGATCCGACTCAAATTCTCAGGTGATACCAACGGGAAGGAAGACGATACTTAATAAAAGAACCTCGTCTCAAGAGGAATCATCATCCAGTTCACAGCAATTGGTAAGTTTGGAAGATATTCCGAAAGATAGTCCATTATATGCACATATGCAGGCCTATTTAGAAGGTAAGAAACAAAAAGATACTTTTGTTTCGATAATAAAAGAGGACCCTGATGATATTAAGTCCTATGAAAAATTGCCAAAAAGAGAGATAATATTTCTCTTAGAAAATTCTGATCTGCAAAGGAAAGATGAACCTTGGAAAATATTCCAAAGACACTTAGTGAACGGATTATATTTTCCAGGAGAGTCATATAAAACTCGATCTTATTACGAAGAAATTCTAATGAGCACAGGGAGTGTAGATTTTCAGCACTTCAGCACAGGTAATACCTAAGAGAAGAGTTATAACTTTTCTAAATTCATTATTAAACAAATTATATCTACTGAAGATTGGGGTATGTCCGCTATGAAGGAAAGACAGATAAGTCTTAATAATTCAAGAATGAATTTCACATATTGGGATTATATCCGAGCATTTGATATAGCGTTGTGTTACAACAATGACAAACATAAACATACTTGGTTTATAAAGGTATGTGCGAAGATATTCGCTGATATAATTCCTAACTGGTTTTTAAATTGGTGGTCATACCACGGTCCTACTACGCAGATTTTGCCAGAACCATTTTTTAACTTATACAAAGAATGGACTAAAGTCTCTTCGGATCTTAATCGATTATATCATGAAGATCACGTATGTTGGATAGAAAGAATAGATCAAATATATTTTTTCATTGAATTTTCAATCCCATGGATTCATAAATGTACCCCCGAAGTAGGATTCAATGCGGAAAATATTCCTTGTTTATACAGAAATTATTATAATAATTTCTGGTACAAACTGTTGAAAATTGATCCTAAGACCAAACAATTAGTTGGTCAAGAGCTTATAGACTCTATTAAGGAAAAGATTGAAGAATATTAGACTATTCTTCCCAAGAAAATAATTGAAGATAATTCAGTACGACATATTGCTAGGAGGATCTCCGTTCAAGAAGGCGATAAAGAAAAAATGATTCAAGATTATCTGGAAGAAGTAAGAAAAAATTTGCTTCAGACTATAACTCAAATAGATAAATCAGACACTTCAATGAGGAGTGAAGCCAATAATGAGATGGACGATTCACAAAGGGCGGAGTCAGAACATATGCTATCGGCCACCGAATTACTAGAAGCGGAAGATTTTTTGCTACAAATGAAAGCCTTAGAAAAAGGCAAAAATGTAAAGGAAGCATAGACATGTGAAGAGCAGGCCCACTCAACAGTAAAAGAACTGTTGAAATAGTAGATACACTGTTTATGGACCCAGATGAGGGCCCTCTTTGTACTGTACATAGATGTTTTGTGTTTCTTTTCTTTCCTATATATAGATGTGAGTTTATGTGGAGAAGGGCATCAGAAAAATTTCAGCTCTCTCTCTCTCTCTTGTTTTCTTTTTGTTTCTTTGCTTTGTAAGTCTCTTTTGAGCACTGTTTCAATAATAATAAATGGTCAGTTCTGTTACTTGGGATTCTTGAAGACAGCGTCCTTTATAAGGTATTTAATTGTTCTTTTCTTTTAGTATTATACTTAGTATGTTTCTCCTAGCCAGGACTATGTCCGGCTAAAAGATTATCTATGTCGAATAACTAACTTCTCTCTTGTATAGACCATGAACGAATCTAAGTTCAATTTAAATATAAAGGAATTTTAGTATGGCTTTTCGACTTGGTTCCGAGATCGAGGTACAGTCGAATTTAGTACTACTCTTATTAGCTTTGTCTTAGTGACTCCGCCTGGCAAGCCGTGGTTTTAGCCCGAAAGATGAGTTTTGATAAGTAGGGCACTCTATACCCGGTCAGAACCGCCAGGCACATGGGCTCAATAAGTAGTATGTATTAAATTCTGACAGACCCTTTGCTCGGGTAAAAGATCTTTACTATTATTATTATTATTATTATTATTATTATTGTTATTATTATTATTATTATTGTTATTATTATTATTATTATTATTGTTATTATTATTATATTATTATTATTATTATTATTATTATTATTATTGTTATTATTGTTATTATTGTTGTTATTGTTGTTATTATTGTTATTGTTGTTATTGTTATTATTGTTGTTATTGTTATTGTTCTTATTGTTATTGTTATTGTTATTGTTATCATAACATCTAAAAATGATAATTTTATGAAACAGTAGAAGTTAATTTATAGTTCTACTGTGAATTTCTATTTTAAAGATGATTAAAAAAAATAGTTTTGAAGTCTAATATATTTTCTTCATGGCTTTTCATTATGCTGCCACTTGGCTTTTCATTATGATGTGCGGATTGATTAATGTTTCAAAGACACTTTATTCAATTCTAAGCGTCAACGATCGTTAGTCAGTATATAACCCAACCAACTGAGTTGGGGTCGATCCCACAGAGAGTAACTTTCTTTTGAATTCAAGTAAGAATGTATGACGATAACCTTTGCAGCTGAGCAACACAACACTTAAGAGTTTAACAGTCAAATTTCAGGATGTTGGTACCAATCCACTTCAAATTGTCAACAAGAAACAATCAGATAACTAGAAAACACTTGGGGGATTGACTAACCAACTGACAAATTCAACTTAATGGGTTTATATCATTACCGTTAATGTTAATTCATCGCGGGTAGAATGGACTATAAGTAAGGTAATTTTCTCTTGAACAATTACCTTATTTCCATTGAGTTCTCTCGAACCTCAGCGCTATCCATAAAACAACCAGCTCATGTTCTCATCAAATCCACTCTTTCAAGCTAGATACAAAAGATGAATCTTGGGTTTCACTTTCTCAAGATGAAACCGTCATAACCCACTACTAAGGATGCCAAATTACTACGTTGGTTTTGTACTTCTCTCTTGAGCAGGCACAAAACTCTGAAATATATTACACTAAATATGCAATAATGAATTTAAACCACATTAATAATTCAAACCCGCTTCAGATTAGCACCAAAAATCACTAAGCGATAACACCCATTTAGTAAAATGCAACAATTGGTCACATTGTCAAACCCCCAAGCTAAGGTTAGGGTTTTAGCCAATCATAGTGAAAATAGGAAATTCAATACCTGCCACATTTTTCATAGCTGGGTAAATGAAATTGAAAGTTAAAGTTAACTAAAATCTTCTCTATTACAAAATCCAAATGAAAAACCTTGCTAAAATCACTTGAAATTCACAATGGTAGTGTTTTGGCTCTCCACTTTTGTTCCTCATGTTTCTAAATGCTTTCTCTCTCTTGCAAAAATCAATTTATACAAATCTAATGTGTGGCTTTGTGGGACCAATTGGCGAGGAAAGTTGGATTTCGCCGACCGTTCGGCGACTCGCTGATCGTCCTTCGTCTCGCCTTCATTCTTCTCATCTTCTTAGTCCAGCCATTGTAATTTTAGGCGAGCTAGTCGGGATCACCGTTTCATTTTGTGATACGCCTTTTTGCCTTTTAACTCGCCCATCAGCACTTATCTGAATCTTCATCAGTACCTTTGACGATGAGGTCATCCGTCGCCAATGTGATCGGTGATACGTCAAATGGAACTGCTGCTCGCCGAAGTCACCCCTAATCCAACCTCAGAGTTCTGTAAATTTAGGTGATAGAGGAGCAAGGCGATTCGCCGAGTGATCTCGGCGATATCTTCATTCTTTCAGGTTGCTTTGTTCCTTTTTGCCAATTAGTGTCCTTGTTTTGTTCCTCAATCCATATACTTGGAAATCAAAGGTTTTACATAAGTTATTGACACAAAATAAGCATTTGCGGACACTAAATCATTGTAAATAAAGCTCTAAATGAGTCTATATGTTGGACTCATCACAGACTTAGACTAGTACTTTAGATATTCGCTTGTTTAGTTTCGGGGTTGTACCTGTTCCTCTTAGACTTGTCGTTAGTAGAGTTTTGGTACATTAACTTTCAGGTTCTAAGCGTTGTTTTCTGCAAGTGTTTTGGCAATGGTTTTGTCAAACTTTCAGAATTTATGGGAATTCCAGTTTATTTCTGCATTTAAAAACTCCTTCCGTATCTTTAAATGTTTAGCTTTGGGGTTAGTTGGTTACTTGGTTAGTAGTAATGGTTCTCCCACCGAAGGGTTAGTATCGGTGTCAATCACGACAGTCTGGGTTGTGACACATATATTGAATTCTCAGGATAAAATTGAAATAAATGTAACGTTAATTGTTAGGTCTTATATATAATGAAATGTTTGTAGTATTTGATTTGGAGCGGATTGTTACTTAATTAGACGGCCACTTGTTACGTTTCATCCTTATCTATACAATTATTTATATAAAACATTTAGTTCAAATTGATAGGATTGTGCAAATTGCATTTTCAAATTGGACTTTTCTTAAATTTGAATAGGGTGTCTGATAGAATATGTTAGACAATAATAAGAGATTAGTTAGAACGTTTTTACCGTGATAATTATTATTTCTTATATGTAAAATCTAGTTGACAAATATTTTTTTAATTAAAAATTAAAAAAATTCAAAAATTTATAACACTATTTATTAAATTAACCTTAAAATTGCCAAGTGGCATTACATTAGCTTGCCACATGGCTTAATCACATTGCAAATTACTCTCATCATATATATATAGATACATTTCTAATGTGTTAAACGGCATTTTTGACTATTTTCCTAATCATTATTTTCCTCTTATTTTAAATAAATAAATAATAAATACTTTTTAAAAATATCATTATATATAAAATTGAGCCGTTTTGTTCTGATTAAGCCCGTAATCCCGCACAAAGTCACCTAAAACCATTTTAACCCAATTCAGAAGCTAGACCAGCCAAGTTCCACTCTCAAGGATCCTATGGCATGAGAAATGATATAAACAAAATTATCCGAGAAATAAAAATATAAAATTACTTATCCAATCACATATAAACATGATTTATCTTATTATTATATTATAAATGTAAAATAAATAATTTCAAGAGTAATTAATATTCAATTAAACACAGTACAAAATATCCTATGATAGCTAAAGAAGCCGCTGGTCAAAACAAAGTTCACCTTAGAGACCCGTCATACCCGCCGGTCGTGTCAAGCGTACTTTCCCCAATTTCGACTTTCGAGAGTGTGGTGTGGCACTTCTGTGAGAGGGACTGGCAGAAAAAGTGAAACCAATGGAATAAACTACTCCTCCCTCCTTCCTAGTACAAAACACTCACTATTTTCAATTTCAAAATTTGGCCTACATTCAGATCTATCTTCTTTGGATTTTTCTCAAGCATCGAACATGCCTCCTACAGACAATGATTACGATCTCAGAGTATTTTAACCCTCCTTTCTCCTTCTCTTTCTATCTCATTCGACTTTGTATTTCGTTAGTTAAACAATTGTAATTCTTCTGCAGCGTGCATCTACTCCACCTAGCGGCATGGGAATCAGGTAATTCAGAAGAATAATATCTTTAGGGTTTTTGATTTCAACTGATCTGTTTCAATGTAAGTCAGCAAAATGTACTGATTTCTGTTGTTTTTTGCGTTTTGTATTTTCTAGTGAATGTAACTTTGCAGATATCAACAATTTGGAGCATTGTGCTAAGTATCTCAATCAAACACTGGTCACTTTCGGGTTTCCGGCTTCCCTCGATCTCTTTGCACATGACCCAGTACGACATTTCTTATTTTGTTTTTATTTTCTTCTTCTCATTGTATATACCTGTGGGGAGCCCGGGGGAGGGGTGGTTAAGCTAGCCATTACTAACAATGCGTTAGGGTTTGGACATGTTGATGGGAAATTTGAGTGAGAGAGGTGAAAGTAACTGATCGAACTACGATAGTGAAGTAAAACTTTTTCTGCTTTCAAATATTCCTTTTCTAGGGGTACTGTGTTTTAAGCAAAGGTTGTGAGTGGGTGCGGGTGCAGGTGCAGGTGCAGGTGCAAATAACTAGATCCTGAAATATTCAAATGATTTCAATTTCTAACATAAATTTGTACTCTGTTTAGCCCATTTGATGTGATATCACTTCATATCTTTCTAATATTAATTTGTGTTACGATATCTCAAGTGGAAAAAAATATTATTGTTGAAGTTGACAGTTAATTTGATTGGAAAAAAGTATCACATTTGAATTGTTTCCCCTTCATAGTATTGACCAATGAAAGTTCGGATGAAACTTATTTTCATTCCAATACAGCTTACTCTATGGAAACAAGTGTTTTGCAAGAAACTCTTCAAAGTTGTGTTTATTAGTGGAATGATGCTAATCATTGGTAGATGTATAGAGAATGTTATATATATTGAGCTGAACTGTGCGTAGTATCTGACTGATTTCTCATTTGGTAGGTTTCCATTGCAAGGACTTGCAATTGTGTATATGCACTATTACAGCAGAGGCAGAGGGATATTGAATTCAGGGAGTCTACAAATGAGCAGAGACAACGGTATTGAAGACTTCTGAAGTAGTTCTGTTGGGCTTCGTGAAAATGATCTTGTAGTGACAAACTTTGTTATATTTGCTTAGGTTTTCTTTAGATTGGATGGATATTACATGTCTAAACTTTGATCTTATTAGTGTACGAATAAAGATGAGAGAAGTTGTCTCTGAAATAATTGTTTAAATGAAAGAACGAAAGCCGTTTAAGAAATTGATATTAGTTTTAAAGTAGTTTACAATTATTGATGGATGGGGTCATTTGGTAGGATGTATAACAATAATGCTGAATGGGGTGTACTAGTAATGCTGACATTAGTAATATTGATATTAGTTGTGCATTTTATTAATTATGCTGAGATTATCTATTAAGTAGTGTTTGGTTTGGTGTATTAAAAATAACATGCTTTGAATAATTTCTAAAAAAACTATTTGTTTACTAAACTATCTTCCACAAATACAATGAAAAATGCTTTGAAGGGAAATTGTGTCTTTAACTATGCTAATGTATGCATTATAACCCCTTTCATGTCTAATACTATGGTTTCCCATGTATTAGTTATAGATAGCATAATACCTGATAGAGTGTTTGCATTAGTCATACATAGGTTGAAAAAATGCACCGTACAAGGTATTTGTAATACACAAAGTTGATGCATGCTTTATTTTTTCTAATGCATCCTACCAAACGACCCCTAAGCGTTTGTAGAAGTTCTTTGCAATATTGAACTGGAAAATATTAAGTTATATATTCTTTCAATATCTATTTGATTTTCTTGTGTCATCTTAGTGACTTTGAGTTTTAGGTTTTTCAAGCTCTGTTGTTTTTGACCTTTTGTGTGTTTTCTCAGTAAAAAGGCTTTGGTGCCTTCACAAATTTTGTTTCTTCAAAATGAAATTTTTGATGTTTGAATGCAACCCTTGATTTAGGGAGCTTACTGCTTTTCTTTCGCGGTTAAGATCAAATTTATTTCTCTTCTTTTCCAGCCTTGGAAACAATGCATTTGTTCCTTTAAGTAGAACATTTTGAGCATTGCATGGACTTACTACCACCGTCTATTTTTATGATGTTTTGATTATTGCATTATTTCGTTGTTATTATTGTGTCCGTAATAGTTGCTATATTTTATGCTCTCATATTTTTCCTTTTTATACTTACTCTGATTGTTGTACTTGAATCGAGAGTCTTTCGAAAACGGCCTCTTTACCTCCATGAGGTAGTGGTAAGGTATGCGTACACTCTACTCTCCCCAGACCCCATTTGTGGGATTCCACTGGGTATGTTGTTGTTGTTGTTGTTATGGACTTCTCATAGAAGTAGGGAAGTATAAAAAGATATATTCAATTGGTAGAGGCATATAAGTAAATTTGACCAGGATCCAGATACTTCCTATTATTAGGAATATTTCTGACTGTACAGTACAATAGTATTCATAAACATTTTCCTGTGATTTACTATATGTACCATTTCATTTGGATTATCTTGAGTACAAAAAGAATAAAGTTCCCAGGCCTTGATTGTACTGGTAATTTGGTCTACTTGTGGTTTTTTGTCTATATTGATGTTCTCTTAATTGAGCAAGATGTTCAATGATTGTTACATTTTCTTCTTCTGAAAGGCTGTTATCAGACATATCAAGACTAGAGGCCAAAGTGGAGAGGCTGGAATCTCAACTACAAGTCAAAGATAGAGAGATAGCTACAATTACTAGGGAGGTCTGGAAGCCTACTGTTTCATAAAACCAAGGAGTCTAGATGTACGCTTTGCTGACCTTAGAGAAAATTTATGTGTAGGAAGCTAAAGCTACTGCAGCTTTGAAGGCACAAATTGACAAGTTGCAGAAGGAAAGAGATGAGTTTCAGAGGATGGTTCTTGGCAATCAGGTCGACTACTATTTATTTATACTGCTTGTAATGAAGTAGTGTTTCTGGTCTCATCTATGCTGAATTATATTGTTGAAATAGCAAGTCAGAACTCAGCAGATATATGAAATGAAGAAAAAGGAAAAGGAGTACATAAAGTTGCAGGTAAGATCTCTCTCATCTTTGTTTACTATCATTATATATGCAGAACTATGCTTATTCCATCTCCAACCCTATTAAACATTAAAATTTATGGATGGGTCTGCTATTTCCAGGAGAGGTTAAATCAAGTGATGATGGAGAAAAAGAAGGAATCCAGATCAGGCATGGAAATAATGAATTTGCTCCAGGTAACATCAACTCTTTTGTGGTGTGCTATGTGTACACATTAGTATTCCGGAGTTTAACAGTTCCATTAAAATGTATATAGAAAGAAGGGCGTCAACGTGGGACATGGAATGGGAAGAAGACTGACAATGACTTCTACAAGAAGATTGTAAGTGCTCGATGGACCTACTTAAACTCTTTCAGTATCCTAGATAAGCTTATCATTTTGTCTAACTCATTAGGTGGATGCCTACGAAGCTAAAAATCAAGAACTAGCTGCAGAAAATGCTGATTTGAGGGCATTACTGCGATCAATGCAGGTACATTCAATAGTCCTAGCAGTGATTCAGCATTTTGATTTAGCATCTTGTTTTCAGCAATTAATGCCGTTTGGACAATCTATGGAGAGAAGTTTTGGGAAAACATTTTGAGAGTAAAGCTAGTCTAAAAGAAAAATATGTTTGAATAATTGTAAGTTCTTTATTTTTCCTCCTAATTTTGAGTGTTTAGTGAATGGAAGAAGATTTTTCAGTTCAACAAGTGCCTCCGGGCACTTTCCACCCAAAAAACAGTTTGAAAAGTTTCTTGAAAAAACTATGATCCATGATTGTTTTTTCAAAATTCTGTGACTTCTATGAAAATATCACTTCCCAATACCTCTAAATTTGTTCAAGAATAGACAGACAAAATATCAAGCAAGTATAGCCTCCCTTAGTTCGTAGTTTGTTGATATAGCAAACTCAAACTAGTATTAATTTTGTAAGCATGTTTTGCTCAAAAGTTAGATAGAACAAAACACAGTCCCTTAGTCGGTTACAGAGTTGTCCATACGTGAAATATAATTATTAGTCAGATAACCTCATGAGTATTGATGGAATAAGGGTGCATGCCCCTATCTATCTAGGATCAGATGTGAGCGAGGGAAGGCTTGTTTGCATGACAAATCCTAAATGTCTTCGATAACTGCAATTAGTGTTGTGAGATTCATGGTTATTGTTTGTGTTAAAATTTGATAACTATGGAACTTTAGAGTTGTGGAAGATAGATAAAACAGTCTTATCCCAAAAAAAAAAAAAAAGTGCAGTGAAAGGTGTTTTAGGAACTGTTTGGATAACTTTGGGATTTTTTTCCGGAGAAAAGGGGTTCTGCAAAAATAAAACGTGTTTGAGTAAATATAGTTGTTTTGTGAGTGAAGAACTTTCATTGAAACACCATAAAAAACACTTCTTTAAGAAACGTTTCCCCAAAAGGACTTTTTGCTATAACTTCTTGAGTAAACTTAAATAAACACAATTTCTTTGCATGATCCTATGAAACCATTCACAAATAAACACTGCTTAAGGAAGTTGAGTACAGTTTGTTCAGCATTGGCCAACACTCGGAACTGGTGAATTGATCATAAAATCTGCTAGTGTTTTTTCTTAAAACCTCACACTATCAGCATCATGAAACCAACTATTCAGATAAACCCACTATGCATTGAGCTTCTACTAGAGTTAGTATTCTGTCTGACTTATGTGGCTATGTGGCTTTTTGCAAGCAATGATTTTAAGTGTTTGATGGCATAGTCAAATTTTTACCTGTCTTCCACAAAGAGTTTATTTCACGTCAATGGATTCTAGTGCTTCTTTCTTTTCTTAATTATTATTGGATATATTTACTGTAGCTTATCCCAAAGAATAGAAAAAATAATTAGATTAATAAATAATGACAAGAAAGGGAGTATGGAGCTCCTCCTGTTTTTATACGAGTGCCTGTGCACCATTTATAGTGTCTTTTTGAAGTAGTTTTCAGTCTATATACTGCATACTTAGTAGTTAGTACTTACTATTTGTTTACTTAAAATGTGGATTCGTTTTCCTTTTGATTCTTCTTGTCTTACTCCTAGTTGATTCATTCTGTCAATTTTTTGGGGAAAAAAAGAATATAAAAGGGAAACTGTAAGAGCATGGCAAGCACAGAAGAAATATGTTTGCCACATGACCTTGTGTATTGACCATAAGAATTTTCTTTATGTGTAGTGCATACTTTTGAAAAAGCAGTTCTGTTTAGAATGTGACTGACTTTCCTATTGGTTGACATGAGTAACCTTTGTTTTACTATCCATTCTCTATATTTGGAGAGTAAAATAGAGAATACCTTCTCCAACACACTCTATTTCATCCTCTACACTCTAATTATAGGGAGTTGCATAGTAGTTCTCCAAATTCGGAGAACTACTATTCATACTCTCTATTTCATTTTTTGAATATTATATTATTATTAAAATTATTTTGTAATTAACGTATTATTTTTCGTATAAGACTTAATTAAATCTATAATATTCATAATTCTTTTTAAACGTAATATAACATTTTAAAAATAATATGATTTAATATATACTACTTTCATTCTGAATTAATAATATTTCATTTTATTTTAAATTTTCGTCATTTTAAGTGATTTAATTTAATATTACTATTAATTTTCACTATGAAGAATGTACAAAATTTAAATGATTAGATGAAAATTTCAATTTAAAAATACTATACATAACATAATAATTTAAATATAAGATAACAATACAATTCATACATAATAATTTTAAAATCACAACAATAATTTAGTAATCGGGTAGGTCGTTTCCAGATTTAACAATATTCAGAAAAAAAATTAGTGTATGATCCAGAGAATTGTTGTGGTTGTGATTGTGGTTGTGCTTGTTGATTTTTTTTTTTTTTTTTACAATTATTCGTAGTTGTTCTTGTTGCTAAAAAAAATAAAGGACAAAAATGCTCATTTTGAATTCCGTAATGCATTAATAGAGCATTTATGGGAGCAACATAAAATTTTTGAAAGTTGAGTAGTTATGTAATGTTTTTATAATTGTATTTCATTAATGATTTTTCACTTTTATTTGAATTGTCCATTAATATGTATATTATATGATATTTGCTTGCAATTTATGTCATATAGATATTTAGAATAAAATATAATTTTATATTAAATAAAGAATTTAAAAAAAATGAAAATTTTATATTACATGAATTTTCATATAAGGTGATTATTTGGAAAACAGAAAGAAAGGATTTATATTATGAAATAAGAAAAAAAAAAAAAAAAAATATAATATTTAGGAGGGAGAAGAAGATTCTTTTTATAGAGTAAAATATAGAATTGGGTTAGAGTTGATTGTTTGAAAAAATAGAGAACTCTATATTTAGAGTGTAAAATAGAGGGTAGGGTTAGAGATGCCCAGAGAAGTCAGCTGCAATCAAGACACAACCTTGTGTATATTGATCAGTGATGACTATACAAATTTTCTTCATGTGTAATACAAACTTTTGAATCTTTTGTTGAGAGTGTGATTGACCTTCCTATTGTAGGCTGATATGCGTGAGTTCTTAAACGCCCCAAATGGGTCTTCGAGGCAATCATCTTCAACCAGTGAGAGGCTAGACACAGATCACTTGCAGTCCCCATTGGGTGGTAGAACGGTATAGCTTATTTTCTAAAGAGATAAATAGGATTGGTTATTCTTATAGATGTCGTACCTTTTAATGACATGAAGAAACTCAAGTGTTTGTAACCCTTCAGGATGTTTTTGATCTGCCTCTCCACATGGCTAGGGATCAAATTGAAGAGAGTCTTCGTAACAAGATGGCTTCTATCAAGGTAATGAAGTAGGTGATTATGCATTGAGATACTTTGCTTTGTACTCCTATCTATGTTTAAATGACAAAGATCATGTGTTGTATGTACACACAATAACCTGTATATCTTTGCTGAAATTTGAAGGAACGGATGGGTCAACTGCAAGATGCACAGAAGGGTGCAGAAGTTACCTCAGAAGCAACAGAGAGAGAGCTTGAGCTAGAAGCTCAGCTTGTCGAAGCCAGGAGCATAATCCAAGAGCAGGTACTCTTTTTATAGCATTATGGGTAGGAGTTCCATTAAAATTTGAAAGCTCTTCTCTACTGCTGGTTGCATGAACATCACAGCTAGCACTTGCAAATTTTTTGTCTTGCCACCATACTGTTGAATCGTGTGTTGTCAATAAAGGCAAGTTGTGTGCTACGTTTTGATTTGAGAGCATTTTAGTTTGTAGTGGAATCAGATCGATGTTTATGCTCTTATTACAAACCTAACAATCTTAAAATACTTGATGGTGCTGATATTTCATCTTTAAATATAAGATGGAGGTGGCACTGGATTATCAGTGCTCTAGCTATCTAAAATGGTGCTACGATGGAGACAATTTGTGTGCTAAAGTCTGATTCAAGTGCTTTTTAGGTGCTGTTTGGACATGTGATTTCATGTCATGATTTCAAATTTCGACTTCAAATCTGTGTTTGTTCATCACATTTTGAGTACAACTTGAACTTGAAATTTTGATTTCCAATACCAAATTCACCTCAAAGGTATAATTTCAACTTCAAATTTGTGATTTCAAATTTTCTGAAATTTAAAACTTGTCCCATTATTTTAGATTTTGCAAAAAAAAAAAAAAAAAGAGACACCCACTCAAAAAGCCCAGCTTTATTCCAATTTCCAAGTCAACCCACTTTTCCCTTTCCATAAAACACACCCAAAAATCAGTTGGTGCTACTGTGAGGAATCCTTTGTTAATTGTAATTTAGATATGTTTGCTCGTTCTGTAAAATTATATATAAGAGAAAACATAGTTTTTACATATTGTGGTGTTGTCATGGTTATGAGGAGAAGTATTCTTTGATTTCAAATCCTTGCTTGCAAAACTTATAAACAAACACAATTTCAACTTCAAATCAACCTTCATTGAAATCGATAATTTCAAATCATGTTTTCAAGTTCATGTCCAAATGCCTACTTAGTTTATAATGGAGTCAGATTGATGGCTATGCTCTTATAACAAACATAGTAATTTTAAAATTCTTCCCTAAATTTCATCTTTAAATGGGGTTATCAGTGCTCTTGCTATCTGAAATGGTGTTATTATATGCTAATCTAGCCATAAATATTGAGATGGAAATGTTTTTTACAGTATTACTTTTTGGATGAAAATTTTAACTGCAAACCTAATTAAGTTCAAGAAATGGTGGATTTAGCTCTCAGTTGACTTTATTTATTCACTTTTTTCAAAGCCCTTTACCTTTATCTTGTTTTTTCATCGAGCAACATAATTTTCTATCTTCACGGCTCTGTTGACTCTATTCAATACTGTTTTTCAATATTGTTCAACTCCGGTTTTGATTCTTCACATTTAGTTATTCTTTAGCCTCAATGGATGACCAAGGGGATAATAAAGAGAAATAATAGGAAGGAAAATGGACAAAATGAGAATTCATTTAAGGCCTAACCTATAATTGTTAGGGCATTTAAAGTTAGCATGTAACAGTCACTTGATTTACCAGATGGTTAAACCAAAAAAAAGTTCCTTTGAAGGTTCTGTTTCCAGATATTATTTGTATCGAAGTAAAATGGGAAAAAGGAGAATTTATCTATGGCATAATCTATAATTGTTAGGTCATTTTAATTTAGCATGCAACATTCAGTTGATATACTTGAGTGGCACAATTCATAAAATTGTTGTCTGGGGTGAAATATTGAAAAACTAACTTTTAAAGCCTGAGATGATGGATTAAGTTGTTAAAAAAAAAGATGCAAAATATAATTTATATTCATGCCGTGTAAGGCGAGGAAGTGCACACTACTAGGATTTCTTCATTCCAAGGGCTCGAACCCTAGACAATTGGTTCAAAATGGATGGATCCCATCCATTCCACCACATTCCTTGGGTGGTTTAAAGGAAATTGTAAAATTCCTGAAAATTAACAGGCTATTGCTATGAAAAGAAGGTTTATTTCCTTAAATTGAGACTTTTTCCAATTAAAGGAAGGAAGTTCACTTCGTAGTGACCAGAAATTGACAAGTTTATTTAATTGACAAGCTTTTGAGCCTATTTTATTTGAAAATTTTCACTGATCTTTGGAAGAATTTTACATTTAATTTGCAGGCATCGATTATGTCCAAACATCTTACGAAGTCTGAGAAGCCAAGGTACTGCCATATTGTGATAAATCTCCCTACAGTAAAAAAATAGGAAAAAGAGAAATAAGAGGAAACAACTACATTTCTCTGCATAATGCCACGAGCCCTTGAATAGCTAACTTTTGAATCTTTTATCTGATGTGCTTTATGAATGCAGGCGATTGAGTGGTCATATGAATTCCGAGAGGGACCTGCTCATTTCATCCCCTACAGAGGCATCAACAGTGAAATTTAGGTTTTGCTTATCATGTCGAGATTATGGCTTAACTATTGCAATTGATTCTAATCTTGTTTTTATACGTGCACTTAAATCAAACAAGACCATTGCTCAGAGCCCAAAATAAAACAGGAAAGAAACCCCAACAATTCGGTCTGTGGTTGCTTGTAAATAGTTTTCTTTTCTCTGAAATTGTTTTGGCAGAAACATAAGGTGCAGCCGTGGAGGAAGACTAACTTGGGGAAGAAGGCTGATATATTAATTAGAAAAGAGATATATGCCCAAATAGTAACCATGTCGTCAGCAAAAATATAAAACTTTAAGCTTTTTTTTTTTTCCGTTTCAGCTGGAGTTCCATTTGCTAATGGCAAGAATGTTTTTGTTCCCAAAGTATAATGGAGGTTAAATGTAAACCATTGGCAAGTAGAGGGCAAATTTGGCCCCTTTCCCAATAATATAAATCTCATAGGAGTGTGAGGTCTTGAAGAACAAAGTAAATACCATCTCTTACTGTGCCTTTTAGGAGCCTCACCTAGAAGAATTGTACAGCATTTCTCAATGAAAATCAGCAAGAGATCTCATTAAATAGTACACTAAAGTTGGGATTTGATTGAGGATAACTAGTAAAAACGAGGATAATCAGAATTGCATTCTGTCGGAGAACTTCCTTCTTTAAAATCATATGTGCCATATAAGTGAAAAGATTAGGAGAGGAAAGAAAATGCTGGAAACATTGTATAATTGGACAAAAAAAGTCTGTGATCATCTGTGATCGCTTGAATAACCTTAAGCGGCCATTGTCAGAGAGTGTCTGTGGAAGTGAACTCTCTGAGTATATATTTGAGCAACAGATTTTATTCCTCCTTCTGGAAAGTTAGTGCAATAGGAGTCAAATCTCGATACACTTGCAATTTTGCCATGGATTTAGATCCCCCTAATTGAAGTCTCTTCCATTACCTCTAAAATAAGTGAAATGTCTTTGTTAAAACCAACGGTTTATTGTTTGCACCTCTTCCTTTATCTAATTAATAATGGAACTGCATAGTGATATTTTAGAAAGCTTGTTTACCATAGTTAAATAAGAAGTGAATCATGAAGCTGCTAAGTGATGGTATGTTATATCCTTCCATGCCGTTTTCAAAGTAAGCTCATGTATTGAACCTTTGTCTATTCTTACTCATTTGGTTTTTCCGTGTGTATTATGTTGGAAAATGATGTGATGATGAAATATAATGCTGAAGGACTGCCTACTTTTGCAATTTAGTTAGTATTAACTGGCTGTTTATTCTCTTTGCCTTACAGGGGTTGTGAAGTTTCCAACTTTGAACAAGCTTAAGTTTGGGTGTGACCTTAATTCTTCTTAATTTTGATATAGAGGCAATATATGCTGATGTTAATGAACTGCTAGCACCAAGACGGGTAAACGTATGTCTACTTCATGGTCGCTGTGTTGAATACTCTGATGGAGCAGTAGGATGATGTCATTTGTAGTTGACAATTCGTCCTTGTAATATTGTACATCGTATAGATGACAGATACACATACTTCTTTTCGTTTCCCAGATGCTAATTCAACCTACCTTATTTAAATATCTTAGTCTCTCCGTAACTGTCTTCATAATTTGTTTCTTGACTGCAGTTTGTTCACCTAAGTTTCAGCTTTTACCTCTTTCTTCATCTTCTTGAAACTAATAATATTTCACTTTGACATTTTAACATGAAGTATTGTTTTTTCTTGAAATGTTTATGCTCATTGAGTATGCTATTCTTTTGTTACAAAAAATTTATTTATTGAAAAGAAATGACTGTTGGAAGCTTCCTCTTAAAACATCATGAATTTATGTACACAAATTCTTAAGAGCAAAGAGATCAGTGAACTTTAAACTGTGGGCAAACTGTTGATTTACAATGATTTACCTTTTAAAGAAGAGTTTGTGGTAACGCATTTCCTGTCACTTGATATATTTTATAACATTTTTCAATATAAATATAACCGAACAACACGACAAAGCATATGCAAACACTCCTATTAAATGTTTAGGATCAAACAATACGCAACAAGGTTTTTACATTCTTGACTTCTTGGTGAAGAATTGAAGTGCTTCTTCAAGAACATACTTGCGCATAATATATTTGATAATAGTATATTTTGTGGTGATATTTTAAAAGTAAAAAGAATAAAAACTTGACCGAACCGTATTAATACTGAAGAGAAATCGATATGATTGAGTTGCTCTTAAAAAATCTAGTTTTAGTTATAAATTATAAAATACCCAAAAATTTGAAATGTTATAATTTTAAAAATAACCGATCGTACCGTCCCATTGACACCCCTACCTAAAAAGTAACCATTTTCCTTAAAAGCGAAGTGCATTTTAGCTGACTGCTTTTCTTGTTGTCCTCCTCCTTTCATGATTGCACTTTTCCCCTGACATTAGGGGTGTACAGAGGTCAGTTTGGTTTGATTTTTCATTAAAATAAATTTGAATTAATTATGTCGATTTATTAAATCTAAACACCAAATTAAATCACATAAAGTTGGCTTTTTCGGTTTGGCTTTAGTTTGTTCTTTCGTTTTATTTGATTTTTTACAACTATACGGTGTTTGAGTTTCACTCACCTGTGTGATAAGTTAAACTTTAAAAATGTTAAATGAATAGAAATCTTCAAAAAGACGGTAAAATTCACATGAATACAAAATACTTTTATTGAAATACTAACATTCATTATGTTAAATTAATAAGATTAAAGGCTACCGTCAAACTAAATACAAAACAAAAATATTTACAAATAAACATGATAAAATAAACAAGAGAAGGAGTACTGAGTAGGATTTACAACATACTTTTATTTAAACGCCTTTAATTTTCTTTAATACTTGTTATTCAAACGCCTTTAATTAAACGCCTTTAATTTTTTTTTTTATCCCGTTCATCTCTTCCCCTTAATCTTTATTCTTAACAACTACATCTTTAGCCACACCCCGGATATGAATCTGGCAACTAATTCGTCTTTTGTTTTTAAGCGGACTATTAAGGCCAACCATCCTAGGAATTTACAGGCTAATCCATAGTCATTGTCAAGAAATTAAGAGGTTAACCATTTACTAAGGATAATCATTTTTCACATAGACAGTAATTTACATAATACAAGTAAACAATAAAGCAAGATAAAATAATAACATATTTTTTAGGGGATTTCGGGAGATTAACAACATAAAACTTACATGATAAATAGGGAGAGGTTTCCCTTTCGGAAACCCCCGAAGAACTTTGAAAAACTTGAAAACTTTTAAGACTCAAACACACTTATTTTTATTATGCAAACTTTAATTTACAACAGAGGATAGTGGGTAGTGGATCACGAAGAAGGTTGAAGGAAATTTTCTCTTAAGTCTCACTCTTGGTTTTTCCTCTCTATCTTTCTCCTCCCACTTCTTCCACTCTTTTATAGACAAAGAGAAAATAAAGAATGGTTCTAAAAGACTCTACATGGCCTCACTTATTGATGGCCGACCCTTTTGATAAGGTGATAAGATAAGATTTCTTTAAAATGCAAGTCGGGTGCTCATTGGGCCCCATCGTCACATGCATTATTAATGTCATCTTTTGGGACTTTTAGACGCATGTGTCAACAATTTTTTCCTCTTTTGGAGGGTAGTGATAAAGTGACAATACTCACACGACATTAGTGGGCATACCCACATGGCACACATTTATTACTATTTACAACACTTTTACTAATAATTATACGTGATGCTATCTTTGCCACACTTAGTCTTATCTCATTTGTATTTCGTCTTCTTGTCTTTTTATTATGCTCTTGAGTAATTGATTAAGTATCCAAGTTGTGCAAGGCTATAGAATCGAAACTCATTCCTGAGTCTTCATCTTCGTATGGGTCTTGAGCATCTTGACCATTATTACTTCCATATTCCTCTCCCGAGCTTATTGGACTGTGATTACTACCTTCTGAATTAGGAATTAATCTATCGTTTCTTGAAACTTCTTCATTAATAGCATGCTTGTCTTGTCTTTGATTTTGAAAGAATTGTTCTAACGTTTGTTTAATTATAACTTCTATTTTGTCATTTTTATCCTTTTTTGAAGCTGACGTCTTTTGTGGAGTATTTTTCTGGAACGATTTAGGTAATCTCCTTCGTGAGGAAAAAGACCCCTCTTCTTCACTTTTTGGCAAAGTGATAACCTTTAACGGATTTGATGAGTCTTTACCGATTACCGTTTGAACCGGACTAGTTGTATCTTTCTTTGATACAGTAGAGTTCTTAGCATTCAGAGGGGAATGCACACCCTTCTCATCCATTTTTAAGTGAGATGGAAAACTCATTTATGGGATCTAAATGCTGGAGTCTATTTGCGGTGCATATTTACTTTGAAATGTCTCTAGTAGTCTCATTAGTCTCATATTCTCTTGGATAAGGATTTCATTATTCGTATTGAGTCATTTGAATCCTTCTGTCATTAAAGAGCAATGGTCACAGAATATGATTTGTCTGTGTCTTTCTGAATATTATATTGGGGTATTTGGGTTGGGCTTTGTCTAAGGGCTAGTGAAATATAGTAGTTAGCCCCAAGTATTCCTCTGGCATAGTCTAAAACTTCTGTGAAATTATTAAATCCTTTAAACAATGTGTTTTTTACTCCGTTTATAGACTCAACCACTTCTATCCAAGTTTGTAAAACACCTTTAGTTTTACCATGTTATTTATTTTTTCGTGAAATTTAACTATCGCTTCGCAATCGGTTCTTACTAAGACTTCATTTTTGTTTAAAATGTATAATTTAAAACTATTAAGTCCATATATTACAGCTAATACTTCTGCGTCTATACTGCTCATATTACCTTTTTCTTTATATTGTCCACTTTGATATGCACAAATTTTTTCTTCGTTTTTAGGACTATATTTATTAGGTCTGGATTTTAAGATAGCACCGCATCCTAATTTACTTCCATCTGTTTGGACTATTAAATAATCAGATTCTAGGGGTATCTGTAAGTCTGATATATTTTTAACTTTGTCTTTAATTTGTTGAACTAATTTTATATCTTCTATGTTAAAGTGTTTTTGGCCCTTACTACCTGTCTTAGCATATAATGGTCCTGCTATTTTGCCTAGATCTTGGATAAAGTTTCTAGCATAATTTACTAATCCTAGGAATTTTTGTAATTCTTTAGTATTATCCAACTTGTTTGGCATTTCTGATACTTTTTTTAGCTATATGTGGTTGCAGTTTTACTTTTCCTTCTCCTAAGGTTACTCCTAAGAAGTTTATATGTGTCTTACATAGTTTCATTTTCTTTTTACTGATTATGATTTCATATTTTACGAATAATCTAAAGACTGTCTGTAGGTGTCCTAAGTGTTTTTGTATGTCTTTACTAAATACTAAAATATCATCTACATATATTAGTACAAAATTTTTATAGTCGCCGAACATATTATCCATCTTTCTTTGGAAGATAGGCGGAGCTGTCTTTAAACCAAAAAGCATAGCAAACCATTCAAAATGGCCCTCTGGACAAGTAAAAGCCGTCCATTCTATGTTTTCTGGGTGCATTTTGACCTGCCAGTTTCCTGACTTACAATCAAATTTACTAAAAATCTTTTTACCTTGTATTCTATTAATTAACTCATTCTTATCAGGTAGTTTGTATGCATCTGTTCTAGTATTATCATTTAATCTTTTATAATTTATTACTATGCAAGCTTTTCCTCGCACTTGTTCACTATGGTTTCTAACCATAAATGTTGCTGATCTACGCCTAGATGTAGATCTTTTTATTACTTCTAATTCGAGTAATTCTTTAATTTGTTCAGTAAATTCCTCAGTGTCTTCATTGTTTGCTTCTACTGTTGCTGTTTTTATAGTATACTCGGGGTTTATTATATCTAGTTTACACATAATTTTATTACTTCCCCAATGTATTAAGGGTTTTTCTCCTATTATTTCCATTTCGTCTAGTATTGCTACTATTTTTTCTAGGTCTTTAGGATTTTTTATTTTTCCTATAGTATTTATTCCTTTTTGAAAGTTGTAAAATTCTGTTTCAACATTTATTAAAGTATAATCCTTTTCTATATCTTCAAGGTATGTATAATTTTCTTCTTGGTTTTCTTCATATAGGTTTTTTGAAGAACAACTGCCATTATTTCCACATTCGTCACAACACGGAGTTTTAGTCTTAGTATTTATTTTATTGTCTTTATTTTTAGGTAATTCTTTGGTAGGGATTTTACTAATCTGTACAGGAGTATATGTTGTATTTCTGAATAACATTATCCCGTCTCTAGAAAATAAACAACTTCCATTATTTTGTATAAGAAATTGCAAACCTAATACTAGATTAGTTTTTATATTAAGATCTCTTACTAATATCTTATACATATTATATGTTGGTTTATAGAATTCGTTGCAGGTATTTATAAAACTTATTTGTGCTTTTTCTATATACTGGTCGTAGAGATTATACGTTCCATCCATTTGTATTGCTTGTATTGGTTCCTTTAATGTCTTTAGAGTTGGTAGTAGATTGTGTGGCAGTATCTTTTTATTAAGTAGGCAGCTAGTACAACCTGTATCTGCTAATGCTAAAGTCTCTGTTTCTATATCTTTTATTTTTATTCTTACTAATATTTTTATTGTCCCAAACTTTTTATCTTCTTTGCATTTAAAACTAGTGTTATTTTCTTCTATATTCATTAATTCACTTTCTATTTGATCTAGATGTATTGTACCTTGTGATTGTGTATTTTCCTTGTCCATTTTTTCTTTTCCTTTCTCTAATGTAATTAATCTTTGTTCTAAGTCATTTACTCTAGTTTCTAGAGTTATTAGCCTTAGATTAGTAGCCTGGTTTTTTGTATGGACTTGTTCTTCATTTTTATCTACTTGTTTTAATTTATTTTCTATGCAACTAATACAAGCTTCCATATAACAATTTTTACATTTGACTCTATTTATTTTACTAGGGTACCATTTACATATATTACATTGATTACTATCTATTCCTTTTAGTCTTTCAAACTCATGATTACAGTCTTGTGAGATGTTCATCATCATACTTATATTGTCTAAGAAATCTGTATTCCTTTCTAATCCTATTTCATCAATTAAATTGTCATCCTCTGAATCAGATGTGTCTGATGTAATGTCTCTTTTGTCTGCTGTATCTATACTTACAACTGAATATATACTCTCTATATCTGACATATATTCATCTACATTTAATAGGGTTTCTTGAAAATCTTCTATTAGCTGAGAATTTCTAGTTTTCATGTTATTTCTCTTAGGGCATGTATTTGCTAAGTGTTCTATGCTTCCGCAAATATAGCATTCTAAATTATTTTTATAATTCTTGTCATTTCTATATTTTCTAGCGTGTCTATCTCTATTTAAGTAGGGCTTTCTAGCTGAGGATTTTCTTAAGAAATATTTTTTATGTTTGTATGGTTTTTGGTTATAGGCTGTTCTTCTTTTATATTTTCTTGTTTTACTAGGTTCTTTATCATAACTTTGGGTAGTATATATCATTGCTTTACAAATATTCATTTCATTCTATTTTAATTGCTTTTGTATTTGTATGTTGGTACACTTTTCTTGTAGTGTTTCCATTATATGTTGTATTTTTTGTCCTATAGACATTAAAGATGCGGGATTTTGAATCACCCCTTCTCTTTTATATCATCATTCCTCTATTTCTTTTCCTAAAGCTCCTGGTAGTTTATTAAATAACTTTTTACCTAATTCTTCATTAAATGTATTTCCACTAATAGTACAATAGTAAAAATAGTCTTTGAGAAAATTTTTTATATGCATCCAGATTGATATGCTTAGTTGTTCTAGTTTTATTACAACACTTCTTTGTAATGCTACTAAGCCACTATTTGGGTCTTCTCCTGTTAATAACACATGTATTTTGTTTGTAAAATTATATGGATTTGGTCCTAATTCTATTAATCTTTGGAATTCTTGAGGGTAAGTCTGTTTGTATGATTTCCATACCGCTTTACAGGATTCTCTTAAAAAATTTTCTAAGTATTTATACATATTTTCTGCATCTGTTTCATGATAATTTTTAATAAAGTCTGCTACCACTATTCCTTTCCATAAATCTATTACTGTATTCCACATTTGTGGATCATGTGCAGCTATATTTAATATTTTCCCTTTATTTCCTCCTTCTTGTAACCTAATAGGTTCTTCTATAGACATTCTTTTTCCTGCTGGTCTTATATTATATTTTATTTCTTGATCAGGTCTAATCCATGGTTTTCTAGGTAAATTACCTGTACTGCAACTAATACTTGGGGCTGAAGTAGTTTGGAAAGGGCTTGCACTATGTGAACTAGTTGTTTCATCCATTAGTTTTGTATGTCTAATTATGGATAAAGTCTCCTCTTTTTCTTCATTCATGTATTCTGGCTCTTCTATTCTATATGCTAAATTATCATCTCTTTCTTGACCATTCTAAAATGTTCTATTGTTTCCATTATATCCATTTTACCTTTCTTACATCCTCTACACTTAAAGACGATAATACTATTGTCTTTGTATTGTCTTTTTGCTTCTTCTATGGCTCTATCCACCTCATATCCTTCTTGTATTAATTCTATATTCATGAATTGTTCTTGCTCTGTTTCTATGGTACTTTCTGTTTCATTATCATCTAAATCTCTTTGACTTGTATAATTGTAGTTTGTAAATCTAATTGATGTTTCTCCTTTCGAGCTAGTATACATTAAATGTTGCTCGGGAGCAAATACCTTTGGCTTACTCAATTTATCTAAATTTCATTCTAATCCTGTGTATTCTTCTGGGTTTATTTTTATTGGTTTGATTAGTTTTATTCCTTTTTAACCCATTACTTCTACCACATCATTTACTTGAAGCTTAAATTTTGTATTACTACTTAAGTTCATTTTTCCTATGAAACCTACACACATTAATAAGTTATTTCCATTATTCATTTCTTCGTATCCTTTAGTTTGGATTCCTATTTTAATATGTTTTTTGAATTCTTTTAGATTAATTAAAAAATCTGGGCTAATATAAAATATTCTGCCATTACCAATTATGTCTACTTCTGTTAATCTTATGATAGATTTTTTAAGGTCTGACCAACGATCATCATAGAGGACAATTAAAACCTTAGATCCTAAATTTTTTCTAGTTAGTCCTTTTATTCCTATTACTATTACTCTCATATGCATTAGCATTAGATTGAGATTTTTAATCATCTTTATGAAGGCTGGGTTTACTAAGTTTAAAATTGCAAAGTCTTCTCCTATTGCAGATATTTGTTCTTCTCTATAGTGTCCATATAAGTGATTATTTCCTGAGAAATATTTTACATTGTATAGAGTGTTTTTGGATTTAATAATTTTAGCTGGTTTTGTTGAAAAATCTGTAGATCTCTGTCTATGTCTATGATTTCATTTAATTCTTGATTTTCATCTATAGTTGATGGTCTTTTAGATAATATCCTTGAACTTAGGTTGTTTCCTATTCTATTTTCTGAGAAACTTGGTCTATTTTCATCTCTCTCTTTTATGTCGGTTTGATTTGAGTTCGGTTTGATTTTTTACTTTTAATTCCAATCCAAACGAAGAGTGGTAGTTTTTTTTTTCAACGCCAAACCAACCAAACCAAACCACAAATCCTTTTTTTGTCTTTTCAGTTTGATTTGGTTCGTCGATTCAGTTTGACTTTACGATTTGGCTTGTACACCCTTAGCTGACATATATACACACAACATACGTTGACTATGTAGGGATGACAATGACAGAGTGGCGTGGGTTAAACCCAAAAAATTTTCAATCCACCCCCGTTCTATATACCATTTTTTTCCTACTCTCAATCCATCCTGTTCTATACATACCTGTTCCGCCCTGCCACACTTAATTTTTTTTTTTTTAAATTATTATTATTTACATATACAAAAATTTCAAAGTATATAAATCATCATTGTTATATTTAGAATATTTTAACAATTGATTTAAAACTAATTTATTAGACTATTGACTAGTAAAAATTACATAAATGAGCCATAAAACCTAAAATAATTACATGTTCATACTCAAATTCAAACTAATTCAAGAAATACTCATTCTCTCATAAATAATTACAGCCTATACCCCCTTCATTAAGGTAGATAATTTTTGCTTAACTGATATTAAATCAGTATCATATACCGTATTGATATCGTTAAGACTGATAATTTCGCTTAACTCTCTCCCTCTCTCTCTCTCTATATATATATATATATGGTATCATTAAGGTTTCTTCTTCAGAAATTACTCATTAGTCAATGATTTTGTAAGAGTACATGTATATTGTTGTGGTATCATTAGGTTTCTTGTTTAAAAATTACTCATTAGTCAATGTTATTATAAGAGTATATGTATATTGTTATGGTATCATTAGAGTTTCTTGTTCATAAATTACTCATTAGTCAGTGATACTATAAGAGTATATATCTTTTTATTGTATCATTAAGGTTTCTTGTTTAGAAATTACACATTATCCAATGATACTATAAGAGTATCTATACACTATTATAGGATCATTGACTAATGAGTAATTTCTAAACAAGAAACCTTAATGATACCAATACAATATATATATATATATATATATATATATATATATATATATATATATATATATATATATATATTGATTTAATATCACTTAAGCAAAAATTATCAGCCTTAATGATACAAATACAATATATGATACTTATGTAGCATCAGTAAAGCAAAATTTGTTACGACCCGCCCCTACACCCTGGACGTGGCCGACACTCGAGAACCATTGTTGGTCCCCATGCGAACCCTCATCCTGGCTGACTACAAACGGAAGATTAACTCAAGCATACATAAGCATCAAATTGAAAGAAACGTTTAAAAATAACTTACTAAATCTCAAAACTTTGCTGAATATACAGAGTATGAATCATAAGTTTAAATAAAACATCTAAAACTGAAAGACTCTCCAAAATTGTCTATTTATGAAGTCTCTACTATATATAGACAAGTGTCGGGACAAGACCCACTACCAATCAAAATGTTCCTAATACTAACAACTCATAAAACTGGAGTCTCCGAAAGCAAGAATGTCTTACTCAAAAACAGGCCAACAAACGAAGTGATCTCAACGGACTCTTGTTGATGATCTTAAGAAACCTGTATTTGCATCATTAAAAGATGTAGGTCGAATGACATCAGTACATTGAATGTACGAGTATGTAATATAGCTAAATGAAAGGACTGCAATAGATATAGATATATACTAAACTGAATGTAAAGAAATAAAGGATTAAAATCATTAAAACATTACAAAAATACTTACTTATATCTGAACTCAACATATTAAGTGATATAATAAAAATACACTTTTAACTCTATTTGGGAGATTCTCTAACCAACAATCACCACTATGAGCTAAGTGATGATACAACATCTAATCTATGCTGCCAGAACTGCCCTATATCATGTCGGGATATAGAACACCTTAACTAAGTGGATCCACTAAGTAATAAAGATTCATCTAAAAAGTTTGATCATGTAACCATGTGGGCAAGACATGGTTTATGAGGGCTCTAAGTTGTCTGAACTATCCCCCATATCGATTCTCAATACTACTCCCAATAATATATACTGCTGCTCAAATGTATAAAAACATTTCTTTTTCTCTGGTTTGAGATAATTGTCCAAACTACCCTCTTAAAAGAGGTAACTGATCTGAACTGTCTCTAAAACTCATAGTTCATTTAGAAAATGAGGTTTCTCTTTGCTTAATGTAAAAATACATTTTGGGTTGAGATAATTACTCAAAAAGGGGCCTTTCTAGGAGGTAATGACTCTATACTTAATCTTTCGGAAAGCACTTTTAACTTTTCTCAAAAAGTCTACTCTTTTTCTTCATGTAAAAATCAAACCTTTGGGAAATACCTAGTTCCCTTGTACTCTTTCTCAAACTGTTCTTTACTTCCCCAAAACTCAGTTTAAACAATAGTATTTTGTTAAAAAGATACTTAATACAAATTCATTGAGTACTCAAATTAGGGTTCATGTTTAAAAAATAGGCATGAACAATCAACTCAATAATCACAATTCACATTGTATGACAATTCAATGATTTGGAATAGGAATTCAAAATGAACAACTCAAGAATTCAGAAACACAATATCAACTCATCTCAAGAATACTGAAATCTAAGGATAAAACCCTAGATTACTCTTTTATTAATTTGAAAGTAGATATAGGGCGTGAGGACGAACTAGTCCAACACTATGATTGCCTTACTTACCTTGGAAGAACAAAGTTCTTAGTGAAATAGATGAAATTTGAAGAACGCTTGAAAACCCCAACTTTTATCCTCTTGAACCCTTTCTCTATGTCTTTAAAGTGTTGAAGAACGTAAAATAATGTTTTAACACTCTTTAGACCTTAATTACGTGAAAAATAGTCATGGTTAGGCTTCGAAAGGGTGGAAAAAGACTAAATTATCCTTCTTAAAACTGGCGAAAAACCCTTCTACGGGTCCATCTATAGGTCGTGGTTTGACCCACGGACCGTAGATCCCATCAGTGGATTCTATATTGAGTTTCTAAGGCTCAAAAGTCTATTTACAAGTCCAAATGACGGCCAGTAAGTCCACCTATGAACCGTTGATTGGGTCCGTAGGATTTGACTCAAAAAGTTGATCCCTTGTACTGTATCGACGACTTGACAGGATGGGTCGTTGTTCAAACCAATCCCCGTCGGTTGGAGTCGTCATTCACAATTCAAAAAACTTTGGTTTGACAGTCTTTTGTAAATTAGTCATAACTTTTTACTCCGATCATGAAATGAGTAATACTTGGTGACGTTGGAAAGAGGATTCAAAGACCTTTAATTGTGTAGGTCATAGGCCACCTAATTCATTATGTGATGGGAGATATGATTGTTCGAAATTACCTACGTAGAATCTTATGTCAAAAGTTAATCGGAAATGAAGATTTCCACTCAACTTTGTGCTTGGGGGTTCTTGTGACCTTAAATCATATCCAAATCCATTCGAACACCAAATAAATGACATTTACACATATGAGTAACATAAGGATCACTCAATTCAATTTTACAGGCAATTAAAGAGTGATTCAGGTCTTAACTTATAAATTTTTAAGGTGTTACAATATCTCCCCCTTGGGATCATTCGTCCTCAAATGAAGGTTGGACTGAGAATGAAAAGGAGTTACTCTTACTATATCTAACTTTTAAACTTGCCTACTAACACAGGCGGAACTGATTCATACTAAGAGTTTTGAAACTGGACTCGAGCACGCTTAGCACAAAGCTCACATAAGATTTCAAGATTACAGGCTATGACATGAAGCAAGGGTATCCAGACATGGAGTAAGAATATGAATACTATACCTTGAGTGGTATGGTAGCTTTTGAGCTTAGCCATACTTCTCAACTATGCTCTCAATTCTGGTTACTACAGTTCATCAGTTACAACTCATAGCTCCTACTAGAGTATATGACTACTCTTAAACATCTATGTCAAATCTCTTGCTCTTACTGTGTTCAAGCCTAAACTTTAATTCACAAGGTCATAAAAATGAGATGGATATACTTATCTAAACCACAAGATTCAGGTTTTATATCTCTATAGGGAATCCCATTCAACCAACCTTGAAGCCATATCAAGAAATACCTAATGCATCATGCATTTGTCTACTTGTTGAAAACACCACATTCAAGCCTAGTACTATAACTACTCCATGAACTTTTACTAACTAATCCTTCTAAAAACTCCTTGTCCTCTCGTCATCTCTATCGACTAAAATTTTACACGTTAATATCAGGAACCGACTAATTGCTCTCCTTTAACTATTACTCATGGTAAGACTTCATTCATCCTTCCACCACTTCTATAACTTTAGTTTGAATAAGTACACTAATGCTACCAACATAGGAAATATCAAACTTCTCCTTGTTTAATCACTCAACTACTATCATTAACATCACTATGTAACTAAAAAGTATCACTGAAAGAGCTTTAGGGTGAAAGATCATAAGCACGATTCATTCAAGATATCTGATATAAGAATATGCATGACATAACATTATGTTGCTAGCCTTTGAGAGCAAATCATGAATTTGTGAGATTCAACATACTATGAGACATGATTGATTATATGAGTAGGTTTATAGCATGAGGCTAATATTCATAACTTTATGGAGTAAGATTGAGACCAATGGGCTAAAGTCTTTGCCCCTCATTCTGAAAAACGAGCATGGATGTGAATCTTCTCTAAAATGTATTAGCATAGTTGATAGACACAATTCTGATATTAGGAATATCCACAAGATGTTGTAATCACTGAACTTGAGGAATATGTTGTAGTATGAATGGATTGATATACCACTATAAATCTCCCTGAAGACATCACCATCTCATTCTCAACACTTGACTTGATTTCTCATCTTATCATCTCCCCCTTGGGTCTAAAGCTGACATTTGAAAACTATGAATCTATTATCATGTGTATACTGGTCTACATTTCCTTTACTCTAGTACTCAGGAAAGGCTTATCTCATGGCGGCTAAACTCTACATTTGCAGGTAGTAAGACTCCTTCTAAGACCTCTTTCTAAGATGGTTCTACTAACCTCTTCTTATTGGTTTATAAGACCACTTCATTTGACTCTTAAGGAAACAAATAATGCTTACATCATCCTATTCCACATTGACATCTCAAATATACTATCTAGGTAGAATTTTATGTCAGCTCAAATATACTATCTTGGATCTATTGCTGGGAAATATGATCTTTGAAGTTGACCGAAGTAGAATCTTATGTCAAAACTTAACCGGTAATGAAGATTTCAACACAACTTTGTGCTAGGGGGTTCTTATGATCTTAAATCATATCCAAATTCATTTGACCACCAAAGAAATGACATTTACACATATGAGTAACTTAAGGATCACCCGATTCAATTTTACAGGCAATGAAAGAGTGGTTCGGGCCTTAGCTTAGAAATTTTTGGGGTGTTACATATTTAGTTGGGAGTATATATTGTAATTATTTAGTTGGGTATGAATGTAAAGGGGTATACGTTTGTAATTATTTTACTTTTATGCGGTATTTGCTTAGTTTCCCCAATTTTCATTGATAACTACTCCCTCAGTTCACTTTTACTTGTCACTTTTTCCTATAATAGATTTTCATTTTTACTTGTCACTTTTGATATATCAAGAAAATACAATAATATTTTTGCATGTTTACCCTCAATATTAAATACTCTTTCTTTAAATCATTTTTCAAGACTTAATACTAAACATCATTTATTAGGTATAGTTTGGTAAAATACCTATATCGACGATCATTTTCTTAATGGGTATGCCAAGTCAAAATGTGACAAGTAAAAGTGAACGAAGGGAGTATTTTACAAACCCGCTCCATTAAATTGTTTACTGCTCCAGTATTTGTCAATGCAGCCATAGATGGGTGTCCATGTTTTTTATTATTATTTAAGGTTGAGACATTCTTTAAAAAAGATGTTTTATCATTTTATTTATTTAATAGAACATGATAGTCTATAATTCTCAGGGAATAAATTCTATCATTATTTTATGATTGGATATATTACTCTTGCTTGAGACATCTCATGTAAATACATATTAAAATGTTCACTATTGCAAAGCTGATTACCTCCTAGAGTTGCTCAAATGCAGATTGTTAAATTGCATGAACAAATATTGGAGGAGACCCTCACCCGCCCCGAAACCCCTATAATTTTTTTTCTTAAAAATAAGATTTTGACCTAACCCGCCTCTCTCCATACCCGGTTAGAGATTGATCTGTCTTACTTTGTATATCCTTAAACTCGCTCTGCCCTGCATCCGTCCCTCCCCATTGTCATCCTTACTGCTTGTCACGATCCAGACCATCGTGATTGGCACCCACACTAACCCTCCGGTGGGAGAATCATTAATGCTAATTAGCTAACCCAAGAACTAAACATTTAAAGATACGGAACTAGGTTTAAATGCAAAACTAAAGTGGAGTTCCCATAAACTCCAAAGTCTAACAACGACTAACAAAACATTGCGGAAATATTCTTTAGAACCTAAAAGTCAATGTACCAAAACTCTAACAAGGAACCAGAAGTCTAAATAAAATGGGTGCAACCTAATTGAAAATACGAATATCTAAAGTACTAATCTAAGTCTGAATAAGATGGATTAAGCAACAAAAGAACTCATGGTAGCCTAGAAGAACTGGCTCACCCTTGAATTCGAATTGATCACTGGTCTTCTAAACGAGGTCTGTTAGTAGCCGCCTGAAGATGCCCTGTACTCAACAAAGAAAGAGCAAGTGCAGTATCAGTACACAATCACAGTGTACTTTTTTTTTAGTAAAGGCGGACTAAGCCAAAAAATCTTTTTTTTTTTCAAACAGTCTCAACGTCCTCGTTGAGAGTTGCTTTGTGAGATGTCTAGTAGTCTTTGACTTGGTCTTCGAATCCCAAGTCTCAACCCCTTCCCGACTTGCCTCGCTCTCAGGTTGGCCTTTCTACTTGACTAAGTAGTATTCCACTCGTGACATGGCTATTCCAATAAGTGAACGTATACAAGTAACCATAACATAATAACACATGCATATACCGAACATATACAATAGCAGTCATCATTTTAAGATCAATGTGCAATTCCACATTCTCAGTAATACATATATATGCCAAGTTAATGGTCCTCTCATGGAACCTACACCCAAACTATTAGTGTGCCTAATCGTGACACATGTTCCAAGTTAGTGTGTCAGATCATGACACTCGTTCCAATATGTATGCCGGTACGTGACATTCGAACCCAGTTAGTGTGTCAGAACGTGACACCCGATCCATTAAACAAGCCACAATCACAATCACAATGTACATTCTCATAAACATACAATCAAGTGTTGATTTATGTCATACAATCATTTGTTTATACTTATTTACAATTAGTGTGATCAATAGTGCAACATTCACATACATACATGCATTATAGTGAAGTAATTACTAACATACATCACACCATCATGAAATCACAACCATCACCTACCTCAAACAAAGCTTGAACCCTCCTAAGAAACTTGATTCTTCCCTTTCTGGATTCTTTTTGCTTGTTCTTGGTCTACAACAATCAACATAACGCGAGGATCAATAAACGAGGCCTAATTACTAGGATTACAATTAACACTGTCAACCCTAGGCCAAACCCATGATCCTAATATGCAGCTAGGACTTTTTCCACCATCCAAAACAGTTCCAAGACCCTCCCCTAACAATAATTACTCATTAATTTACATTCTACAGATTGCAAAACGGATTCGGAAAGTAAAAACCTTACCTTTAGCTTCAAGAATGGTGAAAAACTGTCAAGAAGTCACCCTGTTAGTCTCCTAACTCTTAAGAACGAAATTTGTAGAATAATGAGGTTTTTGAGGTTTATTTTCGACCTAATTCGCTACTGCCTGACGGAATTATTCTCGCCCTAGCAGCTTGCACGGAAACAGAGAGCTAATTTAAGAGTTTCAAATCCCCATTTCACAACACACCTTCATCCTATGACACTCAGAAACTACCCTTTCATGCTAAGATCAATTTCGGGAGTTTTACTTGCCCGAATTCTATTTCGTAAAGACATACGAGTTACTTAACGTCTTAGAAATCCACTCATCTGATCAATTTTATTAGTAGATCTCTCATTTGTTACCATATTTCCCTAGACCTCACCGTCTCCGATTTCGTCTAAATCTGAACTAGGCTAGGAATTGTCAAGTTACTATGAAAAAGTTTCTTGACCCAAAATTTTTCCCCGTTGGCTTTTCTAAAACGACGGGAACACATTGTTATAGTACTATGAGTCCTTGTCAATTAGATCAATTGAGCTTAGTTTAACATGAGGAAACTCAGAGAAACTAAGCATATGACCCATAAAAATAAACTAATTACAGACATATACCCTTTACATTTGCTCTCCCTAACTATATACATTACAAACTCCTTTTTCCTTGTAGCTTTAGTTATTTAGCTTATGTTTAATTCTTTTAATTTTTTTATTTCTCTACTTATTTTTATGTTTCTTTGTTCATTTAAAATTATTTTATTTTTTATTTCTTTATACATTATAATCTGATTTATATTAAATACTTATTTCATATACTTCTGTTCTCCTCCTCCCCCTCCTCCTTCTCCTTCTTATTCTTTCTCCTCTTTCTCCTCCTTCCACTCCTTCATCTCCTTCTGGTTTCTCCTTCTTCTTCTCATTTTTTTTATTAGTTTATTTTTCTCTACTTTTTTCTTCCGTTTATTTCATAAATCCACTCCATTAAATTGTTTACTGCTCCCATATTTGTCAATGCAACCATAGATGGGTGTCCATATTTTTTTTTATTATTTAAAGTTGAGACTTTCTTTTAAAAAATATGTTTTTATCATTTTCTTTATTTAATAGAATATGATAGTTTATCATTTTTATGGAATAAATTCTTTCATTATTTTATGATTTGGATATATTACTCTTGCCCGAGACATCTCATGTAAATACATATTGAAATATTCACTATTGCAAAGCCGATTATCTCTTAGACTTTCTTAAATTTAGATTGTTAAATTGCATTAACAAATATTGGAGGAGACCGACACCCGCCCCGCACCCCTATAATTTTTTAAAAAAAATAAGATTTTGACCTGACTCTTTCCAATCTAGCTTAGAGATTGATATGTCCTTCCTTGTATAGTCTTAAACTCACTAAGCCCTTCCCCATTGTCAACCCTACTACTATGAGTCCTTGACAATTGGATCAATTGAACTTAGTTTAACATGGAAACTCGGAGAAACTAAGCATATGATCCATAAAAGCGAACTAGTTACATGCATATATCCTTTATATTTATGCCTCCTAGCTAATTACAATAAATACCTCTTTTCCTTGTAGTTTTAGTTATTTAGCTCATTTTTAATTCTTTTGCTTTTTATTCTTTACTATATTTTTTTCTTTTTATGTTTCTTTGTTCATTTAAATTTTTTAAAGTTATTTTATTCTTTATTTCTTTTTACACCATAATCTGATTTATATTAAATATTTATTTTTATACTCCTTTTTTCCTCATTTATTTCTCATTCCTTTATTTTTTCTCTACTTTTTTTTTCGGTTTTTTTTTTCTATGCATTTTTGTTCATTTATTTTTTTTCCAAATTATTTTATTGTTTATTTTCTAATTAGACCATAATTGAATTCATACTCTTTTTTATATACTCATTTTCTTTTTTTTTCCTTATATATTTCTTTATTCATTTATTTTCTTTATTTTTCCTACTTTTATTTTTCTCCCTTTTCCTTTTTTTCTCTTTTATTGATTTGTTTGATTTTTCCATTTTTATTGTATTTTTTCTTTATATTTTAATTTCTTTATTTATGTTCCATTTTTGTTTTGATTATTTCTTTATTCGTTGTTATTTTTCTTCCTTTCTCATTCATTTTTTCTCAAATCATAATATTCATTATTTTTATACTAGAATTTAATTTCATATGTTTGGTTATTCTATATTTTATTTTTATTTTTTCTTTCAATTATATTTTTTTCATTTTTTATTTCTATTTTTTTGTCATTTGTTTTAGTGTGTAATGATACTATCACAATACATCTATACACTTTCATAGTATTATTAACGTATACATCAATACTTTGGTGATACCTCCATGATACTGTCATAGTATGTTTATATAATAATATGATATCATTGAGATTTGCTTCAATATGTGTAATACCTGAAATCTAGTAAGCTAAACTAGAGAGTTCTAAAGCCTTGTGTTAGGGTTTTAGTGTTTGATTTGAGGGTTAAAATCATAGAAATAACTTCCCATACTTGGAATGAAGGTTTTAAGGTTAGGGGGTCAAGGTACGACCTCCCTGAGGACCAACCAAGGGGTCCTTGAGGAGGACCCCAAAACAGCCCAAAAGCTGTAAAAAAAATGGCCTCCCATAAAGGGCATCCACGAGCTGTGGATGGACCCACACCCCGTGGAAAAGGGTCGTGGGTCAAGGCCTGACCTGCCATATTTTGTGGAGCTGTACACCCCAACCCACGAAGGACCAGTACGGTCCGTGGGTTTATCCATGCCCCATAGGTAGGGGTCGTGAATGGGGCCTGTGTTGCTGCCCATTTCGGCCTAAGCAAGTGTAAAAGGGTAAATTCCTTAGTTAGTTAGTATTAATCTACGTAATTTTGTATAGTTAATATTCACCTATATAAGTGTAACACCCCGTATGCTAGAATAGACCAAATTGCAGATTTCAGATGTTACAAGTGGCACCCACGAGCATCATTCACGGACCGTAGGAAGAACCACAGTCCATCCTGCAGGTCCGTGGTGCACCACTTGCGACCCCCCCCCCCCCCCCCCCCCCAAAGTTACAAAAAAATAATTCTAAGTGTTGACCCACGACCAGACACACGGACCGTAGGTAAGGCCATGCACTGTGGATCAGACCCCCAATTTCAGCACTCAGTCACAATTGATGGTTGACCAGCACAGACCGTCAGTCGATCGACAGTCCGTCGGTGATCCCGACAACAGTTAAGTTAGGGGTCTTTGGTATTCTCTTTATGTGTTGGACCCTTAAGCTACGTCATTTAACCCCTAAACTACATAGTTTTGGTTAGTTTTAGCCTAGAAACATAACTATAACTTCCCTAAGTTAGATCATTCACCAAAAACTTAGAAAATTAGAACGCAAGAGGAGAAAGTGGTCGAGCAACCCTAGTTCAAGAACGCAACAAGATTCCATCAGTTCCAGCCCCAAAATCAAAAGATTTCTCTATCAAATTCGTCACCAGGTACATGGAATTTCACTAATGGGTTCCTTTCACCCATTAGGTTCCTAGAATTCAATCAGATTATTGATTCCCTTAATACTATCTAGACTTAGGTTTTCTAGAATTTCAGCAGATCATTAAGAATTAGTTACTTTAAGGCTCCTAATCTGATTATCATGATTTTAGTATTGTTTTGCATAGAGCCTTTCATGAATTTAGAACCCTAGTTATGTAGTTCATTTAGTTCATGAAATGCATATGCTAGGTTAGATATTTCAGTTATACATGCCTCAGAATTTAATATTTCATTATCAGTATATTAATGTTTCTTTTTCAGTTAGCATGTCAGTATTTTGAGCTATCCAGTATTACAGAACTTCAGTCATAATTTGTTAATTACTTAATCAATTAGGATAAGCTTAATATTGAGTGGACTAGGGTCAGTCACCCTTTAGTCCCAGAATTATGTACCCCGTAGGTTGTAAGTCCCCTCCGTGTGCATCATTGTAGTGATCACACCATCATGCCTCTATACCTATGGTAGGGTATATTGGGTCCTGTCGATAGGGCGTATACATTGGACTCCACATTTAGCTCATGTGGTTTTATGTCGGTTATTAGTAGGTCTCATACAGTAAGATTCTATTGCATTAACCATGTTATCTGTTTTAGTTCAGATTTCAGTTTTAGTATAGTATAAAGTTGGTCATTGCATTCAGTTTAGTCATGTTCAGTATTTTCAATATCCTTATCATGTTTAGATTATATCATTGCTTTATTGTTTGTTCAGTTTTGTTAGTATTTAGCTTTATTCTATCGTACATGCTCTGTACCTTTCAAGTACTGACACATACTCTGCACTACACTTGTCGTGATATAGGTTCAAGTCCTCAGTAGCCATATCACACATAAATCAGTTCCCAATCTCTAATTCAGCAGCATCAGTGGTGAGTCCTCATTCTTCGAGGGCGGTTGATGTGCTGCGAAATCGTGGCACATTTGATACTTGAAATCTAAGAGTTAATACTAGAATCGAGTGTATTTATGTGGATATAATGCATTTGGTAGTGTTTGTACATGTGAAATAAGTGAAAGGGAAAGAAGATAGAAAAGACAAAAATGCAAGCTGAAATTTGAAGTGTTGACAAGTAAAGTGAAGATCACGGATGCCTTTACGGGCCATGAAGTTCAAGACGGATCGTGGTTACATCTGTGGTACAATTTCCAGTAGGCTAGCATTGAAGACCCAAAATTGAAAAGTTATCAGTGAAGACCATGGACACCTAGACGGACCATGATCTCTTCAACGGTCCGCGGTGTTGTCCGTCATGTAATTTCCAGTGAGCAGGCTTTGAGAAGGCAACTTGTGGTAATGCTAAGTGAGGACCACAGGCAACTTGACGGACCATAATATCTTTGACGGGTCGTGATGCAGTTCGTAAAGTTGAATTAATGAAGAGGCATTGGAAAGTTGAAGAGGGAATTCATCAAGTGAAGACCACAAACAACTACACGGACTTTGGTCATTGTCACGAGTCGTGGTAGTGTCCGTGGTGATGATACAGTGTACATGTCTTGAAGAGACTGTTGTGGGTGAGTCCAAGTGAAGACCACGAAGGGACTCATGGACTGTGAAGCCCTTGACGGGTCGTAGAAGTGGCCGTGAAATGGCCGACAATTCAGTCCTACTTTGAGTAGGACTCTTTTTAAAACACTGTATTTGAATTAATTAGGCCATTTTTTTATGTTTTATCATATCTTACCTTGAACGATGAACAAGTTTCCATTATTCTCAGCTTTGATTTTCGATTTTGAACATTGAATTAAGTTTGAAGTTTGGATTTCCGGTTCTTGAAATATCGAAGTGGCTTGTTGATTTGCTTATTCTCATAAGTAATCTCTAAAAATATTTTCATTTTTTATTTGTGAATGTTTACGTGAAATCATGAGTGGCTAAATACCATAATTGGGATTGTGGGATCCATGACGGAAAATCAAAGTGTAATACCATAAAACGAGTGATAGACGGCTTTTGGTTGTAATTTATAATATAGCTTTCATTATTCATGTATTCTGATGAGTGCACACATCAGAGTGAGCCTGCATCTATTATTTGTTCGAGAGAAAAATAATAGTTAGGAAAAAGCTATATTAACTGGAAGAAATGGAGTCAAAGTTTGAGTTCAAGAGAAAAGAACTTTAGCACCATTGTAAACGAGGGTAAAATTAGTAACACTTTGGGACCAAGAGGACTTGAGTGAACATTATCTGATTAGACAGAGAAGTATCAGATATATCTAACTCTTCTGTATTTTGTAAAGATAAAATGTTTGAAACTCAATTACGGAAGAACATTAGGTGGAACACAATCCTAGTTTCTTTTAATCATCGAAATAACTTGAGAACTAAAACTCTGTTAATTGTTAATTTGGATTTTGATTACAAATTTTAGTTACTAGAACATCACAACTAAAACCACTTTACTTTCAATAATTGTTTCTATAGGAAATAATAACGATATTTGAGTAAATGCGCTAGTGAAATCATTTCTGTAAAAAAATTTTCTATGGGATCGACCTCAACTCACGTTGAGTTCTATAAATTGACTTTGACCATTTATATCTCTTAAGTGAGGTGTAAGTTTGGACGAATCAGCATCTGATATGTAATCTTTCCATTATAGTCTTAGTTTAAGTTTTTGCTAGATTTAGCTGGGGCATGTCCCAGCACTTCTAGTAGTTTAGAGGCTTATTTCAGACATAGTTAGATTCAGCTATAGTGTTAGAGTTTGATTTTTCATTTGTACTCAAACTCACAATTTTCATGTATTTAGATTTAGTATATGGGTATTTCGCATCATTTCATATTATTTACATAATTTAGCTTCCGCAATTATTTATTTCTTTAGTTTACTTTAGTTGCTTGTGATATGCAGTAGGGTTAGCTTGGGGTCACTCGTGATCCTATTTCCCGTGTCCGCATCCAAGGGGTAGTCTCGGGGCGTGACAAACTTGGTATCAGAGCCATAGGTTTAAGTGTCATAGGATGTCTGAAAAGCCACACTAAGTAAAGTCTTTTTCATGGGTGTGAAGTGCACCACATCTAATGAGAAGAAGGCTGCAAAATGTTTTAAGAAAAACTTCAATTACTTTGTTAATCTTATCTTGCATAAGGTATAATCTAATTCCTCGTGCTAATCCTTCGTTATGCGCTTTTAGATCATGCCTCCCCGTAGAGCTTATGCAAGGAATGCGAATGCCAGGAATGCAAACACAATTCCTCAAGTCCCAAATCAGGTAGTTTCAGATGCCGAATTCTAGAACGCTATCTAGTTGTTGGCTCAGAATGTGACCAAATAGAACAACCAGTAGGTTCCAGTCCAAAAAATACTAATGTTGGGTCAGCTGCAACTAGAGTTAGGGATTTTGTTAGGTTGAATCCTCCTGAGTTCTTAGGATCGCAGATTGGTGAGGATCCCCAAAACTTCATTAATAAGGTCAAGAAGATCTTTGGAGTAATGCAGGTAATTGGGAATGATGGGGTTGAGTGGCATCTTACCAGCTTAAGGATGTAGATCATATCTGGTATACTCAGTGAAAAGAGAACAGGGGAACAGATGCAACACCTATCACTTGGGAATGCTTTAGTGAGACCTTTCTAGACAGGTTCTTCCCAAGAGAGTTGAAGGAGGCAAAAGCCTAGGAGTTTATGAATTTGAAGTAGGGTTCAATGATAGTCCAAGAATATGGACTCAAGTTCACCTGACTCTCCAGGTATGCTGCTCACATGGTTCTAGGGCTCAAATGAACAAGTTCATGTATGGGGTATCCAATCAAGTGAAAACAGAGTATTGTAATGATATGTTTCTTGAAGACATGAACATATCTAGGCTTATGACTCATGCTCAACAGGTTAAGGGTAATAAGCTTAGGGAACAGGCCAAGGAGAATAAGAAGGCTAGGACAGACAACTATGGTATTCTCAACATAAATTGGGTGGTGTGGAATTCGCTCACAATTCCAGCAAAAGTCTTCAGCTCCAGCACCTTCATTAGCTAGTTTTCCATCCTCCAAGTTCTGAAATGATCAAAAAGGTAGGGCATCAAGCTCTAAGTCTCAAGGGAGTGTTTCAAGCACCAGAACATACCTAATTTGTCCAAAGTATGGTAAGAACCATCCGGGCGAGTGTTTTGCAAAAAAGGAAGGATGCTTTGGGTGTGGTTAGTCTGGTCATAGGTTGAAAGATTATCCTTCTAAACAGGGTCAAGGAGGCAACAATGGTAGAGCTCAGTTCACAACTTCAGCAGCACTAGCAGGTTGCCTGACTCAGCAGGGTAACTTATCTGGTACAGGTGGAGGTCAGTGCCAAAACAGGTTGTATGCTCTCCAGGCTCGCTAGGATGAGGAAGATTCTCCTGATGTAGTCACTGGTACGTTACAAGTCTTTGACTTTATGCATTGTTAGATCCAAGGGCTACTCTTTCCTTTGTAACTCCTTCTATAGAAGTCAACTTCAGTGTTAGTTCGGAGACTCTCTTAGAACCCTTATCAATTTCTACTCCAATCGCTGACCTAGTTATAGCTAGATGGGTATACAAAACTTGCCCTGTCATAGTCTCCTATAAAGTCACCTCAACAAATCTTGTAGAGTAAGAAATGGTAGACTTTGATATCATTCTAGGCATGGACTGGTTACATTTCTGTTATGCCTCAGTCGATTGTAGAACTAGGATTGTTCTTTTTCAGTTTCCAGATTAACCTATCTTAAAATGGAAGGGTAGTAACTTAGTGCCTATGTGTTGATTCATTTTTTACCTTAAGGCCAGAAAGATGATTTCTAAGGGTTATCTCTATTATTTAGTTTGGGTTAAGGATTCAAGCTCCAAAACCCCAACTCTTGAGTCAATTCCAGTAGTTAATGAGTTCCCAGAAGTATTTCTAGAAGATCTTCCTAGAGTTCCTCCCAAAGGGAAATCAACTTCGAAATTGATCTCCTTTCAGATACTCAACCTATTTCTATTCCTCCTTATAGGATGGATCCAACAGAGCTTAAGGAATTGAAAGAGCAGTTGAAAGACCTTCTAGATAAGGGCTTCATCAGACCTAGAATTTCCCTATCGGGTGCACCAGTGTTGTTCGTGAAAAATAAAGATAGTTATCTCAGAGTGTGCATTGATTATAGATAGTTGAACAAAGTCACAATCAATAATAAGTACCCTATCCCTAGGATTGATGACTTGTTTGAACAATTTTAGGGGTTAGTCATTTCTCAAAGATAGACCTCAGATTCAGTTACCATCAACTCAGAGTTAGAGATAGAGATATTCTGAAGACAACCTTCAAAACTCGGGATGGACATTATGAATTTGTAGTTATGTCATTTGGACTAATCAATGCTCTTACATCTTTCATGGATCTGATTAACAGAGTGTTCAAGCAGTATTTGGACTTGTTCGTTATCGTCTTTATTGATGATATCCTCATTTAATCTAGAAATGAGGAAGAACATGCGAATCATTTGTGAGTTGTCCTAAAAACTCTCAAAGATCGCCAATTGTTCGCTAAGTTTAGCAAATGTGAGTTTTGGTTACAATCAGTTGCTTGGGCATATTGTGTCTAGTGAAGGGATTCGAGTGGATTCTTAGAAGATAGAATTAGTGAAACAATGGCCCAAACCTACCTCTCCTACATATATCAGAAGTTTCTTGGGGTTGGCTGGCTATTTCAGAAGGTTCGTGATCCATAGCCTCTCCATTGACTAAGTTGACTCAAAAAAGGTTAAGTTTCAGTACTCAGATGATTGTGAGAAAATATTTGTAGAATTGAAAACTAGGTTGACTACAACTCTTGTTTTGACTCTACTAGAGGATTCAGTCAGTTATGTTATCTATTGTGATGTATCTAGAGTTGGACTAGGTTGTGTTGATGCAGAGAGGTAAGGTTATATCATATGCTTCTAGACAACTTAAGGTACATGAGAAGAGCTATCCGACTTATGACCTCGAGCTAGAAGCACTGGTGTTTGCACTTAAGATTTAGAGACATTACTTGTATGGTGTTCACAGACCATAAGAGCCTTCAGCATGTGTTCACCCAGAAAGAGTTGAATCTTCGACATAGGAGATGTCTTGAGTTCCTCAAGGATTATGATATGAGTGCGCATTACCATTCTGGTAAGGCCAATGTAGTAGCAGATGCTCTTAGCAGACTATCGATGGGTAATGTGGCATATGTAGAGGAAGAAAGAAAAGAGCTATCAAAGGATGTTCACAGGCTTGCTCGCATAGGAGTTCGTCTCATGAGCATATCAGTTGGTGGTGTAACAGTTCAGAATGGGTCAGAATCTTCATTAGTAGTGGATGGTAAGGAAAAGCAAGATAATGATCTAATATTGCTTAAACTAAAGGGTGCAATGCATCAACATAGGGTTGAGGTTTTCTCCTAAGGAGGAGATGGTGTGCTTCATTATGAAGGTCGATTATGTGTTCCTAAGGTGGGTGAGTTGAGACAGTAGATTCTTGCAGAAGCCATAACTCTAGATATTTTATTCATCCAGGTGCACTAAGATGTACCATGATCTGTGGGAAGTCTTTTGGTGGAATGGTATGAAAAGGGATATAGCGGATTTTGTGGCTAAGTGCCCTAGCTGCCAGCAAGTGAAGGTAGAACATCAGAAACTAGGAGATATGACTTAAGAGATCAACATTCCTACTTGGAAGTGGGAAGTGATCAACATGGACTTCATCACAGGTTTACCTCATACTCCCAGATAATATGAATCCATTTGGGTGATTGTTGACAGAGTTACTAAGTTTGCGCACTCTTTGGCTGTCAAGACTAAATATTTGGCGGAGGACTACGCCAAGCTCTAGATTAATGGGATAGTCAGGTTGCATGGGATTCCTTTGTCTATCATCTCATATAGAGGTCCTCAGTTTACCTCTTATTTCTTGAAGTCATTTTAGAAAGGTCTTGGTACTCAAGTTAATCTTAGCACAACATTTCATCCACAGACAAATGGTCAAGCAGAGCATACCATTTAGACCTTAGAGGACGTGTTGAGAGATTGTGTGATCGATTTCAAGGGTAGTTGGGATTATCACCTTCCTCTTATAGAGTTCGCCTACAATAATAGCTACTATTCCAACATTAAGATGGCCCCTTATGAGGCATTGTATGAGCATAAATGTAGTTCTCCAGTTGGTTTGTTTGAAGTAGGTGAAGCATCCTTGATAGGGCCAGATTCAGTTCATGATGCTATGGAGAAAGTGCAACTCATTTCAGATAGACTTAAGATAGCCAAAGTCGGCAAAAATCCTATGCAGATGTAAGGAGAATGGAACTAGAGTTCCAAGTTGATGATTGGGTTTTCTTGAAAGTATCACCAATGAAGGGGGTGATGAGATTTGGAAAGAAAGGAAAGCTCAGCCCTAGATATGCAGGCCCTTACAAGATATTGAAAAGGGTTGGTAAAGTGGCTTATGAGTTAAAGTTGCCAATAGAATTAGTAGCAGTGCATCGATTTTTCACATTTCGTTGTTAAAGAAGTGTGTGGGTGACCCAACATCTATTGTGCCTTTAGACAGTGTGGCTGTGAAGGATAGTCTCACTTATGAGGAGGTACTAGTTGAGATTCTTGATCGTCAGGTTCAAAGGTTGAGAAACAAATAAGTCGCTTCAGTCAAGGTTTTATAGAGGAGTCAGTCTGTAGAGGGAGCTACTTGAGAAGCAGAAGCAGCCATAAAGGCCAAGTATCCTCATTTCTTTCCTTCCGATTCCTTTCCAGCTTGAGGTAATAGTTCCTCTTCAGTTTTTCAGTCATTCATGCGCAGTTTCAGTCTTAACATCATGTTCCTTCAGTTGAATTTGTATTTTCAGCGTATTTACATGTTCTCAAAACTTAGATCGGTTAGAAAATAGTTTCCAGACCCCTTACTTGGGTAAAAGAATTATCTTCCATATAGTCATTAAACAATATAAAAATTTGTTTATATTTCGATTCGTATTTCTTTGAATTCGGATGTTGACAAGCTAGATTAAAGATGACCGCGCGGACTACCGCCCGTCTTCTGAGATCTTGTTTTGTTGGTATCAAAGCCTAGGAACTTTCATAATAACTATGAGATTGAAATAAAGTATACGACATAGATATGACACTTCTCTTCATGGATCTTGGAGAAACTAGTACTAAAAGTATGAGATTAGAAGAGGTTGATATACCTCAAAACCTTGATTTGTTAAACAAATGGACTATTCCTAAAATTAATATAAAAATCATTTATGATTATGGTTGGTTTGATAAGATTTCTAATAAACAACTGATTAAAACAACTGAACAATCTTTGGCGTTAAATTCTTCAGAACAGACTATTTGTTTATTATGTAAGAGAGATATTGATATATATAAATTACAGTATAATTTCTTGCATATTGGCATGATACAAATTGCTTTTAAGCCGTTAACTCTTAAAGGGTTACCTGAAACTTTTTTAGCCGCTTTACGTGATGCTAGGAATTTAAATTTTAGACAATCATTAATGGGTTCAATTGAATCTACGGTGGCCTATGGTCCAGTTTATTTTAACACTCAACCAAATTTGCAGTTGTCTTTAACTGATGCTAATATTCTTGATGCTTTGACTTTAAATGTTAAAACACATGGCTATAATTATGCACTTGGATCTGAACTTATTTGCTTGTCTTATAGAATATATTTTAAATTACTTTCTACGTTAAACCCAAGATGCAAGTTATATGATACATCTTCTGAAACAATTCTAGTAGAAACTAATTTTGCTAGATTTAAGGTCACTACTAGAAGACCTATAAAATGGGAAGAAATTAATTTTCCAACTACTTGGACTTTAGAATCAGTAATTCCTCCAAGTCAGATGGCAGAAGAGATCACTAATTCTGAGTACTCTCGTATTACTCAAAATCCGGATGGAAGAATTTGTATGCAGTTTAATGATATTCCTTTTAGTAGACATTCATTTTCTTCGACTAGGAGATTGCCTGCTATGCATCATATTTCTCCTATTGATTCAACCTCTATTGATCCTGTGTATGGTCCGGCCAGAAATCGTGCTGCTTCTTTACATAGTTTATCATCAGTTATATCTACAATTCAACATGAAAAATTGGTTAATAAAATACAGATTAATCCTCTGTTAAATATTGTGTAGGCAAATGATATTGCTTCTGACATATCTGATAAAGACATTCCTTCACAATCCGAAATGGATTTTGATTTAAATAATACTTAATGATGAATGTACACCAAATAGATTTTAGTCTAGGTTCTCTGGCAAGAAAAATATATTCAAAATGAATTTTTAAGTGATAAATGGAAGCAAATTAAAACTTGGTTCATTGATACTTATAGTGCCGATGATTTGAATAATATTTCTCAAGAGTTTTATGAAAATTGTGCTTTGCATAATCAAATTATGTATTTTGTGCCATGGTTTATAACCACGTATTTACCTTTATTCATTAATGTCCTTGAATGATCTTATAAAGATGGAACTGGTAATATTATTAAGGCTGTTTATCCACCCCAGTCAACCTTTGTTTTACCTAATAATACTGGTATTACTTTTACTGCCTTCCAAAAATTTATTGAAGAAGATGTTGCGGCAGTCATCATCAACGAAATTAATAATTTGATTTCTCAAAATAATTATTTGGGACTTTATGTTAAGGTTTTAGGTGAACACATTGGTTCTCTTGATAAAAAATTAGATGAACTAACTGTTTTAATAATTCAGATAAAAAGTGATTTAAAAACTTGTGATAAAGCTTCTCCTTCTAAAGTGAATCCAGAAAAGTTTACTATGGCTACCCCGGTGCAAAGACCTCCGAAAATTACAGATTTTAAATTAACATCACATTATGATTTAGAGGAACTTCTGGCAAAAAAGTTTTCTGAATTTAAAGCTAGTCCTATAGATTTATCAGAAAATTTTGCTGATGAAGCAGAAAATGCTTTTGACTTTAAAGAACATATTTCTTTAGAATTTAATAAACTTCAGGGTTATCCCAAAAAGAATAGTGGTAAATTTACGACTAAACCAAGTATGCAAACTTATTATTATTCTCGATCCACTCCGCAATATGTGCTTATAGAAGAGCGAGATTGGAATCAGACTAATACCTCTTATAGCGGTTCTAAGATTTATGAATGGAACCTTGATGGGCTGACTGATAGACAGCTTACTATTCTTGTTCATAAAATGCTTATGTATGCAACTATTTGTAAAAATGTTCAAAACTCCGATAGAAATATTTGCAAAATGATAATTGCAGGTTTTACTGGCCAACTTCGAGGTTGGTGGGATAATTATATGACTATTGAACAAAAAGCTGCTATAATTAATGCGGTCTCTACTACCCCAGGTGTTGATAACCTCGGTATGGCTCTTGTGGCAAATAGAGAAGATGTCGTTTATACCTTAGTTTTAACTACCCTAGAACATTTTAATGGAAGATTTACCAATAAGTTTGAGACCATTCGTACTCTGCTAAACGGTCTACGATGTAGAATTTTAGGAGAATTTAGATGGTATAAAGATACTTATATGAGTACAGTAATGGAACTACCTGAAAATATGTATGAGTATTGGAAAGCTAAGTTTATAGATGACCTTCCCTCATTATTTGCTTTAAGAGTTAAAAAGATCTTAAGAAATGAGAATGGTGAAATTCCTTATGGAAGTTATACCTATGGTAGATTAATAGGCGTCTGCACTCAAGAAGGCATAAATTTGTGCAATGAGTTAAAATTATCTCGACAGCTTAAGATAGATAAGCATATGAAAGATCTAGACTTTATCTAAATATGAATAAATTTCTATATAGTTCCTTGACTTGGTTCCGAGATGGTTGGTACAGCCAGAATTGATGCAATACGTTATTGGCTTTGTCTGGCCATGATAATCTATTACAAAAAGGCTTGATAAAACCTTCTATTATTACCATTATTATTATTATCATTATCATTATCATATTATCATTATCATTATCATTATCATTATCATTATCATTATCATTATTATTATTATTATTATTATTATTATTATTATTATTATTATTATCATTATCATTATCATTATCATTATTATCATTATCATTATCATTATCATTATCATTATTATTATTATTATTATTATTATTATTATTATTATTATTATTATTATTATTATTATTATCGTTATCATTATCATGATTATCATTTTCATTGTTGTTGTTGTTGTTGTTTATTTTTTTGCTCTTTACTGTTATCAGTTCTTATTTAAGTCCTAGATCTTTCTATCTAATTTTATTCAATTCAAACCTAATTAATCAATTAGGCCCAATATAAATTTTTAACCCCAACTTTTAATCCTAAACATCCATATTATCTTGATCAATAAATCCTTTACCCTTCCCTATTTTATTCATCCAAAACCTAAATCACTTTTCATGTTTATCCTTTGTTGAAGACGAGCCGCCCCACACCATACCTATCCTCTCCCCAACCACTGCTACACTACAAAATTACCGTGAAGAGCCTCTGGCTCCAGCAAAACCACAACATCGCCCTTCTCCTCCTTTTCCTCATATGAGAACCACCGAAGAACAGGCAACAAAAGATTTCCGCACCTCAAAAACATGAAGTTTTGGGTATAAGTCTTTTTTAATTAATGATTTTTAGAGGCGTTGATGTCAGGTTCCTTGACAAAAAGGTACATTTCTTACGCTCACTTTTAAATTTATCTAATCTTTCTAATTTGAGCAATTTTCAATCAATTTAATCTTAGATCTGTGATATCAAGTCTTAGCTTTATTTTCATTATCTTAGTGTATTTGCTGGTACGCTCACTTTTAAATTTATCTAATCTTTCTAATTTGAGCAATTTTCAATCAATTTAATCTTAGATCTGTGATATCAAGTCTTAGCTTTATTTTCATTATCTTAGTGTATTTGCTGGTGAGTTTATGCTAAGACTCATTGAATTTCTGGAGTTGGATTTGAAATGCTTAAGAATATTAATTATTAATGCTATATGTGATCATAGACTAAAAATTAATAGTATTAGCAATATTGGAATATGAAGTTCATGTTAACTCTTGTCACTATAATAATTACTAGATTTAGTTTATTAAGTATTGTTTTACATGAAGTTATTAGGTTGTATATCATAAAATCTGATAAAATTTTAAGGTCCACTCAATTTAATTGTGAGAAAAAGTGAAATGAGATATTAATTTATTCCGGATCGTCTTATGTGGTTAGTTTGATATGTTTGCTCATTTTAAACTTTTTTTCTTATTATGAGCTTATTTTGATTAAGAATCTTTATTACTTTATCATTTAATTTTTGTTTGATTAGTTAAATCTTAAGAACAATCATACTCTCGCCTCTTTAAATATTGTTACATGTACATCATAATGGAATGAAGTTGTTTGGAGTTCAACCAAGATTAATGGAGAATCCAACACGTGAAGCAAAACTCAAGTGGAATCATCACCCCAATGGAAGCTACGTACGTTTGGTTAATGATGAGAAATGGCAGTCTTTGGTTGACTTGTTATATGAAGCAAACATATAACTTTATGAAAATAAAACAACTCCTATGTCACTTATAGCATGTTTGTATCGTTGTTTTGCCTATTTTATCATATATTTTTTTAATTAATGACATTTTTTTGCCACACACTTCCACCACTTATTTCACAACATTCAATTGGGACCCATAGTTGACCTTGAAAGGTATCTAACACCTTCCTTTCAAGGTAACTTGAATCCTTGCTGATATTGAGAATAGAAGTTTTGAGACTATTAATTGAAATTATTTTTTAAAGATTATATATGCTTGAGTCAGTTTTCTGCTAAGTAGTTATCCAAGGCAAGAGTTTGCTTAGGGACCAGCAATGATTATCGATAGTTGGTCACGTCTAAGGTGTAGGCTTGAGGCATGACAAACGTAGTATTAGAGCCCAGTGTTCAAGTGTCCTAGGGTATCTATGAAGCCTTATCTTATAAATTCCTCCATATCGGTATGAAAAGAGCCACAACTATATAGAGAAGCTACAGGATATTAGGAATTTTCTGTTTTCTTCATAATCTTGTTCATGCAATAAATTTAAACAATATGAGAGTTTTTTTCTAATGTGTGCTTATGGGTATGTGTTCAGATCATGCCTCTACGAAGAAATGTTAGAAGGTGTCCTTCTAGGAAGAATGTGAATCCTCAAGAACCACTAGTCTAAGTTGGACCAAAGTGTTCCAATGCAACATGAGTGCAACCCCCTCAGGATGATATCACTAATGTTTAGTTTCAGAACACTATTTTTCTGTTGCCATATGTTGTGATAACACAACTTGGTCTCCAAGGGGTGGGTCGTCAGGATGAGGCTGATACTGTAACATCTCACAACTAGAAATAAATAGAAGGAAGTTTAAAATCTGGAAATAGTTATTTTTGGGAAGAATTTAAAAATCTAGAAAATTGGTAAAGGTGTTAAAGTAAGTTTTTCGTCAACTTCAAACAGCCATAATTCCTAGTTCAGGATGATTTAGGTGTGATACCAGATAGGGTTTGAAAGCCCTTGGAATGATATTTCCAACGCGGCCAAGTTTGAGTGATTTTGAGTTTGTATGAGCAAGTTATGCCCTTCGAAAGTTGGGCTGTTCAAATGAGGAAATGTCCAATCCGAATTTTAAAGGGGTATTTTAGTCTTTTCCATACCCTATTATTTTAATCCATTTTTAGGAGATTAATTGGGGTAAAACCAGATTTTGGTTAGTTTAGAAAAGTTAGAGTTCACGCTAGTGCTTGGAGAAAAGAGAAAAGAAGAGAAAAGAGAAGAAAGTTCAAGATTCGTCGAGATTAGCTTGTAGATTTCATCGGGGGTGATCCCTAAAAGGTATGTGAGATCACATAGCGTTGGGTTAGTTCACCCACGCACCAATCATGATTCAATTTCAGTGAAGTTATTAGATTTGAAAGTAAATCCTTGAGTTCTTGATGAAATTCGTTTGAATTCTTATAGGTTGTGTTGTTGGAGTTTTCTTGAGATTGATTCATATTGTTAGTTGTGTTTTTTTTAGTAGAATCTGACGTATATTGAGGGTAAAAATGATTCTAAGTGCTTACGGAAAGGACCATTGAAGTTTAGAGGGTTTAGAGATTAAAAACGAACAAGAAAAATCAAAAATTTTCTGGGCAAGGGCTTGGGGCGCTACGGCTCTGGGGCAACACGCCAGCCAAAGCGCCACAACTTTAGCTCTGAAGTTTGTGCTCTGGTGCCCCGTGCCTCTCAGAGCGCCAAGGTCGCCAGTTCCTTCCATTTCTTCCCCAACCTTTCGTATTAGCTCCTTAGCAATGTACCTATATTTTCTAGTTGATTCCAACACTCAAAGGTACATATAAACATCATGAAATCATCCATAAAGATGAGATCATGAACCTTGAATCCATAATCCAATTCAAGGAAAGTTAAGGGTCAAGTCAAGAGTCAAGAGAAGTTCTTACAGTTTTCCAAAAGTCTTTTCCAAATGTTTTAACTTGGTTATAAGACTTAAAGTTCAAGTTGAGTAAAGAGTAAAGAGAATAGATTGAAGTTCATTTCTTCAAAAAGTATATGGGGACTAAGTATTCCCAAAGAGATTTAAAATGTTTTCATATTTAAATAAGAACGGAAACTGCGAATTCCAAAGAGCCTTCGGGCTAGTTTTCAGAAAAGAGTAATCGCTTTCTAAATAAAGAAAGAGGGGAAAATTTGATTTTCAAGATAGCCTTTGAACTAAGTTTTTTTGAGCACTAATCTCAAATCACAGAAGAAGTATGTTTTTAAACATAAGAGCTAGTATATTTTGGGAGTAGTATTTGAGCATCGAATTGGGGTGAGCATGAGTTCATATAACTCATGTCTCCATAAAACCATGTAGCCACCATAGGTAGAAAAGGATCACACTTTTTAGATGAACACTTTTCACAATAGACTAGTAGATCTACTTAGTAGATCAAGTCCATACCTTTGATCGGGTATAGAATGCGCTGGCAGCGTGAGGTAGTTCGTTGTATCATCATAATAGCTGTTATGTGATGGTTCTCAGTTAGAGAAACTCCCACAGAAGTTATTGTATTTTTATATACATTAGTTTTTTGTATTTTTACATGCCTTTCAGAGTTATGTTGTACCCTGGTATATACAAAGAGTTGACATCATGCTATTAAACAGTTTTTCTTTATATTGCACTTGTTTTAAACTGTTTTATATTGAAATGAGTTCAGTTAACTATTCATGAGTTGAGAAGATCCAGGGTATGAATTTCTTTAAGATTCCCTTTCGAGCCTATGTTGTTTAGCATTCCAACTCGCATATTCGTGCATTCAATGTACTGATACCAGTTGGCCTGTATCGTCTTATGATGAATATATAGGTAACTAGGATCGGTATCCACCGCATTATTGATCCAGTGAGAATTTCAAAGTCTATTGGTGAGCCTTTTTGCATTTTGGAGGACTCCTTTTCATTGTTTTCAGTTTAGTATTAGTTCATTATGATGTCGTGGGTTAATTCAGTTGTCTTTTCTTTTCGTTTCATATGTCAAAGACTTGAGTTTGCCTTAATGGCCAGTTGAATGTTCCTTTATGATATTTTAGTTCTTCATAAATGATTATGTGATGAGTTAAGTCTTCTGTTGAGTTAGTAAGTCAGGCCAAGGGTTCACTTGAGGCCAGTAATAGTCTTTGAGTGTCAGTCTCGCCCAGGGTGTAGGCTATGAGCATGACAAACTTGGTATCAGAGCCCAGAGTTCAAGAGTCCTAGGGAGTCTATGAATTCGTATCTATAAAGTCCTAATTATCGGTGTGAAGTGCGCCACATCTATAATTAGGAGACTGCAACACTAAAGAAAATTTCTCACTTCTTTCACACTCATTTCGTGCGTTAGAGTTTGATCTCTAAAATGTTTCCCTCTAATTCGTGCTTATGCGTGTTTTCAGATATCCATGCTTCCATGAAGAGCTATCAGAGGACATCCTAGTAGACATAATGTCGGGGGTGATCCCTACAAGGTATGTGAGATCAAATAGCATTGGGTTAGTTCACCCACGCGCCAATCATGATCAATTTTAGCGAAGTTATTAGATTTAAAAGTAGATCCTTGAGTTCCTGATGAAATTCGTTTGAATTCTTATGGATTGAGTTGTTGGAGTTTTCTTGAAATTGATTCATGTTGTCAGTTATGTTTTTTCTCGAGTAGAATCTGATGTATATTGAGGGTACAAATGATTCTAAGTTCTTACAAAAATGAACATTGAATTTAGAGGGTTTAGAGATGAAAGACGAGCAAGAAAAATTGAAACTTTTCTGGGCAAGGGCTTGGGGCGCCACGCTTTCAAGAGTGACACAAAAGTTCCTCTGAACTTTAGGCTCTGGGGCGACGCACCACCCAGAGCGCCACAGAAGTTTGTGCTTTGGCTCCCCGCGCCTCTTAGAGCACCAAGGTCGCCAGTTCCTCCCATTTCATCCCCAACCTTTCGTATTAGTGCCTTAGTAATGTACCTATATTTTCTAGTTGATTCCAACAGTCTAAGGTACATCTAAATATCATGAAATCATCCATAAACATGAGATCATGGACCTTGAATCCATAATCTAATTCATGGAAAGTTAAGAGTCAAGTCAAGAGAAGTTCTTAGAGTTTTCCAAAAGTCTTTTCCAAATGCTTTAACTTTTTTTTTAAGACTTAAAGTTCAAGTTGAGTAAAGAGTAAAGAGTATCGATTGAAGTTCATTTCTTCAAAAAGTATATAGGGACTAAGTATTCCAAAAGAGATTTAAAATGTTTTCACATTTAAATAAAAATGGAAAATAAGATTTCCAAAGTGCCTTCGGGCTAGTTTTCAGAAAAGAGTAATCATTTTCTAAATGAAGAAAGAGGGGAAACTTTGATTTCCAATATGGCCTTTGAGCTAAATTTTCTGAGAACTAATCTCAAATCACAGAAGAAGTATGTTTTTAAACATAAGAGCTAGTATATTTTGGGAGTAGTATTGAGCACTGAATTGGGGGCGAGCAAGAGTTCAAATAATTCACGTCTCCATAAAACCACGTAGCCACTATTGGTATAAAAGGGTCATACTTTTTAGATAGACCCTTTTCACAATAGACTAGTGGATCCACTTAGTAGTTCAAGTCATATACCTCTGGCCGGGTATAGGATGTGCTGGCAGCATGAGGTAGATCGTTGTATCATCACTATAGCTTTTATGTGATGGTTGTCAGTTAGCAAAACTCCCACAGAAGTTATTGTATTTTTATATACATCATTTTATTGTATTTTTACATATATTTAAGAGTTATATTATATCCTTGTATATACACAGAGTTGACATCATGTTTTTAAACAACTTTTCTTTATGTTGTACTTGTTTTAAACTGCTTTATATTGAAATGAGTTTAATTAAGTATTCATGAGTTAAGAAGAGCCAAGGTAACTATTTCTTTCAGATTCCCATTCAAGCCTATGTTTTTTAGCATTCCAACTTGCATACTCGTACATTCAACGTACTGATGCCAATTGGCCTACATCGCCTTCTGATGCAGATATAAGTAACTAGGTTCGGCATCCAGTGCATCATTGATCCAGTGAGCAGTTCAGAGTTTGTTGGTGAGCCTTTTTGCATTTCTGAGGACTCCTTTTCATTTTTTTCAATCTAGTATTAATTCATTAGGATGTCGTGGGCCTGTCCCAACATCCATCTCAGTTGTTTAGAGGCTTCCTATGCAGACAGTTAGTTAGTTTATTGAGTTGACTTTACTTTTCGTTTCATATGTTAAAGACTTGAGTTTGCCTTAATGGCCAGTTGAATATTCCTGTATGATATTTTAGTTCTTCATAAATGATTATGTGATGAGTTAAGTCTTCCGCTAAGTTAGTAAGCCAGGCCAAGGGTCCGCTTGAGGCCTATAATGGTTTTTGAGTGCCAGTCCCACCCAAGGTATAGGCTCGGGGTGTGACAAACTTGGTATTAGAACCCAGAGTTCAAAATTCCTAGAGAGTCTATGAAGTTGTGTCTGTAGAGTCCTAGTTATCGGTGTGAAGCGCGCCACATCTATAATTAGGAGGCCGTAACACTAATGAAAAATTCTCACTTCTTTCACACTCATTTCGTGCGTTAGAGTTTGATCTCTAAAAAGTTTCCCTCTAATTCGTGCTTGTGCATGTTTTCAGATAATCATGCCTTCACGAAGAGTTGTTAGAGGACGTCCTTATAGACGTAATGTAGAGGAACAAGGGTTACCAAATGCACCTAAAGTGCAACCTCAAGGAGAAGTCATCAATGCAGAGTTCAGAGAGCCAATTAGGATGTTGAGTCAAGTTGTGACTAACCAGGTTTGTCAGCAGAGGGGAGCTAGACAAGATGGAGCTAATACTTCAAGGATTCATAAGTTCTTAAGGATGAACCCTCCAAGTTTCACGAGTTTGAGCACTACTAAGGATCCGAAGAACTTCATTGAGGAGTTGAAGAAAATATTTGAGGTCATGCATCTTGTTGATGCTGAACGAGTTGAACTAGCTGCATATCAACTAAAGAATGTTACTTGAACTTGGTTTGACCAATGGAAGGAGGGTAGAGCTGATAATGCACCACCTTCTAATTGGGCTTGTTTTGAGGAGACTTTCTTGGGGCGTTTCTTTCCCCAAGAATTGAAAGAGGCTAAGGTACAGGAATTTCTTACACTTAAGCAAGATTATTTGAGTGTTCATGAGTATGGGTTGAAATTCACCCAACTGTCTCGCTATGCTCCAAAAATGGTCGCGGACATGAGGAGTAGGATGAGTCTATTTTTTGCTGGGTTGTCCTGTCTATCAAGAAAAGAAGGTCAGGCAGCAATGCTTATTGGGGACATGGACATTTCGAGGTTTATGGTCTATGTGCAGCAAGTAAAGAAAGAGAAGTTGAGGAATAGAGAGGAATTCAAGAACTAGAGGGCTAAGATAAGGAATGAGTCTCCATCATCTGCTAGTGCACTTGCATCTAGGAACAAAGGTGAGTACAATGGTTAGAATTCAAGAGCTAAGCCTGCCTATTCTCAAGGTAGTATGGCGCAGGGGAGTAGTAAGCCTCCTGTATGTGCCAAGTGTGGTAGGAACCACTCAGGTATTTGTTGTGAGGGCTCCACTGGTTGTTTCAAAGGTGGATAGACTGGCATTTCATGCGAGAGTGTCCAAAGAACAAGCAGAGAAATGGTAATGGGGGCAATAAAGCCCAGTCTTCTTCAGTTGCTCCACCAGACAAAGCTGCACCTAGAGAGGCTACTTTCGATATCAGCGGAGGAACAAACCGCTTATATGCTATCAATAGTCGCCAAGAGCAAGAGGATTCGCCGATGTTGTCACTGGTCTAATTCAAGTCTTTGACTTTTTTGTTTATTCTTTGCTAGATCAAGGAGCGAGTTTATCTTTTGTAACTCCATATATTGCAATGAACATTGATGTTACTCCTGAGAAACTTAGTGAACTATTCAGTGTCTCTATGTCTATTGGTCTATTCAAGCAGAGAGAATTTATCGTGATTGTCCCATTTTTGTCAATCACAAGAGTACCATGGTTGATTTAATTGAGTTAGACATGGTAGATTTTGATGTCATTATTGATATGGACTAGCTTCATGCCTGTTATCCTTCAGTTGATTATAGGACTCGAGTTTCCAACTTCTAGTTTCCAAATGAGTAGGTCTTAGAGAGGAAAAACAGTTCAACAGTGCTTAAGGGTCATTTCATTTCGTACCTTAAGGCGAGAAAGTTAGTTTCCAAGGGGTATGTCTATCACTTAGTCTGAGTTTCAGTAGTAAGAGAGTTTCCAGAAGTCTTTTCTGATGATCTTTCCGGAGTCCCTCCTGAGAGAGAAATAGACTTCGTATAGATATTCTTCTAGATACCCGTTCGATACATTACGCCATATAGAATTGCACCAGCAGAGTTAAAAGAGTTGAAACAGAAGTTAAAGGATCCTTTATATAAGGGCTTTATTCGACCAAGTGTCTCACCTTAGGGCGTTTCGTTCTTATTTGTGAGAAAAAATGATAGTTCCTTTAGGATGTGTATAGATTACCGTCTATTGAACAAGGCTACCATCAAGAATAAATAGCCTCTTCCGAGAATCGATAATCTTTTTTATCAGCTTTAGGGTGCTTGCTGTTTCTCAAAAATCAACCTCAAATCAGGTTACCAGTAGTTGAATGTAAAGGAATGTGATATTCTGAAGACAGCATTCAGAACTCGTTATTGTCACTATAAGTTTCTCGTCATATCCATTTATTTGACTAATGCACCAACAACGTTCATGGATCTTATGTATAGAGTCTTCAAGCCTTATTTAGATATGTTTGTTATCGTCTTCATTGATGACATACTAATCTATTTAAGAAATTAAGAAGATCATGCTAGCATTCTCAGAATAGTTCTTCAATCTTTGAAAGATAAGGAGTTGTATGCTAAATTATTTAAGTGTGAATTTTGGCTTGAGTCTGTGGCATTCTTAGGCCATATTGCGTCTAGAGAGGGAATCTAAGTTGATACTCAGAAAATAGAGGCAGTGAATAATTGGCCTAAACCTACATCTCCAACTGATATTAGGAGTTTCTTGGGTTTGGCTGGCTATTATAGAAGGTTTGTAGAGGGGTTCTCGTATATTTTATCCCCTTTGACCAAGTTAACTCAGAAGACGGTGAAATTTCAATGGTCTAAAGTTTATGAGAAAAGCTTTTAGGAATTAAAAAAGAGGTTGACTACTGCCCCAAGTTTTCATGAGAAGAACTACCCAACCCATGACTTTGAGTTGGCTGCCGTAGTATTTGTGTTGAAGATATGGCGTCATTACTTGTATGGTGTGCATGTTGATGTATTCACTGATCACAAGAGTCTTCAATATATGTTTACCTAGAAAGAGCTTAATCTCAGACAAAGGAGGTGGTTAGAATTACTCAAGGATTATGACATGAGTATTCTTTATCACCCAGGTAAGGCTAATGTTATTGTTGATGCCTTGAGCAGGTTGTCTATGGGTAGTTCTACCCATGTTGATGAAGAAAAGAGAGAGTTAGTGAAAGATGCACATAGACTTGCACGCTTAGGAATCCAACTAATGGATTCCACAAAAGGAGGAGTAGTGGTGTTGAATGGGGCTGAATCTTCATTAGTGTCAGAAGTGAAAGAAAAGCAAGACCAAGATCCTATTTTACTTGAATTGAAGGAAAATGTTCATAAGCAAAAAGTATTAGCTTTTGAATAAGAGGGATATGGTGTATTGAGATATCAAGGTAGATTATGCATACCTATGGTGGATGGAGTCCAAGAAAGGATCATGGAGGAAGCTCATAGCTCCAGATATTCCATTCATCTGGGTTCCACATATATGTACCGTGAGATGAGAGAAGTGTATTGGTGGAATAGTATGAAGAAAGGCATTGAAGAATTTGTTGCTAAGTGTCTAAATTGCCAACAAGTTAAAGTAGAGCACCAAAGGCCCGGTGGTTTGGCTCAGAATATAAAACTTCCAGAATGGAAGTGGGAGATGATTAATATGGACTTCATCACAAGGTTACCAAGGTCTCGCAGGTAGCATGATTCTATTTGAGTGGTTGTCGATAAAATGACTAAATTAGCCCACCTTTTGCCAGTAAAGACTACCCATCCAACAGAAGATTATGCTAAGTTATATATTTAAGAAGTGGTAAGACTTCATGGGGTTTTGGTCTCCATTATTTCAGATAAAGGTGCACAATTTACTGCACAGTTTTGGAACTCATTCTAGAAAGGCTTGGGTTCAAAGGTGAACTTGAGTACTATTTTTCATCCTCAAACAGATAATCAAGCATATTGCACTATTCAGACCTTAGAGGATATGTTGAAGACTTGTCTGATTGATTTCAAAGGGAATTGGGATGATCAACTACCTCTCATTGAGTTTGCTTACAACAATAGTTACCACTCTAGCATCTAAATGGCTCCTTATGAAGCTCTCTATGGGAGAAGATACAAATCTTCTATTAGATGGTTTGAAGTTGATGAAGCATGGTTGATAGGACCAGATTTAGTTCATCAAGCTATGGACAAGGTGAAAGTGATTCAACAGAGGTTGAAAACGGCACAAAGTCGTTAGAAATCCAATATGGATATTAGGAGAAGGGCATTAGAGTTCAAAGTTGATGATTAGGTATATCTAAAAGTTTCACCCATGAAGGGTGTTATGAGGTTTGGTAAGAAAGGGAAACTTAGTCCCCGATATATTGGACCTTTTCGAATATCCAAGAGGATCGGCAATGTAGCTTATGAGTTAGAGCTACCACAAGAGTTAGCCACGTTTCATCCAGTGTTTCACATCTCTATATTGAAGAAGTGCATGGGTGATCCATCATTGATCATACCAACTAAAGATATTAGGATCAAGGATAGCCTATCTTATGAAGAGATTCTTATTCAGATTCTAGATCGCCAAGTTCGCAAGTTGAGAACATAAGAGGTAGCATAAGTCAAAGTCCTTTAGAGGAACCAATTTGTTGAGGAACCTACTTGGGAAGCTGAGGAGGATATGAAGAAGAGATATCCACATCTCTTTGAATTCGAAGGAAGATCTTCTTCTTAATGCTCTTTAAATTATGAGTGAGCACGTTGTCTGTTTTCATTTACTTGTTAGCTGTTTGAATTTGATGTTACACCCTAAGCCTAGTAAGAGTAATCTCATTTGAGGAAGAATGTTCCCAATGGGGAGATATTGTAACATCTCTCAACTAGAAAGAACTAGAAGAAAGTTTAAAATCTGGAAATAGTTATTTTTGGGAAGAATTTAAAAATCTCAAAATTTGGTAAAGGTGTTAAAGTGTTTTTGGTTAACTTCAAATGGCCATTATTATTAGTTCATGATTATTTACTTGTGATTCTAGATATGGTTAGAAATCCCTTGGAATGATCTTTCCAACGCCGCCAATTTTGAGTGATTTCGAGTTCGCATGAGCAAGTTACGCCCTTCGGAAGTTGGGATGTTCAAATAAGATAATGTTCAATGCGGATTTTAAAGGGGTATTTTATTCTTTTCCTTGCCCTATTATTTTAATCCAATTTTAGGAGATTAATTGGGGTAAAACCAGATTTTGGTCAGTTTAGAAAACTTAGAGTTCAGGTTAGGGCTTCGGGAAGAGAAAAGAGGAAAAAAGAGAAGGAAGTTCAAGATTCGTCAAGATTCGTCGAGATTAGCTTGTGGATTTCGTCGGGGGTGATCCCTACAAGATATGTGAGATCACATAGCGTTGGGTTAGTTCACCCACGCATCTATCATGATTCAATTTCAACGATGTTACTAGATATGAGAGTAAATCATTGAGTTCTTGATGAAATTTGTTTGAATACTTGTTGGTTGTGTTGTTGGAATTTTTTTGAGATCGATTCATGTTGTTAGTTCTGTTTTATTTTTATTAGAATCTGAAGTATATTGAGGGTACAAATGATTCTAAGTTCTTAGGGAAATGACCATTGAAGTTTAGAGGGTTTAGAGATGAAAAACGAGCAAGAAAAAATTGGAAATTTTATGGGCAAGATCTTAGGGCGTCGCGCCTCCCAGAGTGCCACAGAAGTTCCTCTGAACTTTGGGCTCTCGGGCGACATGCCAGCCAGAGCGCCATAACTTCAGCTTTGAAGTTTGTGCTCTGGCACCTTGTACCTCTCAGAGCGCCAAGGTCACCAGTTCCTCCCATTTCTTCCCAAACCTTTCGTATTAGTCCCTTAGCAATGTACCTATATTTTCTAGTTGATTCCAACACTATATGGTACATATAAGCATCATAAAATCATCCATTCACATGAGATCATGAACCTCGAATCCATAATCCAATTCAAGGAAAGTTAAGAGTCAAGTCAAGAGAAGTTCTTAGAGTTTTCCGAAAGTCTTTTCCAAATGTTTTGACTTTGTTTTAAGACTTAAAGTTCAAGTTGAGTGAAGAGTAAAGAGTATAGATAGAAGTTCATTACTTCATAAAGTATATGGGGACTAAGTATTCTCAAAGAGATTTAAAATGTTTTCACATTTAAATAAGGACGGAAACTTTCCAAAAAGCCTTCGGGCTAGTTTTCAGAAAAGAGAAATCGCTTTCTAAATGAAGCAAGAGGGGAAACTTTGATTCCTAAGATAGCCTTTGAGCTAAATTTTTTTGAGCACTAATCTCAAATCACTGAAGAAGTATGGTTTTAAACATAAGAGCTAGTATACTTTGGAAGTAGTATTGAGCACTGAATTAGGGGCGAGCATGAGTTCAAGTAAATCACGGCTCCATAAAACCATGTAGCCACCATGGGTAGAAAAGGGTCATAATTTTTAGATGAACCCCTTTCACAATAGACTAGTGGATCCACTTAGTAATTCAGGTCTTATACCTTTATCCAGGTATAGGATGCGCTGGCAGCGTGAGGTAGATTGTTGTATCATCACTATAGCTCTTATGTGATGGTTGTCGGTTAGAGAAACTCCCACAAAAGTTATTCTATTTTTATATACATCAGTTTATTGTATTTTTACATACATTTCAGAGTTATGTTGTATCCTTATATATACACAGAGTTGACATCATGTTTTTAAACAACTTTTCTTTATATTGCACTTGTTTTAAACTACTTTATATTGTAATGAGTTCAATTAAGTATTCATGAGTTGAGAAGAGTCAAGGTAAGTGATTCTTTCATACTCCCTTTCAAGCCTATGTTGTTTAGCATTCCAACTCACATACTCGTATATTCAATGTATTAATGTCAGTTGGCCTACATTGTCTTATGATGTAGATACAGATGATTAGGATCGGCATCAAGCGCATCGTTTATCAAATGAGCAGTTCAAAGTCTGTTGGTGAGCCTTTTTGTATTTCGAAAGACTTCTTTTCATTTTTTTTAGTTTAGTATTAGTTCATTAGGATGTCGTGGGCCTGTCCCGACATCCATCTCAGTTAGTTAGTTAATTCAGTTGTCTTTACTTTTCGTTTCATATGTTAAAGACTTGTGTTTGCCTTAATGGCCTGTTGAATGTTCTTTTATGATATTTTAGTTCTTCATAAATGATTATGTGATGAGTTAAGTCTTCCATTGATTTAGTAAGCTAGGCCAAGGGTCCGCTTGATGCCAACAACGGTCTTCGAGTGCCAGCCCCGCCCAGGGTGTAGGCTCGAGGTGAGACAAACTTGGTATCAGAGCCCAGATTTAAAAAGTCCTAGGGAGTCTATGAAGTCTTGTCTGTATAATCCTAATTATCGGTGTGAAGCGCACCACATCTATAATTAGGAGGCTGCAACACTAAGGAAAATTTCTCACTTCTTTCACACTCATTTCGTGCATTAGAGTTTGATCTCTAAAAAGTTTCCCTCTAACTCGTGCTTGTGCGTGTTTTCAGATTATCATGCCTCCACGAAGAGCTGTCAGAGGATGTCCTTGTAGACGTAATGTAGAGGAACAAGAGTTACCAAATGAACCTGAAGTGCGACCTCAAGGAGAAGTCAACAATGCTGAGTTCAGAGAGGCAATTAGGATGCTGAGTCAAGCTGTGTCTAACTAGGTTTGTCAGCAGAGAGGAGCTCGACATGAAGGAGCTGATACTTCAAGGATTCATAACTTATTGAGGATGAACCCTCCAAGTTTCACGGATTTGAGCACTATTAAGGATTCGGAGAATTCATTAAGGGGTAGAAGAAGGTATTTGAGGTCATGCATCTTGTTGATGTTGAGCAAGTTGAACTAGATGCATGTTAACTGAAGAATGTTGCTAGAACTTGGTTTGACCAATGGAAGGAAGGTAGAGCTAAGAATGCACCACCTCCTAGCCTATTTTGAAGAGGCTTTCTTGGGGCGTTTCTTTCCCTGAGAACTAAAAGAGGCTAAGGTATGGGAATTTCTTACACTTAAGTAAGATTCTTTGAGTGTTCATGAGTATAGGTTGAAATTCACTTAACTGTCTCGCTATGCTCCAAAAATAGTTGCGGACTTGAGGAGTAGGATGAGTTGATTTGTTGTTGGGTTATCTTGTCTATCATGCAAAGAAGACCGAGAAGCAATGCTTATTTGGGACATGGACATTTCGAGGTTGATGGTCTATGTGCAGCAAGTAGGGGAAGAGAAGCTGAGCGATGGAGAAGAATTGAAGAACAAGAGGGCTAAGACGGGGAATGAGTCTGGGCTACAGTAGAGTAATGCCAAATGTTCATCCTTCTAATAGAAACAGAAGGGACCAGCTCCACTATCTGCTAGCGCACCTGCACATAGGAGCAAATGTGAGTACAACGGTAAGAATTTAAGAGCTAAGCCTGCCTATTCTCAAGGTAGTGTGGCGCAAGGGGGTAGTAAACCTCCTGCATGTGCCAAGTGTGGTGGAACCACTTAGGTATTTGTCATGAGGGCTCCAATGGTAGTTTCAAGTGTGGACAGATTGGGCATTTCATACGAGAGTGTCCAAAGAACAAGCACGGAAATTGTAATGGGGCCAATAGAGCCTAGTCTTCTTCAGTTGCTCCACCAGACAGAGTTGTACCTAGAAAGGCTACTTCTAGTACTGGCAGAGGAACAAACCACTAAAGAGTAAGAGGATTCATAGGATGTTGTCACTGGTATGATTCAAGTCTTCCACTTTACTGTTTATGCTTCGCTAGATCCAGCAGCGAGTTTATCTTATGTAACTCTATATATTACTATAAACTTTGATGTTACTCCTGAGCAACGTAGTGAATGTCTCTACGCCTGTTGGTGAGTCTATTCTAGCAGAGAGTGTTTACAGTGATTGTCCCATTTTTGTTAATCACAAGAGTATCATAGCTGATTTAATTGAGTTAGACATGGTAGATATTGATGTCATTCTTGGTATGGACTGGCTTCATGCCTGATATGCCTTAGTTGATTGTAGAACTCGAGTTGTCAAGTTCCAATTTCCAAATGAGCCAATCTTCAAGTGGAAAAGCAGTTAAGCAGTGCCTAAGGGTCGTTTCATTTCGTACCTTAAGGCTAAAAAGTTAGTTTCCAAGGGGTGTGTCTATCACATAGTCCGAGTTAATGACTCTAGTGTTGAGATACCTACTATTCAGTCAGCTTTAGTAGTAAGAGAGTTGCCAGAAATCTTTCCTGATAATCTTCTCGGAGTCCCTCCTGAGAGATAAATAGACTTCGGTATAGATCTTCTTCCACATACTCATCCGATATCTATTCCGCCATATAGAATGGCACCAGTAGAGTTGAAATAGTTGAAAAATAAGTTAAAGGATCTTTCAGATAAGGGCTTTATTCGACCAAGTGTCTCACCTTAGGGCGCTCCGGTCTTATTTATGAGAAAGAAGAATGGTTCCCTTAGGATGTGTATAGATTATCGTCAGTTGAAAAATGTTACCATCAAGAATAAGTATCCTCTTCCGAGAATTGATGATCTTTTTTATCAGCTTTAGGGTGCTTCCTGTTTCTCAAAAATTGACCTCAGATCAGGTTACCATCAGTTGAAAGTAAGGGAATGTGATATTCTGAAGACAGCATTCAGATCCCGTTATGGTCACTATAAGTTTCTGGTCATGTCCTTCAGTTTGACTAATGCACAAACAGTGTTCATGGATCTTATGAATAGAGTCTTCAAACCTTATTTAGATATGTTTGCTATCGTCTTTATTGATGACATAATAATCTATTCAAGGAATGAAGAAGTTCATGCTATCCATTTTAGAATAGTTCTTTAGACTTTGAAAGATAAGGAGTTATATGCTAAATTCTCTAAGTGTGAATTTTAGCTTGAGTTTGTGGCATTATTAGGCCAAATTGTGTGGAGAGGGAATTAAAGTTGATACTCAAAAAATTGAGGCAGTGCAGAATTGGCCTAAACCCACATCTCGAATTTATATTAGGAGTTTCTTGGGTTTGGCTGGCTATTATAGAAGGTTTGTAGAGGGGTTCTCATCTATTTCATCCCCTTTGACCAAGTTAACTCAAAATACGGTGAAATTTCAGTGGGCTGAAACTTGTGAGAGAAGCTTTCAAGAATTGAAAAAGAGGTTGACTATTGCCCTACATTTGACCTTACCAGAAGGTACTCAAGGTTTTGTGGTGTATTGTGATGCATCTAGAGTTGGTTTGGTTTGTGTCTTAATGCAAAATAGCAAAGTTTCAGCTTATGCCTCCAAACACTTGAAAGTTCATGAGAAGAACTACCCAACCCATGACTTAGAGTTGGCTACTGCAGTATTCGTGTTGAAAATATGGCGTCATTACTTGTATAGAGTGCATGTTGATGTATTCATTGATCACAAGAGTCTTTAATATGTGTTCACCTAGAAAGAGATTAATTTCAGACAAAGGAGGTGGTTAGAATTACTTAAGGATGATGACATGAGTATTCTTTATCACTCAGGTAAGGCTAATGTTGTTGTTGATGCCTTGCGCAGGTTGTCTATAGGTAGTACTGCCCATGTTGATGAAGAAAAAAGAGAGTTAGAGGAAGATGTGCATAGACTTGCACGATTAGGAGTCCGACTAATGGATTCCGCAGAAGGAAGAGTAGTGGTGTTGAATGGGGCTGAATCATCATTAGTGTCAGAAGTGAAAGAAAAGCAAGATCAAAATCCCATTTTGCTTGAATTGAAGGCAAATGTTCATAAGCAAAAAGACTTAGCTTCTGAACAAGGAAGAGATGGTGTATTGAGATATCAAGGTAGATTGTGTCTACCTATGGCTGATGAACTCCAAGAGAGGATCATGGAAGAAGCTCATAGCTCCAGATATTCCATTCATTCGGGTTTCACAAAGATGTATCGTGACATGAGAGAGGTTTATTGGTGGAATAATATGAAGAAGAGCATTGCAGAATTTGTTGTTAAGTATCCAAATTGCCAACAAGTTAAAGTAGAGCACCAAAGGCCCGATGGATTGACTTAAAATATAGAACTTCTGGAATAGAAGTGGGAGACGATTAATATGGACTTGATCACAAGGTTACCAAGGTCTCGCAGGAAGCATGATTCTATATCGGTGATCGTCGATAGAATGACGAAATCTGCCCACTTTTTGCCTGTAAATACTACCCATTCAACAGAAGAATATGCTAAGTTATATATTCAAGAAATGGTAAGACTTCATGGGGTACCGATCTCCTTTCTTTTAAACAGAGGTGTGCAATTTACTGCACAGTTTTGGAAGTCATTTTAGAAAGGCTTGGGTTCAAAGGTGAACTTGAGTACAACAACAGTTAACACTCTAGCATCCAAATGGCTCCTTATGAAACTCTCTATGAGAGAAGATGCAAATCTCCTATTAGATGGTTTGAAGTTGGTGAAGAAGGGTTGATAGGACCAGATTTAGTTCATCAAGATATGGAGAACGTGTAAGTGATTCAAGAATGGTTGAAAATGGCACAGAGTCGTCAGAAATACTACATGGATATTAGGAGAAGGGCGTTAGAGCTTGATGTAAATTATTGGGTATATCGAAAAGTTTCACCTATGAACGATGTTATGAGGTATGGTAAGAAGGGAAAACTTAGTCCCAGTATATTGGACCTTATCGAATATCCAAGAGGATCGACAATGTAGCTTATGAGTTAGAGCTACCACAAGAGTTAGTCGCGATTCATCCGGTGTTTCACATCTCTATGTTGAAAAAGTGCATGGGTGATCCGTCATTGATCATACCAATTGAAGATATTAGGATCAAGGATAGCCTATCTTATGAAGAGATTCCTATTCATATTCTAGATCACTAAGTTCACAAGTTGAGAACAAAGGAGGTACCATCAGTCAAATCATTTAGAGGAACCAATTTGTTGAGGAAGCAACTTGGGAAGCTGAGGAGGATATGAAGAATAGACATTTACATCTCTTTGAATCCGAAGGAAGTGCAGATCAAGGTACAAATCTTCTTCTTAGTGCTCTTTAAATTATGCATCAACATGTTGTTTGTTTGCAATTGCTTGTTGGGTGTCTGAATTTGATAATACACCCTAAGCCTAGTAAGAGTAATCTCATTTGAGGACGAATGTTCCCAAAGGGGATATATTGTAACATCTCTCAATTAGAAAGAACTAGAAGGAAGTTTAAAATCTGGAAATAGTTATTTTTGGGAAGAATTCAAAAATTGGGAAATTTGGTAAAGGTGTTAAAGTGAGCATTTGGTCAACTTCAAACGACAAGAATTCTTAGTTCAGTATTATTTAGATGTAATTCTAGATATGGTTGGAAATCCCTTGGAATGATCTTAATGATCTTTCCAACGCCACCAAGTTTGAATGATTTCGAGTTCGTATGTGCATGTTATGCCCTTCGAAAGTTGAGTTGTTCAAATAAGGAAATGTCCAATTCGGATTTTAAAGGGGTATTATAGTCTTGTCCTTGCACTATTATTTTAATCTATTTTTAGGAGATTAATTGGGGTAAAACTAGATTTTGGTCAGTTTAGAAAAGTTAGAGTTCACGCTAGAGCATGGAGAAAAGAGAAAAGAGGCAAAAAGAGAAGGAAGTTCAAGAATCATCAAGATTCATCGAGATTAGCTTGTGGATTCATTGGGGGTGATCCCTAGAAGGTATTTCAGATCACATAGCGTTGGGTCAGTTCACCCAGGCGCCAATCATGATTCAATTTCAGCAAAGTTATTAGATTTGAAAGTAAATCCTTGAGTTCTTGATGAAATTCATTCAAATCTTATGGGTTGTGTTGTTGGAGTTTCTTGAGATTGATTCATGTTGTTAGTTGTGTTTTTTTTAGTAGAATCTGATGTATATTGAGGGTACAAATGATTCTAATTACTTAGGGAAAGGACCATTGAAGTTTAGAGGGTTTAGAGATGAAAAATGAGCAAGAAAAATAGGAAATTTTCTAGGCAAGGGCTTGCGGCGCAACGACTCCCAGAGCTCCACAAAAGTTCCTCTGAACTTTGGGCTCTCAAGCGACGCGCTAGCCAGAACACCACAACTTCAGCTCTGAAGTATATGCTCTGGCGCCCCGTGTCTCTCAAAGCGCCAATGTCGCCAGTTCCTCCCATTTTTTCCCCAACCTTTCGTATTAGTTCCTTAGCAATGTACCTATATTTTCTAGTTGATTCCAACACTTTAAGGTACATCGAAACATCATGAAATCATCCATAAACATGAGATCACAAACCTTGAAACTATAATCTAATTCAAGGAAAGTTAAGAGTCAAGTCAAGAGTCAAGAGAAGTTCTTACAATTTTCCAAAAGTCTTTTACAAATGTTTTAACTTTGTTATAAGACTTAAAGTTTAAGTTGAGTAACGAGTAAAGAGTATAGATTGAAGTTCATCTCTTCAAAAAGCATATGGGGACTAAGTATTCCCAAAGAGCTTTAAAATGTTTTCACATTTAAATAAGAATGGAACCTGAGATTTCCAAAGAGCCTTTGGGCTAGTTTTCAAAAAAGAGTAATCGCTTTCTAAATGAAGCAAGAAGGGAAACTTTGATTTCTAAGATAGACTTTGAGCTATGTTTTTTTAGTGCTAATCTCAATTCACAAAAAAAGTATATTTTTAAACATAAGAGCTAGTATATTTTGGGAGTATTATTGAGCACCAAATTGGAGGCGAGCATGAGTTCAGATAACTCACATCTCCATAAACCTATGTAGCCACCATGGGTAGAAAAGAGTCATACTTTTTAGATGAACCCTTTTCACATTAGACTAGTGGATCCACTTAGTAGTTCAGGTCCTATACCTCTGGCCGGGTATAGGATGCGCTGGCAGCGTGAGGTAGATTGTTGTATCATCACTATAGCTCTTATGTGATGGTTATTGGTTAGAAAAACTCCCACAAAAGTTATTGTATTTTTATATAAATTAGTTTATTGTATTTTTACATTCATATCAGAGTCATATTGTATCCTTGTAGATACACAGAGTTGACATCATGTTTTTAAACAGTTTTTCTTTATATTTCACTTGTTTTAAACTAATTCATATTGAAATGAGTTTAGTTAAGTATTCATGAGTTGAGAAGAGCCAAGGTAAGTGTTTCTTTCAAATTCCGTTTCAAGCCTATGTTTTTTAGCATTCCAATTCTCATACTTGTACATTCAATGTACTGATGCCAGTTGGTCTGCATCATCTTATGATGCAGATACAGGTAACTAGGATCGGCATCCAGCGCATCGTTGATACAGTGAGCAGTTCAGAGTCTGTTGGTGAGCCGCTTTGTATTTCAGAGGACTCTTTTTCATTATTTTCAATTTAGTATTAGCTCATTAGGATGTCGTGGGCCTATCCCGACATCCATCTCAGTTATTTAGAGGTTTAATAGATAGACAGTCAGTTAGTTAATTCAGTTGTCTTTACTTTTTGTTTCATATGTTTAAGACTTGAGTTTGCCTTAATGGCCAGTTGAATGTTCCTTTATGATATTTTAATCTTCATAAATGATTATGTGATGAGTTAAGTCTTCCGTTGAGTTAGTAAGCTATGCCAAGGGTCCTCTTGAGGCCAGTAATGGTGTTCGAGTGCCAGTCCCGCCCAAGGTGTCGGTTCGAGGCATGACAGATATGTCCAAAGTTTGAGAGTTTTTGAGAATGAATCCCTCATAGTTAACTAGCTTAAAGGTTAACGAGGTTCCAAAAAACTTTGTGGAAGAGCTTCAAAAAGTAGTGTTTGCTTTCATGTAGGTTGTTGATACACAGCCTATGGAGTTGGCTTCCCATCAAGTCAAAGGTATTTCTAGGAATTTGGTACAACCAATGGAAGAAGACAAGGGAAAAAGGAGCACCACCCTAACTTTATGCATGCTATGTCTTAGTCGATTGTAGAACTCGATTAGTCAAGTTTCAGTTTCCTAATGAGCTAGTTTTAGAGTGAAGAAGTAATTCAGCAGTGCCTAATGGTCTTTTTTTCTTATACCTTAGGGATAGTAAGTTAGTTTATAAGGGGTGCACATATCACTTAGTCTTAGTTAATGACTTTAGTTTTGAGACGCCACCTCTTCATTTGGTCCAATCATAAGGAGTTCCCAAAGGTCTTTCTAGAAGATCTTCCCAGAATCCCTCCTAAAAAGAAAGTAGACTTCGAAATAAATACCCTTCCAAGTACTCAACCCATTTTATTCCACCATATAGAATGGCTCCAGCTGATTGAAAAAAGTTGAAAGAGAAATTGAGAGATCTTTCTTGATAAGGGTTTCATCCGACCAAGTGTCTTATATTGGAACATTTTGGTCTTATTCATGAGAAGAATGATGGTTCCCTTAGAATGTGTATTAATTACCGTCAGTTGAATAAGGTCACCATAAAGAATAAGCATCTCCTTCCTAGAATTGACGACATTTTCGACCAACTCTAGGGTGCCACTTATTCTAAGATAGATCTCAAATTTGGCTGTCACCATTCGAAAGTGAGAGAAAGTGGCATCCCGAAGAGATCATTCATAACACATTATGTTCATTATGAGTTCCTTGTTATATCCTTTGTTTGAATAATGCTCCTACAGCATTCATCGATCTCATTAACAAAGTATTTAAGTAGTATCTGGATATATTTGTTATTGTATTTATCAACGACATCATGATCTACTCGAGGAATAAAAAGGATCATGTCAGTCCTCTCAGAATAGTCATCTAAACCCTTAAAGATCGGGAGTTATATGCCAACTTTTCTAAGTGAGAGTTTGGGTTGAATCCATAGCATTCTTAGGCCACATTGTGTCATGCAAAGGAATTAGAGTCCACACTCAGATTATTGAAGAAATACAAAATTTGCCCAGACCCATATCCCCAACTGATATAAGGAGTTTCAGGGGGTTAGTAAGTTACTATAGAAGACTGGTTGAAGGGTTTTTATCTATTTCATTTCACTCAAAAGACAACTATAATTCAATGGTCTGAAGCTTGTGAGAAATCTTTCAGGAATTAAAAACTCGATTAACTACTGCTTTATTATTGACCCTTGGAGAGGGTACAAAGGATTTTATTGTCTATTGTGATGCATCAAGAGTGGGGCTTGGTTGTGTGTTAATGCAGAATGGTAAGGTTATACCATATACCTCTAGGTAGCTTAAGATTCATGAGAGGATCTACCCGAATCATGATCTCGAGTTGGGATCAGTAGTTTTTGCTCTCAAGATATGGAGTCTCTATCTCAATGGTGTTCATTTGGATGTGCTCATTGACCAGAAGTGACTCCAATATGTTTTCAGTTAGAAGGAACTTAATCTCAGACAAAGGGATGGTTAGAGTGACGCAAGGATTACTAGATTAGTATCCTCTATCACCCAAGTAAGGCAAACAATGTTGTTGATGCCTTGAGAAGGTTGTCTATGGAAAGTATTGTTTTCGTCGAGTAAGGCAAGAAAGAGTTGGCTAAGGAAGTGCACAAACTTACATATTTGGGAGTCTGTTTGTAAGATTCCAGTAAAGGCGGAGTCGTTGTGATGAATGGGGCTGAATCGTCATTAGTGTCAAAAGTGAATGAGAAGCAAGACAAATAACCCACCTTACTTGGACTAATGGAAAATGTTCATAAGCAGAAAATAATGACTTTTGAACAAGGGGGAGATGGTATGTTGAGATATCAAGGTAGAATGTGTGTTTCAAAGGTGGATGAGTTCCAAGAGAGGATCATGACAAAAGCTGATAGTTCCAGATATTCGATCCATTTGGGTTCCATAAATACCATAACTTGAGAGAAGTCTATTTGAGGAATAGTATAAAGATATGTATCGCAAATTTTGTTGCTAAGGACTTAAATTGCCAGCAAGTCAAGGATGAACACCAAAGGCCATGTGGTGTGGCTCAAACCATAGCTCTTCCAAAATGGAAGTGGGAGATGATTGATATGGAATTAAATATTGGCTTGCCACAAACTCGCATGAAGCATAATTCGCTTTGGGTGAATTTAGATTGGATGACTAAATTATCCCATTTCTTAGAAGTGAATACTATCAATTCAACAAAAAGAGTATGCCAGTTTATACATTTGTGAGATAGTTCGATTTCATGGATTCTCGTTGTCCATCATTTCAAATATGGGTGCACAAGTCACCGCTCAGTTTTGGAAGTCATTTCAGAAAGGTTTGGGTTCAAAGGTAAGCCTTATTACTCATATTCATCCTCAGACAGATGGTCAAGAGGAGCACACTATTCAGACCTTAGTGGATATGTTGACAACATGTGTGTTGGACTTCAAAGGGAATTGGAATGAGCACTTGCCTCTTATAGTGTTTACACTAATATTCAAATGGCTCCTTATGGCGCTCTTTATGGGAGAAGATGTAGATCGCCTATTGGTTGGTCTGAGGTTGATGAAGCTGAGTTGATAGGGCCAGAGTTGGTTCATCAATCCATGGAGAAGGTGAAGATAATTCAAGAGAGGTTGAGGACAGCGCAGAGTTGTCAAAAATCCTATACAGATGTTAAAAATAGAGACTTGGAGTTTGTAGTTGATGATTGGGTATATTTGAGAATTTTACCCATAAAGAGTGTTATGAGATTTGGTAAGAAAGGAAAGTTCAGTCCCCGATACATTGGTCAGTACAGAATATCTAATATTATTGGTAATGCTGCTTATGAGTTAGAGCTACCACAAGAGTTAGCTACTCAGTACATTAGTATTTCATATTTTCATGCTAAAGAAGTGTTTAGGCGACCCTTCCCTTATTGTTCTTATCGAGAATATTGGTATCAAGGAAAGTCTATTTTATAAGGAGATTCTCATTTAATTCCTTGATCATCAGGTTCCCAAGTTGAGAACCAAAGAGGTTGCATCAGTCAAAGTATTGTGAAAAAATTAGTTTGTTGAGGAGGGTACATGGGAGGCCAAGGAAGATATGAAGAAGAGATACCCTCATCAATTTTCCTCCAACTTAGTTCTAGTCTAAGGTATTAACTATTCCTAAAGTAATCATTTAAATCAGTCCCTCCTTCAGTGTTTTGAGTTCATGAGTTTTATGTGTATTTTGCATTAAATTGGGCTGTTAAACATTTCCCTACCCTTTACATTCTTAGTTCATCCAACATTTGAGGATGAATGATTCCAAGGAGGAGATATTGTAACACCCCAAAAACTTCTAAGCTAAGCTTCAAACCATTCTTTAATTACAAGTAAGGTCGTATCATGTGATTCTTCAATTTATCTTAGGTGTAAAGTTCAATTCCTTAGTGTAAGAATGTATTTAGACATGAATTAAGGTCACAAGAACCCCCTAGCACAAAGTTGAGTTGAAAGCTTCCTTACGGATTAAGTTTTGACATAAGATTCTAGTTAAGTCAACTTCAAACGATCATATCTCCTAGCACAAAATTAATTAGGTAACCTATCACCTATCAAAATAAAGCTCTATCATTCCTCCTTCCAACACCACCAATTTTCCTCATTTCACTTTTAAAGTAAATAATTATGACTATTTTAACATAGACTACAACACTAGAGTTTGTTGGGTCAATTCCTACGAATTGCTTCTGTGAACCATAGAAATTTCGATGATTGTACTGTAAATTTGTAGAAAACTTCACAGAATTCAAATTCTGGGGCCGTATTACTACAAATTCATCTACAGCTCTTACAAAATCCTACGGGTCATAGTTTGGACCCATCGAATAAGCTTTTGACCCTTAAATTAAATATGAATTACACGGATGGGGCCTCTGGTCCATAAAATAAACCACGAACAGTAGATGACCCCATAGAAGGTTTTTGTCAGTTTTTAAGAGGGCTAGCTCAGTCTTTTCCCACCCCTTCTAATCCTAAACCACAATGTTTTTACACCTAGTTAAGGGTTCAGACAGTGTTAATCAATCTTTTTACGTTCATTAACACTCCCTAAGTCTTAGAGCAAGGATCCAAGAAGAGAAAGCTAGGGTTTTAAAGCTGATCTCTAAGTTTCCCCCAAGAACATCATTCTTCCAGGTATGTAAGGCTACTCATAGTGATGAACTGAATCCTTCCTCACGCCATATGCCTACTTTCTATCAGTAAAGCATAATTTGGGTTACATTCTTAGTTTTGATTATTCTTGAGATAAGTTTTGTTGTTGAGTTCTGAGTAATATTTCTGAGTTTTGAGTTGCTATATCTTGCATTGACATTCTTGAGTTGATTGTTTTTCAGCATGAACTCTATTATTGAGTTATTATTGAGTTTTTATTGAGAATACTTTAACCAAACTATTTTTTCTTAAATTGTTTTTCATAAAGTAATGACGAGCTTTGAGTAGAGTTTAAAGAATGAATTTGAGTAAAGTATTAGGGGAATAATTGATTCCAAAATATATTATTTTCACATATAAAATGGGAACTTCTATGTTCATAAAGAGTTAAAAGAGTTATTAGAGGTAAATGAGACATTGCCTCTTAAAGAGGAGCTTTTGAGTAATTACCTCAAAACAGAGAAAGAGTATTTTTACTTGAGCATGAGTATATATTTATTGGGGTAGTATTGAGCACTGATATTGGGATGAGTTCAGAAAACTCACATTCCTCATAAACCATCTAGCCAACATGGGTTAAGGATGTTCTTTTTAGAAGACTCCTTATTTCTTTCGAGCATAGCTTTAGTTGATCCACTTAGTTGAGATGTTCTATATCCCAACAAGGTATAGGACAGCTCTAGCAATATGGGCAAGACATTATATCATTGCGTTGCTCATAGTGATGGTTGTGGGTTGCAGAATCTCCCAAATAGAGTTTAAAATATATTTTTTTATCATATCACTTAATATGTTGAGTAGATAAGTCAGTATTGGTAAAGTTTAAATGATTTCACTCCTTTATTTCTTTACATTTGGTTTAGTATATATCTATAACGATTGCAACCCTTTCATTCAATCATTTTGCTTTGACTATGTTACATACTCATGCCTTCAGTGTACTGGTGTCATTCAACCTACATCTTTTTATCATGAAGATACAAGTGTTCATGATCATTAACATACACTTTATTGAGATCAATTTGCACTCCTAGTTAGTTTTTGATGAGCCTCCTTGATTTCTGGAGGTCTCTGCTTTTATGTTTTGGTTAGTTTCTTTGAGGTGTCGTGGGTCTTGTCGCGACATCCGTCTTTAACAATAGAGGCTTCGTAGATAGTTGCTTTTGAATTTGTTTTCGGTATTTCTTTATTAAAATGCTTTTCAGCTATTGTTGTTTTTAGAGTATTTTGAGACAGTTGAGTACTTTGAGATTAAATGGCTTAATTTTGTTTTAAAGCCTAATTTGGCTTGAGTTACTATTCCGCTAAGTAGTTAGCTAGACCAAGGGTTCACTTGGGGATCAACAATGGTTCTGAAGTGTCGGCCATGTCTAGGGCATAGGCTCGGGTTGTGACATTTTCTTACCAATGTTAGTACATAAATTCGAGCCCTTTTTTTTAATATTTTCCATCTGGTGTCCAGCACCCAGATTGGTGCCCCTCTAAATTTGAATACGCTCCAGGAAATCCTACATTAAGGGGTAAAGTGCTCCCTAACGAAGGAGACTCCATTCCAAGGGGGACTTGAACCCGAGAGCTCTGGTTAAGGATGAAAGATTACTTATCACTATACCACAAACTCTTTTTCTTGTTGCTACTCCCACACCAACTCCAATGTTGCCTGCCATGGCACATTGCCCTAGTGACAAGGATCCAAGTTGTGGTGGATGATACAAGCTTCGAAATTGCATAAGGCTCCAATATTCCCTATAAGTTTTCTTCCTTACAGTTATTCCATTCTAAAGTTTTGTTCTTTTTTTTAAGAAAAACGATTCTTTTCTTATTCATCTATTTTGTATTCTTGATCATAGTACTTATTTCATCAATTGCTAGTTCTCTTTTCTCTTTTTTTGATAGGAATACATTCATCAGGATACATTTTAAATTTTAAAAATGTAGTAAATGCTATAATATTTATTTTACTAATTAAGTTTTCTTGTAAAAATTCATTGATGGGTTTCCTTTAATTTTATCTTTTTGTGGAGTTCATATTTACATGGCATAAAATTAAATTTTGTTTAACTATGTCAATTTTCTTAATGATAAATGTAGTTGAGTGATTTATTGATACAAAACAAAGTTCGATGACTTTTCTAGATAAACTCTCAAGTTGAGTGACCTTAGATAAACTCTCAAGTTGAGTGACCTTAGATAAACTCTCAAGTTGAGTGACCTTTTCAGATATTAACCAACTACATTGTTGATATTTAGACACACACTAGTTTTTCGCACACATTCAAAATTATTCTTGGAAAATAAGAGTCATTTTGAATAGGTTAATTGATAAGGATGAAAGGTATATACTTTATATATTTCATTCGTTTATTGGTTTGTAACCTATACCTTCTTGGTTTAGTGAAGTTTTTAATCTAAAATTTAAACTTGGTTCTTCAGTACTAAAATAACATGTTTGACCTTATAAAAGAAATTTGTGGAGATAGAGAATTGATCAATTAATAAAAGTGTTTATTACTCAAATGGCTTTTTTGATCAATTCAAACTCTCTTCAATTAAAGAAATGCTAATTGTGTTGGACTAATTCTTTGCACTTGATGTGGCATTTTAAGTATCCATCTTATAAATTAATTAAGCAACCATCCAACGTAATCCTTGAACATACATGTGTAATGCACCGTGAAGACAAATTTATAGACAAAATTTTCTATTTCAATTACATACCATGAGTTTTCAATAAGTTAAACATGTCCAATAAGTTAAATTTTCTATGTCAAGTACATACCATGAGTTTCCAATTTTCTCATTGTTGCAGAAATACAAATGGCAGAAGGCAAATATTGTTGGAAAAAAAGTGACAAGTGGAATGGTTCTTGTCAATACTTTTACAAATGTAGTTATCATTGCAAGCACTACTATGGAGCTAAATATGACATCGGTAAGAAGTACAAACCATAGGGTCACAAATATTACTGGGCAAAATATGTTTGCTACTGCTACTCACCATGCCACTACTAAGACACTTCCACTATCTCATGGCATGGATTCGACTAAAAAGCTATCTATTTTATGTGTGTAACAATATAATAAGGCTGATTTATGTGTGTAAACTATTTTGACCAAGATTTGCGTTATGAACAATTGTATTGTTTGCTTTTCTATGAGTATTAATTGATGTGAACTAAGGTATTTTTTATATCAATATTTAGTGTGTATAGTATCATGAAGGGCTAACCTAAAATGTGTAATAACTATATGATTCGACATACATGTGTAAGGCACGTGAAGACAAATTTATAGACAAACATTGGGATGATTGCAAAAGTCGGATATATTAGAAAATTTTGAAAATATCTAATTTCAAAAAAAAATTTCATGTGAATGTGTCGTGCCCAGACCGTCATGATTGGCACCCACACTAACCATCCGATGGGAGAACCACTACTACAATCCAAGCTAAGCAACTAAACCAAAACTAAAGCAATTAAGTTACAGAAGCAAGTTAATTAACTAAACAAATGCGGAATAAACAACCTAAAACCTGAAAGTGAATGTACCAAAATATCTAAACAAATGATCCAAGTCTAAACAAGAAGGGATACATCCCCAAACTAATGAACTAATCAACTAACTAGAACAGATATCTAAGTCCGAAAATGATGGACATAGACGAAAGAGAATCCCATGGCAACCCGAAAGAATCAGCTCACCCTTAGTTCGAAGCAACAATCACTTATCTTCTAAGCGACGTCTGTTAATAGTCGCATGAAGATGTCATGTACTCAAAAAAAATAAGAGAAAGTGCACAATTAGTACCACAGTGTACTAGTAGAATCACGCGGCTATCCAACCAGTGCAACATAAGCAAGTCAAACAACATTATAATCATATGCATATATATCAACATATACAACTTCATCAACATGAAGAATCAAAAACGCATTTCACATTTATCATCACATCATTGGTCCTCTCATGGAACCCAAATCCAAATAATTAGCATGTTGAAACATGGCAATCTGATCCCATATTTATACTGGAACGTGGCAATCCCCTATTTATGCCAGAACGTGGCAATCCGATCCAAGTTAGTTATGTCAGAACGTGGCAATCCGATCCCATTCACACACCACAATCACAAACAAAATTATATCCCCAAGATAATACATTTAAGTCATAATTTCAAGGTAACAATAATTCATCTATCTCATTTACAACAAGTGTGATCAACACTGCAACATTCATACATATATAAGTATCATAATGAAGCAAGAACAAGCATACATCACACAATCATAGAATCACAACTATCACCTACCTCAAAACAAGCTTGAAACCCTAAGAAACTTGATCATTCCCTTCCCGGATTCGTTCCACTTGTTCTTGGTCTACAAACAATTACTATAATACGGAAACCAATAAAAAATTATTAATTACCCAAATTACCAACAAATCTAACAAACCCTAGATCAAGCCATGATACCAATTATCTAATTGGGGTTGTTTCCACCATAGATTCAAGATCAAAACCTTCCCCCATAAATATTTACCCATTCGATTACGTTATATGGATCGAAAAAGTGAATAGGGGAGTGAAAAGGTTACCTTTAGCCTCAAGAATGGTGACAAACGAGTAGAAATTTCCTGGGAGTCGTTCCTTAGCTCTAAAAGACGAAAAGTGTCAAATAAGGTCGTTTAGGGGTTTATGAACGACATTAAGTCGCGTCTGGCCCGCCACAACTGCCCTTACCTCGCTATAGCGATGGCGCTAGAGCGACCTAAATTCCCTCCAAAGTAGCATTCTTAAACCAGTGAGTTATTCATCTTTCACCTACGATTTTAAGTCTTATCGTACCTGCCACAGCGCCCCATATCCCTCTGTAGCAGCCCAGCCAAAGCGACCAAACTCCCGTCAAGGCGGCACAAATGAAACCAGAGAGTCAATTAAAGGAGTTCCAAAATCCCATTTCACAACACACCTCTAACCCATGTCGATCAGAAAATACCCTTTATGCTAAGATCGATTTCGGGAGTTCTACTCATCCGAATTCAATTCCATAAAGTCGTGCAGTTTCATTAACGAGTTATCTAACTACCCATGTGCAATCAAAATAAAAAATAATTCACCCAATTATTACCATATTTCCCTACACCTTGGTGACTTCAATTTCCTCCAAATCTAGACAAGGTTGGAAAAATCCAAATACTACGAAAAAGTTTTTCAGGCCCTAAATTTCCCCCTGTTGGCATTTCAATTACGACGGGAACAAATCGTTACAATAGATACCAATTTACCCATCATTCGTCCCCAAGTGACAAAACTTAGGAAAAGTAGGCTAAGGAAAGGATGAAGTAGTACCTGATTCGATGAACAATTGGGGATACTTTTCTCGCATGTCCCTCTTGATTTCCCAAGTAGCTTCCTTAACTGGACGATGATTCCATTTAACTTTCACGGACTTAATCTCTTTGGTGCTCAACTTACGCACATCACGATCAAGAATAGCAATCGGTTCCTCCTTATATTGAAGGTCTTTGTCTAGCACAATTGAGTCTCACTTAATGATATAATCTCCGTCACCATGATATCTCTTCAACATAGACATATGAAATACCGGATGAACACCAGATAGATTAGGGGGTAGAGCCAATCTATACGCCACCGGCCTACACATTCAAAAACCTCAAAGGGACCAATATATCGCGGACTTACCTTGCCTTCTTACCAAATCTTATCACCCCGTTCATGGGTGATACCTTAAGAAGAACATTCTCACCATTCTGAACTTTCATGTCTCTTACCTTATGATCTCCATACTTCTTCTGTCTACTCTAGGCTGCTAGAAGTTTAGCTTGAATACTCCTCACCTTATCTTGAGCATCCTTCACTAAATCAACCCACAAAGGTTTCACATCTCCATCCTCAAACCAACCTATGGGTGACCTACATCCCCTCCCATATAATGCCTCAAATGGTGTCATATTAATGCTAGAGTGGTAACTATTATTATAGGAGAACTCACATAAAGATATGAATTTATCCCCATGCCCTCCAAAATCAATCACACATGCCCTCAACATGTCTTCCAACACTTGAATAGTCCTCTCAGATTGTCCATCCGTGTGTGGATGAAAGGTTGTACTAAAAGTGAGTTGTGTGCCCAATTCATCATGCAGTTTCCTCCAAAACTTGGAAGTGAATTGGGTACCACAATCTGAGATGATATAAAGGGGCACTCCATGCAGGCTCACTATCTTTTTCACATAAATCTTAGCCAATTGTTCAGCATTATAATCTATTCTTACCGGAATGAAATAGGCTGACTTGGTCAATCTATCAACCACTACCCAAATAGAATCGAACTTTCCCAAAGTCTTGGGAAGACCAACCATAAAATTCATAGATATTCTTTCCCAATTCTATTCCAGAATTGGCATTTTTGAAGTAAAGCTGCAGGCCTTTGATGGTCATACTTCACTTGTGACAATTTTGACACTTAGCCACAAACTCCGCTATGTCTTTCTTCATGCCCGACCACCAATAAATTCATTTCAGATCTATATATATCTTGGTCACACCCGGATGAATAAAAGATCTCGAACCATGAGATTCTGTCAAAAATTTTTGAATCAAGCCATCAACTCGAGGAACACAAATCCTCCCTTTAACATTGAGTACACCATTCACATCAGGAGTGGTCTCTTGTGTCTTACCATTCACTATCTTCTCCTTGAGTTCTTTCAAATTTTCATCCTCAAATTGTTTGGCCTTGATCTCCTCAATGAACGTGGCCTTAACTTTAATGCTAGCTAACACCCCGCCTCTTTCATAAATTCCCAACTGCATGAACATAGACTCTAAGGTCTGAATTTATTTGTCCAAAGGTCACTTGGTTACACTCAAGTAAGCTAAGCTACCCATACTTACCGTTTTTTGACTCAAAGTGTCTGCCACAACATTAGCCTTACTCGGATGGTATTGAATGGTCACATCATAATCTTTGAGTAACTCCATTCATCTTCGCTGTCTCAAATTCAGATCCTTTTGAGTGAACACATGCTGCAAACTACGATGATCAGTAAACAGTTCACACTTAACACCATAGAGGTAATGCCACCAGATCTTAGGAGCAAACACTACCGCTGCCAACTCTAAGTCATGCGTTGGATAATTTCTCTCATGCACCTTCAATTGGCGCGACACATAGGCTATAACATTCTTATCCTTCCTTAACACAGCACCAAATCCAAAATGAGAAGCATCATAATAAACTATAAAATCCTTACCTTCCACTGATAATGCTAAGATAGGTGCAGTGGTCAAGAGAGTTTTGAGCATTTGAAGGCTCTCCTCACATTTTTCAGTCCATTCAAATGGTATCTCCTTTTTAGTCAAATTGGTCAAGTGAGTAGCAATTGAAGCAAAATTCTTAACAAATTGATAATAATAGCTAGCGAGTCCCACAAAACTCGTAACTTTCGTCACAGAGCTAGGCCTAATCCAATTCCTAACCACTTCAATCTTTTGAGGATCTACCATTACATCTTCTTTTGACACTACATGCCCCAAAAATGCAACGGATTTCAACCAAAATTCACACTTTTAAAATTTAGCATATAACTTTTGTTTCCCAAGAACACTCAAAACAGTACAAAGATGGTTGGCATGCTCTTCTTCAATTTTTGAATAAACCAAAATATCATCAATAAAGACTATCACAAAGGAATCAAGAAATGTCTTGAACACCTCATTCATCAAACTCATGAAAGTTGCAGGCGCATTGGTCAAACAAAAAGACATAATCAAAAACTCATAGTGCCCATAACAAGTTCTAAACGTCGTCTTGGGCACATCCTCAGGCATAATTTTCAATTGATGGTAACCGAATCTTAGATCAATCTTTGAGAAAAACACTGCACCTTGCAATTGGTCAAAGAGATCATCTATTCTAGGCAAGGGGTGCCTATTTCAAATAGTGACTCTATTTAATTGTCGGTAATCTATACACATTCTCATACTACCATCCTTCTTCTTAACAAACAAAATTGGAGCACCCCATGGGGAAGCACTAGGGCGAATAAATACCTTATCAAGGAGCTCTTGGATTTGAGCCTTAAGCTCTATTAATTATGCCGGAGCCATGCGATATGAAGGGATAGAAACGGGACGAGTACAAGGCTCAAAATCAATGCAAAAATCTATATCTCTATCCGGAGGCATACTAGGCAAGTCATTAGGAAACACTCCACTAAATTCAAACACCACAGGAATAGACCCAATGGATGGAGCTCAATCTCAACATCCATAACATGAGCCAAATAAGTCAAACAACCCTTCTCTACTAATTTACTAGCCCGAATGGAGGATATAATCTTAGCTTGGTTAGGCTTGTACACCCCTTCCCACTCTAATTTTTCTCTTCCTGAAATTTCTAGAGTTACAGACTTACTATTATAGTTAAGCATAACATAATAGGGGGACAACCAAGTCATGCCTAAGATTATGTCAAAGTCAATCATATCCAAAATCACCAAATTAACCCAAGTCTGAAAACCCATAAACATAATAGGATAAGAATGATAGACATGGGTAACTATGACCGACTCTCCAACTAGGTAGAAACACGAATAGAGGCATCAAGAATATCACAAATCATCTCAAAATTAGAGGCAAATCTCACAGATACATATGAATAAGTAGAACTTGGATCAAATAACACATTAGTCATCCGGTCACAAACAAGAATAGTACTTGTGATCATCGCGTCGGATGCCTCCGCTTCATTCTTGCTCGAAAAAGCATAACATTGAGCCCTATCATCTTCTCGAGCTACTTCCCTACCTGGCTGCATGTTACCCCTACCTCCATTACCATTACCATTTCCTCTACCTCCACGGCCTTGCTGATTACCTCCTCGCCCACCTTGTGGACATCCTCTACCATTATTACCGTTCCCCGCGGGTACCACTGCTTTAGACTGCTACTGCTGCCATTGCATGGAATCCAACACACATGGGTGGGGACAATCTCTCCTCACATGTCCATGTTCACCATAGTTGTAGCAAGTACGATCAAAAGATGGTCTACTGCCCGTCGAAGGCACGAATCCTGACTATCTTGAAAACTATGAGATGAAGTTCCCAATTAGTTACCTGTACGGGCATAGCATACTGAATTGTCTTGGCTGCAAGTGTTGGCCTTCCCCCTTAGAGTAAGAACCTTGAAAGTTACCTGAATTTTGTGTCCTTTTTGCCCAAGCCTTAGCTTGACCGTATCGCCTCACCCTCTCCACTTTCTTAACATAGTCTGTTACCTCATTAAAACTCCTCCCTGCAAAAGTCATATGAACAGATAATACTTGCAACTCAGAATTCAAACCTTTAATAAACAATTGGATCCTCTCCTCCTTAGTAGTAACGAACTGCGTAGCATATCTGGATAAAGCATGGAACTTGGCCTCATAAGCAGCCATAGGCATACCACCTTGCTCTAAAGCCATAAATTCATCCTTCTTGCAATCCCTCAAAGTTCTGGGCACATACCTTTCTAGAAATAGAGCATGAAATTGGGTCCAAGTAAGTAGAGGTTAAGTAGAAGATCTTCACTCCATATAAGCTCTCCACCAGTGCTTGGCCTCACCTTGAAGTTGGAAAGACACGAACTCAACCCCATGTTGGTGAACAATACCCAATTTATGCAGCCTCTCATAACAGTCTAAGATAAAATCATAAGCATTTTCAGTCTCAGAACCAAGAAATATCGGAGGCTTAAGCTTCAGAAACTTAGTCAACTTATCATGCTCGCTCACAATCATAGCAGAACTCAACAAAGGACTGAAGAAAGCATCAGTACCTACATTTTCACCCGTCTTGGGCGTTGTGCTAGCAACAAGAGAATTAGTAGGAGCTTGAGTTGCTTGAGCAGATGGAAGCACTCCAGGACCAACCAACCCTTTCAAGAACTCCATAATTTTTTGAGCTAAAATCGGATCGATAGGAGGAACAACCCCAGTCTCCGCTAGCACCTCTTCCTCTTGTCAATTTTCCTTAACATCTTCAACCTAAATATTCTCTTCTATCTCTTCATTATGCGCAGGAGGGTTCTCATTCACAGGAACACTATCAATCGATACCTCATTCACGGCCGGCGCTACTCTCCCACGGCCTCTACCCCTAGCTCTTCCTCTACCTCTGCCTTGACTACGACTTCTCGCTATAGATTCCTCAGCTAGAGCATTGACAGGAGCTACGGGCTTAACACCGTTATACCTAGTATTAACCATCTGCGAATAGGAGAGTGAAGGAGGTTAGATGAATCGACATATACCAATTGGAATCAAGTCATAGCACGAAAGAAGACAAGAGAAAAAAAATAGAGAGATTTCCTAAAGTCCTATAGCCTCTCGAAGAAAAGTAAAGGCGTCCCTATACCGTTCCGCAAGACTCTACTAGACTCGTTCTGGTACATCGAGATCAACGGACTTAGGCTCTGATACCAACTTTGTTATGACCCAGACCGTCGTAATTGGCACCCACACTAACCATTCAGTGGGAGAACCACTACTACAACCCAAGCTAAGCAACTAAACCAAAACTAAGGTAATTAAGTTACAGAAGCAAGTTAATTAACTAAACAAATGCGGTATAAACAACCTAGAACCTGAAAGTCAATATACCAAAACATCTAAACAAATGATCCAAGTCTAAACAAGAAGGGATACATCCCCAAACTAATGAACTAATCAACGAACTAGAACAAATATCTAAGTCCGAAAATGATGGACATAGACGAAAAATAATCCCATGGCAGCCCGAAAGAATCGGCTCACCTTTGAATTCAAAGCGACGATCACTGATCTTCTAAGTGACGTCTATCAATAGTCGCGTAAAGATGCCATTGTACTCAACAAAAATAAGAGCAAGTGCAGAATCAGTACACAACCACAGTGTTCTGGTAGGATCACGCATCTATCCCACTAGTGTAACATAAGCAAGTCAAACACTATTATAATCACATGCATATATTTCAACATATACAATTTTATCAATATGAAGAATCAACAACGCATTTCACATTTATCATCACATCATTGGTCTTCTCATGGAACCCAAACTCAAACAGTTAGCATGTTGGAACGTGGCAATCCGATCGCATATTTATGCCGGAACATGGACATCTGATCCCCTATTTATGCCGAAAAGTTGCAATTCGATCCAAGTTAGTTATGCCGAAACGTGGCAATCCGATCCCATTCACACACCATAATCACAAACACAAGTATATCCTCAAGATCATATGTTGAAGTCATGATTTCATAATAACGATAATTCATCCATCTCATTTACGACAAGTGTGATCAACATTGCAAAAATCATACATATACAAGTATCATAATAAAGCAAGAACAAGCATACATCACACAATCATAGAATAACAATCATCACCTACCTCGAAACAAGCTTGAAACCCTAAGAAAATTGATCCTTCCCTTTCCAGATTCGTTCCATTTGTTCTTGGTCTACAAACAATCAATATAATGCAGAAATCAATAAAGAATTATTAATTGCCCAAATTACCAATAAATAACCCTAGATCAACCTATAATCCCAACTATCTAATTAAGGGATGTTTCAACCCTCCCCCATCAATATTACACATTCAATTATGTTCTACGGATCAAAAAATAGATTTGGGGAGTGAAAAGCTTACCTTTAGCCTCAAGAATGGTGAAAAACGAGTAGAAACCGCCTTGGGGTCGTTCCTTAGCTCTAAAAGTCGAAAAGTGCCAAATAAGGTCGTTTAAGGTTTTATTAACGACATTAAGTCGCATCTGGCCCGCCACAGCGGCCCTCACCCCGCTGTAGCAGCAGCACTAGAGAGACCCATATTCTCGCCAGAGCGGCATTCTTGAACCAGTGAGTTATTTGTCTTTTACCTACGATTTTAAGTCTCGTCGTACCCGCCACGGCGCCCCATATCCCATTGTAGTGGCCCCGCCAAAGTGACCAAAATCCCGCTAAGGCGGTACAAATGGAACTAAAGAGTCAATTGAATGAATTTCACAACACACCTCTAACCTACAATGATCAGAAAATACCCTTTACGCTAAGATCGATTTCGGGAGTTCTACTCGCCCGAATTCAATTCTGTAAAGTCATGCGGTTTCGTTAACGAGTTATCTAACTACCTAGGCAATCAAAATCAAAAACAATTCACTCGATTTTTACCAGTTGCCCTACACCTTGGTGACTCCGATTTCCTCCAAATCTGGACAAGGTTAGGAAAATCCAAATACTACAAAAAAGTTTTTCTGGCCCCAAATTTTCCCCCATTGGTATTTCTATAACGACGGGAACAAGTCGTTATAGAATGAGAGATTCATGCTACTAACTAGAAGAAAAAAGGAAACCACTTCTTTTGGAGATATTTTAAAGTATAACACCCTACAACTTTTAGGGAAAGATTAAAACCATTCTTCGTATACGTATAGGTCATATCCAATTACTTATTACTTTTATGGGTATGCCAAGGCACATTCCACAGTGCGGAAAGTGTAACTATGTGGTTGAGTGTCAAAAGGGTCTATTTGCACTAAGTCAGTTCAAAACCTTTCTACTAGCTAAGTTTTTCGCATGAGATCACACAAGAGTAAACTACAAATGACCATAACTCTGAGATAGACTAATTTACCAAAGACGTTCCAACCTGGAAGTATGTGATGGATTGAGTGACGGCCTATCATAAGTGTAACGGCCCGTCACACTTGACCAGTAGTGTCATTGTTTTGCAAGTTTTGATTATATGTTTTAAATAGTCATCTATTAAAGCTTCTGTGTATCCTATTGAGTCATATGTACCATAGCCAGCCAGGCTAAGGTTTTGCTTGGGGACTAGCAATGATTCTCGAGTGTCGGTCATGTCCAAGGTGTAGGCCCCGGGCGTGACACAAAATCATGTCAAGAACTAATAAGAATGAAAATAAAAAATCTTGCTAAACATAAAAAGGAAAAACAACAATCAAAATACATAATCATGAGTAAGTTCAAGAAATCATGCAATTGGATCATAAAAATGGCAAAACTGGAAGTGGGTTTAAAAACCCTAATTATGGAACTAAATTCATAAACATTTAGAAGTTTTGGACCTGAGGATGAAATAAATCATTCATTGGTGTCCTACATACCTTAGTAGAGAAGCTTGATGGAGAATCTTGGAAGAAGAACCGCAACCTTGGTATTTTATGAAGTTCTTCAGCATAGAATTTTAGGAATAAATGAGAGGACTTAATTATGAAAAACTAATTTTCTACACGTTTATGGCCATTTAGATAAATACTTAAAGATTTTTAGGACAGAAATACCCCAAAAATTACATAATTGGAGCTGCCCGATGAAATTTTATTCAAGTGAGTAGTGAGGTCCCCTTTCTCTCCGTATCGAGGATCCATCGCGGAATGATTGTCAGGTTAAAGCATCTCTAGTAAATCAATCATAATATCTTACTCTGAACCCGAATTGATGCAATCTTGGTGGCGTTGAAAAGATTACTCATAGACCTTCATACATTATGAGGCACTTAACTCTTTATAATCTAAAAAATATAGTCATTTGAAGTTACTCTTACATGAACTCATGTGAAAACTGAGCTGATAGAAATGCATTGAACTTTGATTGGTGTTTGAGGTACCTTAGGACCCTAAACTACATATGATACACTTATTACACTTAATAGAGGACCTTTAAAATAATGTAGAAGTTAAAAATCATCAGATTCGGACTTATATGCATATACGGAGGATGATTCGAATCTCTGCTAAGAAGTTGTGGGGCTTTACAAATTCCTTAACTACCAATTACACCTAAATAACACATTTGTGATATGATATCATTTTATTGTTGCCAAAACAAGCCAATGATAAATGAAAATACGATTTTATATGTGTTAATTTTATAATCTATAACTTAACAATATGTTCTAATACAACTTTATATTACAATGTGCCTTCGTAATAATAATATTTATATCAAATGCTAATCCATTAAAATGTAGTAATACTAATTTTGTAATAATTTACACGAAATATATATTAGTAATAATACAAATTTTATAATATTGTTTATATAAAAGTGAATGATTTTCTTACTTTTCAATTGGTGTCCACATAATAAGACAAGATCACCCATACTAATAAAACAGACTTGAATGTATGAATTATGAAAACTCAAAACACATACTACTACTTGAAAATATAACTGGATTAAACAAAAGAAAGTGAAAACTAAAAGGTAGTGAAATTATGAAGTTTGGTAAATTTGTTTCCATATCTAGAGAGGGGATGCAGCAAATGACCATATCCGGCAGCAGACAAAGTCACCTAACAACGAATGCTCCACATTGAAAGAAGACACCTTCAAAATTCATATTCATAATTCACAGACATCTGATCAATATCCCTCCGAAATTTCATAGCTACACAGTGAAAGAAGATACCAAAAGTGATAAGCATATTTCCTGACAATTATTTTCACTATGCATTCAGAAATTATGACATAGTTTTGAGTTTCATTATATAATCATCTTATACAAAAATAATTTAAACTTTCATATAACAAAGGTTGATCATTCATATTCTACATAAATTTAAGATATTACTAAATTCAAAATTTACCACTCAAGTTATTTATGAACTCGATTATCTAAAAATATATAACCATATCCACTAATTAAATAGGGAAAGTGGGTAAACTAAAAAAAAGTTGTAGAGAAAACATGATAGTATGTACAAGTTTTTAACTTAACTCTATAAATAATATTTTAAAAATATTTTTCTATATAACTAAACATAAATACATGAGAAACTACCTCAAGTTCTAAATTTTGGGGAACATAATGTCATTGGAACGATCTTTCCTCTGTAATAACTTCTCTATAATTTTCTTGCTATATAGTGAAATAAGATATTAGAAGTTGTAAGAATATTTACTGAAATATATTTTAATTATGTATTAACAAATTTTGATATAGTTTCAAGTTTTGTTATTAAAATATCTTATACAACATAAATTTAACATTATATAATAGAGGTCAATTGTTTGTCTATAAAAATGTTAGTAATGTAATTAAAAATTTACCAATCAAATTATTTTTTAACTCGTTTACCTTCAAATATTCTACCATCGCCACTAGAAATTTTGTAAAAGATAGACAGAGAAAAGAAAAATAATAGTGTGTACAATTTTTCTTATTCTCAACTTTGTAAGTATAGATATTGAATATAGTATACTATAACTAGAGATAATTAGATAAAAATTACCTGCGGTTCCAAATCCGCGAAAGAATTATAGAGATTGAATGCACTTTTATCTACAGTAATACCATCATGATTGTTTTGCTACATAGTTAAATAAGACATCAAAAATTGTAAGTACATTTCATGAAAATTATTTTCACACAATTTATTCACAAGTTACGATATATAATTTTGATATTTAAATTTGGATTATCTTACTCAATACATATCTAACCAGTCATATAACAAAAGTTGGGCATTTGTACACTACAAAAAGATATGTAAAAATTAATTTAAAATTAATTAATCAAAATTATTCCAAAATTCTTTCACCTCAAAATACAATCATCTCAACTAATTAACTAGAGTAATGAAAGTGGGTGGAAAGAATCAAGAAAAGAGAGTTGTACGAACGGTAAGCATCACTCGAATATTACTAATGAAAAAAAAAATGACAGTGTGTGCAAAAATTCTTAATTAATAAAACTTAATGATAAAAACATTTTTAGAACATAATACTCTATTAACAAGCATAGGTCTATGAGAAACTACCTCAAGTTCTGGATGTGAAGGATTACAGTTGAGTTGGAAGGATCCTTCCTCTGTAGTAATACCTCTGTGATTGTCTTGCTACACATTCAAATAAAATTCTAAAAGTTGTAAGCATATTTATCGTCAATTATTTGCGCTATATATTCACAGTAATGATATAGTTTGTAGTTTCATTATCAAATTATTTTATGTATCACAAAATTAACCTTTCATATAACAAAAGTTGATCATCTGTTTTCTACAATAATTTAAGTAATAATTAAATAAAAAATTAACCAATCAAATTACAACATTTTAATTTCTCTCAACTTTGTAAGTATATTTTTAAATTATATTAATCTATGACCAAACATATGGATATGAAAATTTACCTGAGGTTCTAAATTCGGGAGAACATCACAGAGATTGAACAATATTTCATCTACAGCAATATCACCATAATTGTTTTGCTACATAGTGAAATAAGACACCAAAATTATAAGACCGTTTCATAAAGAACAACTAGTGAACAAAAAAATAATAGTGTTTACAAACACTCTTAATTAATAGAAGTTTACTGTAATTAAATTTTCTGAACATAATCCACTATTATCAAACATAGGTAAAATATTCCTAATTTTTTTGCTACACATTGAAATAAGATAAGTATGCTTACTGATAATTATTTGCATTATGTATTTACAAATTATGTCATTATTGAATTATTTTAATCATAAAATTTATGATTTTCATATAACAAGGGTCGTTCATATATGTTTTACAAAAATTTAAGAAATAAAATTAAAAATTAACCAGTCAAATTGCTTGGGAATCCTTTCACCTCGAACAAATATCTTAAATTATGCTCTAAAATATCTAAGAACAACTAAATTGAAGTTAATATGCCAAACAGTTAGGAAAATACATTAATCTCAAAATATAAAATCATCTCTACTAACCAATTGGGGAGGAAAAGTGATTAAAAGGATAATAGAGTGATGAGAAAAATGATAGTTGTACAAACTTTATTAATTTTTTTTTATTTGTAAATTATATATTCAAAGTATAATGTTCGTTGACTAGACATAAATATATCAAAAACTACCTCAAATTTCAAATTGGGGGAAAGGTATTGGTGCTGGAACGATATTTCCTCTGTAATAACATCATAATTTTTTTCCTATACAACAAAATAAGACATCAAAAGTAATAAGTACATTTACAAATAAATTATTTTTATTAAGAATTCACCAATTTTGATATAGTCTTGAATTTTTTTATTAAAATGTTTTATACAACATAAATTTTTAAGCGTTCATATAACAAGGATCAATTATTTGTGTTCTACAAAATATTAGAAAAATCTAAATTAAAAATTTGCCAGTTAAGTTATTTGTGAACTTGTTTACCTCAAATGCACTATTATCTTCACAAATTATTTGGTGGAGGAAAGGTGGGTGAAATGAACAATAAATGATGAAGAGAAAAATAATAGTGTGTACAATCTCTGCTTATTTTCTCAACTCTATAAGTATATTTTTAGGATATAGTATTTTATGACCAAATATATGTATATAAAAATCTATATGAGGTTCTGAACTCGAGAAAAAGTCACAAAATCATTATAACTCGATAAAAAAAGAATAATGACAGATCTCCGTACATCAGAGTGAACTAACTCAAATAGTACACTACAATGATGATCCTTCAGCTACAATAATACCATTATAGTTATTTTGCTAGATAGTGAAATAAACATCAGAAACTGTAGGTACATTTCATAAAACTATTTTCACACTATTTATTGCAAGTTAAGATGTAATGTTAAATTTAATTTTAAATTATTTTATTCAACACATATTTAACCACCCATATAACAAAAGTTGATCATTTGTACTCTACCAAAGGATAAGAAAAAAGTAATTGAAAGTTGATCATTCATATTATTTAGAAACTCTATCACCACAAAATGTACATTCATCTCAAACTAATTAACTAGATGAGTGAAAGTTGATAAACACAGCTAGTAAAGAGAAAATTGATAGTATGCACAGAAATTATTAATTCATAGAATTTAATCGTAAATACATTTTTGAAGTTGTGAGTGCTATTTTAAAATATTGGTATATGTGAAACTACCTCTACTTCTGAATTTAACGGACTATAGTGAAGTTGGAAGGATCTTTCTGTAGTAAAATCTATATAATTTTCTTGCTACACATTAAAATAAGACATCAAAACTATCAAGCATATTTATTGATAATAATTTTTTCATTATGTATTCATAAGTTATGGTATAATTTTGAGTTTCATTATCGAATTAACTTATACATCACAAAATTTACCTTTCATATAATAAAAGTCGATCATGCATGTGTGTTCTACAACAATTTACGAAATAATTAAATTAAAAATTAACAAGTCAAATTGCTTAGTAATTTTTTTTTTCACTTCAAAATATAAAATTATCTCCATAATTAATTGAAGGAACGAAAAAGAATAAAAACGAAAGATAATGAAGAGGAAGAGAAAGATGATAGTGAGTATAATTTCTATTATTTCAGTTAACTTTAAAATTATATCTTTAGAATAAAATATTCTACTTCTAGACATTGATATATAAGAAAAATACCTCAAATTCTGAATTTAGAGGAACATAATGCAGATGGAGCGGTCTATCCTCTGCCGCAATACATGTGTAATTTTCTTGCTGTATAATAAAATTGAACATTAGAAGTTGTAAGCATATTCACAAAATTACATTTTCAAGATATGTATTCATGTTTTATGATATAGTTTAATTCTCGTTTTGAATTGTCTTTATTTCATACATGTTTAATCATTTCATTATCAAAAGTTGGTTAATTTTGTTTTACAAAAACATAAGAAATAACTTACTGAAATTTAGCCTGCCAAATTAAATCCTTTCACTTAAAAATATACAATCATCTTCACTCATTAACTAGAGGGAGGGAAAAAGTTGTAAAAGAATATATAAAACCATAAAGAGAAAAATGATAATATATACAAGCTTCATTAATTTGTTCAACTATAAAAAATGCTTCTTCAAAACATAATGTCCTATAATCAAACAAGCAAATGTATATGAAAAACTACCTCCAGTTCTTTATGAAAAATACTATGGAGGAATGAAGAGTCTTCTGCAGTAAAACATCATAATCTCCTTGCTGCATAGTTAAATAAGACATCAGAAGTTGTAAGAATTTATACCAAAAGTTATATAGTTTTATATTTCATTATTTAATTATTTTATACAATAATAATTTATATAAAAAAAAAAATGAAACTTATGTTCTAACAAAAAATTAACATGCCAAACTATTTGAGAAATCTTTTCATCTCAAAATATAAAATCATCTCTACAAATTAATCGGCAAAGAAACTTGGGTAAAAAAATCGTAGAATGCAGAGAAAAATGATATTGTGGACAAAAATATTTAGTTTTTTTAACTCTATAAATTATATATTTAAGATACAATGATCGTTGACTAAACATAGATATAACAAAAAAAAAAACTACCTCAAATTCTGAACTGGAGAAAATGTTTTGGTGTCGAAATGATGTAGCTTGAATTATTTGTTAATTCATTTACCTCAAAATGTACTATTCTCTCAATTTTATAAGTATATTTTTAGATATGGTATTTTATGACCAAATAAAAGTATACAACAAAATTACCTGAGGTTCCGAACTCGAGAGAACATTACAAAAAGTGGACGATCTTTCATGTGAAGTAATATTATTGTAATTGTTTTGCTACATAGTAAAATAAACACCAAAAGTTGTAAGTATATTTCATGAAAATTATTTTCACACTATTTATTCACAAATTAGGATTTAATTTTGATATTTAATTTTGAATTATCTTATTCAACACATATATAACCACTCATCTAACAAAAGGAGTTCATTTTTACACTACAAAAAGGTAAGAAAAAAGTAAATTAAAAATTAATCAATTATACTATTTAGAAACTTTGTCACCTTAAAATACACGATCATCTCAACTAATTAACTAGAGGAGTGAAAGTGGATAAATAGAACAAGAAGTAAAGGGAAAAATAATAGTGTATACAAAGATTCTTAATTCTAGAACTTCATCATAAATGTATTTTCAGAATATAATATGCTATTATCAAACATTGGCATAAGTGAAACTACCTCAACTTCTGAATTTGAGGAATTATAGTTAAGTTGGAAGGACCCCTCCTCTGTAGTAATACCTATATAATTTTCTTGCTACACATTGAACTAAGGCATCAAAAATTGTAAGCATATTTACTAATTAGAATTTTTGCTCTATGTGTTCGTAAGTTATGGTGTAGTTTTGAGTTTTGTTATCGAATTATCTTATACATCACAAAATTTACCTTTCATACAACAAAAGTCGATCATATGTGTTTTACTAAAATTTAACAAATAATTGAATTAAAAATAACTAATTAAATTTTTTGGAGACCTTTTCACCTCAAAACATAATAGTGTCTAAAACCTTTGTTTATTCTCTCAACTCTATAAGTATATTTTTAGAGTGTATTATTCTATGATCAAACATAGTCAGATTAAAAAATGTTTGAGGTTTTATATTCGATACAAAAATTGAAGGATTTTTCATCTTCAGTAATATCACAATAAGTTTTTTGGCAAATAGAAGAATAAGTCGCCACAGATTACAAATATTGTTAATTCATTTAGTTTTATAATTCTATTTTCAAAATTAAATGTTCTATTTTCAAATATAAATATATAAGAAATTATCTCATGTTTCGAATTTGGGAAATCATAATAGAGTTGAAATGATACTTAAAATTTAATTGACTCTCTAAAGTTTATTTATGTCACATAAAATTAGACAATAAAATAACAGATATTGGGCTCGTGCTAGCACGGGTACTTGTGTCTAGGATATATATATATATATATTCATTCTAAATAAGTGGGAGTGCCCTCATTACTACCAAACCAATTAACAACCTCCACACGGTTGGACGATGAAGGGTAGTAACGTAATAAATCAAAAAAGTGGTGTAATGACCCGAAACCGGAGATCTGTTTTGTAAATTTTTATAAAGTTACTATTTTATTCCTCCCGATAATTGGCTAAGTCATTTTTAATTAGTCAGTAAAGTTGGTTTGAAATTTTTGAACCATTCAATAACTGAGGTTATTAAATTGATGGATAATTTTTAAATAATTAATTTAATTGATAGTTAATGGGTCAAGTCTAAAACTTAAGTAAAATCATATCCCATGTGACCCATATATATATTAAAATAGGTTATTAGAATTTGTCACTTTTAATACATAATTAATTTAGAAAAGAAAAGAAAGGGAGAAAGAAATTACCTGCGCAAAGCGGCAGCCGGCGTGCGGCGTGAGAATACTTCACGTCCAGGTAATAAGTAACAATACCTTAATATATGAATTGTGAATCTGCATAGAGGTTACAATTTAATTGTTTATTATTCTTATTATTATAATATTCGGTTGGGGGGAAGAGAAAGGAAAGGAAATTGAGTTGAGAACTCAATTATCCAACTTTTATATATGTTATACTGATATTTTGATAAAATTTTGGTGTCAGTTATTGTGTAATTTTGATGCCAATAGAAGGTGATAGGAATTGTATGATAGTTTTGTTAATTGGGTTGGAAAAATCAAAGGTGGGAATTGATAATCATGTTCAACATTTTGTGGGTTCTGGGAGGCAAACTTGTAGGTCAATTATTGGCCAACCATTTTAATCATTGGTTAGAACAAAGGATGTCCACAAAATCCAATTTTTCCAGTACGTTACTGTTCCTAAGTCAGTTGGGTTTAAAATTTATATTTTTGGTTTTCATATTATGATTCAACTTTTGATATGAGTATGTGTAATTAAATATTAGATGTATGATTTTATATGAATAGCATTCGAATTATGATATTGAAAAAATTGGGACTTAACCCTATGTTTGGGTGAGTTTTTGGGTCTAGACTAGACATAGTAATATGGGTGTTATTAGTTTTGAAATCTTATTGTGGTCATTTATTTGAATAGATGACTTTGAGTTGGAAGTTCAACAAAAGGGAAAGACTCAAGTTCCGGAGTGAATTCTTGATTGATTGAGGTAAGTCAATTTCTAAACCCTTGTTATGTGCATAGAATCGTGTATTTCCTTGTGGTATGTGTTGGGGAGTAATGGGACTTGTGATGGGTTGACTTGTCTATATTGAATAATTCTAATGATGAAAAGGGAGTAATAAAAGACAATGTGATTAATTGTTGGTGTGTGATGTGTTGAGAATGGTTTGAAAGACTTATTGATTCATTGTTGATGTTGTATCACGATTGTATTGTTGTGAATTGTGCATTGCTTTGAAAATGGTCATCTCCTCATTATATGTGTGAACATGTCATTTGAATTGGCTCTGAGACATGGTTGTGATAAGTGTTATGTGATAAGAGGATGTACCATTTCGAGGGACGTGTCACGCGTCACGACAGAAACTATTATTGAGGGACATATCGCACGCCGCGATGGATTTGATTATCGAGGGTCGTGTCTCACGCCTCGACGGATGCATAGATAGATATGTCCCCCATGGGTCCCGAACTGAGAGACAGCGGGTGTGTATTACTAGGTCAGACATACATCACTATACTTGACATTGTATTGCACATCTTTATCATTAGTGAACTTGATATTGTGTTTTGTTGATCTTGTGAGTGCCTTTCTTGGAGGTCATGATTGATGATTATTGAGCTTGTTGTTGATGATATGTAATTGTTAGAGTGTTGTTGTTGAGCTATGTGCTATGCAATTTGTGAACTGTTAGGTTGGGCTGATTTTATGCAGGTTGTAATTGTGAAGGTTCGGTTGGGGTGTAAGGAGTACCCGTATTTTATTCCCTTAGTTTGTGTTTAGAAGTTTACTTGTTCGGTGCCGTGTAATTTGGTATTCACCTCTTGCTTGTATATTTTTGTAGGTTACTAGCCCAGACCTTTGTGATACATTCTCTTCTCTTCTTGTGGTGGTTTGTGAGGTAGTTGTTTGTCATCTCAGCAGACCTAATTATTTCTCCTTAGTTATGATCTTGTTCTATTCTATAAACAATGTCATTTGAAACTTGTATTTTTTTTTTTTAATCACTTGTAACACTTTTGAAGCTTGTACACGTGACAATCAGGTTTTAGTGTATATTTAAGTTGTTTATAAATTTCTCCATTATTTTATAATATTAGACTTCTATTCTCGTTTTACTTCCACATTTACCGTATTAATTGAGTTTTAGGTTGACTTGTCTTGATGAGAGTAGACGAGTGTCATCATGTCCTTTTTTGGGTCGTGACAAAAGGGCTAGCTTTAAACCCCCAATATGTTTTATTAAATCTATTCTATGTGAGTTTTTCGACCTACAAAGGGCACACATTGTAATTTTCCATTTTTCTATTTTTGAGCAGTGACTTTTTTCTAATTTCCACGTACTCCAATGCGCACAAAAAAATGATCCACATAATGGATCTACGAGCTTACCACTAGCTATTGCAAATATTTTACTTTACCGCTTCACCAAAATCTGCTGCTTCATTTGATTTGGCGGTCATATATGGAAGGACAAAGGTTCTGTTGATTCTCCCCTACAAAGGTTTGGTCCTTACAAGACAAGAAGGAAAAGGTACACCTTCATTCTCTACTTCCTTTGTTTGCCTACAAAATATAGTGGATTTTGCTTTTCTCCCGTTTTTCCTTTTGTGAATTTTCTTGGGTTTTCTATTGAATCTGAACTATCCGGAAATATTCCTTCAAAAGAAGAAGGAAAAGGAGAAGGAGAAGGAGGAGGAGGAGAAACTACAATTTTGACTTTGTTTACTAAGTTTATCTATTCCTGATCACTATTTTATTTTCCTGTGTTTTCTTTTTTAATTTCATATTGAAATAAGACAATTTACTAAGAAAATGATTTTCTATGTTCCTTTGAATTTTTTATTTTCATTATAAGGAGTTAAAAGTTTTATATGGTTTGAAATAAAGTTTTAAGATAACAATTGAACTTTAATTTCAAGGACCGAAAAATTCAAAATTTTCAAATGCAAGGTATACACGAAAAGAACTACATAGAGGCTACTTGATACAATGATACTAATTCATGGGTACCTCATATTGAGAGGTAAGAAATGAAATTCATGAAAGACATTTGATACAAAAATATAAGAAATGTTCCTCATATTATTTTCCTACATTGAACATTGCAAGACATTTGATACAATTTTGATATCCTAGGTACTCATATATATTTCCATTTTATTTCTCTTAGGATTGCGCACAAGTGATCATTGATTTAAAGATTGTTCCCACAGGGAGTGGTTTGGAGAATTAATAGAAAAATAAAATCAAGTTCTAATTAGTCATAACTATAAATATAACGAATAAAAACGTATTAAATCTAAGGAGTGACGCAAGCGTCAATTATCAATGGGGCTTGTATTAATTAACAACTAAAAAGAGCAAAAATATAAGGAAACGAGATATGGAAACGAGATTCTTGGGATGTGATAGGAATACGGGTTAAACTAGACTATGGGGTACATGCTTTTGATAGTAAATTGTTGAGCATTTGTGACTATGCTAGACTATAGTGGGGGTAAATTCTCTTTCGAGCAACTTACCTCGAATCAACTCGGTTTCTCTCGAACACCGAGTTGCCACATTCAGCACAACCTTCGCCTTAGCTCATTCAATCTCTCGAGCTAAATGTGTGGGAGAAGGACTAGGATTCACTCTCTCAAGCTGAACCCATGTCGACCAAATACCACCGCCTATCAATTTAGTAGTCTTAGTTTTACGACCTCTCTCTCGAGCAAGCCAAAAACACTAAGATAAAATCGTATTTGCAACTATAATCCCATTAAGTTCATACACAAATACTAAACGAAATCACATTTAAACAACAAATAAACCATCAACAAGCAAGACCCAACAGATAATTTAGCCCATATTCACAAAATCACACCCCAAGAATTGGGGTTTTAGCTAGACATGTAAAAGAGATAAAAATTTATACCAATATCAGTTTCCATTAACTGGGTATGAAGAATTAAGTCTTAAAACACGTCAAGATTGAAGAATCATCGAGACCTACGTCCAATTTCTTGGAGTTGAAACCCTTTGAATCTTCAAGGTCTTAGAACGAAGTCTCCAAAACCCTCTAAAACTTAAACTCTCTCAAAACTGTAAAAAGTTCGAATAATAGAAGTGATACTAAGCTAGAAATTTAAAACAAGTATTTATAGTGTTTGAAAATTTGTGTTGGACCATTCAGTGCAGTTAGTCGGGATCGCCGATACACTCAGCGATCCGCCTTTTGGTCGATTTCATCGCCTTCTTACTTTAGCCTTTAGCCTCTTCGCGTTTTGGGTCGCTGGGCGATATGGTACTGATTTGAGGAACTACTCGGCGACACGCCGACTGCTCCATTTCATTGCCAACTTGATCTTTCTCTTCATGGCTCAGCACACTAGAACAAAAGGCAATCTCCAGGCCGATTGGCGACTTGCCACTTGGGCTCAGCGATCTTCAGGCCTTCATCTCTTCGTTCTTTCAGCCGTCTTGTTCCTTTTTGCCAAGTAGTGTCCATGCTTTGCCTCAAACCCCAAATCCCTGAAACTTAAGGGTTTACATCAGATATTGAGACAAAATATGCATTTGAGGACATTAATTCTATCAAAATATAGCCCTAAATAAGTCAAATTTGTGGACTCATCAGTCATGTCCTGCAACTTCACTATTTAAATTCGGTACTGGAATAAGAGAAAAGAATCTAGAGTTGCGGGGAGGTTAGTAAAACACTCTAGAACTCCCTGGAGAATTTCCAAGAAGGCATTAGAATTTCCTAGAATATATAGAGAATTCTAGAATGGGACCAAAGTGTAATTATTAGAGGGACTTATAAAGTAATTATTTGAACTTTAGCCCCTGGGTTGTAGTATAAACAGATGGAACATTCATTTGTAAATCATCCAAGCTTGAAGCAAGCAATAAAGCAAGTTGTAAGCAATCTTCCACAAAGCAATACAAGCCTTCTTTCCAAAATTCTCTAAGTCTTTCTTGCATTCTCTTAGCGGTCTTAGTTCAAAGGACTTACTTGAGCTTACAAGATCTTGAAAGAATAGTGAGTAAGTTGTCAAGTGTCACATAGAGCTTTAGTGAAACTCTAAGTCTATGACAAGGTAGTATCAGAGCAAAGGTTTGCTACTAAGAGAATGGCTAACAAAGGAGGCAAACGCCGCTAGCACCACCAACACCAGGCTGGATGGTGGAAAGAAGAACCACAAGGGAAAGAAGCACCAAAAGAGTAAACAAGAAATTTTGCTCGACCCCACACCAAGTGAGGTGCGACATCTCGTCCACCTTCGACCATCGAAGTAAGTGACGATGAACTTGGCGAGAGGACATTGACGTAACTGCCGAAGAGAAATGGGTTGCAAGTGTTGGTACGACGAGGCATGCCATGGAGATATTGGGCCGATGTTTGAACGTGGCCGATGACAAGTTCAAAACTCTCGAGGACTTCACCCTTGAAGAGACCGACAACATCCTCAAGGAGTTGGAAGGACGCCAGTGTGCCGAGTTCGAGATGAATAAGGCTAGCACTTCCTTGGAGTGTCGGCTCTTGGAGGCATTGAGCACGATTGAAACCATGAAGGCCGAGATGAAAGCACTCAATGAGGGCATGGATGTTGGAGGATCATCGTCGTCTGACTGAGACATGGAGGCCAAGGTCGAGGCTTCCAAGCCACCTATGTTCAAAGGCGTCTGTGACGTGCAAGAGGCAGAGAATTTCTTATGGCATTTGGAGAATTACTTCAAGTGCAACAGGGTGAAGAGTGATGAGAGTAAGATCAACACTGCGGTGTTATATATTTCAGAGATGGTCATGATGTGGTGGAGGCGTAAAGAGTCGAAAATAGGGAAAGGACTTTGCACCATCAATACTTGGGAGCAATTCTGAGTAGAGTTCAAGAAGACTTTCTTCCCTGACAACGTCATTTATGAGGCGAAGCATAAGTTTGGGAGCTAAAGCAGACGGGCAGCATACGCGCATATATGAAGTAGTTCACTACCCTTACGCTTCAGATTCTGAACCTCAAGGATGAAGATATGTTGTTACACTTCATGGATGGGCTGTAAAATTAGGCCAGAATAGAGTTGGAACACTGACTGGTCAAGACTATCGATGAAGCCATCAAGCAGGCCGAAGCTTTGATAAAGTTCAGGCACGAAAAGCCCGATAGAGTCAGAGGAGAGGAGGTAGAGGTAGTTATGACCAAGATGGGGGAGATCGTGGAAAAGTCGAAAAGCAATAGCCATATCCCAAGAATCATAATACCTATAGATTCGATGACAAGAAGTCTGGACGTCATGGCAACATAAAAGAAAGGCAGAAACTGCCAAAAGAAATAGTTGATACATATGCGGTGGGTCGCATGGCTATGCTAAGTGCACTGAACTGACGAGCTTTTGTGCTATCCTACGAGCGTGAAAGGAGAAGGATGTGTAGGAGCAAGGACAAGGTGTAGAGACAACACAGTTAGGCCTGATAGGATTATGCAAAGCTATCACGAAGCAGCTAGGGAAGCTGAGAGAATATGGCGTGCAATATGTCGACATCACAATTAATGGAAGACTCGCTCGTGCTATGGTTGACATAGGTGTAGAGGCCAATATTATGACCAAGACGGCAACGACAAGGTTGGGGCTGACTTACAATCCAAGTAACGCCCAACTCAGGATGGTCAATGCACTACCAACTCTCGTGTGTGGAGTCACGCATGGTGTAAGCATCATGTTAGGTGAGCGGCAAGGTAAAACTAACTTCACTGTCACTCCTTTAGATTTCTTTGACATAATTCTTCAGCAAAAGTTCTTCCATCACTGTCATGCGGTGATCGATTCTTACCTCCAACGACTTTTGGTCATTGAGCAAGAAGGATCATGTATGATGCCTCTGGTTAAGGTACCAAAGATGGAAGGACAACTCCGACTAACGACCATGCAACTCATGATAGGCCTTAAGAAGAAGGAGTCACCATTCGTAGCCACCATTGCAAGTTCAAAAGAAGACAATGGTGCTAAAGAGTCCTCGCCACCATGCATAGAGAAGGTTCTAGAAAAGAACAATGTCTTGATGCCAAAGAAGCCACCAAGGCGCTTGCCTCCTAAGAAGGAGGTAGATCATAAGACCGAGCTTGAAGGGATAAGAAAGAATATGAAGGAGTTACATTAGGGCCTTGATCGAGTCAATGGACTATTGATCGCGCATGCGAGAAGACAAAACTCAGTTGACCATGCAACAGTAATGCAACGCAGTGGTCTCATGAACAGGTGGGGGAGAGTGTCATGTACCGCAACTTCATAATTCAAATTCAGCACCGAAATAAGGGAGAAGAATCTAGAGTTGTGGGGAGGTTAGTAGAACACTCTAGAACTCCCTAGAGAATTTCCAAGAAGGCTTTAGAATTCTCTAGAATATGTAGAGAATTCTAGAATGGGACCAAAGTGTAATTATTAGAGGGACTTATAAAGTAAATATTTTGCACTTTAGCCCCTAGATTGTAGCATAAATAGTTGGGGCATTAATTTGTAAATCATCCAATCATGAATCAAGCAATCCAACAAGTTGTAAGCAATCTTCCACAAAGCAATACAAGCCTTCTTCCCAATTTCTCTAAGTCTTTCTTGCATTCTCTTAATGGTCTTAGTTCAAAGGGCTTACTTGAGCTTACAAAATCTTGAAATATTAGTGAGCAAGTTGTCAAGTGTCACACGGAGCTTTAGTGAGACTCTAAGTCTATGACACATGGGTACATAAAGAACTCTAATAACTTAATAGTGAGGGTTGATGTCACGCCCCAAGCCTACACCCCAGACGTGGCGGGCACTCGAGAATCATTACTGGCCGCCAAGCGAACCCTTGGTCTGGCTTAGCCCTTAGCGAAAGAAATTAAATAATAGGAAAATAGTCTCAAAAGATAACTCGTGAAATAACTTAGAATGTCTTAAAAGAACATTCAACTAGCCAAGATGGCAACACAAGATTCAACATAAGTCAATAACAAGATAATGACAAATGAACTAACTAACTGTCTATGAAGCCTCTAACAACTGAAATGGACGTCGGGACAAGACCCACGACATCCTAATGAACTAACTAACAAAGTAATAAAAAGGGGTCCTCCGAAAGCAAGGAAGCTTACCAACAATGAAGCTCAACTAGAATCAACAAAGCATTGGATGCTGATCTTGGTTACCTATATCTGCATCATAACAACAATGCAGGCCAAATGGCGTCAGTACATTGAATGTACGAGCATGCGAAGGGGATACTAAAATGAGACATAAGCTTGAAATGAATTGAAAGAACATACATGGGCTCAACTTAACTCATTTCAATATAAAACAATAATGTAAATGCATTATAAAGAAAAACTTTTAAAACATGGATAACAACTCTGTGTATTTAGAAATACAATAGTAACTCTGTATGCATACAAACATACAATATAAACTCTAGATGTATATAAAAATACAATTAACTCTGTGTAATAAGAATACAAAATACTTCTGTGAGAGTTTTTCTAACCGACAACCATCACTTTAGAGTTATGTGATGATACAACATTTTGTCTCACGCTGCCAGGGTCGTCCTATACCTTGCTAAGGGCATAGAACCTAACTACTAAGTGGATCCACTAGTCTATGCTAAAAAGACTACGGAATTATCTAAAAAGTATGACCATTTTCATCCCATGATGGCTACATAGTTTATGGGGGCTGGGAGTTGTGTGAACTCTCCCCCATATCGGTACTCAATATTACTCCCAAAAGATACTAGCTCATATGTTTAAAACATAACTTCTTTCTTTGGTTTGACATAATTGCTCAAATCTTAGCTCAAAGGCTCTCTTGAAAATCAAAGTTTCCTCTCTTGCTTAATTGTAAAAGCAAAATTTACTCTTTACTGAAAACTAGTTCATAGGCTCTATTGGAAATTAGTGTTTTCTTTTTTGTCTAAATGTAAAAACATTTTACTCTTTGAGAATACATAGTCCCCATATATTCTTTATTGACACCCAATTTTGACCGATCTTTAGCAATTTTAGAAATGCTATTCAATTAAATACATATTTTTAAAAATATTTAGAGTCTAAAATTTTAATCGATTTTGTCTAAAAATTATATATTTTAATATGCATGATTTTAAAAATTATTGTAATTATTATCAAATTATTTTTATCGATAGTTAAACTCGAAATAATTACTTAACTTAAATATTTTTAAATCTTAGATGTGTTTAATTATATGAAAATATTTAATATGTATAGTATTTTATTAATTGAATAGCATTTCCTTAAATTTCCTCTAAATTATTTAAATTTCAGCCTATTTTGATCGAATTTCTTTCAATTCTAGCCTTTTCCTTACCCAAATCATTGCAATTCTAGCCACCTCAATCCAATTTCATTTTTCATTTATAGCCAATCTAATTTCAATCATAAAGAGCCTCATCTTTTAATCTAAATTGTTCTTCCTTCTCCTTTAAATCTGAATCCTTCATCTAATCTTGACCGAATGGCTAGAAATAAATCCTCCCATCTTACTTATTTTATATCCTAAAAGACCAAACCCTATCTTTTACTTATTCTTGCTTCTCCTCTCCAAACAAAATCCATCACCCCTCTCTCAAAATTTCTCTCCAGCCAGCAGCAGCAGCCAGTGAATACCAAAGGCGGTGACGCTTTCTCCCTCCTCGTCTCCTCCAGCTCCGACCAACGAGCTCCGTGATAGCAACAGCTGCTCCGTCCAGCAACGACGGACGACAACAACAACTCCGGCCAACCAATAGCTCGTTGAAATGAGCTGCAGCAAGGAGAGCTAGAGAGACCCCCGTGTTGTGCCACTCTTCTCTTCTCCGGCGAAACAGCGATGCCCGACGAGTGCCGGCAAGACACCACGGAAATCAGTGGCCGCCTCCCTCTGTTCTCCCCTTTTTTCTCTTTTCTTTTCCAGGCGAGCAGCAGACGAAAACACCAACAACAACAACAAAAGATGAAGACAACAGTAACAATAACGCCAACACACCTTCATCGACAACAACGAGCACTGAATGACCAAGTAGCGCCGTCCAGTTTCCTCATCCCTCTCTTGTCCAGCGAAAGCGAGCTCCGGTGCAGCGAGCAAACAACAACAACATTAAGAGTATTAGAACTCCGACCGGCGAAAATCTAGTGACTACGAGGCTTCTCAAATATGCTCGAAGACGAATCTATTAAGATCCGTCCAGGTTTGTTCTACTGTTTGCTTTTATTTATTTGATTTCTTAGCATGATTAGTGAAGTCAAACGATATGCATATTGCTTAAAGTATATTAATTTTCTGAAGTTTTTTCATTTTTAGTTTAAATATTATCTAGGTTGAAATCGATTTGAATATCCTATTTTAACATCATTGCTCTTCTGGAATGTGTTCATATTTGAGAATATGATTAGATGTTAATATGCTTTTGAATTTTATGTTGGTGTAGTTTTGACTTTTGCTAATGTGATATTTGAGTTCTACTTGCCAAAATATTTAGTTTTCTGGTACCGATCCTCTTTTTAAATTCACCGAATTTCCGCCTTAATATTTGCTAATCTCTTTTAATTGATTTGTAATACTGACTGAATTGATACTATGGTTTGACAATCGATTCCTTAATTAGGGTAACTTTTGAATGGATCTTGCTCTAATTTAAATAATTCATATTTATTGAGATCGCTTATGGTAGCTGATTTTATGTTTATTGGTACCATTGAATAATGTCCGGTTATTTGTTATGGTAAAATTTGTCAAAGAAATATTGTTGGGTGTAGTAATCTCTTAATTGATTTCTTTACTGTAGTTTTTGGACATGTTTGATATGGTAAAATTGCCGCAATTTGGCTCGGGGATGGGTTGTCCTTATTTGATTTTCCTTTCCCTAATTTAATATTTTCTGTGTGTTTGATTGTGCATGATTTTAATCTGCCACTAACTAATTTTGCTTAATTATGATAGATAGATTTTCTTACTTGTTTGATTTATTTTTGTAAAAGAATTGTGACTGATTTGGCTACCCCTGAATAAGGAAAATATGTTATATTAATTGACTCCTTAATTTATTCCTTTCCTTATATTATATGCCCTCTTCTCCACTATATAAACAATCATTCCGCTCATTATTTGAACACACGGATACACATTCTAATAGCTAAAAAAAAACAATCTCTACTCTTGAAAAGAAAAATAAGAACTCTAGTAAACTTTGAGCTTTCTGTTGCTATGTTGTTGTTGTGGTTTGAAAATCTTGATAAGCACTTCATTGCTAATAAAAATAATCTACTTAACTATTTAGTATCTTGTCCAAGCTAATATTCTGTCTTGCTAATGCACCATTTAGTTAATGTAATTTATAAGGCATAAAGGAGGCATCCAGTTTAGTTTTCTTTCCCTCTTCTATGTGATGTAATATTTTATGTTTTGCTATTCGCTCTCAATGAAGTATGTCTGCTCGTTGAACCAACTTGTACTAATCATATGTGCTGGCGTTTAATCTTGTTATTATGTATTATGCCCCTATATGTTTTCATGGTTTAGCAGGGTTTAAACTAAAGTTGAAGACATGCGAAGAGTTCGTCGGGATTGGGATACATTTGGGACAAGCGTTATTTTAATCTAATTTTGATGTTTGTCCTAAATGTTGGTTTTATTCGATTTTGTAATAATTTGTATAAAACCTCTCCATTATATGAAATAATTGGGGAATCGCCTAAAGGGGGAAGGGGAACTACTTGCTACTTGTTCCTTTTATCGTAACTTATTTGTGTTAGAAAGCATGCTTAGAGGATTTGTGGTAGTCCGTATTTGATAAATCGATTTTAGATCTAACTAAATAAAATAAAGCTATCATTGCTTGATCACTTGTTTAATCTTGTCTAAATAATGTTTAAAACTAATCCTTGTTTAAATGCTAATTAATTGCCTATCGCATGTAACCTTTTAGTATGTAGCACTAATAGATAAAAATCAACCATTTTGCTCATATGATAAAGCAAGACTCTAAGCTATCTAAAAAATTCGGCATATAATAATAAAGTAATGCATAACCTTTTACATGCTTATCATCTTGCGTTTTCTACACCACTAATTTCCTTTTATATGAAATAATTGCCTTTTTAAATAACTCATTTTCTAATCTAGATATCATGTTTGTAGGATCTCGCGTGTAGAAATCATGCCAATAGGTCATAGATCTTGTTCTTTACTTAAAAATCATGTACATAGCGCTTAACTAATAAAATCGATGTCTGAATAATTTATGCATTTTTAATAACTCCAGCTAGTCATTTAATAAATCAAATCCTAATAAATTTGCTAATATCAGCTTGTTGATCACTTAGACATCCAGTCTATAGGTTATTGATTTCCAGCATGTTAAAATCTTAACTATCCTAATCTACTCTTGACCAAACCTGCATGATGAAATTATCTTCTGCATTATGTGCACTTTTCTGCCACTGTTTCATGATAAATAAACCAGCCTCTGCATGTTCAACTTAAAATCTGCTCGGATGTAAATCTGTCTAAAAATAATTTTTCTGCATTATGAACTTCTGTCTAAGCAACTAAAAATAGCATTCTGCATTAATAAATCATTTTCTGCACCTGCTATTTGCTGCCCTGATCCAAATCTGCTTAAAATTAATGTCTACAACAATAAGTTATGTGATAATGTTCTGCTTTTTTTAAATCAGTTGACAATTAATTAAAATTTGCTTCCTTAAATAATTTGCTGCCACCCTTTAAATCAGTAATGATAATTATATGCATTGTTGTTTAAACTGTTTGTTAATATCGCTTATTCGACTCATTTCTACTGTTTTAATGATTGCTGTATGCTTGTATGCTCACACTTCACATGAAACCTTTCACTTTATGTGTATTTGCTAGCATGCTAAATAACCTAATCTAGAGTCCAACATGAGATTTTACGTGGTAAGTGTTGTCCCATTTGTTTGCTTGGTGTCTAGGGGGCCTATTAGGAGCCTATATATATATATATATATATATATTGTCTAAAATCATCCTAGTAGTAGTCCAATGTCTCTTGGACCCTAAGCGGAGACGATAGACACCTTCTAGGACGAAATACATGCGGTGGTGGGGTAGGAGTAGTTAGGTCCTACGGAGATGATGACATTGCCTCGAGCCGTAAACGACAAATATATGTTTTGTCTGTCCCTATGTATAATTTGAGCGCTGATCCGTAAAGTATGTCGGTTTCCATGGTCTCCCCTCCCTTATCCCTTTTTATTTGTTACAATAATATTTATTTGTGTAACTTAATAAATAATTAAAACATGTTTCGCCTATTTATTTGTGTATATTCTATCTTCTAGCTTATCTATAATTATTTGTGTTTATATTTTAATATTTATCCATCACCTAGTTCTGCAGGTTTAATTAATTAAATAAATAATTGAAGTGATCTTAATTTTTTAATATTAGTTGTCACCTAGTTCGTATGTTTAATTAAACAATAAGTAATAATGAAGTGACCTTGAATGCTACTTGTAACCCCCCACATAAATTACATGAGATACGGCCAGGACCCACATTTGTGAAACTCGAGGGATGCTTAACACTTTCCCCTCGAGGTAACTTGAACCCTTACTCAATCTCTGGTTCGTTGACTTAGTTAGATTTAGCTAGGTTAGATAGGTGCCCTAACGCGCCTTAATTCGTTAGGTGGTGACTTTTCAATCCAAACCCAAAGCTCAAAAGAGTTGTTAGGTCGCGCACTAAAACCCATTACGTGTCTCATGTTGATGTGGGGCGCGACAGAATGGAAACTCCGCTGGGGATATTAGGTTTTAACCATTACTTGTCTCATGTTTATGTAGGGTTTACTTTATTTGGTTATTTCAGTGTTTTTTTGGTTATTAGCATGTTAAGTTGTTATTGGTTTTCCTCGTTTCTTTTTTTCGTTATTTATTGCGTATTTTCTATGTTCCACCTTTTTCCCTTTTCCTTATGTGTTTATTTTCATGTTTCACCCCTTCCCTTTCCCCTTATGTGTTTACTTGCATGCTTAATCTCATACTCAGTTCCTTATTTGCTTGATCCTCTAATTTATTTATATGTTTACCTCTTTTATTTATGCATGAATTTATTTATTTATTGTTTTCCTTAAAATTGTTTATGTGTTATCGTTTTTCGTCTACATGCTAATTGTACTGCTTGATAAACTATCATTTCGCTCATACTTCCCCCAATTGGGACTCTCTTCCTTTTTTTTTTTATTTTCTATCGTGATGTTGTGTCTTTGCACCATTCACAACTACTCAAATTCTCTTCACACACCCAATTATAGAGAGTCAACATATGCGTGAACGGAACGGATAGTTTTACTACCAGGAAGCCATGAGCCTTCTCGCATAGTATCCCTTTCAAATCCGTGTCAAACCAACTCTTAGAATTTTTACTTAGGTCATACATGATGCATATGCCCTAGGTGGTATGACCCTTGGTGTCAATCCGCATGATTAGTAGCCACCTTATCGTCTAAAGGGCCCCAACACCCTTTAGACATATTGCATAATTATGTGTCAATGTGGTCATAATAATTAAATTAAGCCAAATTCGCCAACATGGAGTTTAAAATTTGCTTGATGTTTGTTTGCAGAGTCATGGCCTATCCTCATTTCCCCAATACACAAATGATAGTCAAAGTGAATCCTACCCTGAAGGTTTGGTGGAGAGATATTGAAAGGAATCGAGAATTAGAGGCAAACGAACTACTAGGTGGCCTTACTGCTCTAATCTCCGTCGAGTCAAATCGTCATTTGATCAAAGCATTGTTAAAATTTTGAAACTCTGAGAGGTTAGTTTTCAAATTTAGGGACTTTGAATTAACCCCGATAATTGAAGAGATTAGTGGGTTTCTTGGACTCCCTTACAAAGAACGCAAAATAATTGTGCCACACAAGCCAACACCAAGGTCCTTTTTTAAGCAAATGGGCATGCATCATAATCCAATTTTAGTTTGTCTGAAAGAGGGATGAATTTCTTTAGAGTTCCTACACTCGCGTTTTGGAGACGAGGAAGGCCATGAAAACTTTCACACGAAATTTGCTTGTTCTCTGGCAAAATGGGAAAGATACAGTTTTAATGCATTCGCTGTCGCATTCTTAGGCTCATTAGTTTACCTTATGAAAAGGGGAAAAATCCACACTAGCCTAAGTTATGTGGTCCGTATGATAGCTCGAGGCGGGAAGACCATATTTCCCATAATACTGGCAGAAATTATAAGGGCACTGACTAGGTGTACCAAAGGCAAAAGGTATTTTGAGAGGTGTAATTTTCTATTGCAACTCTAGGCTATCGAGCATTTCTACCAAAGGGCTAATATGGTAGACATTATTAGAGGGAGTATGGGGAATAAAATCATCAATCATACCTCGAGAATGAAATATTTTAGTTCCCTTGTAGGAACAGAGGATTGGTTTATGTACTTGAGAGAGCGTTCAGCCACCAAAATTCAATGGAAATATTATTGGTTGAAGCCTTGTAGTGTCATTATAAGAGGTGATGAGCTCTACTTTATCAAGCTTATTGGTTTAAATGCATACAACCATACGCACCACTCTGAGTCCTCCGACAGTTTAGACAAATACAAATGATACCTTTGCAATCCCATATGGGCCATTATGGGTATGACTTCAGGCTAGATATACCACAAGTGGGCACCATATTGTGAAGGTGGGAAAAAACAGTAACTATTGATGTTCAAGAGCATCGACCCTTCTGCACACCTGAGTATTACGTGTGGCTCTTGGAGGACACGGAGCATGCAGATTTGAGCGAAAAAGGCCTTCTAGGCTTTGGTGATGAAAGAGAAAGAAGATGGGCTCGAAACCTCCTCAACAACAATTATGATATCATTCAAGAAATGAGGCAGCAGATTGTGCCTAACATTGGAGACCAATATTTATTTTTTTTAGTTTTTTTTCCCCCCATGTTATCCCTAGCCCATTAGTTTATTTCTATTTTTGCTTTAGTCTGATATAACAATTTGAAACTATTCAATATATGAAGATCCTTTTTATTTCTCTAACTCTAAACTCCAATTGGCAAATAAGGATTGAATTAATTATTATGCATCATTTATATGTCGTCTTAGGCCTACCTCTGGCTCAATGAGGTCCCTTGTTTAGGGCGTTTTTCAAACAATGTCCTATTATTATTCTTACTTGCTCTAATCTCCTAACACTGTTTTCTGTTGATTCCATTGTTTTTCCCATTCCTAAGGTTGATCTATCCTTCATTCTAGCACATACACGATCAAAACGGACCCTCCTTCTCCTTCTCTTCAAAGAACAGACTACAGAGACAAGGGTAAAATGGTTGACAACAATAGCAACAACGAAAGGGGAGAAAATTATGTACGAGGGCAACTTCCAAGTGACCTTGTCCTTAGACTTGAGCGCAAGATTTCTGAGTTGGAAGAAAAAGTAGTGCATATGCATGATTTGGCCAAGCTGACTATTTCTCTCGGAACCCAATTTGGTGAAAATATAAAGAATCCTCCTCACTCCAACCAAACAACCGTACCAAACAATCCCCCAACCAATATATCCCTACCTGAACCCACTCATCCAAATATATTACCACCACTTCACGCTCAAAATACTAGAATCCCTCTTTACTACTACCCCCAACAAACTAATCCAAACGTTCCATAACCAATTCCAAATGCAAACCCTTCCTACACTCCTGGAAATAACAACCTCAACCCCATATATATGGAAACCGCTCCCGTGACCCATAACTACTATGAATCAGAGTCCTCCCAAAAGGACATTCTGATAAAAACCCTGACCGAGAGATTAGATAATTGGCTAACAGGTTGCAATATGTGGAAGGAAGCAAGAAGTTGGGAGGACTGAGCTATGAGGATTTGTGTATGCACCCCGACGTAGAACTGCTCGAAGGATACAAACTTCAAAAGTTTGAAATGTTTGATGGCATTGGAGATCCCAAAGCCCACCTGTGAATGTACTGTGACAAGCTTGTAGGGGTGGGGAGAGATGAGAAGATACTCATGAAATTGTTTATGAGGAGTCTCACTGGGGAGACTCTATCATGGTATATTGAACAAGATCCTCGGAAATGGTTTGAGTGTGGGTAGACATGGGAACAGACTTCATGAACAGGTTTGGATTTATGTAGAAACTGAACTAGACTGGTTCTACATCCAAAATTTAAAGAAAAAGCCCAGTGAATCCTTCAAGGATTATGCCATAAGATGGAAGTCTGAGGCGGCAAGGGCCAGACCTCCTATGGAAGAATCTCAGATGAAAGACTATTTCATCTGTGCTCAAGAGCCGCAAAATTATGACAGGATGATATTGGTAGTTAAGAAGAGTTTCGCTGAAATTATCAAATTAGGCGAAAGAATTGAAGAAGGCATAAAAAATGGGACTATCATTAACTTAGAGGCCCTACAAGCCACTAGCAAAGCTCTGCAATCTGGTGGAATGGCATAAAATCGAAAGAAAACAGGTTCGATCATGATGGCTCAGGGAACCAAAACCCTTTATAAGTACCAAGAAACAACCCCACCTCCATCTCCATATCCTCAAACTCCATATCCTTAGCTCAACTACCTATATCTCCTCATCCCATGCTAGTATATTACCAAAATACTCCTCTTCAGTATCAACAAGCTTCATATCCCTTCTATAATGCCCAGCCAACATACTTCCAAACTCCGCCACCCACTCAAACACCGAACTACTAAAATAGACCTCCATATGATAGAAGACCTACAAAAAACTATACCCCTCTGGCTTAGCCCATAACCCAGCTTTATGAGAGACTGAAAGAGGCTGGCTATGTCACCCCAATTCTTGCATTGCTTGTGGATGTCCACGCAAAATGGTATTACCCTAATAAAGTTTGTGCCTACCATTCTGGGATGAAGGGTCACACTACCGAAGTTTGGAGAGCCCTGAAAGATAAGGTTCAAATGTTGATTGATACAAAGGTCATCCAACTCAAGGATCCGGCACCAAATGTTGCAAACAACCCTGTCTAACCATAAGGTCAACATGGTAGAAGTTGATGATACCTCGAATTGGGAGAAATCCATTTGGGTCCTTGAGCCAAAAGAAACAATGACTGTTACCACCCAAACGCCAGTTGTAGTGCAAAGGCTATCCCTTTTAAAGTTGAGGTTGCCATGCCCAAGCTCTCATTCACCATTTGTAGGACGTCTCCTCCTATCCAATATGATACCTATGATGTCCCATGGGACTATAGAAAAGGAAAATCAAATGTGGAAGAACAAAACACTGAAACAGGAGTGACTAGATCCAGAAGAATTTATACTTTCAAAAGTTTGGTTTAGGGTAGCTCCAGCAAATCCAAGGCACCAATTGTAGATTTTGAAGATCAAGGTATCTAGAAGAAGGTGCAAGCTAAAGAGTACTATATTGTTGAGCAATTGAGTAAAACCCCATCCCAAATATCAATTTCGTCATTGCTGCAATCTTCCAAAACTTATCAGAACACTCTTTTGAAGGTCCTTGGTGAAGCCTACGTCCCATCTAGCATTACTCATGGAGAAGTAGCTCAAATGGTCGGGCAGGCTTTTGAGGCATACATAATATCTTTTCACGAAGATGAGTTGCCACTGGAAGGAACAATCCACAATAAGGCTTTGTATATTTCAGCTCAATATCAGGATAAGATTATCACCAAAGCTTTAGTTGATTCAGGTTCTGGTTTGAATATTTGCCCTCTGAGCACATTGACAAGGCTGGGTGTGCATAGTACAAAGATCCAGACCTGGAAGATGAATGTGAGAACGTTTGATAGCTCTCAAAGAGGTACCATTGGAGAAATAAGCTTAGACATGCTCATTGGTCCTGCAACCTTCCCAATAGCCTTTCAGGTTTTGGACATTCCATCCTTATATAATCTATTACTGGGTCGTCCTTGGATTCATATGGCTGGAGCAGTTCCCTCTACTCTTCATGAATGCTTGAAGTTTGAATGGGATCATGAAGAGGTTGTAGTCCATGGGGAAATAGGACATCCTGTATATATGATAGAAGGAAGGGGTACGAAGGAGTGTCTTGATTGGCAACCACCTAGAGATGGATACTACTATCCATTGAAAAATCCCATACCACCGGTGCACCAATCATTTCGATTAGCAGGTTTCATGGCTGGCGTCATTGATGAGTTATTAGAAGACATAAAGGGTTTGTCTCTGACGAAGGAGGAAGGGAAAGTTTACAATGTCATGATCAACGAGAAGGAGAAAGGGGACCCTAGAAAAGGCAATGAAACAAAGATCAGCATCAGCATTTGGACCTCAACTTCATCCAGACCTCGTCGGGCATCTGGGTAGCTTTGGAAGAAGTTTTTCTACCAAATTTTTAAAAGTTTTAAAATTCCAGTTCTCTCTTATTGTTTTCAAATGCTAGTATTATGAAACTCTTAATCAATAAAGTTATTTTTCCCCATCTATTTAATATCCTATATTTATTTGCGTGTTATTCATTCTTTCAGTAAAATCTGTTATAAAAATGTTGAATTTGAGATTATGGCATATAATGAGACTACACATCTTTACATTAATGACTTAGAAGAAGTCGGGGAAAATGAGATCCGTGAAGAGTTAATCAGAAAGATTGAGGAATTCGAGGAAAAACCCAATCCAAACTTAGTGAAAACAGAGGTGGTAAATTTGGGAAATTCGAAGGTAACACAAGAGACTCGAGTAAGCATCAATATGACGGAAGATGACAAGAAAGAGTACATTGAGTGCCTTATGGATAATAAGGATATTTTTGCCTGGTCCTATGCAGACATGATAGGGTTAAGCACCTCAATAGTAGCTCACCGGTTACCCACTGATTCAGCCTACCCTCCAGTGAAGCAGAAGCTCCGAAAATACAAACCTGAGTTGAGTTTGAAAATCAAAGAAGAAATATCAAAGCAATTAAATGCTGAAATCCTTCAAGTGACGGAGTACCCAACCTGGCTTGCAAATGTTGTTCCAGTGCCCAAGAAAGACGAAAAGGTTAGAGTTTGTGTGGATTATCGAGATCTCAACAAAGCTAGTCCCAAGGATAATTTTCCATTGCCCAACATACATATCCTGATTGACAACTGTGCTAAGCATGAAACACAATCATTTGTGGATTGCTTCGTCATATCAAATTGAGATGCACAAGAACGATGCTGAGAAAACTGCTTTCATCACACCGTGTGGTGTCTACAACTACAAGGTAATGCCTTTCGAATTAAAGAATGTTAGGGCCAAATACATAAGGGCAATAACCACCCTGTTTCACGACATGATCCATAAGGAAATTGAAGTTTATGTGGATGACGTCATGATCAAATCAAAGAAGGGTTCAAATCATCTAGATGATATGCGAAAGTTCTTTTCCAGACTACGCAAGTATAACTTGAAGTTGAATCCCGCAAAGTGTCTTTAGGGTTCCTGCTGGAATGCTTCTGGGTTTCATTGTCAACCGCCTGGGAATAGAATTAGATCTATCGAAAATCAAAGCCATTTATGATCTACCTCCGCCAAAGAGTAAGAAGGAGGTAATGATTTTTCTGGGACTACTCAATTACATCAGTCGTTTCATAGCCCAATCTACTGTTATTTGTGAACCTATTTTCAAGATGTTGAAGAAGGATGTTGCGGTAAAATGGACAAACGAATGTCAACAAACATTTGACAAGATCAAAGATTACTTATCCAATCCTCCTGTGTTGGTTCCACCGAAATTTGGTAGACCATTGTTGCTATACATATCAGTGTTGGATAATGCTTTCAGCTGCATTTTAGGGCAACATGATGAAATAGAAAAGAAGGAGTAGGCAATATATTACATGAGCAAGAAATTTGCATCATATGAAGCTCCATACTCTATAATGGAGCGTACCTATTGTGCTTCAACTTTGGTCGCCCAGAAGCTGCGACACTACCTCTTCTCGCACACTACTTATCTGATTTCAAGGATGGATCCTCTAAAGTATATCTTTCAAAAGCCCATGCGTACATGTAAACTAGATAAATGGCATATACTATTGAGCTAGTTCGACATAGTATAAGTTACACAAAAATCAGTGAAGGCCCAGGCATTAGCGGACCATATGGCGGAAAACCCCGTAGATAATGATTATAGACCACTGAAGACTTACTTCCTGGATGAAGAAATAGCTTTCTTGAGGGAATATATTTTTGAAGAATATGATGGTTGGAGGATGTTCTTTGATGGAGATAAGAATTTGAGTAGATCTGGCATCGGAGCTGTTATGATTTCACCAATCGGGAAACACTATCTGGTATCGGCAAAACTCAGGTTCCTTTGTTCAAATAATATGCCCGAATACGAAGCTTACATATTAAGGCTCCGACGTGCTATCGACTTGGATGTCCAAGAAATGATGATAATAGGAGATTCAGACCTATTGATTCATCAGGTTCGAGGAGAATGGGCTACCTAGAATCGAAAGTTGTTACCTTATTTGGAGTACGTGCATAGATTGTGCAAAAGGTTCATCAAGGCAAAATTCAAATATGTGCCAAGGATCCAGAATGAATTAGCAGATGGCTTAGCCACTTTGTCTTCCATGATTCAACATCCTGATCATAATTACATTGATCCTATATGTATCCACATATATGAGCAACCAGCATACTATTTTCATGTTGAAGAAGAGCCTAATGGAAAACCCTGGTACAATGACATACGAGAATATTTGAAGAACGGTGAGTATACAGAGGATTCATCAAGTGTGCAAAAGCATACAATTCGAAGGTTAGCGAACCAATTTTTTCTAAGTAGAGAAATCCTTTATAGGAGGACTCCCGACTTGGGGTTGCTAAGGTGCGTCGAAGCTAGAGAAGCTAGCAGATTAATTGAAGAGATTCATGTGGGGACATGTGGTCCTCACATGAACAATTTTACTTTTGCAAAAAAGATTTTGAGTTGGGGTATTTTTGGTTAACTTTGAAGATAGATTGTATTCGCTATGTTCAGAAATGTCACCAATGTCAGACTCATGCAGATATGATCCTAGTTCCTCCCAACAAACTCCATGTTGCTAGTTCACCTTGGCCCTTTGCAGCTTGGGGAATGGACGTCATTAGTCCAATCGAGCCAGCAGCATCCAATGGACATAGATTCATTCTGGTTGCAATCGACTACTTCAGAAAATGGGTCGAAGCCACCTCTCATAAATCAGTGACAAAGAAGGTTGTGGATGATTTTGTCAAAAATAATATTATCTGTAGGTTCGGGATTCCTGAATCAATCATCATTGATAACGGAACCAACCTAAATAGTGATTTGATGAGATCATTGTGTAAGAAGTTCAAGATTAACCAAGGAAATTCTAAAGCATACAGACCACAAATGAATGGAGCGGTCAAGGCTGCAAATAAGAACATCAAGAAGATATTGCGCAAGATGATCGATAATCACAAACAATGGCATGAGAAGCTACCTTTTGCATTGCTAGGATATCGTACCACCATTAGAACTTCTACTGGGGCCACGCCTTATTTTTTGGTGTATAGTAATGAAGCCATGATACTTGTTGAAGTAGAGATACCCTCTCTAAGGATTATGCAAGAAGCAGAGCTGAGTGATGCTAAACGGATACAAGCTCGATCGGAGAATCTGGCATTAATAGATGGAAGAAGGATTAACGCAGTTTGTCATGGTCAACTCTATCAAAATAGAATGGCCAGAGCTTTCAACAAGAAGGTTACCCAGACATATCTCACCTGGGAAACTCGTTCTGAACCGTATTTTCCCAAATCAAGATGAAGCAAAGGGTAAATTCTCACCAAACTGGCAAGGTCCATACATAGTCTCTCGGGTATTGGCAGACGGGGCCCTCATACTTGCAGAAATGGATGGAGAACTTTGGCCCAAACCTATCAACTCAGATGTTGTGAAGAGATATTACATCTAAGTTTGTTTTATATTTTTTTTTTACTCTAAATTTGGAACTACGTCAGACCTGATTTTCATTTAAGAGGGGATGCATAGGCGCTTTTATGGAGTTCAATCTTGTCATAATAAAAGTTTCATTTCCCCCTTTTTTTGACTGTGTAACTGGGGCAGAATTTTTGAAAGGAACTCAAAAATTCCTACAAAATAGCAACTGGGGCAGAATTTTTTAGGGGGTCTCAAAAATTCCCTTCAACGAGCATTTTCTCCACAAATCAAGACTGAGGCAAAATTTTTTAGAGGGTTTCAAAAATTCACAGCAATCAAGTAACAGTCTTCAACAAAGATCAGAATAATTGATTTGCTATTGAGCCATAAGTTGTAAAGTCTCAAAATATGCCATGGTCAAAGATTCAACATTACTTTTACAAATTAATATTTTCAAAAGCTTAACTTTCTTTCCTTCTATTTTACAAAACAAATGCTCGGAAAGGTCTAGATGGCAAGCCAAAAGGAACACACCAGTCGGAGCAGATCAACCGCCCCATTTTTAAACTCACAATTTTTATTTGAACGCAAAAAAGATAGGGACATATACAAGAAGCAACTTCAACACCGCTTGAAGGATCAGCGTACCACTATATTGAGCCCGACAAATCTCTAATCATTGGCACCTCCTTCTAATTAGATGGAAGGATCAAGCACTCAATAGCAATCCCGAATAATCGCCATTCAACGACAACCTCTCCTTACTAGGACGAAGGGTCAAGCTACAATACTCCGAACTCAAAATTCACCGACAAATGACACTCGACCCTTCCAACTAGACGAAGGTCCAAGATACTTTATGCCCTCAATCAACTATTACTTTATGCCTAAAATTGTGTTGTGCCCGAGATTGCATTATGCATTATTACATGTGCCTGAAATTGCATTGTGCTCGAGATTACATTGTGCCCGAGATTGCATGTGCCTGAGGCTGCATTGTGCCCGAAAATTACATGTGCCCGAGGATCGCATTATTGCATGTTCTCGAGAATTGCATGTGCCCCGAGGATTGTATGCACCGAAGATTGCGTTGTGCCCGAATTACATGTACCCGAAGATTTGCATGTGCTCGAAGATTGCATTGTGCCCGAGAATTGCATTATTGCATGTGCTTGAGATTGCATTTGTGCTCGAAAATCGCATTGTGCCTGATATTGCATGTGCCCGAGAATTTCATTGTGCCCGATATTGCATAAGTCCGAAGATTGCATGTGCCCGAATAAATTCAAATCAAGTTGCAAGTATCAACAGATGCCCGAATTACAGATACACTTTCTTTACTCATTACTTATGTTTCTATGGCGTCATGATCTAAATGCATCATTTTCATGGCCTACAGACATCATATCATGGCCTAAGGATTTAATTTATGTTTATCATGATCCGAAGGTGTCATAGTCTAAAGGCATCATTTTCATGGCCGGCAGACAATATTTTCATAACCTGAGGATATATTTTTGCGTATCATGGCCCTAGACATTATAGCCTAAGACATCATCTTCATAGTCTTAAGGCAAACATCATGGTATATATGGGAAATTGCATTATGTTTACTTTTACCGTTTGTTTGAAATATTTGCTCTAATAATATTACAAGCTACAGATTTGTGTTTATCATGATCCGAAGGTGTCATAGTCTAAAGGCATCATTTTCATGGCTGGCAGACAATATTTTCATAACCTGAGGATATATTTTTGCGTATCATGGCCCTAGACATCATAGCCTAAGACATCATCTTCATAGTCTTAAGGCAAACATCATGGTCGATATGGGAAATTGCATAATGTTTACTTTTACCATTTGTTTGAAATATTTGCTCTAATAATATTACAAGCTACAGATTTGTAGAGACTAACATTTTGCAGATAAGACATTTTTCACCTCTTGGCTACAATTATCGTGCTTACATCTATTGCAACAAAGGCCCTATCAAACTCTTTAATACTCGTATCAACGTTTATATTTAATCCTTGGCTACTCATATTACCACTTCTAATCGGATTCTTCGCTCTTAAGCTGGAAATCTCGCTATCATGCTTCTCTCACTTCTCTAATCTTATCCATTCAAGCCGATATCATTCCCATTCGAATATCACACCGCTTTTTCATTTTTTAGGAGTTATGTTTGCTTCTAAATCTAGAACTACACATGACATGATTCTTGTTTAACTAGAGATATGTAGGTGGCTTAATACCAAAGTCTCGGTCATACCCCTTTTCAACTCTATATTATTTCAATTGATCCTACTGACATCTCTCGTCGGTCGGACAAAATCGGCTACTAAGTCAACGTTGGTTGCTCGACAATTCATCCTTCATCCTTGAGCAACCAAGGGGCAGCTGTTGACACCCAATTTTGACCGGCCTTTAGTAATTTCAGAAATACTATTTGATTAAATACGTATTTTTAAAAATATTCCGAGTTTAAAATTTTAATCGATTTTGTCTAAAATTTATATATTTTGGTATGCGTGATTTTAAAAATTATTGTAATTATTATCAAATTATTTTTATCAATAGTTAAACTCGAAATAATTACTTTACTTAAATATTTTAAAATCTTAGATGTGTTTAATTATATGAAAATATTTAATATGTATAGTAATTTATTAATTGAATAGCATTTCCTTAAATTTCCTCTAAATTATTTAAATTTCAGCCTATTTTGATCTAATTCCTTTCAATTCTAGCCTTTTTCTTACCCAAGTCATTGCAATTCTAGCCACCTCAATCCAATTTCATTTTTCATTTATAGCCAATCTAATTTCAATCATAAAGAGCCTCATCTTTTAATCTAAATCGTTCTTCCTTCTCCTTTAAATCTGAGTCCTTCATCTAATCTTGATCGGAAGGTTAGAAATAAATCCTCCCATCTTTCCTATTTTATATCCTAAAAGACCAAACCCTATTTTTTTTCTTCATTCTTGCTTCTCCTCTCCAAAGAAAATCTGCCGCCCCTCTCTCAAATTTTCTCTCCAGCCAGCAGCAACCACCACGAGAGCAGCAAACGGCAAAGACCAGAGGCGGCTACGCTTTCTCCCTCCTCATCTCCTCCAGCTCCGGCCAGCGAGCTCCTTGACATCAACAACAGCAGAAGCTCAGCGAGAAAACAATTGCTCCGTCCAGCAGAGACGGACGACAACAACAACTCCGGCCAGTAGCTCGTTAAAATGAGCAGCAGCAGTGAGAGCTGGAGAGATCCGCGCATCACCCCACTCCCCTCTTTTCCGGTGAAACAATGATGCCCAGGGAGGTGCCGGCAAGCCACCACGAAAATCAGTAGCCGTCTCCCTCTGTTCTCCCCTCTCTTCTCTTCTCTTTTCCAGGAGAGCAGTAGACGAGAACACCAACAACAACAACAGAAGACGAAGACAACAGTAACAACAGCGCCAACACACCTTCATCAACAACAACGAGCACCGAAAGACCAACAGGTATATTAATTTTTTGAAATTTGTTCATTTTTAGTTTAAATAGGATCTAGGTTGAAATCAATTTGAATATCCTATTTTAACTTCATTGCTCTTCTAGAATGTGTTCATATTTGAGAATATGATTAGATGTTAATATGCTTTTGAATTTTATGTTGGTGTAGTTTTGACTTCTGCTAATGTGATATTTGAGTTCTACTTGCCAAAATATTTAGTTTTCTGGTACCGATCCTCTGTTTTAAATTCGCCGAATTTCCCCCTTAATATTTGCTAATCTCTTTTAATTGATTTGTAATACTGACTGAATTGATACTATGGTTTGACAATCGATTCCTTAATTAGGATAACATTTGAATGGATCTTGCTCTAATTTAAATAATTCATATTTATTGCAATCGCTTATGGTAGTTGATTTTATGTTTATTGGTACCTTTGAATAATGTCCAGCTATTTGTTATAGTAAAATTTGTCAAAGAAATATTATTGGTTGTAGTAATCTCTTAATTGATTTCTTTACTGTAGTTTTTGGACAGGTTTGATATGGTAAAATTGCCGCAGTTTAGCTCGGGGATAGGTTGTCCTTATTTGATTTTCCTTTCCCTAATCTAATATTTTATGTGTGTTTGATTGTGCATGATTTTAATCTGCCATTAACTTGCTTAATTATGATAGATTTTCTTACTTATTTGATTTATTTTTGTAAAAGAATTGTGACTGATTTGGCTACCCCTGAATAAGGAAAATATGTTATATTAATTGACTCCTTAATTTATTCCTTTCCTTATATTATATGCCCTCTTCTCCACTATATAAACAATCATTCCGCTCATTATTTGAACACACGGACACACATTCTAATAGCTAAAAAAAATACAATCTCTACTCTTGAAAAGAAAAATAAGAACTCTAGTAAACTTTGAGCTTTCTGTTGCTATGTTGCTGTTGTGGTTTGAAAATCTTGATAAGCACTTCATTGCTGATAAAAATAATCTACTTAACTATTTAGTATCTTGTCCAAGCTAATATTCCTGTCTTGCTAATGCACCATTTAGTTAATGTAATTTATAAGGCATAAAGGAGGCATCCAGTTTAGTTTTCTTTCCCTCTTCTATGTGATGTAATATTTTATGTTGTGCTATTTGCTCTCAATGAAGTATGTCTGCTCGTTGAACCGACTTGTACTAATCATATGTGGTGGCGTTTAATCTTGTTATTATGTATTATGCCCCTATATGTTTTCATGGTTTAGCAGGGTTTGAACTAAAGTTCAAGACATGCGAAGGGTTCGTCGGGATCAGGATGCATTTGGGACAAGCGTTATTTTAATCTAATTTTGATGTTTGTCCTAAATGTTGGTTTTATTCGGTTTTGTAATAATTTGTATAAAACCTCTCCATTATATGAAATAATTGGGGAATCGCCTAAAGGGGGGAGGGGAATTACTTGCTACTTGTTCCTTTTATCGTAACTTATTTGTGTTAGAAAGCATGCTTAGAGGATTTGTGGTAGTCCGTATTTGATAAATCGATTTTAGATCTAACTAAATAAAATAAAGTTATCATTGCTTGATCACTTGTTTAATCTTGTCTAAATAATGTTTAAAACTAATCCTTGTTTAAATGCTAATTAATTGTCTATCACATGTCACCTTTTAGTATGTAGCACTAATAGATAAAAATTAACCATTTTGCTCATATGCTAACGCAAGGCTCTAATCTATCTAAAAAATTCGGCATATAATAATGAATCAATGCATAACCTTTTACATGCTTATCATCTTGCGTTATCTACACCACTAATTTTCTTTTATATGAAATATTTGCTTGTTTGAATAACTCGTTTTCTAATCTAGATATCATGCTTGTAGGAATTCGGGTGTCGAAATCATGCCAATAGGTTATAGATCTTGTTCTTTACTTAAAAATCATGTCCATAGGACTTAACTAATAAAATCGTTGTCTGAATAATTTCTGCATGTGTAATAAGTCCAGCTTGTCATTTAATAAATTAAATCCTAATTAATTTGCTAATATCAGCTTGTTGATCCCTTAGACATCCTGTCTATAGGTTATTGATTTCCAGCATGCTAAAATCATAACTATACTAATCTTCTCTTGACCACACCTGCATGACGAAATTATCTTCTGCATTATGTGCACTTTTCTGCCACTGTTTCATGATAAATAAACCATCCTCTGCATGTTTAACTTAAAATCTGCCCGGATGTAAATCTGTCTAAAAATCATTTTTTGCATTTTGAACTTTTGTCCAAGCAACTTAAAATAGCATTCTACATTAATAAATCATTTTCTGCACCTGTTATTTGTTGTCCTGATCCAAATCTGCTTAAAATTAATGTCTGCAACAATAAGCTATGTGATAATGTTCTTTTTAAAAAAAAAAAAATCAATTAACAATTAATTAAAATTTGCTTCCTTAAATAATTTGCTGCCACCCTTTAAATCAGTAATGATAATTATATGCATTGTTGTTTAAATTGTCTGTTAATATCGCTTGTTCGACTCATTTTTGTTGTTTTAATGATTGTTGTATGCTTGTATGCTCACACTTCGCATGAGTCCTTTCACTTTATGTGTGTTTACTAGCATGCTAAATAACCTAATCTAGAGGCCAACATGAGATTTTACGTGTTAAGTGTTGTCCCATTTGTTTGCTTGGTGTCTAGGGGGCCTATTAGGAGCCTACATTTATTTATTTTTTGTCTAAAACCATCCTAGTAGTAGTCCAATGCCTCTTGGACCTTAAGCGGGGACGATAGGCACCTTCTAGGACGATATGCATGCGGTGGTGGGGTAGGGATAGTTAGGCCCTACGGAGATGATGACATTGCCTCGAGCCGTAAACGCCAAACATTTGTTTAGTTTGTCCCTATATATAAGCTGAGCGTTGATCTGTAAAGTATGTCGGTTTCCATGGTCTCCCCTCCCTTATTCCTTTTTATTTGTTATAATAATATTTATTTGGGGTAGCTTAAGAAAACCTGTTTCGCCTATTTATTTGTGTATATTTTGTCTTCTCACTTATCTATAAGTATTTGTGTTTATATTTTAATATTTATACAGCACCTAGTTCTGCAGGTTTAATTAAATAAATAAATAATTGAAGTGATCTTAATTGTTTAGTATTAGTTGTCACCTAGTTCGTATGTTTAATTAAACAATAAGTAATAATGAAGTGACCTTAAATGCTACTTGTAACCCCAACATAAATTACATGAAATACATTTGGGACCCACATTTGTGGACCTCGAGGGATGCTTAGCACCTTCCCCTCGAGGTAACATGAACCCTTACTTGGTCTCTGGTTTGTTGACCTTAGTTAGATTTAGCTAGGTTAGATAGGTGCCCCAACGCGCCTTAATTCGTTAGGTGGCGACTCTTCAATCCAAACCCAAAGCCCAAAAGAGTTGTTAGGTCGTGCACCAAAACCCGTTTTACGAAAAAACTGGGCGCGACACTCTTTTGAAGAAATGAATTTCAACTCTTTACTCTTTACTCAACTCAAATCTCAAGTCTTGAAACAAGTTTAAAGCATTTGTAAAAGACTTTTGGAAAACTCTAAGAACTTCTCTTGACTTGACTCTTAACTTTCCTTGAATTGAATTATGGATTCAAGGTTCATGATGTCATGTTAATGGATGATTTCATGTTCTTTATACATACCTTAAAGTGTAGAAATCAACTAGAAAACATAGGTACGTTGCAAGGGAACTCAAACAGAAAGAAGTGGGAAAGGGTGGAAGGCCTGGCAACCCTGGCGCTCTAAGTGGCGCGGGGCACTAGAGCGCGCCCCAGAGCCCATACTACAAACCCCAAAGTGGGGCACTCTGGCTAGCGCGGCGCCCCAGACCTCTGCCCAGAAATCTGATGAATTCTCTTGGTCGTTTTTCAACTCCAAACCCTCTAGATTCGATTGGTTCCTTCCCCAAACACTTAGATTCGAATACATAACCAAAATATGCAAGAATCTACTCAAAAGACATCTAATTTCATAAATTTAAATCAAGAACTCCTCAACAACTTCAACAATCAAGAACTCAATAGAAACTTCAACAAAATCCATCAAGAACTCAATTTCTATACTTTCAAAAACATACTTTCGCTGAATTAAATCGTGATTGGCACGTGGGTGAACGAACCCAACGTTATGTGATCTCACATAACTCGTAGGGATCAACCCTTGGCGAAATCCACAAGCAAATCTTCAAGAACGCGGCGATTCTAAGCTTTTTCCCTAACTTTTTTTTATGAAGGTTAAACTGAATCCAATCAATTTAGACCCCAACTTAATTGCCAAAAACGAATTTAATTAATTGAGTAGTGAAAATACCATAATACCCTTTTAAAATTCGATTTTAATTTTCCTTATCTAGACAACCCAACTTCAAATGGGCATATCTCCCTCATACGAACTCGAAATTGAGCAAACTCGGTGGCATTGGAAAGATAATTCAAAGATATTTCCTATTGTATATTGTAGCCCACCTAACTCATCTTGTGCTAGGATTTACAGTCATTTGAAGTTTATCCAAAACTCATATTTTGCTTACCTTTGTTAAACTTTCCAAATTTGATTATTTTCAAAAATGATTTCTTTCTAATTCTTGTTCTTTCAAATAGCGAGGTGTTGCAATTGATATTATAGTATCTCAAAATTTTACCAGTAATTTATTTAACAGAAAAGGGCCAAAAATACTATTTTAAAAAGTTTGAATATACCCTCCATTTATCTATTTGACTAAAAATATCCATCAATCCATCTTTATCGCCTAATTTTACCCTTAAAACTTGACAATTTTTTTAAAATTATTATTATTATTTATTACATGGCATCTTCCTACACTACAAGAAAGTGGAGATACAACGACATTTTCTAAATGTCGTATTATGATGTTTAAATGTCACAAATTTGTTTATCGACATTTATTTTACATTTGGATCAAATGTCGTAAATTTTAGTGTCGGGGATTTTTCCGACATTTAGGTAATTGTCAGAAAGAATTTGTGACATTTATTTTGTGACATTTAGGTAAATGTGGAAAAGAATTTGCGTCATTTACTTTGCAACATATATGTAAATGTTGGTAAGATTATTACGACATTTATTTTTGGACATTTATGTGAATGTCGATAAGAAATATATGACATTTATTTGTGACATTTAGGTGAATGTCAGTATGAGATATATGACATTTATTTTTGACATTTAGGTGAATGTCAGTATGAGATATATGACAGTTATTTTCGACATTTAGGTAAATGTCAGTATGAGATATATATGACATTTATTTTTGATAATTAGGTAAATGTCGGTATGAGATATATGACATTTATTTTTGACATTTACGTTAATGTTGGTATGAAATATATGACATTTATTTATGACATTTAAGTAAATGTCGATATGAAATATATGACATTTATTTTTTCGACATTTATGAAATGTCACTTAAACTTTCTGACATTTAGATTAAATGTTGGGAAAACAAATTTCAAGACACTTACTTGTGACATTTATAAAATGTCACATTGTAATTTATGACACTTTAGTTAATGTCAACAAATGCTATTATTGAATGTCATAAAAATTGGTGACATTATTTTATATTTTGCTAAATGTCATATTAATATTCTAATGTTGCTACCAAATTTCTTTAAACATCCCAAAAAAATGTATATATAGTTTTTCTCAAGACACAAATACATACAAACAATCCGTGCATTCAAAACTATCTTCTTCATGATAAGCAAGAAATATTATATTAAGCAAATATTTTCTAATATTATAATCAAAGAACAAAATAGCAATATAATAAGTTTTCTGTAAAAATAAACAATGTCAAAACAAATTATCTTTTCTATCTCAAGTAAAATTGAGATCTAACTAAATATAATAATCTCAACATAAAACCAACTAATTAACTCCTAATTCAAATGGAATTAAAATCTCCAGTAAATTTGCAATAAATCTTTATGAAATCATCAATCCAAAAGTCGAGCATGTTGAAGTTAATACTTGACCTCAATTTCCTTAAAAATTCTGCACAAGAAATGCACATAAGAAAAGTTATAACTATATAATAATAGAAATTAGATCCCCATTAACTAGAACAAATTGGGATATCAAAAATGACTAATTGAATTTTTCTAAAAATAAACATATTAAGGAATTGATGCAAAAGCAGTAATTATATACATGAAATTTTCCTCCTTTTGAAAGAAAAGAAAGATCTTGTAATATTTTCAAACATACCCACTTCTTTTTATTTGTGCCAACTACGGTGGTTCCAGTCTTCTTGATCATGTTAGCCTGAGAAAAAAACATTAAATTCATTAGTTTGATACTTTACGAAATACAAAACTTAACATTTCATTGAATACATAAGTGTTCCAATTTTTCGAGAACTATGGGGGAAAAAATTCAAATATGGCTAGAGTCAAATTCTCAGTATTCAAGGATACTGCTGCACACAATTTTTCCTTACATCAATTGGCCCTCAAGCTGGAAATCAGTGGTATCAATTGCTGAAAATTGTATCTACGACACTAAGGTATCAATTGTGGATTCCCAAGCAAGCACAAGAAAAACATTTTTACTCATGGTCATCTATCAACTGTAACAAGCACAAGAAACAAATACAAATAACTTGTATATCATCAACACATACATGGACAATGAAACACAAATCACTAATTTACTATTCAATTTTTTTTTACAAAGTGACACTTCAAGTTCAAGATGCAACAAAAATCTAAGAAAACAAGAGAATTAAATAGGTCACTAACCCTTCTTGCAAGGTACAAATCTATGCTTATACTAGATTGCTATTTGTCATTTGTTTTTAAATAGCTTGATAACCATATTGTCAGTGTAAAAAATTAAACCTTTAGACCATAATTGTGTAGCACAGGTCCTACATATGTGGTTTTGCTTGTTTCAGCTAACATTTGGAGACTTAACAAATCCAAAAATTTGAATGCATACACACTCTCAGGGAAGCCAATTTTGCAGCTGACACTCTCTCAAAACAGTCATCAAATTTCCAGCCCCCAAGTTTATTTCAACATGCAGCAGTTACCAAAGGAAACAACACCATGTTATCAACTAGACAAAGTGGGAATGACAAGTTTCCGAAGAAGAAAACTGAAAAGAATAAAAAAACCTCCCTGATAGTTAAAAGGCTCATCCCAAATCTAATGTAAGCAGATCCAGACTGCACAAAAAAAATCTATAATCCGTTCTAGTTATAACTTGACAACGACAGATTCAGTAACAACATTTAGAGAGTTCAGTGTCACATTTTCATTGCTGCACATTATTAATAAATCAATATTTAGACACCAAAAAACAAACCTGGAAACATCTGAACAAAACTACATTCAGAATCATCTGGTACATGACACACAATTAACAGTTTGTCGATTAATCCATATTAAACAAGAAAGAGGAATTAGTTGATCTCGTGATCATATAAATGTTAGGATTTACGTAATTAAAATAAAATTCAAAATTTTAATGAAATTTTCTCTAACCTTTCTTGTGTGAACACCTGGAACAACAAATGATGGTTGTTGACAATCTTCAAGTGGGTTATCAGGAACCTATTGCAAATAAGGAAGATTATTATAATTAAGAGAAACTAAGTTTTTATCTAAAAAAAGAAATTTTTTGTGAGCAACACAATTATTTCACCTGCTCTGATTTTAAATTTGCATCAATATTAATTCCCAAAGACTGTACATATGCTTGTATTCCTTCCTTCACTTTTTCCGCTATAATTTCTTCCATATCCATTTTTGCTTCCGATAATTTTCTCTCCATCACTTCGTTATTCTCTTTTGCTTCCTCTTTCGCTTCTAACAAATTTTTATCCATCGCTTCCATCTCAATTTTCATAGCTGAGGTAGCTTTTTGAACTTCCATCTCAACCCTTGTATCAAAATCTCTTTTTTCAGCCTGAGATCGTTTATATACGGGGCCATATACTAAGCTAGGAGATGCTCCTTTTCCTAGAGTTCGGACAATTCCATGAGTGTCTGATCCCATTACTTGGGAGTACACATCATTAGGAGCACTTCCAGGGACATTCAACTCAGGATACACCTCGGCAAGATCATCCATTTGTTTCTTTTTGAAAGAAAGGTAAAGTAATGAGAAGTTTTTTAAACAAATTGTTACAAAAAGAAAGTACCTATATATTTTTAAAGAGTAAGAGTTTACCATAACTTCACCAGCTATCTCATTTACTGGTTGTTTATTCGCTCTGATGTGAGTTTTTTTGAACACCTCAATACGAGTTGGCTTTACACCATTATTCATCTTTGTCATTTGTTTGAATAGTAAGAGATTGACGTTAAATATTCATGATAAGTATTATTTAATATATAAATTATAGAAAATAAATAGAGATTACTTCGTACATCGTCTATAATTCGAGAATGATTTTTTCTCCCTGATGTGTGTGGCATAGTCAATTTTTTTCGACTTTCTTTGTTTCTCTCACTCTTTTCCTAGAAATTTGAACACAACAATATATAAGAGGACATGCGCAATCTTGAATATATAAAAGAAATGGCCAAGGAAAACTATAAAAAAGCAGCATAGTTGAGTTTCACTAAGTGCAATCAATTTAAGAACATTTTGTGCAGTTTGGCAAACTAGACATGTACAACAACATTATTTCTGCCAATTAGAAGAAAGGGACAAATCAGAAAACTTCTAGTTGTTCTACAATAAAAAGTATAATCAGGGAAAACACTACTTTAATAATTTATGACAACTTCTATGAAATTCTCATTTAGTAGAGCAAATATAGAAATAGAAATCTAGCACATACCTTTGCTTCTTTTGAGCTCCAATAATGAACTAATGAACGCCACTGATCTTCTTCAACTCTATCTGGACAATGAGCTAAACGCTCAATATCAGTGTTATATGGGTCATATCCAATGGTTTTTGCTTCATGCTTTGATTCTTTCCATTTCTGAACTGGAATTAACTGATGCACCTTTGAACTGTTTGTATCTTGGAGCTTTGTAAAACTTACAAGACGTTCTATCTTTCGTCTCATTCCAATAAATCATACAATCATTTGGACATGCATGTATCTTTTTATATTCAAGTCCTAAATCTTTAATAATCTTCTTTGAATCATAAAAGGACTTGGGCAATGTTTCACCTTCTGGAAGCACATCTTTTAACAACTCTAATAGCATGGAAAATGATTTGTTACTCCATCCATTGAGACACTTTAAGTGTAATAGACGAACAAGGAACGCAAGTAGTGAATACTTGCTTCCAGGATATAACTCACGTTCAGCTTCTTTCAGTAAGTGAAAGAATTTTTCAGTCTTCTTATCAAAACCCATGTTATGTTGATTTGACCCATCAAATCCTTCAGCACTAGTGTCCATATCAACAAAATTAGATGTAGGAGGAATTCCAAAAGCTTCATGTAACATGTCTTGCATCTCATCACCTTTATCTAACTGATTGACCAATTTTGATGAAAATAGCTCCTCACCATGATAAATCCAACTAGTGTAACTAGTTAGAAATCCATCAACCACAATATGTTCAACAATCAAATCTTTTCGAACAAATTTCATATTACGACACTTTCGGCATGGACACAATATTGCAGATGCATTTGGCCTATCTAATGATGCAAAATGAAGAAACTCTTTGGCTCCATTCTCATATAAAGGATCAAGCCTATTCAATATATTTATCCAACTTTTATCCATTATGTATATAACCTATACATATAGAAAACAAAAATTATACCCTCATACTATTAAAGACTAATACCTCCATACTATTAAAGAAAACAACAAAACACATACTAACCTACAAAGGCCACACAAAGAGTCCTGAAATTGATATCAACGCTCTTCCACTACGGTTGCTTTCTTTGTAATCTTCAAACTACAAATCAATAGTTAAATGTCAACAAATCAATATAACAAATGGAGTATACAGATCTGTTAAAATAGTAGCTGAAATCATGATCTGAATACAATGCGACCATCTATTTATATCAAACTAACCGACTCAATTAGTAAAATACCTAAATCAACTAACAAGGATGGACATCTATCGGTGTACATGCAGCAAAACATGACAGATGAGGAGAGAAGGACAATGTTAAGGTACCAAAATTGCAACAATTGGTGCCTTTCTGGTGTACCAGACACTTGGAATAAGCTCCTATATGCACAACTATTGATGAAACATCACAAATCTATTTATGTTTTTGCAACTGATCAATAAGAATAAATATGGTTTCATGGTCCATCCTAAATCCTCTATTCACTTCAAAGAGAATATTAAATCTACTATTGGCTTCTCTCATACCAGATTACCTATGACGTACTTAGGAAATCCTATCTTCCTAGACAAGAAGAAAAATTGCTATTCTACTGATCTAATGATTAAAGTGGCTAAGAAAGTTACTTCTTGACAAACAAAAATTCTCACTGCGAGTGGTAAAACTGTTATGCTCAAGTTTTCCTTGGCCTTTATCCCTCTTCATATTTTCTTTGTGATAAAACCTACCGATTGGCACCTTTAAAAAAATTGATAGTATCATAGATAACTATTTTTGGGGTGAAACTAGGAGGAAGAAACACCACTAGATAGCATAGGATGATTTGTGCCAACAACTTGCCTTCTTTTTCTCGTACTCTTCTAACTACAAATCAATGGTAAAATTTCAACGAGTAGATAGAATATATGAAGTACTTCAAGAATACTAAATCTAGTACTAACGCACAAATTTCTGTAATAGTCTTTAAGTTATTGAAATCAAACAGATTCTATATCTTCAATTATCATATAGCAAAACCAAAATTGGAGATATAAACTTGCCTCAAGCGCAACCAAAAAGAAATTGAAAGGATGAAAGCCCTAAAAACTTTGAATCATAAAGGGAACTAGAAGGAGGGAAGCCCAAAATACTAGCCGCCAAATTATTTTTCCTTTGTATATGCTGTGTTCCAGAATTTTTCACTCCAAATCTACAAACTCCATATTTTTCGGTAGCAATAGGGCAGACCCGACGAATTTGAACAAACATTAGACTAGGTTTGGAGAAAGACTCAGCCAATTTTAAAATTTACCAATTTCCAAAAAAAAGAAGAAGAAAGACCTAGGGGGGTTCTCAAATTTACATTTGAGATATTTTTTTTAAATTTGTTTTTTTTTTTAATTATTAAAAGGAGGCATTTGGATCTTTACTCTTTCTGATGTGGACTATAACATCCTAATGACTTAATTTAATTCTTTATTATATTTGTTAATGTAGCCTTTCACAAGACTTATATATATATATATATATATATATATATATATATATATATATATATATATATATATATATACACGAAAAGTTTGTGTTGTCCACATGTTTAATATTTATTCACTAAATTATTTTTTTTAATGATGTTAACTAAATAATTTTAAATAACTTAAATAGATTTTTTTTAACCACATAAGTTTAGTTCCAAACTCTTTGATTGAATATATAAATAATAATATTATCTACTCACTAATTTTTAATTCTTGTGTTAATTAAATAAGAATTGTTTAATAATTTAAAAAATGTTGTCATGTTAATATCGTACAACTTTAATACGACGCCCTTCGATTACAAATTCACACAAAACATTACCTAATTACCATTACCTAGAACATTCGAAAATGTTAATGATAAGAATCGGGTTGATTGAATAAACAAGAAAATTATGTGGAAGCAAAAATACAAAGATTAAAGATAGGAATTGAAAGATTTTGAAATTTGAGAATAAAACCCTCAAATTTCAAAATAAAGTGCTAAGAACCCTAATTGATGATAGTATTCTAATTAGCAAATTAAAACTAATTATGATAATATTCACAACCTTAATTATTCGTTGTTTTTATGATAAATATATTTTTCTATTAAAAATTTACATTTTATAATTACAATTTTTATTTATGAATATATTATAAGTTGAATTTATTTGCGTAATTATTATGTTTATTTATATTTTGATTTCTCTTAAAATGTTCACTCCACTACTAAATTCCATATTTTTCATTAAATAGTTTATTACTCACTGAAAAATTATATTTTATCTATAACTAAAATGTAGATAGCTTTAATAATAAATTTTCTTTTACTTTAATAAACTTAAAATGAAAGTCTTAATTTTTAAGCTAAATAAGATGAAAGTTTTACTTTTAAACTAAATAAGATGAAAGTGTTATTTTTAAGCTAAATAAGATGAAAATCTTATTTTAAGCTAAATAAGAGAAGAACATTTTATTTTAAAGCTAAATAAGATGAAAGTTTAATTTTTAAGTAAAATAAGATGAAAGTTTAATTTTTAAAACATACGGTACAATCATGGAAATGTACACACAAAAATATTTAAGATAAATAAGATGTAAATTTTATTTTTAAGAATGAATAACTAATGCTTGCAAAGAAAATGTAAAAAAAAAAAAAACTACATAAGGTGAGGATATTTTTGTAAACAATTAACAACTTATTCTCAAAAATTATACAATGAATATTAGTTTGAATATGATTAACCAAACAACCAATAAAAACTAATTCCAGCATAACTTATCCCAGCATAACTTATCCAGTATAACTTATCTCAACATATATAACTAATTCCAGCATAACTAGTATATATTCAAACCAAACGACCCCTAAAAATTGATCATTTCTTTTGTAACCGAATTTTTTAATGCCTCTATTTATAGGACATAATATGGGATTTGAAATGATATCGTAAACATGCACTTTAATATGATTTAGGAGTTATGATTATCAAAAATCATGGGAGTAACGAAAATAAAAATAATTAATTTTTTATATGAAAGAATATGAATAAATGGGGTGGTAATTGTCACATTCATTTTTTACAATAATAAAAAATAAATAAATAGAAAAAAATTTCATAAAAGTGAGAAAAAATATATAAAGAGGAACCTTGACTAATGAGAGGTGCCTAATAGCTAGTATTCATTTATGTAGATTTATATTACACGAAGGTGAGGTTCAATTGACAAATACATCGATCTTTCGGGATCTTTCAACTTCTCTTAGAATAACAAGAAAAGGTTATTTAATTTCTTCTTCCACAATGGGTATTGTAACGAACACAAGTTACATTTGCTCATAAAAATTAAACTTGAGTAATTTTAATAACGAGGGTAAAAATGAGATACTTTTATCATAAAGTAAATTTTGTTCAAATCATATAATCTGGGGGGCAAATTTAATCAAACTTTATCCATATATAATGATAAATAATTTTAAAAAAATAATTAGATTTTAAAAATTAGGTGTAAATATCAGTAATTAACGACTAATAATATGTTTAATCAGTTACGGACCCAGGATTTTTGTTTAGGGGGTTCGAAAAATAAAAGTATAAATGTGTAAATAAGCCTTTAGAAATGGGAAACTTGAATTCTTTTGGGTTTAAAACCACATATTTAGCACTTTTTTTAAAGTAAAAAAATAAACTAAAAAATAACTTGAAAAACAGAACTTAAAATAAAATTAAAAAAAAAATGAAACAAAAAAAAAAAAAGAAAGATCAAATGCTTACACAGAGATTTGAACCATTGACATACAACCTAATTTTAGGTCGACTTGCCACTGTGCCATCAGTTTCTCTTTGTTATTGAGGGGGTTCAAAATATATATATCTATAGAAATACAAAAAATTTACCTTATATATTGTGTAATTTTTTGTCAATGGGGTTCACGAACCCACATGGGTCTGCCCCTAGATTTAACAGGACTTTTCATCATATGTCATAAAAATCAATGATATTTTTCAACATATGACATAATATATTCGATATTTGTATAAAAATTTCATTGTTTTAGCGACATTTTCACTATATGTCGATTGAATCAACGACATTTTGCAATAAATGTCATAATATATTCGACATTTGTATTAAATGTCACTGTTTTAGCAACAGTTTTGCTAAAAGTCGCTAAAATCAATGACATTTTATGACAAATGTCACTATTTTAGTGACATTTTTTCTAAATGTCACTAAAATCAATGACATTTTGCAGTAATTGTCATAAAATATTCGACATTTATGTTAAATGTCACTATTTAAGCGATATTTTTTCTAAATGTCACTAAAACCAATGACATTTTGTAATAAATGTCATATAATATTCGACATTTCTCGCAAATGTCATCATTTACATGACATTTTCGTTAAATGTCACTAAAACAACGACATTTTGCAATAAATGTCATTATTATATTCGACATTTGTAGCAAATGTCATCATTTATATGACATTTTTACTAAATGTCACAAAAAACGACGACATTTTGCAATAAATGTCATTATCATCGTGACATTTTGGACCAAATGTCATTATTTTTACAATATTTGATACCAAATGTCATTATTTTTACGACATTTGATATCAAATGTCATTGTTTGATGACATTTTGTTCTTAAATATCGTGAATTTCTTTATTTTCCGACACTTGTTTCAAATGTCACCAAATTAATGTCGTCGTATGTACATTTTCTTGTAGTGCTAATGGATAAAATTACATCCTCAATCCATAAAAAAAAAATTCAATCCGCCTAATCCATACCCACAAACTCAAGACCCAAATCCAATTAAACCTAATAATGAAATCGATTGGAACTGACTTCAGGGTTTTTGTGGTTTGCAAGTGCTGATAGTAAAGCAAAGGAAACTAAATGGAATAATATTATTCAGTTGGTGGACGGCGCCGGAGAATGTAAAGAACCTGGCCTTCATTAATTAGTACTACTAGTTCACTTTACCGTTGTTTACTTTTTTGTCCTCTTCAGTAGTACAAATACCAAGTCAAATAGCAGCGAGAGAAGTTTTTGTATAGAGATCTTCTTTATAGGTATCAGATAAATTAAATCGGAAAGTATCCTTTTGGTAAATTGACAGAGATCATGTGTTTAAGGGAGAAGTAGGACCAGATTCTCTATTAGGTTGAATTGGATTTGGGTTTGTGGGTATAGATCGGGGCGGGTTGAAAAAATCAGATGGATTGGGGATTTAATTTTATTTAATAGGAAGACGTACTGTAATAAATAAATAAATAATACTAATAATAATAACTTTTAAAAATCTGTTAAGTTTTAAGGGTAAAAATAGGTCATAAATGTAGATTGAAGGATATTTTTAGCCAAATAGATGAATAAGAGGTATATTTAAACCTTTCAAATAGTCCAAGTATATTATTGACCCTTTTCCGTTTACTAATACTACATACTATACTCATCTACTTGTTGCGTAGAAATCGTGATAGTTTCCTATAAAAGATTGAAATTTTCTTCTGTTGCTGGGTCAAATATACACAAGTCATGATCTCCGTTCTATTGAGGGACCTAAAGAGAGTTGTGAAAAATAATTTTCTCTTTTAGCATTCTAGGATCTAATTCGTGCATCTATAGACTGTTTTTGAATTTTCTATAAAAACAATTCTGCCACCATTGGTCCTGATATATATATTTTTAAATTGAAGGCTCTATTGTAGAATTTATCAAGCCTTTGATTCTTTTGTAAATAGCTAAACAGACGTCCTATATTGTTCCAATCTAGAAGCTCATGAGCAGTTGCTTTGATCCCTTTTGAAGACATTAGTTTGTCAGTTTCAAGATACTCGTTATGGTTGACATGTTTGTGGTTCTGGTGTAAACACGATGCCTATTTCCTACCATTGAAGAAAATAGAGAAAACTGCTAATTCCACCCACGTCGTAAACGGATGTCCTACCTGATCCATTTCAAATTCAGCCGAAGGTCTTCAAGCCTTGTTACGGACTAAAGTCAAGATCAAGTGTTGGAAAGTAGCCCTCGTAAAATTGCTACTCCTTTAATCTCTACTGAGATATGACTTTTTTAGTAAGGCCCTATCAACGAAGGATCACGAACGGCTATACAGCTCGTGAAGTGTTTCACAGACCGTGGAGCCTTAAACGGACCGTTAAACCTTCCTTAAAGGGCACTCCGTCAGTTTTTAAACTGGGGTTGTTTTGGTCTTTCCCCTATGTGTTTGGTACATAAACTATGTTGTTTAATCCCTATTCTAAGCCTAAACCATGACGTTTTCACCTAGTTGAGGGCTTAGAACGTGTTAAACAGTTCTTTTACATTCATTAACACTTCAAGTCATTAGAGCAAGGTTCCAAGAGGAGAAAGGCTAGGGTTTCGAGTGTTCTTCAAACTTCATCGATTCCACCAAGAACTTTGTTCTTCTAGGTATATAAGGAAAACATAGTGTTGGACTAGTTCATCCTCACGTACTACATCTACTTTCAAATCTGTAAAAGAGTAATCTAGGGTTCTATCCTTAGATTTGACTATTCTGGAGATGAGTTGATATTGAGTTATGAGTTCTTGAGTTACTGATTATTGAATCTATTTACTGTTTATTGAGTTGTTATATCTTGCATTGAGATTATTGAGTTGATTGTTCATGTCTACTTTTGAGCATAAATCCAATTTCTTAGTATTCATTGTGTTCTTATTGAGAATATTTTAAACAAAACGTGATTGTTCAAACTGAGTTTTGAGAAAGTAAAGAGGAGTTTGAGAAAGAGTTTAACCAATATTTAAGCAAGAGTATAAGGGAAATAAGTATTTCCCAAATGTTTCATTTTTACATTAAGAAAGAGAATACTATTTTGAGAAAAATAAAATAGTTTTAAGAAAGATTGAGTACAAAGAAGTTACCTCTTAAAGATGCCCCATTTGAGTAACTATTTCAACCAAGAATGTTTTTTACATTGAGCAAAGAGAAACCTTGTTTTCTAAACGAGAAATGAGTTTCAGATATATTTAAGAGCAATTACCTCTTTTAAGAGGATAATTTGAGCAATTATCTCAAATCAAAAATTAATATGTTTTATACATTTGAGCAAGAGTATATATTATTGAGAGTAGTATTGAACACCGATATGGAGGAAATCTTAGACAACTCACATCTCCATAAACCATGTCTTGCCAACATGGGTGTTATACCCATTTTAACTCACGTCAAATAGTGTACAACATATTGGTGATTCCTAAATAATTAACTTAAGGAGTCGTCACCTAATCATTTTTTAAAGGTTAATTAGGATACCTAAATTATTAACTAAGTAATACTAAAATTAACTTCAATTAATTGTCTACTTAACTTATGCAAATCTAGGTAAGGGTTCTAGTTTTCCTAAAGGAAAGGGATTAAGCATCCTTTAAGATTTGTTAAACACGATTACCAGCCAAACTTAGGTTAACTAATTAAGTTCTGAAAAAACCATTGAAAACCGAAAGCTAAGGCATTTTTATCAAAACTTATATGTGCTTGTCACTAAAAAAACCAACTTTTGTATTTAAAGACTTAAAACTCTCAAAAGTTATACTTAAGATTAAAAAGGACAAAGCTTGTGAACGTTACTTTAAGGCATGCTAAAATTTGAATCTTTATTAAAAAAAAAAAGAGCATTTTAAATCACATGAGATTTAACCTTAAGATATTAATCTTAAAAAAAAAATCCGTAGTCAGTAGGTTAAAAGATTTAGGCAGAAGGTGAAAAAACATTTATTTAAAGCAGAAAAAAAGGATTGATAAAAGTCATTTTTTTAATTACTAGAAAGCCGCTCAAATCGTTGTCAAGCTCTACACATACTCTCAAGCCTGGAAAATTATCTTAAATAAACCCTTCTACTATAGGTGTTCTAAGGTTAATAAACCAAGCAAGCAATCACAAATAAGAAAAAAAAGACAAAAAGAATAGTTCGCAATACTAAAATAAGCTAAAAATGCAAAGTATGTCCTTTCTTTTCCTTCTTTCCTCTCTTCCGTCCATTCTCATTTCCAAGAACGAGAGGAATTCTAGATTTCTTGTAGCCTCCCCTTTTTCATTCGGATGTATCACAAGAGAGGGATGAGAGAGATGATTGAAAAGAAGATGCAAATTTCACGTCTAGTGATGGCCAGAGACTATGTCGCAATGAGAGTATTTCAAATGAACACACATTTTTGCTCCCAAAGTGTTCATGCAAATAAAGAGAATATTGGAGTAGTTAGCAGGCATATATAACACAGACGGAAAATCAAACCATCACTTACCTCAAAACCAAGCCTAAACACTCTTAAGGAAATTTCAATCCAATCTAACAGTTTTACAATACGCAAGTCAGAAGGCTCAAAGGTTATAGACCAATAGTCACATCTCAACAGTCGACACATATCAATCACTTACTCTCAAGTAATGAGCATTTCAATCACAAATATCAACATGTTCAACTCACATACCAAATAAACCAATCAAACACATTAATTAGTTCAATCACATGCATTAAATAATTCAAATATATGCAACAGGTAGTTTGATCACAACAACATTTGCCAGAACCATTTCCTTTCGGCACAATGTCACTAACCGGAACCATTTTTCTTCGGCTTTCACATTAAATCGCTACCTGGAACCATTTCTCTTTGACAGCCAAAACCATTTTCCTTTAGCTTTATCACAAAATATCACCTGCTGGAACCATTTCCTTTCGGTATTTATATCACTAGTCGGAACCATTTCGCTTCGACTTTTATCACAAAATATCACTTGCAAGAACCATTTCCCTTCGGCATTTATATGACTAGCCGAAACCATTTGCCTTTGGCTTTTCTCACAAAATATCACTTGCCAGAATCATTTCCCTTTGGCGTTTATATCACTAGCCGGAACTATTTCCCTTTGGTTTTTATCACAAACTATCACTTCCCGAAATCATTCCCTTCGACATTTATATAGTGTCTCATCACAATGTTCAACAATCGATGCACACAAACAATATCACACCACACAGAGAGACAACAATTCATACAATTCAAGTCCATTTTCATAAATTCAAGTAATTCACCTATCAATCAAATAGGAGCCACAACAAGGCAATTCACAATTTATTATTATCATCAAGAAACCTTTTCACTTTTCCCCCTTTTTGTTGGTTAGCATTAATCAAGTGGAGCACATAACCCTTCACCTCATTCTCAATTACTCCCTAAAATATAGACAATGAAGAGAAGTAAACGATTCAACTCAATTACATAGTTTAAGAGATCACTTGCCTTAAAGCAATCAACTAATCAATCTGAAGCTTGAGTTTTCCCTTTCTGACTCACTTCCAAAGCCACACAATATATAACAATCAAGTATTCACAATCACTCTTCAGAAACAACAATACCCACATCAATTATTTAGAGAAATAGGTCAATCATCTCAAAACCCAATTACAAAAAGAAGGTTTGAATATGAAAATCAAAACTAACCCAACATGTCCTATTTGAGGGTGGATTAACCCGATATCTTCTATTTTAGGGTGAAGAACGCATGCATCATAGTTTAGGATAAAAGGACCCAATATGTCCTATTTTAGGGTGGACAAACCCAATGTGTCCAATTTAAGGGTGGATGGACCCAATGTGTTCTATTTCAGGGTGGACGAACTCAATACATCATATTTGAGGGTGGAAGAACCCAATATGTTCTATTTTAGGGTGAACAAACCCAAAATATCCTATTTTAGGGCGGATGAACCCAATGTGCCCTATTTTAGGGTGGACGAACCCAATTTACATATTTGAGCATGGAAGAACCCGATATATCCTATTAGAGGGTGGGAAAACCTGATGCATCCTATTTTAGGGTGGAAGAACCCAATGTCCCATTTTAGGGTGGACGAATCTAACATATCCTATTTTAGGGTGGAAGAACCCAATGTCCCATTTTAGGGTGGACGAATCTAACATATCCTATTAGAGGGTGGAATAACCTGATGTATCTTATTAGAGGGTGAAAGAACCCAATATATCCTATTTTAGGGTGGACTAACCCAATAAATGGTGAGAACTTACAAATATGAATTTTGATGCAATGCAATGAGCTTGGTGCGATTTTTTTGTGGTAGCGAGCATTCAGAAGTCATTATGAAGAGCTTGTTGTAGTGCCTTTTCAGTATTGAATATTTAAGATGTAGTGCTTTTTGTAATAGCAGACATTAATGGTTCAGCACTTTGCAATAATGCATATGATGCCCATAACTTAGGAGCTCCAACTTCGATGAAAATATGGTGCTTATAAAATTTTGCGCTCAAAGAAAAATTATAAATTTCAAATTTGATTCTTGTTGATGTTACACCATCTGAATCTTGCAAATTGTGACTTCATGTTGAACTTTGTGGTGTTATCGTTCGAGGATAACTTAAAAATCAGCCTCTGTATTACTCAAAGAAAATATGTTAGTATAAAAGAAAGTGGTTGCATTGCATTGAACCATGAAGCTTTGACTTTGAATTTGCATTTCTTGTTGCTATGGCATTGAAGTAATTTGATGAAGAATATGGCTTGTGAATCATCTGCAAAGTTGTCCTAGTTTTTGCTCTGGGAGAGAATAGAATTTTTATTATATTGAGACCGAACCCAAAATAGGTGCCTACGTATCCTGCTAATAGCAGGAATCAGGTCACACAACTCATTACAATAGTATAGAAAGAATTGCAAAAAAGTAGATACTCCTCACCAAGGGATAAAGGAGAATGATATCCTCAAACTTCAAAAATAATGTCCTTACTAGTCTTCTTGACTGATTGCATGCTTTCTTTTCAAATGCTTTGACACCAATTTCGATAGATCACCCATAATAAAAATTGTGCTTGTGTTTGCGATATTGCCATTGTTGGTTGAAGGATCTATCTGTAGTTTTATCTTTCCACTTTCAGTTATGCTTTGAATCTTGAATTTTAAGGCAGGACAATCTTCAGTGTCATGTCCTTGAATGTGCGAGTGGTAAGCACAACTCTTGAATAGATCAAAGTGTTCAGGCTTATACCTATATAATTCTACAACTTCTAAACACTAAATGAGAGATGGCGAGACACAACAAATTACATCACCCAATAAACAACATATGTGAAAATCAAGTAAAAATAAGGTGAGATGTAATACAATGGTCATATATATGATCCTATCAGTCAGTGGCAGAGGCAGCATATAATGAGGGGGGTCGGAAAATATTACAATTTATACATGGTTAAAATTATTTTTTAGATATGTATAATAGATGTCGAACCCCCTTCCACTAGTTTGTATGTTTATTTCTCAGATTTTGAACCCCATTATTAAATTTTCTGGCTCCGCCACTGCTATCAGTATACATATGCTTCCATTAGTAGCATGTTGGGATCGGAGAAAATGATTCATGGGGGACTTATAGGTCCATATACCCATCCAAAAAAATTTCCCTCAGGTATGCATGATTCAACTTGTTGGAAATCAACCTCGACATCATATAATGACAATTTAATTTTCATGAACCATTTTTCATTGGAGTTCATTACTATATTATATCTATCATACCATTTTCGTGATTCATGACAACTGAATATGTATTATTGATCACAATAATAAAGCATGCTCACCTACTACATAACCAAGTATATCTCTATCAAAATAGTTTCCTGAGCCCAGTAACCCACCCATCATGATATGGTATAACGCACGAATAAGAGTGATGCAACAAAACATAAACAATTCAAGTCACATAGCATTTAGTAGTTATGTCCTTACACAAAATGCGCATCAATAATTCCTTTATTTCAACACCGAATAGACTAATAAACTATCTCTCGAGCAAAGTCTAAGAGAGTATCATAATCTACATTGAAAGTTGAGAATATGTGCCATAAACTCTTAAAAAATTACTTTCCTTTTTGAATAGCCTTCGAACTCTCCTATTTTATTAAAAATATACTCTATATGAATATATGAGTCTATCAATACCCATACATTTATTTTTAAAAAAATTTTATGGACCAATGGTCCATTTATTTCTCATAAGAAGTATCATACATAAACAGGCCAAATAATAGCCCAATTTAGAACAAATGTCAAATAGCCCAAATAAGGAAATAAAAGGACAACTTGGTCTTGGTCTTGATGACCAGGAACTTGCCATTCCCTAAAATAGGGTTTTCTAAGGAAATATCTCCATTTCTCACTCTTCTATACTACACCACTTCCATGTTTCTGGCTCCCTTCACCCTTTATTTGCTCGTGCTTCATCTTCGAGTCATTAACATACTTCATCCATGAAAAAGGAGGAGATATATCAGATTGAAAAGGTAAATCAACCTTATTTTTTATCCACTCCCAACTATTGTTGACCTTAGTCTTTCCTTTTTGTAGATGTGAAATCCGGTGGAGGTACTTGGAGTTCAAGATGAACTTTTTATCGAATTTAATCATGAAACTCCTTCTGGATGCTTGAGGTATATCAACACCCATATTTATATATAAATTCTAGTCAAAAAATGACTCATAAAGACAAATCTGAGCCCCCAATTTCAAAAATTGAAAATTGATTTCAGAATTAGATTAGCCATCGTGTGAAAAGCTCATGCGCCAAATATCAGGTAAATTTGATCATTAATTGATTCTCAAATAAAGAAATTACATCTAATTTACCTTAGGGACTTAAACTACATTTCCCCAATCCAAACACAAATATTTTATTTTGGTAATTGTAAATCTTATTACCAGATGCGTCATTGTGTACAATTTGAAACTGTTGCTATGGAAATGTTCTAGTCTCAAAGCCCCACTACTTGTAAATCTTCCTCACACTTGTATATTATTATATTATTCTAAGGATAGAAATTAGGACTATGCATATATCTTGTTATCCTAGGTATCATGCTAGCTCTATTATGTATATCTTGGATAATTAGTCAGCACATCATGTTTGTGGTTCTCTCCTGCCATATCTAACATAAAAGGCTCAAGAAACTTGTCCTGAGTGAACCGATGCATGTATTGGTCGACTGTACTGAGAAGAATAACCTCTAGCCAAGAAACTTCTAACTCTAGATGAAATACCACTAAAACTGTAAAACCTACAAACTCTCTTCTTGTTTCCTCCATATGCCTGCCTACGAATCATCTCACTCTCTGTATCATGATGTATCACCTATTGAAATAGAAAACACCAATTGAGTGGTAGCCATATGAATTAGAGTTATCAAACCTCTAACTAATCTCTGAATCTTTTCTACCCCCTTCGGAAGTATCATTAGTGCATGACGAGATTAGGCATGAAATCTCACCTTATACTTGATAATCATCATGCCCTCATGTTGAAGCCCCTTAAATTGGTCCCTCTTTCACTCTTTTAGGCAGCAAGAATAAGTTTCTCTAAGAGTGCCTCTAAAAATTGAGTCAAATTCAAGGAAGGTGAACCACCTAGTATAGAATTAATATAGGCCATCCACCTCATGTTGCTCCACCAACTGAGGTTATGTAACCTCTCATCATAGCTAACCTAGAACTCAAAAGAACTCTAGTCCGAATCTCTACTGAAACAAGTAGGACACATATTGATAAATATATCAAACATATTTTTCTCCTCCAAACACATAATAGTCCTACATATAGTATGGGGAGAAAGATATGGTAATTGTGAAACACCCATATAGTGAGCCATAAGATCAGTTGGTTGTGTCTTAAAATTCTAAAGGCCTCGATCTAGGATGGGAAAAAAGATATGATAATGGTGAAACACCCATATAATGAGCCATAAGATTAGTTGGTTGTGTCCCAAAAGTCTAAAGGCCTGAATCTATACATTTTATCTATTATGTTCAGAATAGTAAATCAAAAATACTTTTAAGATGAAAAGAAAAAATATCTGAGGCCACAACATTTATATGTGTCCTTAAGAAATTTAATCCATTCACTGTACAAGATGTTGTGACTTATTTCCTCCCAGAATAAAAGAAATATACTTGTTAAGAATGTAGTGACACCTCAAACTTCAGCGGACTCAAAAGTCAGCAATGAAATCACACAAAGACTCAACTTTGTTTATAACAAAATATATGCAGAAGAAAATAAATCAATGAAAAAACTAAGAAAATGCTTACTATTTAAAGATAGTGATTTGTGTTTAATAGGTGCAAGCTCACATGTTCAAACTCATTTGTTCCAAATAGGTATGACGTTTGTTTGGAGAAAATGTATGTTCGAAAGGACTAGGTCATTTCCAAAATAATTTCATAAATTTTAAATTAATTTTGTTCCGTAAATTAACTAGTTAATTCATAATTTGGTGAATTAATATGAGGAAAAAATTAATTAATAAACTAATAAACAAAATTTTGTCTAAACAATTATCAGTAAATCACATCAATTGGCGTAGCCAAAATCGAAACTGAGTCAAATGAGTGACAATGACAAAGACGTGATGGGGCACTCTTGTCTTAACCCTTTAAGAGCTAAAGAAAGTATTTTCAAATATAAGGACAAAACTTTTCATCTATTCTAACCAATGAGGGAGAATTGAGTTTTAATTTCTCTTCACTTAGTTTTCCCACATTTCCCAATTCACACCTTACTAAAGCCCAACAATACCCCACATTAATGGGTAATGGGTATCGTTAAAAGATATGCATGGAAAAATTATGTAATTCGTAAGTAAGGATTAATTGCATCTAGATAAGTAGGTTTCCCTTACCGAATATACTCGGTCAATCAGTAGATTTAATATCTTTGAACCGTCTAGTTTTGGTGTATACTTAGACAACATAAGTCACATAGTTAACCCTTTAAATATTTTTGGTTCTCATTGTCTTGTTTGTTTCTTCTGGGAACACTTCCTGGTTCATAAGTGCGTTCAGAATTGGCCATAAAAAATTCTCCTTTAAGCGGCTTACACTCACATTTACATAGGTGAATACTGAATGTGTAGTCATATAAATACACTAGTTTATATACCTTTTTATCAAACTTATATATCAATAAAAAGTTTCAATACTTTATTCTTGATACTGAACATTATGTTACCACAAAATCAAAGATGTTCTTCCATAATGTTAGGTACTTCATGATGAAATTTCATAATGCTAGAAATATAGATGAGGTATTGCTATTAGGGACACACCTAATCAATATCAAACCCATCATTGTAAATCCTTGGAAGAGATGTTGAAGACTATCTCATCGTGGCTAAAGTAACCTGATATCCCACTCAATTCCTTGTAGTGGAAACACTTAGGAGGATCAATAGTAGATTGTGAAACCATTTGTTTATAGATAATTGCACTTTAATATTTAAGAGGATATCATATGTCTGGGTCCTAATCGAGATGAATGTAACACAAGCCCTCCCTGAAAAGATTAAGATAGTAGGACTAGATGGAAAAATGTTTGACCAGAGAATCAATTATAAATAGAGGCAATCACCTACAAATGGAGGCTTGTGTTCTGTTATGAGTGCCTCTATATAAGGCACCAATGCTAATTCAAAACTTAGAAACAGGTAGGAGGAACTACAAAGCGCAGGGACAATATGCAAAGGGACCAAACAGAGGAAATGTACAAGATAAAAATAATATGGCCAAGAGAGTTTAGCTAAAGAAACCTCAGGCTAAGAAAAACAATTATGTGTCAATGCAGGTGGTTAAAATTGAGATTTTGGGGATAAAGACTCAAAGTTAATAGATTTCACCTGAAGGATGGAAGCAGTAAAAAGATAGTCAATAGGAAAAAAAGAGAAGTGGAGGTATCTGTAGCGGAGACTAACAATGGTTATGACCCACTTGATAACAATACCTACAAACTATCATCCTCAAAAAGTTAAGGCATGGGCCGAAAGAGTGGGGGAATGGTGATTAAGAATATCGACCCCAAAAAATTCTATAGATAAAGATAGCCACTTGAAATATAAGGGGATTGAATAAGCTATAAGAAAAAAGAGTTCACTAAGATGATGATTAGCGAAAGAAATCCATTTTAGGTGTCATCGAACACATTCAAAGGGAAGTGTTGCCTGCCGGAGGTGGCGCCACAACTATGATCATTAGGGGGAAATATTAATATTTAGAATGCTTGCTTGTGATGTTGATGTAGCTGTGTTAAGGACTTATTCTCAATTCATACATTGCTCATATATATATATATATATATATATAAATACTTGAATTGGATACTAGTTTTGAATTCAAAGAGCATAGAAGGAATCTCTAAGATGGTCTAAAAATGTTTGATTCTAGCTGGTCAAACTCTTGGTTGATAATGGGGACTTGAGTGTTATGCTAAATCTTGAAGATAGAACAAGAGGGGCTCATATACATGACAGAGAAACTTGAGGTTTCTCAAACCTTTTCATGGACACTAGTTTAACAGAACAAAAGTATGGGAAGATTCTTTTCATGGAAAAATAGTCATGTTCATAGAAAGATGTTAGTGGCCATTGACTTATGGCCACAAGGGGAGTGATAAGCTTTCTATATTTAGTATGGCAATAGCATGGATTCTCGAGTAAATAGAAGTAGAAGATAATTTTACTAGGAGAATCATTATCCTCAATCTTGTTGAGTTCAGGCTTTAAAGATATTCATCTGCAACATCATTCGATTGACCAACAGTAGAAGTTGTAGGGAGAGCCAAATATATCAAGGGCCTGTGGATTGAATGTAATTTGAAAACCACGAAGTACCTCTCTTTGTATAAAACATAATATATGCCTACTTTGCCAAAACAATATTTTCTTGAACAAAAACAACCTATGATAAAATCAAACAAAATATCAAGTAATTGAGTTTGATTTTGTTTGATTTTGTCATAGGTTGTTTTTGTTCAAGAAGATATTGTTTTGGCAGAGCAGGCATATATTATGTTTTATGCAAAGAAAGGCACTCCGTGATTTTCAAATTACATTCAAATCCATAGACCCTTCGTGGCTATCCTTACAACTTCTGTTGTTGGTGAATCGAATGATGTTGCAGATGAGACATCTTTGAAGCCTTAACTCAACAAGATTGAGGATAATATTCCCCTAATAAACTCATCTTCTACTTCTATTTATTCGAGAATACATGTTATTGCCTTACTAAATATAGAAAGCTTATCGCTCCCTTTTTGGCCATTTATTTACCTATTTACTACTCCATTATCTTCCTATTCATTGTAAGGAAGCATTTCTCGCCTATATATAGTAATGCTTTCTTTAATTTGTTTTGAGTACAAGAAAACAGAGATTATATAAAAGTTAGTGAAAATGAGAGTTCCTATTAGTTGAAGGGAGGTTCTCCTTTTGTGGAGCTTTGGACTCAACTCTTATTCAGATTTTGTTGAGTTTGTGATTGGGATGTTGTATCTTGAAGGGGACAAGCCAAATTTATTAATGTTTGACCAGTGAAAAGATTTATTGCTCTTTAAAGAAAGTGAGATATTTGTGTCTCAACCTGAAGATAATTATTTTCTTCATTTTGATTTTAATGTAATTTGTAATCTTGTAATTTTCACCAGCATATTTAATTAAATCAAAGGTTGAAGTTTCATATAAGAGGAAAAGTGTGTTGGAAAAACAATATTAATATCTCAAAAATACAATATTCATGAGAACTGTCAACTCAACAAATAACTGATGCAAATTGAATTGCCTTTCAAATTTGGCAGTTGCCAAACGTCTCTTTTTGACCAAATATTTTGTGCACTTTTAATAGCATTGATAGACTATTAAAATTCCTTTTTAATCTAACGTTACATTTTGACCAATTGCCTCCTATTATTGATTGTCATTAATCCCTATTTATTGTTTGACTATTGTTGGAGGCTAATCTTATATTGTGCTCTTCAGCTATATATATTATCCTTCCACTATTGATTAAGATGGTAGACAAGAACAAAGAGAGTTTCTTCCATCTCTTTCCAATATTATGTTGTGTTGGGTTTTCTTCTGGATTAAACTTTTAATTTGTTTGTTTCTAGCTCTTAGTTTTATATTAGAAAAGCTTGTTGAATCCTGGGGATACACCTATTACGGGTGAAATATCCTTAAGGAGAGTGTCTTTTAACACACCTCAAGCTATGAGAATTTCCTACAAGAGTTCGCGGTGAAATACAAACTTTGGTGAATTCAGTACAAGTGTTCGTGATGAAGGTATTTTCCGTAAGATTTACAACAAAGTGCACAATTGCCATCAGGATATACACGAACACTTGAGAAAAAGACTTTTATTAAGAAGATTTCAGCTGCAGATGGTTGGAATAAGCATACAAACTTGAATCAAATGTGAAGATAACATTAAATTCAATGGGGAAATATGGAGAAGAAGCAAAAGGTAAAAAGAAAGAGCAATCACTTACCGAGTATTAGTATTATAATCTTTACAACTCTGTGTCTTTGAAGTTTTTTTTACCATCAAGAATTTGTTAAATATTTAAATTTAAGAACATATGTGTTTGTTTTTCTCTTTTCCTCTCATTATGATTCTGGTCAATAACCAAGGTAAGCTTTCCTTGTAACCATTGTGTGTATCTTTTTCTTTAACGTCAAGTTCAATTTTGATCAAACGAACTTTCAACATCAAATAGTCATTTTCATTTCTAATAAGTGGCAAAAAAATTTAGAGGAAAAAAGTGTTTATTCATTTATTTTTAAAATTTCATGTGTTTGATTACGCTTTTGGAAGAAAATAAATATTTTTCAAGAGTAGCTGAAGCATGTTTTATATAAAATTGTACAAGCTCTCTATAATGGACTAATCTTTATTTTATGTCATTCAAATGAATTGGTTTTTAATCTTGCTCATTATCAATCAAACTTACACCTAATGAGGCATTCGTTTTTTACAAATTGAACGCATGACTAGGCATAACTTGTGAAATATTATGACGTGAGAATATAAATTTATTTCATGCCAAAAATGTTATATTTTAAGAGAGGCAAAATTAAAGAGTAACACAAAATAAGGGGAAAAGTGCAAATGACCCAGGTTTTTTCAAAAGCTAGAAAAAATATTTTTTCCCTAAAATTACTTTCTGGAAAATACTTTTGAGAAAATATACTTAGAAACAACTTTTAAAAGTTTGTTCAAACACTTATTATTGTTCAAAAGTAATTTTTAATTTGATAAGTCCAACACAAACTGCTTCTCCCAACAAAAAAAAATTCTTTTAAAAAACACTTTTCAAAATAAGTAAATTTTAGAAATTTGGCAAACAAAGCATAAAAATATTGAAGTTAAAACATAAAATTTTGAGTTATGAAGTCAGGATTTTTGAAGTTTGGCAAGGTCATAATAGTAATAACTAAAATAACATTTGTGATAGACTATTAAATCACAAATTTATGTGACCTTATTCCTTTCTAATATGCTTGTACAAAGAATGATTAAAATTGTCAATACGAGTTGTCTCTTCCTATTTGGGTTAGCCCATACAGGCTTTGAATTTGACGGGTCAAATCAGAGTGAACCTTTTTTTTGTGGGCCAGAAAACAGTCGGTCCAACCCACCAGTATGTTGGTTGGGGGTCATGTAGGGCCAGCCCATTTTTTTAAAAGTATATTTCTAATTATTTTTAAAATTAAATTATAACTTTAAAATATCAACATAAATATTGAAAAGATATCTTCATTTTCATTTATATGCAATATCAATTAGTTAAACATTAAAAAATAACTAAATTTACGAACACATATAATATTTAAATGCACACAAAAATTATTATTAGTTTGAGAAAAATCATGCAACTGGTTTTGAGTAGCATCAAGTGTTTCTATATATTTATGAATGATACAACTTCTATACTTGGTGAAACACGTTGTAACGACCCGAGTCTAGACCCTGGACATGGCCGGCACTCGAGAACCATTGTAGGTCCCCAAACGAACCCTCATCCTGGCTGAATACAAGCGGAAAACTAACTCAAGCATTCAAAAGCCTAAACATTGAAATAAAGTCAATAAACTTGAATAAAAAATCTTTAACTCAAAAGATTAACTCTAAATAAGATAATATATTCAACTCGTCATACATAGGACACTTAAGTCTTTAAAACATTTAACAAAATAAATGAACAGACTTCTGAAACTGTATTGTCTATTTATGAAGTCTCTAACTGACAAAGATGGAAGTCGTGACAAGACCCACGACCTCCTAAAAATTGATATAACTGAAAGTACAAGTGGAACCCTCCAGAAACAAGGAAGCTTACCATAGATAACTCGAACTGCATGTAGTATCAACGAAATGCCTGTTGATAATCTTGAATACCTATATCTGCATCATGAAAAAATGCAGGCCAAAATGGCTTAGTACACGGAATGTACGAGTATGCAAAGGGAATTCTAAAGTATAAACATAAGCTTGAACTGGTGGAAAAGAAACATACTTACTCTTCTCAACTCACTCAACTCAACTCAAAGAAACATAGTTCAACTAAACTCAAGGAATACTCAAAGATACTCGAAACTACTCAAACTTACTCAACTCAGAAGTACTCAATGATAAGATACTCAACTCAGAAATAAGGTTTTCAACTCAGTGAAATGGGGCTTAACTCAACAATAAGATACTCAACTCAATGAAACACATTTCAACTCAAGATACTCAAGAATAAATCAACAATAAAAGATGTAATATATGAAAAGCTTTTAAAAAAGCAGATAGCAACTAAATGTATTGAAGAACACAATAACAAATCAATTTGTATAAAATATAATATAACTCTTCGGGAGATTTTCTAACCGACAACTATCACTATGAGCTATGTGATGATACAACGTCTCGCCCACGCTGTCAGAACTGTCTTATACTTTTTTGAGGTATAGAACCTCTCAACTAAGTGGATCCACTAGTCTATGCTAAAAAGCATTAAGGAATCATCTAAAAAGTATGACCCTTTCTACCCACGTTAGCTACATGGTTTATGGAGACTTGAGTTATCTGAACTCATCTCCATATCGGTGCTCAATATTACTCCCAAAATATACTCAACTCATATGTTTAAAAACATAACTCTTTATGTGGTTTGAGATTATTACTCAAAATCTTTCTCTTAAAAGAAATGGTACTCAAACTGCTCAAAACTCTTTTGGAAATCTCAGCTTCCTCTCCTCTTAAATGTAAAATCATTTACTCTTGGGAATAATTAGTTCCTATATATCATTTTTAAGAAAATAAACTCAACTCTACTCTTCCTCAACTCAGTGCTCAAGTCTTTAAAACAAGTTTTAAAACAATTTGTAAAAAAAGACTTCTTAAAACAGGGTTCATGCCGAATTATGGACGTGAACGACTCAATTCAAGGTTTTCAATAACCATGCATAGAACTTAATACTTGGGACTCAACAACTCCAGAACTCAAGGAGTCAATGATACTACTCATCTCAATAATGCTTGACTCGAAGGGCTCATGCGGAATTATGGACATGAATTACTCAACTCAAGGACTCAATGGATAACATGTAATATTTAATGATTAGGAATATAATCTCAAAAGGGTTAGGAATTAAATACTCAAGACTTAGGACTCGAAGATATTACTTCTCTCAAAGATACTCAACTTATGAAATTCATGCAGAATTTATGGGCATGAACGACTCGACTCGAGGGTTTAAATAACAATATGAAATTCATGTATACGACTCTTCTCATTCTCATACTTATTTCCTCAAAACTTAGCTCAAATTGATAGTTGATCTCAGAGGATTTCACAATTGAACCGAAAGACTTTCTTGAACTCTACTCTTAAATCTTTCTTGAATTTGAATTATGAATTCAAGAGTTATAATTCATGATATGAAGGATCTCGATGACAGTGTAGACTCATGGATACATTCTCCTCACTCTCATGCTCACTTACTTCAGTCTTGAAACAAGTTATTAGAATTTGTAGAAAACTCCTCAAAGAACTCTCAAGACTTAGCTCTTAACTCTACCTTGAATTTGAATTATAAACTAAAGGTTATGATTTGTGATAGGAAGGATATTGTGATGATTAAAAGAGTTTTAGATAGTTAATCATGAGAAACGGTTGAAAAACAATGCTTGTGGAGCAAGTCCACGACGCAGAGATGAATTATAATGTTTGGTCGAAATAATTTTTTGAAATAGTGGAGTCCGCGTTCTCTCCACAATGCGGAGATAATAACTTCACATCTGAGGAACACATCTGCGTCGCAGACCTGGTACCTATTTTTTGTTCGACTTTTTCTTCCTCGCTTTCTAACCCCAATTCAACTAGATTCGATTCTTTTTCTTAATTTATTTTTAGATTCAGATATCCAACACATGTACACAACAATATACTCATAAACGACTCTAAAATCGACACGATTTCCTCAAAAACTCAACAATTCCATCCTAACTCAAGAACGAAAGTCAATTTCAAGAACACAATTCAAGATCATCAAACTTTCAACTTTCTAGAATGAATTTCGCTGAAATAAACATGATTGGCACGTTGGTGAATGACCCCAATGCTATGAGAACTTACATACCTCTTAGGAATCAAACCCATGGGGAAAATCTGCAACAAAACTCGAGAACCTCGACGAACGCCTTGATCCTTTCTCCTCTTTTCACTTCTTGAACTCTTTTCTAAAACCCTAGCGTGAATTAGGATTTGTGTAAACTGAACCAAATTAGTTTAGACCCCTATTTAATTACTAAAAATGAAATAAATCTGATAGGGTAAGGAAAAGATCAAAATACCCCTCTTAAATCCGGGTAACTTTCCTTAAATAGACCATCCCACTTCAAACGAACATATCTCCCTCATACGAGCTTGAAATTTAGAAAACTCGGTGGTGTTGGAAAGAGGATTCCAAGACCTTTCATTTGATATATTGTATCTCACCTAACTCGTCCTATACTGAAAGTTATGGTCATTTGAAGTTGACCCAAAACTTAAAGGAACTTAGGAGTGACTTGAATGAACTCTCTTTAGTTCTTCTTGGAACTGAAGGTGCTACATCTAGTGACCTTAACACTCAAGAAATTTTAAGTTCCTTGGTAAAATCCTACTTACAATGAAGGATGGTTCGGATCTTAGTTCAAAAAATTTCTGGGGTGTTACACACGTCCACCAATACTAATCATGATTTTGATAATACAGTAGTAATAGAAATACTAAGTACATCACGTTTGATAATTCTAAATTTTAATAGTTGAAACTTTATATAGATTTTGTGTTTGAACGTTTGTTATTTTTAATACTCTATTCTATTTTTATTTATTTAATTATATTTTGATTTAGCCCACGAGTCATCCCAACCCATATTGCTCAAGCCCCACAAACCAGCGAGCTTATCTGGGTCGGGCTAAAAAACTCTTTTCTTAAATGAGTTCCAAAAATCTTACCCCAACCCTATTAAATCATGGGTTAAGCCAAGCTGGCTCAATGGGCCTAGCCAATATTGATGGCTCTAAGAATGATACTTTTTCAAATTTGATTACAAGTTTTTATAGCCTCATAAAAGTTTTTCTATTTTTAAAATCACAATTCCGAAAAGAAAAAAAAAGTAATCTTTCCTAAATTGTATGTCTAATCAGGTTGTATCACACAAAGTTATGATGAAGGAGTAAGTCAGTTTGTGAATTTTAATGGACAATTAGACCACTGGGAGACACTAAAAAAATATAAAAAGCTTTTTATATATCGTAGTACAATGAATCCAATCCTAATTAAGCATCAGCTTTTAAATTTATAGTAGAAAATTATAACATACAATTAAACATTTTCAATTGAACTAGACCTGACATCATCTTTTTATCTCCCATATAAATATCCCCTGACCCACTTGGTCATTTTCGATATTCTCGTGAAATTTATCATTTTTCTCCTCCTGACTTTTGTCCACGCGTTATTCTTGATTGAGTCTGGGAAATTGGTTCCAAACCTTGAGTAAAAGTTTAGACATTGACAAGTTTTGAGTTTGAAGGCTTAAATTGCCTAAAAGTAGTTTTTGGTGTCATTCAGATTTTGGATGCCCAAATCAAAATTTCGAGGGCTCCGTTGAATTTAGGGGATGATATTAGGCGTAGGAGTGGTCTTGGTTGATTTTTGAGAGGTCCTGAACTTGTTTTGGTCGTTTGGGCATTTGCTAGTTTCTTGCGGTTTTCACGGATGTCGGGTTGAGAAGACCTCAAATTCATGTCTTGACGGTTTCATTGAGTCTAGAACGTCGAATATAGTTGATTTGCATATCTGATTTATGTGTTGCATGATCTATGATTTTAGACTATGAACACATGATGAAACTTATGAACTATAAAATATGTCTTTTTTTTATAAAGATATGCATATTTTTATGAAAGAGATGTAAATGATTTAAGGATTCTTTCAAAGGAAAGTATCTATGTTATTGTTGTAAAAGGTTTTCTCACATATTACTAAGATCATGATTGTGAAAGGTTTTCTCATATAAGGATTTATAAGGTTGAAAGGTTTTCTCACCTAAGTTGAATCCAGTTTTAGGAGCTATTCTAAATTAATTCTAGCTTGGATAGGTTGTTTAATTGTGTCTTTCCATGGATGATAATATGAATATGATTAATGACTATTCCATAGGATTTTACTTAGCACCGAGTGGGCTTTTAGGATGAAGGTTTCTATTTAGTGTTTGTGAACCTTTAGTAGCAATCCCTAAGTCACATAACTATGTGCCACCATAGGATTTGTCTCAGATAACACTAGCTAGTGGATCCACTTGAGCTCAGACTCATAGTTCTTACCTTGGCAAGTATGGACATCTCTTTTCGGTATGGGATAGACATTAGATTTCTTGTTATAGCTCACATGGTCTATGTCGGTTATATGGTAAACTTCCCACAATAATGAACTAAGGTTACTTTCAAAGTATCTCACAAAGTATTTTAAACATGTTAAGCTTGAATTGACCATGATTATGACTTATATTTTCTACCTTTTATCGTATGATTTTGCTTGGTCATTGCATGTCATGTAAAGTCTTTTTTAGCATGATTTCATAACTCTTATGCATTCCTATCATACTTAGTACATTCTATGTATTGATGCATACGTGTGCCTATATTTTTTCACTAACGTAGGGTCTGGCACCCTACCACTCATACTTATGGCTAGTTAATCTCTTGGACACTCGAAGATTAGTGAGTCCTCATGTTTCGAGCACTGAGACACATTTACATGCTTTTCTTTATTTCAATTTTCAGATATTTGTAGGTGGTGTATGGGTTACATGTCAACCATTTCCTTTTAATGTAAGAGATAGCTTGTGGTGACTATGTTAGACTTCCGCTTTTGTCAAACTCTTTTATGATATACGACTGATTCTTTTGAAATCTTTATTTCTATTATCTTGTATGATGTATGCTAAGTGGTCTGTGTGGGGCCTCTCAAGGTTCTATACACCATAATAGGCCTAGGGTATACTCTGGGTCATGACACTCCACTATATCCATTTTATGAAGCAGCTCATGACAATCAACAAGGAAATCATAAGCATCTTCAAATTCAGTACCCTTGAACACCAGAGGTTTCAACTTTAAGAACTTAATAAAGATATCATGTTGGTCACTAGTCATTATAGGTGATGTATTTAATCGTGGAAACGTGCATGTTTCCAAGGACGCATCCATGTGGGGAACCACAACGACTGCATGTTGTACTTCCTAAACCTGAGGACAGAAAATGTTGGGGTGCTTGGCCGTTATCGAATAATCCACTGAGATAGGTGAGAACCAAATTGTTCATCTCTAAAGTAGGTTGGAGTGGTGCTTCCTTCTCATGAATATGCTCATCCTCAACCTCATCACCCTTTCTTGCTACCCCATCAGGCAATGAAGGGGTCACTTCTCTATCCCGGTTGGTTCAGTTGTCTGACCTCTGTCCCTGGTGGGCTTTCTCCCGCGACCTCTACCATGGTCCCTCGTCACTAATCCCCCTCAGGATACAGTCGTAACAGTTGGCTCAGGCTCATTCTCTCTTGCTAATGTTGGTGTTGTAACAATTGTTGCTCTAGTCCTGACCATCTGCGAAATAGAGTGAATAAGGTCAGACATCAATTAGTATCACCTAGATACCAATTGGATTCAAGTAATAGCATGAAAGAAAGAAAGAAAGAAATAAGTTTTCCTAAAATCCTATAACCTTCCGAAGAAAAGTACAGGTGTCCCCGTACCGTTCCACAAGACTCTAATAGATTGTCCTTGTGTGATAAGATTACCAAACCTAAAGCTCTAATACCGAACTTGTCACGACTCAAAATGAGTCATAAGTGACACCCACACTTAACCTTATAGGTGTGCAAACTAACGAATTCAAACCTCAACTTATATTGTCTATTCAACTTATGAAATATGGTAATAGTGTGAAAACTTTAATCTTATTAAAGTAAGAAATAAAATAAATAAGAGTCTATTACAAATCACTTCCCAAAATCTTAAAGTTATCACATCAAGGGCATCTAATCCCTAAATATTAAGTATGAAAGTATCAAAGACACCAAAATAGATCAATAAAATAGTTTGTGTCTGAAAACTAAGAACATCATGCCATGGCCGACAGAATCCAACACGAGGTAGAAGGAATAACTCACCAGGGAATCTAATGTGCGAGAGACTGGCTTGAGTTGAGGGTGAGTCGAATTTGATGATACACTTAATGCACTCCACAAAAGGAAAATGAAGAAAAATACAAATATGGGTCAATACAGGGTGATATGTACTGAGTATATATCATCGACTGACTCAAACTAGAAACTAATAGACATAAAATTAACTATAGCACTTAGCCGTTGGCAAGGAACAAGCAACATGAACAAGTGACGACAGCAATGAAACAAGTACATAATTAGTACACAATATCAAGAACACACATGAGGACTCAGGCCTCCACACCATGATATTTTGGGAAATATGTTCATTGGGATTAAGTATATTAAGTTATTTTAATATGTTTTCCTTTAATGTTACCGTGTCGAAACGTGACACCCGAGCCAATAATATTGTGTCATCTCGTGGCACCCGATCCAATAATATAGTTGATTCCATCATTCTTTATCATCTCTTTTCACTTCTTTAACAATATTTCATTAAACCTTCTTCATTCAAGGCATCACTTTAATAGACAAAATTAAGATTATGGATTTTGCGGTCTTGGGATTACAGACCAATCACAACAACACATAAATCATCCAAACCACAAAAAATTACGTACATAGAAAATTTCATAGTATTACTCAATGACTATTAATTACTATTAAGAGTCTCTCTATCACATAGAATAAACCATAACCTGCCTCAACCGAAGAACCGAAGTCAAGCAAGCTAATTCTCCAATCCTTTCCTTCCATCAATGCCTAGGAACATTTCCAACCTATCAAGTATACAATATTTGTAAGCACACGAGTCCGTATACACCCATCTATACTACCTTAAAAGCATGAACTCCCAAACTTGAATGTTGAATTACTATAATACCCTCAATTAAAAATACTCAATTTATTTTATTTATTAATTTAATTAATTTTATTATATTAAAAGTAGATACCTTTTCAAATTAAAGGATTGTGACTTTTTCAATGAGTTGTGATTTTTTCAAAGGGTTGTGATTTTTTTGAGGGGTTGTGACTTTTTCAATGAGTTGTGACTTTTCTGAAGGGTTGTGATTTTTTCGAAGGATTGTAACTTTTCTAAAGGGCTATTCCTTTTTCAAAGGGTTGTGACTTTTTCGATAAGCAGTGACTTTTTCGAAAGGTTGTGACTTTTTGTATAAGGCACAATTAACACATATTCATATTACTATTTGGTAGCTATAAATAGAGGGGTTTCCTCACTTTTAAACTACAATTTCTTTAAGTTATCTACTCTTCTTCTTCTTAAAACATCTCAAGCATTATTTGCAAAAATTGATAAGTTCGAAATTCAACGAAATTCGAGGTACCTCATAAGAAAGAGTTGGTGAAAAAATTGTAGCAAATCATTCATCAACTCACACTCGTATTTTTTCTTATCATTTTCATGAGTTAACAATGACGAAAAGTTGTGGAGAGACAATAATAATAAACAGATATGAAAAAAGGCATATGATTTAGGTAAGATATTTCCTCTTTGTTTTTTTATTTTTTATTCTTTTCCCTCAAACAGAGGAGTTTCTTCCTAATTTTGCTAAAACAGTGGTTATCAACGTAGCCCATTGAATTATTAGTTTTGATGCTAAATTTACTATTTAGGCACAGTTAATACCTATTCATAATACGATTTGGTAGCTATAAATAGAGGGGTTTCCTCACGCTTGTAAACTACAATTTCTTTAAGTTCTCTACTCTCCGTTGCAAAAATTGATAAGTTCAAAATTCAACGAAATTCGAGGTACCTCATAAGAAAGAGTTGGTGAAAAACTTGTAGCAAATCATTGATCAATTCACACTCGTATTTTTTCTTATCATTTTAATGAGTTAACAGTGACGAAAAGTTATGGGAGAGACAATAATATTAAACAGATATGAAACAAGGCATATGATTTGGGTAAGATATTTCTTCTTTGTTTTTTTTTATTTTTTATTCTTTTCCCTCAAACAAAGGAGTTTCTTCCTAATTTTGCTAAAACAATGGATATCAACGTAGTCCATTGAATTATTATTTTTGATGTTAAATTCACTATTTCAAAAATATATTTTAATTTTTACTTATAATATGATAACATAGCCATGATAATAATTATTTTTAATAGACATGTATGTAAAAATGAACGGAGAAAGTAAAGTGTTGGTGGCAAGAGATTTAAATCAAATGGAACACTAGAGTGAATATAGCATGAACATATATTTTCGTTTTCCTTCTTCATTGGCTATGTATTGTTCCATATAACTTTTCTTTATATCAGAAGATACACTTCTTACTAGCTATATAAAAATAGATAAGAAAATAGTGATTGATCATAAAATGATCTTAAATCAAATTAATGATTCTATAAATAATACTTTAAATTTTATTATTGAAAAATTTAAATATTTTATATCATGATACAACTTCTATAAGATATATACTAGATACTTTCATTCAAAAACAACTATATGATATGTATGCGGCAGAAAAAACGAGAAGACTATAATTCCATAAAGATAAGGTAGAAACTTAATGAAATAAAATATTTTTCAACATAGGTGATGTTATTCATATATTAAAATTAAATTCTTCTACTGAAGTATATATAACCATTTCATGATAACAACCAAGTACACTTTTTTTTGGTAAAATTACCTCTCTATGATAGTCTTACTCAAATATTAATTGAGGAATAATATTTTGTAAAAGATATTTTACATATAAAGATAAAATATTGAAATACTTATCGTAATCCTTATTAGTGTCATGCACATACTAAATTTCAAGTACGAATATTTAAAGACAAAATTTGTACTTAAATGGTGTACATCATTTATGGTCATAACCTCAAGAGGAAAGGCTATTGGTGACATTTTTTTAATGGATACGTTTTTCTATTTTGTTGGTTAGATTTGTTTACAAAATAGAGTGAATTAAGAAATAATATTATTAAAGAAATGTCACTTTCTCCCATATTTAAACTTTGAATGTATTTTGAAATGTTTTAATGATATCTGGTTTTGATCTCAAAATACGAGTAACTCTATGACAATATATATTAATAATTTAAAAATATTTGTCCTATGTTCGTTCAATTATAATTATTACTAAACAACTTTAATTTAGTAATATTAATTATATTTTACAACATCATATACTATATATACGATACACACGTGCCGAGAAACTAGTATTACTATATCATGTCTAGCCAAGATTAAAATATTACCCAAAGCTCATAAAGCACAAATCTATAATCAAGTTCATAATCTTGAGGTCAATTAATATGACAAGTCTCCTATTTCCTAAATTTCAAGCCTAGGATTAATTCTCAACTCCTCTAATATCATAAATCTAATTGTATTTATATAATATAACACACTTAATATTAAATCACTTATCTCAATATATTAAAACTTAATTTATAATATGATAACAAAATAATAATATTTAAAATTAAATCCACTGGTTAGGAAACCAGTGACAACAATCATCAACCCAAATTTCATCATATCACCAGCCATCATTAACCATTACCAAATTATTGTCTCCCTTACTTTCTATCCAAAAACCCACTTAGCTAGTGAATTTTATTCACAATCTACTCCTTTTGCGCTTCATAATTTCCTTCCTTACAAAAAATGAACTAATTAAATTTTAAGCATATTCATAAGAACTAATTAAGAAGAATTGGAGTAAACCTCACCTGAAGTCATCCTTCCAATTTTTATTTACGATCGTGTGGTCATTTTATGTTCTTTTCTTGTACAGATTATTTACTACCCTAATTACTAGACATGACTAATCATGGGAGTGATAGAAGTCTACTATTAATTTTAATAAAATATTTTCATTAACCATCAATTGTTAAAATTACTTCATTAATTATATAACTATAATTAACGAATAGTCTAAAATACCCATTTAGAATCTACCAAAAGAGCCTTTTATGGAATAAGAAGCTCTAATACCCAAAAGACTTAACGGATTGTTACAAACAATAATTTTTGACTTTGCCATAAATCATATTACACAATAAAAACACATGATATATTTTATATATAGGAAGTTTATACCATGATTATCTTATAAATCAAATTTTATGTGTAATTTTATTATTAATACTAATTTTACATGAAAATAAAAGGTAATATTAAAATAAATAGTATTAATATTGATTGTAGTAGAGATAAAACATTTGGTTAGAATATTTTGAATACATATATAGAGAGAGGAACATTTGGTATTCTTTTTATGATATTTTATTTAAGGGTAAAAAAAATCTTAATTTAAGCTAAATTGATAATTTGCTATAGCAATAAATTAGGGATTTGTTTTAATTCTTTAAAAACGTTATATACGTAATAAAAACTTTCATATTTGTAATATTTAAAAAGTACTATCATTTATATAATTAAGAATTGTCTTTCTAAATCTTAAGAATTGTCTTTCCAAATAATTTTCTAATAAATGAATTTACTTATATGAGGCTAATTTGTGTGCTTTTGCCCAAATATTTTCGTTATAATTTTCAAAAAAAATATATATATAGGTTACTTTCCTTTTTCTTTCTCTTTCCTTACTTCTCCAAAGTTCACCATTTGTCAAAGGTGCTTAAAATAAAAGTAACACCCTCAAAGAGTCAACTTAAGCTCGTATAAACACATATCGTCTTAAAATATTCATCATATTCTTTTATTTATATATATTTTTTTAAAAAAAATTAGGAGAGTTGTTTGAACATTTGATCCTATTTATATTTAAGATATATTTTTTTTCATTGAATATTTACTTTATTTTTATTCCATAATTGAAGTATTATTCATGAACAACTACTACTAGAAATAAAAATAAAATAAATTATCTTGAACTTTTAAAATGACATTACTTTGAGGTAAATATTTTGACAAAGGAGGAAAATATATTTTTATTTTTATATTGAAGCAAAACATTCAATGAATCAAACCAAAATGTTTCTTTGGCATTAGTAGCTTAGGTTAAGGTTTTGCAATATTTCAAGCGATTAAACATTACTCAAAGTTTCAATAAAATACAAAAAAATAAAAAAAAAATCAAATGAATTATAAGTAATTGCACATGGTATATATCAACCTTCTTTAGATATAATAAGCCTTTCAAACATATATAAACTTGAGTATAAAAGAGAGAAAAGACTTATCTTTTTGCTTAAATATGACAAAAAGGAGGCCTACAACAAAGAGAAAAAACAATACAGTAAAGCTATTCTTCATTAGAGTCCTCTTTAAGGTAAATTTATATCATTAATATGTTATTAGAATGAAATTTGTTATTGCGTTAAAAATTTTCCATTGGGATGAGGCGCATAAATTTATATCCACTATTGATTTGACATATAATATTATTACTATATTACCCTTTGAATATATTAGAGGAATAAGTCACAAGTATACCCCTAGACTATAACTGAAATCCCAAAGACACATCTTAATTAAACTAAGGTTCTATTACCCCTCCTCCCCCCCCCCCCCCAAAAAACCCTTTTTTTTTTTGTAATCTCCTTTTTGGATTACGTGGCATCCAAACATTTCTTGCGCGCCTCAACTATGTGGAGTCACAGAGTCTGCCACATAAGCCAAAAGATGTACAAAACTACAAAAAAAATGAGTTTAGGGGTAATAGGGCCTTAGTTTAGTTAAGGCATGTCTCTGAGATTTCAGTCATAATCTAGGGGGTACTTGTGTCTTTTTCCTATATTAAATTTAATGCTTAGAAGAATGTATTAGATATTTAATAGTATTTAATAACAATGATAAAATAGATACAAAATAATAAATTATCTCTTGATTGTTTAAACTGGACAAATATTATTGAACAACTATGTTCAGTACAATGGACAAGCAAAGATGGAAAGAGGAGTATAATTAAAACAATGTCTTCACTCTCCAATTACTTTCAATATAATCACAACTTATTGCTATCTTATATGTGGAAGTATCCCGTTTCTTTCTTGTATTCCAAGTTACTTATAAAGATATTTTCAAGCTAATCACTTTATCAAATAACATAAAAATGTCTAGGACTTTATTACATTCTGAAGTTAATGCTGGATAATCTCCAAGTTTTTAAGTCAAAAGGGATATATGTGGTAGAGACCATTATTATGTAAGCTTTTAGATTTGTTGAATCTCAAACCATATATTTTGATTTAGAAGAAGTATTGATTAATATTTTCTCATTTCTTTTACTTGTTCACTGATAACACTTTAAACTCCTCTGAATAAAGGTTATTTAATATATAATTATGGTAAAACTGGGTGGGGGGGGGGGGGGGGGGGGGAATAGTTGTTTCTATTGATTTGTTAATATAAAATAAAAAGGAAAACATATTTCCAATATTTTAGACATGTAAAAATGAACATAAAAAGCAATAATAAAATGTTACGGAATTGATACATACATGTAGCATATATTGTTTGGGCATGTAATATAAGAATAACCGATATTTCACTACTAAATAATCTGTTAAAACTGATCTAAAAAATGATCTCATGATATCGGTTTTATTGAAAAGCCTACCTTAATTGTATGTCTAAAAAAGATTGTTTGCTTTCTCTCATGAGTTCGCAAAAAACCGACCTCATGAGTTCAATTTTTTTTCTTTGATAAAAATTCTTTTTTTTTTTTATCTCAAGAGGGTTTTTAGAAATACACGCAATAAAATTTGCCACATGTGATAAAATATATTTCATTTGTACTCTTCGAATATTTTTCTGACCTCAAAAAAAATCGACCTCATGAGGCTGATATTTTTAAAATATTATTTTATTTCAATTAACAATAGCGACCTCATGGAGTCACAATTGCAATTTTATTTTTTTAATTATCCTAAAAGATCAATTATGAGGTGATCACAATTGTACTATTTATTATTTAATCATTTTAAAAGATCAAAATTATCAGTCTCAATAAGCAGTGAAATAAGAATTGACGGCTTCCTCCACAATATCCTCTTCTCTATCAAAATTAATTCACCAATAATATTTAATTTAAATCTAAAATAATTTACATGAATATCACTCTTAATCATTTTTCTGCTCCAAAGATTCAAAATGCTAATCATAAACTAAGGAGTTTTTTTTCTACTATTTTAAATTAAATACTCGATCTGTCCCTAATTATTTGTCCACTTTTGAATTGACACACCTATTAAGAAAACAATGATTGACATAATGAGTTTACCATTTTACCCGTATTAATTATGAAGTGAATGAATTAAAAACTTAAGATTTCAAAAAATTATACTTTTTCCAAAGCAATTAATTGAGGGTATAATAGGTTAAAAAAATTTGTTCTTTCTTGATTTGTCAAAATTGACAAGTAATTAGGAACAACTAAAAGAGAAAAAATGGACAAGTAATTAGGAACCGAGGAGTATACAAAATGTGCTAAATAGGGAAAGATTTGAAAACATACGCTAATTTTAGTCATAAACTTGGCCAAATAATTTAGAGTGTTAGGTGATAAATGCGGGTTGAATTGAATGTAAGTTGACCACAATGGGTCTTGTTAATAAATGGATGGTTAATGGTTTCTTGATCCTCCAAAATTTAGTTTGACTGAATGGGGTTACGCTTAAATAAGTTAAAATACGGGTCATACCTCAACTTGCTTAACTCTTAAGTTTGAATTGCTTTATTTATTTTTTAAACATTTTTTAGTACCTTATAAATATTCTTTGTACCTTATCAAACAAACAAAAAAAGGATAAAATTTTTCATAAATCAATTTAAGTTAGACATCAGACCAGTGTGAAAAACCCCTAGCACACACCATAAGTTTGAGGATCATGTGCATATTTCTCTTGTTTAGGCTTTGAATAAGGAGAATCTTTACTCATTAATCCTTTTCTATATATATATGCTTGACTAATAACTCTTTTCCTCAACAAGCACTATATATATGTTTGTTGTCCAAAGAGATCATCAAAAAAAAAAATTATCAAAATATGGATTCATCAAGCAAATTGTTCCAAATTTCTAGAGAGTTATCAGTGGGACATTCTTCAAGAATTTATTATTATAGAAGAGGTGAAGGGGTTCCATTTGAATGGGAAAAGCAGCCTGGAACCCCTAAAATTAATCCAACAAAAGAAGATGTCAATATACCACTAAGCCCTCCACCTTCATTTCAAAGCATAGGGCTTACTAAACCTTCTTTTGATGATCATGAATCAAAACATATCAAGGTTTGGCTTACCAACAAGATGAAAAAATTGCATTCATCAAAAAGATTTGTGAAATCGCGCGATGGAGACAATTCGTTTAACAACTCTAGTTCATCTTCATTTGATTCAAACACTAAAGAGAGGGATAAATCTTCAAGGGATTTAATAGAGGATTCATATTGTTGCAATCTCACATCAATGGTTGGTAAATGTTCTAAATTTTTTCATTTGTCATTTTGTGTTACTCACTCTGTTTCAAATTATTTGTCTTTGATTTGACATGAAGTTTACGAAAATAAATTTTGTTTTGATTTGACATAGACGGATAAGAAAAATAATAATCAAGTCTTGAGATTTTAAACTAAATATATGTAAAATGTACTAAAATGTTGTTATGGACTAAAAAAATTCACAACAATTTGAAAGGGAATAAAAGATTTAGCATTTATTTTTATTTTATTGAATATATCCTTCCAAGTTAAGTTTTCATACACTTTTACACTTAAATATATGTTATATTTATTTATTATAAATATCATGTCCTCTAAATGATAATATCAGGTAATCTTCCATGAAAGGTGGGATTATTAGTAACTTAACAAATATGGCAAATTACATATATGCAACAAAATATGACAAATTACATGTAAATCAGCACTTACGATTGTTTTGCTTTTACTTTTTGTGTGTTCTTTAAGAAATCGATTTGGTTTTGAGAGAACAGATTCTGAGAGATTCTTTTAACTTCCATCTTGAGAAAACAAATTCTTTTAAGAAGGAAGCCAAAAAAGAAAAAGAAAAATCTTGGTAATCTTCTCAATTTTCTGGAGAAATTGGCATAAATAGTCGTCCATCAAAATAATTGTCAGCAAATGTATATTTTTGGTCGGTCCCAAAAAAAGGACACATTTTTATATTAAGTAACATTTTAACTTTTAAATGCTCATTTTACCCTTAATGAAATGATTTATAATCTCGAAACTAATTGTCATGTTGCAGGATAAAGACCAGGGTTATAGAAAAATGCACAAGAGAGAAGAAATTGGTGAAAGATTATTTGTTGAGAGAATAGTTTCCAGAATGTCATCAGTAGACCAATCTTACTATAGAAGCACAGTAGAAGGAATTCCCTTCAAATGGGAAATGCAGCCAGGTACTCCTATGGCTATACATACACCACAAAATGAAGTCATTCCCCCACCTAGCCCTCCACCAATGATACAAAGTTTAGCATTCCCTAAACCTTGTATTCCTCATCATGATCAAGACAATACACCTTCTAATACTTGGGAGAAAATCAAGAGAATGATCAAAAGTAGTCATCAAGCAGGGCGCCGCGATTCAGTAGTATCTTCTTCTATCTTGAAAAAGAAAGTGCTACCCTTGTCTAAACTTACAAAAGACGTCTTGGGGAGGAAATTTTGTTTTAATCCATGGAAGATTAAAGCAAATCTTGCATCTTCAAGACGCATATGAATTACATTATGGACTTCTTACTAAAGAGTTGTGTGGCACATAAGCCAACAGTAGTATGAATGAGACAGGAATGTGATGAAAGGTCATATGTTTAATACATGTAAGTTGAATATGTGTATTGTTTCATCGATGTTTATTATCTCCTTCATTGTGTTTATCATTGTATATAGATATTCGTGGATATACATGATATACTGTCACTAATATACAGGAGATATACATATACATCATGCTTCTTCGATGCTCCAACTTAATATTTCGACTAGCAACTCTTTATATCAACCTCGAATGAGCTTACAGTTTTATATAAGATTTACACAAGTGTTATGCACAATAAATACACAATTTGAATTACAATACTTTTTCAGATTTTGGTTTTTGAATCTGAGAACTTTCAGCTCAATATTAATGGATTTCAAGGTTCATTCAGATTTTCAGTGATTTTATTGAATTTCTGATAATGTTTTAGTGACTGTGGTGGATAATTGAGTAAGGATGTCAATAGTACGGTTCAATCGGTTATTTTTTAAAAATTATACCATCTCAATGTTTCGGTTATTTTATAATATATAACCAAAATTAGATATTTTAAAACCATTCCAATCATATCAGTTTCTCGTCGGTATTGGTATGGTTCAGTTCATTTTTATTTTTTTTTACTTTTAAAATATCACCTCAAAATATACTACTATTAAAATATTTCTTTCGCAAATATGTTATTGAAAAAACACTTTAATTCTTCATCAAGAAGACAAAAATGTAAAACATTGTTGCCGTATTATTTGATCTTAAATATTTAATAGGACTGTTTGCATAGATTTTGCAGTATTGTTTGACAGAGTATGAATCTTTTAAATTTAAACTTAATTAAGTAAAGATTAATTAAAGCAAAGACTCAAAGTTGTCTAGTCACTAAAGGTGTAGGACTTAGGTTATATTTATATTTTTTATTATAAAATATATTTATATATTAAATTTAACATATTGTTAATATATAAAATATATTACATACATGTAAGGTTATTCGGTTCGGTTCGAGAATTTTTCGATCTTTTTCATAAATTAAAAGGACCATCCCAATTGTTCGGGACGGTTATACACATAAATAAAAGTCCACGGTTTTATTGAAAAAATAACATAAATCAATTCGATTCGGTTAGATTTGATTGGTTCGATCGATTTTTCATATTCTTTTAACACCCCTATAATTGAGAGATTTAATAATTTAGAAGAAAAAACATAATGTATTATGCCTTCTACACATGATGAGACAAACAGAAAATTAACATAAGTGATAATCTGCTAGGTATCATGTCAGCATAAATATTACGTCCTCTATTCCAATTTAGGTGACAATTTCAAACATGATGAAATCTAAAACATAAATTCTAACTTTTGAAATTCATAGTCTTAAACACATCTTAATATGCATTTTAATATCAAAATAACAATATTAATTGTGAAAATTATAAAAGTATACTACTGAAGACTTTAATTAACAATATATACACATACTTATATTTAATTACAAATGAAGTTTCTAAATTACAGACATATCATATTTAATTAATTTTTGTTTTTAATTATTATTTTTTTATTTTAGTATATCATTTTTTGAGGATTCTGTGCCTATTTTTGGGGGATGATTATCATGTGTTAAATTTATCTCTCCAATTAATGGTTATTACCAAGTTTTTCAATTTTTTTTATCTTTTCACCTCTTCAGTTTTCCAAGAAATTGTTACTTCTTATGCAGTTTTATTTTCTTGAAAAATTAAAAACGTCTCTCTTCCGTGTTCTTCTTCATTCTTCTTTGTTCTTCTTCTCTCTCTGAATTATGTTCATCTGAATTTCACCATTATTATCTTTTACCTTTGAAATTTTCAAACGTGAAAGCTGCTCAATAGATGCTGGAACAGTGCTGGAGATCATATAGACTAAGAATTAAAAGGTTTACGTAAAAAAATAAGATACTTCAAAGAATACAAATCGTAAATCAATTAAAATATTTGATCCAATTTCTTTCAACTGTATCGTAAGGATAGGAATACACATGGAGTTTTAGATTCCACAATTTTGATAGTATCGTAAGGATAGGATTACACATCAACCTTACAACGATAATTACACCAATATCATATTATAGATAATAACTTTTGAATACTACCACAATATTTTAGAAATCATAGTTTTCTATTATTAAAATTTACAATTATTTCATATCCATTTACGTAAATAGATTTGTGCATAAAAAGACAACTTAATATCAAAAACTCGCAAACATGAATGTTTATATAATTCAATACACCAATAATATGATTCATCCTACCAGCATAAAACTAAAAGTTTCAACTATATAATGTTTTAAGTAAAAATAAAATAAAAACAACACACTATTGTTAAGTTGATTCGCAAATTTGGGGCAAGTCTTCTTGTTATGCCCGGGTGTACCACATTTACTATAAGTGCCTTTACTTCTCTTGCATCTTCCTTCATTGAATCCCTTCTTACGATCATTATTTGATGGTCTGCTTGGTTGCTTTCTTGCTATTGGTGGTAACATTACCACTTCCAAAACCTGCGATGGAATATTCCAGTTTGGTACTCAACGGCTTTCATAGCTCTATCCACACATGTTACACATAAGAGATACTTTGAAAAGAAAGCAGAATTGCATCTCTTTTGATCTAAATAAACTTGGACACCTATATCGTTATGAATCTTTATTAGTGGAGATGGACCACTCACGACAAATTTGAGTTCTAAATGAAAAATGGTCATGTTCACACCCAATTGAGAAGATATAGTATTAATTAAGTCTTCGTATTTGGTGTTTGCATTATACATCACTCCTTCAATATTGTAATCCACATAATTTTCTATAAAATTGCAAATTATTAATCAATTTCCAAAATTAGCAGAATGGTGCTCCTAAAGTAATTAAATTACTCCAAATCATCTACACCATCTCAACTAACAACTGCACATAATAATTTACCATCACAAATCAATAAGATTTATAACCAATTTCATAATTCTTCAATTTTGTTAGCTATACCAAAGCAGGCAACTTATGACACCAATAAATGTACTAAAATATTTATTGTTAATCATGTTGGTATTCAAAACGGCTGAAGAGACATAAAGTAGTGGTCTAGACAAACATTCTCACCAAATCAGTTACCAACATATATACCATAATTTCGTTGTATAAACGTCAATTTAACATTTCTTCAATTTGTTATCTATACAAAGTGAGACAATAAAATATACCAATAGATGTACCAAAATAACAACTTGCACTTGGTGTTTCTACAAGGTCTACAAGATACTAATTACACCAAATCACATACTATAAGTAATTTGAGAATTATGGTATAAAATTTGTTATCTAAACCAACTCAAAAACTTAAATACCCCAATAGATGTACCAAAATGATTACTTGAAGTTGTTCTTTGTATAAGGTCTTAAAAATACCAATAAACACATACCACACACCAAAATAAATTATTGATTTATGGTGGTTATATAAGGAATGCAACATATCAATTACATTTTCACCAAATTAGTTACCAAAAAACATACCATAATTTCATTGTATTTAAACAACACAAAATAAATTTCATAATACAGTTTGCTATGATCTATGGTGTTTATAAAAACACAATAAATAATATCTATTACACCATACTAGCTACACCATCAATATCACATAATAATCTACCATCACTTGCACAAAAAAAAAAAAAAACCAATGAATAATGGTGTTTCTCAAAGCATACTACGGAATACCAATAAACCGCATCATATCCACCATCACTATCAATTAAACTTGATAACTTACTAAAAACGATTAATAATTTTTATTGTTTATTAAAGAAATAAATTCAGCCAATTGTTGCACCAGACTATTACCAAAGCATATCAATTTTATACTAAACCACAATAACATAGAATTTAAACCAACGACTAATTACCAAAACGACTAAATACAGATTGTGAGAAAAAAACACCAATCAATCGTTAGTTGTTCAAATACCTCATGTGTCCCATCGCCCGTTGTGTTGTATTAGAATTGAAAAATTATTGGTATCCATGTTTGAACAGTAAATCAGAGTAGAAAGAGAGTTTTATTTTTGCTAAAGACCTTTCTTCATGGGAGAGAATATATATAACAAATCTGAGTAAATCGAGGAAGGTAAAATAATGGGAAAATGCATAAGTATCCCCCCCCCCAAACCTATGCCCGAAATCTCAGAGACATACTTATACTATACTAAGGTCCTATTACCCGCCCCCCTCCGATCTTATTTTATAAATAATTTTCTACCCTTTTTCGGCCTACGTGGCACTATCTTCTGGGCCCCGTACGTGTTGATAATTTTTTCAAGATATCTAGTTGATAGTGCCACGTAGGCTGAAAAGGGGTAGAAAATTATTTATAAAATAAGTCCGGGGAAGTAATAGGACCTTAGTATAATATAAGTGTGTCTTTGGAATTTCGGACATAGGTTGGAGGGGTACTTATGCATTTTCCCTAAAATAATTAGAGAAAATCAAGGAATATGTGATAAGCCTGGCTGACTTTCTACATTTCTTTTTTATTATTATTATTTTTATATAAATTCTAGTTTTGAAAAAAAAAAATATTGCTATATAAGTGAAAAAAAAAGTATTGCTATATAGTAGTAATTAAGGTACTTAAGTAGTATACTTAGATTTTCTACCCTAATAATTTGCATGAGTTAGTGATGAAAGTGAGCATTATTTTTTGGTGCAACTCATGTAACTACTATTACATGTTTCACATTAATTACCCACTACATATTCTACAATATTATAATTATCCCACTAATTTGTTATTTAATCTATGAAAAAAATTTATATCTAAAAATAGTAGCGTTTCATCGTGTGTGTTTGAGCTCAAAAATATTATGTTAAGTATGAGAATTATGAGAAGTGCATGAGACATATTGTAGTAGTGTGTAGTGAGGTTAGAGTAGTGAAAAACAGAATTGAGAGAAAGAAAAATATTTCAAGTCTCCAATTGATTCACTATACCAAAGATATTAATTTTGTGTTGAAGGAATTAAGGTGTTTTTTGGGTGGAGCTTTGAATTCTTCAACTAGTCTGGAGCTATTTGAATTGTACGATGTTGTTGGTTGTTCTATCTTAGAGGAGACAAGTCAAAGGTATACTACTGGATCGGTGAATATTATACCACTGTCAACTTAAATCTCCTTAAAATGAGCAAAATATTCGTGTCCCAGCCTGAACATTTAATTTATTCATTTTTGTTTACTTTATTTTCAATTATAATTTAAGATATATACACCAACACACCTTAATTTATTGCACTTAGACCATGATAGGACATTGTTACTATCTTGATATGCCCAAATTATAGCTCCCAAAAAAAGTATAAAGCGGTTATTGTTCAAATATAGAACCTAACAAAGGTTAGGATCTATCCCAAGAGGAGTATGATTTGGACTTAATTCAATTATTATTTTTTGAGCTCTTATTATTCGTATTATTTCCTAAGGGGGTGGGGGGAGGAGTTGTGTGATAAAAAATGGTTCTAATGTCGTCACAAGTAGCAAATAACAAGGTAGCAAGTTCATGTGTTTTAATTTGAATCAATTAAAGGTGAAACTAGGGTTATTTATTCTCTATGAATTCGTAACCAAGTAAGATCGGATATTAGTAACCCTTTCTGGTGCGTCATTGTCACGACCCAGACGTCGTGATTGGCACCCACACTAACCCTCCGGTGGGAGAACCATTACTACAACCCAAACTAAACCACTTAACCAAAAACTAAGGCATTTAAAGTTACGGAAGCAGGTTTAAATGCAGAAATAAACTGGAGTTCCCATAAATTCTGCAAGTTAATTAAAAATTGTTACCAAACATAGCGGAAAACTACGCCTAGAACCTGAAAGTCAATGTATCAAAACACCTAAAGTGCAACAAGTCTAAGAAAAGGGGTACAACCCCAACCAAATGTAAAAGTATCTAAGCAAAAGTCTAAGTCCGAATAAAATGGACTAAACAAAATGAAGGACTCCATGACATCCTGAAAGAACTGGCTCACCCTTGAAATTCGATCTCGATTACTACTCTCCTAGATGAGGTCTAGCAGTAGCCGCCTGAAGGTGCCTAGTACTCAACAAAGAACGAGCAAGTGCAATATCAGAACATAATCACAATGTACTGGTAGGATCACACGGCTATTTTAGTAAACACAACATATATATAAGCAGTCACAACAAAGTAAATATGACATGCACAGAAAGTAAACGCAGTTATCATTTCAAGAGTAATGTACAAATTTCACACTCTCAATAACAAGTAAATATGGAAATTCAATAGTTCTCTCATGGAACCCATACCCAAACTGTTAGTGTATCGGAACGTGGTACACGATTTCAATTAATGTGCTGGACATGAAACTCGATCCCATATATGCACCGTAACGTCGAACCCAATCCAAGTTAGTGTGCAGGAACATGACACCCGATCCATTTAACACTACCACAATCACAATCACACTATATGTACATTCTCATAATCATACAATCAAGTGTTGAATCATGGCATACATTGGTTCATTCATAATCATTTCATTAGGTTTGATCAACAATGCTACATTCATATACATTCATGCATTACAATGAAGTAATTACCACACATATCACATAAACATAAAATCAAACCATCACCTACCTCGAAACAAAGCTTGAATCCCCTAAGACACTTGAATCTTCCCTTTCTAAATTATTTCCGTTTGTTCTAGGTCTACAAACAATCAATTCAATTCGAGGATCAATAATTAAGGTCTAATTTACCCAGATTATAACAAACCCAATAACCTAAGGCCAAACCCATGATCCTAAGGTGCAACTAGGGTTTTTCCCCCACCATCCAATTCAGACCAAACCCCTACCCAGATTATAACAAACCCAATAACCTAAGACCAAACCCATGATCCTAAGGTGCAACTAGGGTTTTTCCCCCACCATCAAATTCAAACCAACCCCCCCCCCCCAATAATACATAACCAAGAATCTAAGTTCTATGAATTACAAAACAGATTAGGGTAGTAAAATCCTTACCTTTAGCACCAAAAGTAGTGGAAAATTGTAAAGAAATCGTCTGGGGTCGTCTCATAGCTCTCAAGAATGAAACTTGCAGAAAATAATGTTTTTGGGGTTTAATTCTGACTTAACAGCGGCCCAGCCCTGGCGGAATAAATCCCACCCTGGTGGCTTGCACGGAAACAAAGATTCAAAATTAGAGTTCCAAACCCCCATTTCACAACACACCTTCAACCCATGACATTCAAAAACTACCCATTTACGCTAAGATCAGTTTCGGGAGTTCTACTCACTCAAATTTGATTCCATAAAGTCGTACGAGTTCCTTAACATCTTAGCTATCTATTCATACAATCAAATCCATATTGAACCTCTCATTCATTACCAGATTTCCCTAGACTCGCGTGACTCCGATTTCATCTAAATTTGGACTAGGCTAGGAAATTTCAAGTTACTACCAAAAAGTTTTCTGGCCCAAAAATTTTCCTCGTTCGCATTTCTATAACCACGGGAACAGGTCGTTACAATATATACCAATTTACCCATCACTCGTCCTCGAGTGACAAACTAGGAAAAACGGCTAAAGTAAGAGTAGAGTAGTACCTGAATCGCCGAACAACTGGGGATACTTGTCTTGCATGACCTTCTTGTTTTCCCAAGTGTCTTCCTCAATTGTACGATGCTTCCATTGAACTTTCACAGACTTAATCTCTTTGGTCCTAAGCTTCCGGACATCACGATCAAGAACTGCAATTGATTCCTCCTCATACTAAAGATCTTTGTCTAAGAATGTTGAGTCCCACCTTATGATGTAATCTCCGTCCCCATGTTACTTCTTCAACATGGACACATGAAAAACTGGATAAACTCCAGATATGCTAAGTGGTAAAGCCATCTATAAGTCACTGGCCCTACACAGTCAAGAATCTCAAATGTTCCAATGTATCACGAACTTAGCTTGCCCTTCTTGCCAAACCTCATCACCCATTTCATGGGTGATTCTTTAAGAAGAACTTTCTCACCAGTCTGAAATATCATGTCCCTTACCTTATGGTCTACATACTTCACTACCAAAAAAAAAAACTCAATTTATGGGGGTCATTTTGTCAATTTGTGGCGTTTTTGGGACCCCACAAATTAAATTGCAGCGGTTTTTAAAAACGCTACAATTACTCTTGCCACGAGCATATTTGTAGCGGCTTTAGTAAACCTCCACAACGCTCCCCACAAAATGACTGATAAATTTGTGGAGGTTTTGTAGTATCAATTTGTGACGGTTTAAAACCATCACAATATGATTTCAAAATTTTAAATTTTTATTTTTCTGGATTTAAATTTTTTGTGATATAAGATCAATATTTACATAATTTGATTTGTGGAGTCTTACAAAATTATTATTATTATTATTATTATTATTATTATTATTATTATTATAAAATAAAATTTAATTTACATTAAGCCTTAAAAATAATTTTATTAAATAACACACTTAATGCAAATCAAATTTCACTAAACAAATTTATATTTATAAGCTTCACAAATTCAAACTCATGTGAAATAAAAGTAATACAAACTTGCGTTTAATAACTTCAACATTACATTTTAAATCATAAAAAAATGGCAAAAATAAATATAAAAAAAAAAAAAAATCTATAGCATTTGTTTGGTGATTTAGGTTGTTGTCCCTCAATCTCTTATTCAAGGTGAAGCAAGCTATAACAATACAAAAAAAAATATACATAATTAGATAAACATATATTGATACACGTATATTTTTTACATATTGAAAAAAATAATCAAAGTTTAGTTCATTCCAAAAGAAAATTCATATAAAGCTTTGGTTTGAAAAAAATTATAAAATTATAGATGAGAGAAATTTATTTTGATGTTCTCTCATACACACTAATGTGAATAACAACGATTTCATGATTATATCTACGAAAACGAAAGCTAGTGTACGGAATAGGAAAATACCTATTTTTAAGTTGTACTTATATTGATCACAATCTCATATGCAAAATTATCCAATAATTTGCAATAGTTAAATCCAATCAAGAATAAAATTATTACATGATATTTAACTAAACAAAAAAAAAATTGGGGCTTACCTGAAATCAATTAAAGGTCGGCTATAAATAACTTTACGATGTGGTGAAAATTTAAACAAATCCTGAAATATGTGAAGGCATTAATGCATTAGATTTAACAGCTTGTAAAATACGAACTGTCTACAAATTAAATAATACTATAAATAATAGCGGAAAATTCTAATGTGGATAATCAAACTCACCTTACAAAGATCAATATTTACATTTAAAAAATTAAGATCAATATTTATATCCAAAAATTTTATTTACCATCTATTCCATTGTGCAAAATCTACAAGAGAAAAAATTGATTAACAAAATATTAAAATTCACACTCACCTAAAAGATTACCTAAAAAAGAAGTAAAAAAAGAGTTAGAGATAAAGGAAAAGAGGAGAGGGTGACAGAAAAGTAATAAGTTACGGGGGGAATTATATGGGATTTGCGTGTGGGAGTGTTACGAAGGCGTGGGAAGGGGGGGGGGGGGTTATTTGGTTGGTTTGAAAATTTTATGGGAGTTAGGGGGAATTTTTTTGTTTTAAGGCTATTTTTAATGTTTTGGAGGGAAAATAATAACTATTTATTTTTTATGCACAAAACAAGCTTTTTCTTTTTAATGTTTATTAACAAGTGACTAATTAATTAATTTAACTTTAGTATTACAAAAGCTTAAATAAAGTTAAAATTTAAGCAAAAATAAATAATAGTGAATATGACTATATAAGATATCTTAATACAAATTATAGTACACTATATATAAGATAAAACGTTGAACTGAAATTGTATATACAAAGTAGAAAAAATATTCAAGTTTATCTTAATAGATTAAAAAAATAATCAAAGACTACAATCAAATTGAAATAAAGAAGGACAATGTGTGTATATATAATGAAATTAACTTTCAACATATATATATATATATATATAACTTTGAAAAGTAACAAAACAAATTTTTGGGAGGTTGATAATCCCCACAAACTATACTAACTTGTGGCAATTCTCTAACCTCCTTAATAAAACTACCACAAAAAGATTTATATTGTGGGAGTTAGAAAAATTGTTACAAAATGTATTAATAGTGGAGTTTTTAAGAACTTCCTCATGTTAACTGTCATAAATTGAGCATTTTATTGTAGTGCTTTTTTTGTCTACTCTGGGCTGCTAAAAGCTTAGCTTGAATACTCCTCACTTTATCTTGAACATCCTTCACAAAATCAACCCCCAAAGGCTTCACATCTCCAACCTCAAACCATCATATGTGTGATCTACATCCCCTCTAATAAAGTGCCTCGAATGGTGCCATGTCAATGCTGGAGTGGTAACTATTATTATAGGAGAATTCACACAATGGTAGGAACTTATCCCAATGCCCTTCAATGTCAATCATACACTCCCTCAACATATCTTCTAACACTTGAATATTCCTCTTTTACTGTCCTTCCATCTATGGATGTAAAGTTGTACTAAAAGTGAGTTGTGTGTCCAATTCATCATGTAATTTCCTCCAAAACTTGGATGTGAACTGCGTACCACGGTTTGAGATGATAAAAAGGGGCACCCCGTGCAGCCTCACTATCTTTTTCACATACACCTTAGCCAACTGCTGAGCATTATAATCTATTCTGACTAGAATAAAATGGGCTGACTTAGTCAATCTGTCAACCACTACCCAAATGGAATCGAGCATCCCTAAAGCCTTGGAAAGACCAATCACAAAGTCCATAACTATCATTTCCCATTTCTATTTCGAAATTGACATTCTCTGAAGCAAACCTACAAGCCTTTGATGCTCATACTTTACCTAGCTGACAGTTTTGGCACTTAGCCACAAACTTGGCTATGTCTTTCTTCATGCCATGCCACCAATAAAGTCGTTTCAAGTCTCGATACATCTTGGTCACACTCGGATGAATAGAATACCGCGATCCATGAGATTCTGTCAACAAATTCTGAATCAAGTTATCTACTCGAGGAACACAAATCGTTTCTTTAAAACTGAGTTATCCCCCGCATCTAAAGTCGCATCTTGTGCCTTGCCAGACAATGTCTTTTTTCTAAGCTCATTCAAATTCTCATCCTCAAACTGTTTGGCCTTGATCTTCTCAATGAACGTGGCCCTTACCTCAATGCTAGCTAACACCCCACCTTTCTCTGAGATGCCCAACTATATGAACTTAGATTTCAAGGTTTGAATTTCATTAGTCAAAGGTCGCTTGGATACACTCAAGCAAGCTAGACTACCCATACTCACCGCCTTTCGACTTAGCGCGTCTGCCACTACATAACCTTACTGGGATGATACTGGATGGTCACATCATAATCCTTGAGTAACTCTATCCATCTTCGCTATCTCAAATTTAGATCCTTTTGAGTGAATACATGTTGTAGACTACAATGATCAGTAAACACCTCACATTTGACACCATAGAGGTAATGCCACTAGATCTTGAGTGCAAACACTACCACTGCCAACTCTAAATCATGTGTTGGGTAATTTCTCTCATGCACCTTCAACTACTGTGATACATAAGCTATAACATTTTTATCTTACATTAACACAACACTCAAACCTGAATGGGAAGCATCATAATAAACAATAAAATCTTTACCTTCCACCAGTAGTGCTAGAATAGTTGTTGTGGTCAAAAGAGTCTTGAGTTTTTAAAAGATCCTATCACATTTTTTGGTCCATTCGAAAGGTACCTCATTTTTGGTCAACCTTGTCGGTTGTGTGGCAATAGAAGCAAAGTTCTTCACAAATCGACGATAGTAGCTAGCGAGCCCCATAAAACTCATAACTTCAGTCAAAGAGATAGGCCGAACCCAATTCTTAATTGCTTTAATTTTTTGGAGATCTATCATTACCCCTTCCCTTGAAATGACATGCCCCAAAAAGGCAATTGAATCCAACAAGAACTCACACTTGGAAAATTTGGCATATAACTTTTGTCTCCCAAGAACACCCAGAACAACACGAAGATGGTCGGCATATTCTTCCTTACTCTTTGAATAGACCAAAATGTCAACAATAAAGACAATCACAAAAGAATCCAGGAATGGTTTGAACACACTGTTCATCAAACTCATGAAAGTTGCAGGCGTATTTGTCAACCTAAATGACATTACTAAAAACTCATAGTGCCCATAGCGGGTTCTGAATGCCGTATTTGGTACATCCTCAGGCCTAATCATTAACTGATGGTAACCAGACCTTAGATCAATCTTAGAGAAAAGTGATGCACCTTGCAACTGGTCAAAAAGATCATCTATTCGAGGCAACAAATACTTATTTCGATTGGTGATCCTATTCAACTGCAGGTAGTCTATGCACATTCTCATACTACCATCTTTTTTCTTAACAAACAGGAGCACCCTATGGGAAAGCACTAGGACAGATAAAGCCTTTCTCAAAGAGTTCTTAGATTTGAGCCATAAGCTCTTTCAATTCTACTAGGGCCATACTTCTCCAAGAATAGAGCATGAAATAGGGTCCAAGTGAGTGGGGGTAGAACTGACAATCTGCATTCCACACATGCTCTCCACCACTTCTTAGCCTCGCCCTGAAGTTAGAAAGTCACAAATACAATACCTAACTTAGACAACCTCTCATAATAATCCAAGATGAATTCGTAGGCGTCCTCACTCTCAGGACCATGGAACACATGCGACTTCAACTTTAGAAACTTAGCCAGCATCTTATGCTCATTACCAGTCATCACAGGACCAACAAAGGATGGAAGAAAGCATCAATACCTACAGTTCCACCCACCTTAGGGACAGTAATAGCAATAGGGGGGTTGGTGGGAGTTTGAGTTGCTTGAATTGTGGGAAGAACTCCAGGACCAACCAATCCCTTCAAGAAAGACATAATTTGTTGAGCTAACACTAGGTCTAAGAGAGGGATACTTGTAGTCTCAGCATGTACCTCTTCCTCTTGTCCAACATCCTCCTCATTCCCAACCTCCACATTCTTCTTTATCACTTCATGATGCGCAGAAAGGATCTCATTTCTGGGAGCATTCTCAATCGGAACTCCACCCCTAGCAAGTGCTACCCTTCTTCTGCCTCTACCCCTTCCTCGACCACGATCTCTTGTTGTGGAATCCTCAATGGGCTCATTGACAGGAGCTACGGGCCTGACACCATTGAAGCGAATGTTAACCATCTGCGGACATAATAGTGAAAGAGATTAGAAACCAATTCGGATCGCCAGATACCAATTGGAATCAAGTTATAGCACGAAAAGAGACGAGAGAAAACATAGAGATTTTCCTAAAGTCCTATAGCCTCTTGAAGAAAGGTACAGATTTCTCTGTACCGTCACGTAAGACTCTACTAGACTCATTTTGGTATACCGAGATCAACAAATCTAGGGCTCTGATACCAACTTTGTCACAACCCAGACCACCGTGATTGATATCCACACTAACCCTCCGGTTGGAGAACCATTACAACAACCCAAACTAAACCACTTAACCAAAAACTAAGGCATTTAAAGTTACAGAAGTATATTTAATTGCAAAAATAAACTAGAGTTCCCATAAACTCCGAAAGTTAATTAAAAACCGTTACCAAACATTGCGGAAGACTACTCCTAGAATCTGAAAATCAATGTACCAAAACATCTAAAGTGCAACAAGTCTAAGAAAAGGGGTACAACCCAAACCAAAGTTAAAGTATCTAAGCAAAAGTCTAAGTCTAAATAAAATGGACTAAACAAAATGAAGGACTCCATGGTAGCCTGAAAGAACTGGCTCACCCTTGAAATCCGATCTCGATCACTACTCTCTTAGCTGAGGTCTATCAGTAGCCACCTGAAGGTGGTATAGGTACACAACTACAGTGTACTGGTAGGATCACGTGGCTATTCCAACAAACGCAACATATATATAAGCAGTCACAACAAAGTAAACATGACATGCACAGAAAGTAAACACAATTATCATTTCAAGAGCAATGTACAAATTCTACACTCTCAATAATAAGTAAATATGGCAATTTAATGGTTCTCTCATGGAATCCATACCCAAACTGTTAGTGTATTGGAGCGTGGTACCCGATCCCAATTAGTGTGCCGGATGTGACACCCGATCCCATATATACGTCGAAATATAGAACCCTATCCAAGTTAGTGTGCCGTAACGTGACACTCGATCCATTCGACACAGCCACAATCACAATCACACTATATGTACATTCTCATAATCATACAATCAACTATTGAATCATGGCACATTGGTTCATTCATACTCATTTCATTAGGTTTTATCAACATTGCTACATTCATGCATTACAATGAAGCAATTACCCACACATATCACATAAACATGAAATCAAACCATCACCTACCTCGAAACCAAACTTGAATCTCCTAAGACACTTGAATCTTCCGTTTATGGATTTTTTTTCACTTGTTCTAGGTCTAAAAATAATTAATTCAACGTGAGGATCAATAATTAAGGTCTAATTTAACCAGATTATAACAAACCCAATAACCAAAGACCAAACCCATGATCCTAAGGTGTACATAGAACTTTTTCCCACCATCTAATTCACTCCAAAACCCTTCCCCAATAATACATAACCAAGAATCTAAGTTCTACGGATTGAAAAACGGATTAGGGGAGTAAAATCCTTACCTTTAGCACCAAAAGTAGTGGGAAAATGTCAAGAAATCACCTAGGGTCGTCTTCTATCTCGCAAGAACGAAACTTGCAGAAAATAACTTTTTGGGGTTTAATTCCGACTTAAGTCATGACTGGCCTGCCGTAACGGGACCCAACCTGCCACAACGACCCCACCCTGGTGGCTTGCACAGAAACAGAGAGTGAAAATTAGAGTTCCAAACCCCCATTTCACAACACACCTTTAACCCATGACATTCAAAAACTACCCGTTAACGCTAAGATCAGTTTCAGGAGTTCTGCTAGCCCGAATTTGATTCCGTAAAGTTGTACGGGTTCTTTAACGTCTTAGCTATCTATTCATGCAACCAAATCCATTATTGAACCTATCATTCATTATCAAATTTCCCTTGACTTGCGTGACTTTGATTTCATTCATATCTGGACTAGGCTAGGAAATTTCAAATTACTATCAAAAAGTTTTCTTTCCCAAATATTTTCCCCGTTGGATTTTCTGTAGGATGAAATCAAGCCGTTACAGTCACATGCAATATCGGTAAGTTAATTATCACCTAAGTGGATGATTGCCTAAGTAGATGAATTTCAACATGCAACATGGTTAGTCTACGAGTGTATGCTTTAATAATTCTTACCTTTGATCTCAAATTAGATATTAATGAGTAAGTTCAAGCTATTAGATGAGGGTTAATGGCCTCAAATCTTCATTGTGTAATTCATTTTTTCATTCGTTACCGCCTTAGTCAAGCAAGTAGGAATAAGGCGAGTTCTAACATAGTACTCTGTTAAAAATAAATCAAAGCGAGGAAAAATAATACATACACACACACCGTTCAGGAATTACTATGTATTAGGTCTATTTCGTTAATTCTTCATGGTTCCCACAACCCTAGTTGTAGATTTGGCTACTCATACTTATATGATCACAATCAATAATAATTAAATTAAAAGTAATCATGCACTTACAATATGAATATTGAAAACTCAAAAGCTTGAATAAAAGTTCAAAGTCAAAAACCAAAGATGAAATCGTAATTCAGCTCCAAAATTCAAGAATAAAAGTAAAAGATTTGTTTACTTCTATTTCCTGAATCAAAACATACATAATAATCTAAAAGAAAACCCAAGAAAAGTATTTATAGACATCAAAATCATATCCAAAACAAATTAGGAAGAACTGAATTTCGCAGCTTTTATGACCCATTTTACGGGTCGTTGCCCTTGTTACGGCTCGTAGACACTCTTCATGGATGACAATGATGCTCATCGTGACCAAAGACACTAACCTACGGTACGACTGTCTACGATTATCAATAATATAGTAACCCTACCAAGGGTTGGGGTCATGTCCCAAGGGAGTGGTTTTGAGAATTAATAGAAAAATAAAATTAAGTTCTAATTAGTCGTAGCTAAAGACATTAACGAGTAAAAACATAGTAAATTAAAGGGGTGACACAAATGTGTCAAATATCAAATAGGGTTTGTCACAAGTGTACTAAACACAACAAAATTAAAAGGGGAGAGCAAGTATGGGGAGAAGTTCTTGGGGTGTGACCGCAATATAAATGAATATAAATCGTTGAGTACATGCTTTTGATAGGAAATTTGCAAGCTAATAGTGACTAGGCTAAGCTTTAGATAGAAATAAGTTTCCTCTCGGGCAACTTACCCCGTTTCAAATGAGTTCCTCTCGGACACCCATTTGCCTCATGAAGGCCACCCTACGCCTTACCCCACTCACTCTCTCGAGCTGAGTGTTAGGATATGGGACTAGAGCTCACCCTCACGGGCTAAACCTCATGTCAACCCACTCCTTAGGCCATCAGTCTAGCAGTCTTGGTTTCGCGACCTCTCTCTTGAGCAAGCCGAAAACACATGGGTTGTTTTGTATTTGCAACTACAAACCAATTGAATTAAACCACAACAACTAGGTGAAATCACCATTAAAATCCATCTAACCTATCAGCAAACAAGAACCAACAATAATATCAACATATATTTGCTAAATCAGCCCTTAAGAATGGGGGTTTTTAGCCACACATCAAGAGATAGAATTTTATACCTTACTGAATTTGCATTCAAATGGGTATGAAAATTTAAGTCTTGTTACAGGCCAAGAATGGAGAATCCAAGAGACACAACTCCAAATCCGGAAGATGAAACCCTCTTCTTCTTTAAGTCTCCAAAACCTTGTCAAACTTAGAGCAAAAATATCAAAAGAGTACTATTCTATTGTGAAAATTATAATAGTTGTCCGACTCCCTAAAAATTAATAAAGAGTTTAGTATTTATAGACTTTAGAAAATAGTGTTTGCGGATAGCTCGGCGAGGTTAGTCGGAATCGCCAATTAACTCGGTAATTCGCCCTTTGGTGTAGTTCGTCGCCGCTTTGCACTAGCCTTTAGCATCGTCGTGCTTCGTGTGATTGGGTGACATAGTACTGCTTCGCGGAACTATTCGGGAAAATGCCGACTACTTGTTTCATCGCCTTTTTGATCCTGCTCCTTTAGGGCTTCGCGTACTGGAACAAAAGGCGGAGTGCGTCCCTTCGATGAATCGCCAAGCATGTTTGGCGATGCTCAGGCTTCAGCTTCTTCGTTCTTTTCAACCTTTTTGTTTCTTTTTGCACCTAAGTGTCCATGCTTCCACTAAAACTTCAAATACTTGGAACTTAAGTGTTTTCATTAGATATTTAGAATAAATAAGCATTTGAGTACACTATTTCTATTAAAAGAAAGCCCTAAATGAGTCTAATTTATGGACTCATCAACACCCCTAACTTAAACTTTTGCTTGACCTCAAGTAAAACTCAAGTTCAGCAGTTCAAATAGGATGTCTCAAATAGTGCTACACAAAACTAAATCAAGAACATACATAATAAAACTCAAATTACTCATGCAAAGATCAACTATGTACTCAAAGATTCAAGTTGTGACACACCATTACCAAAGATTCTCATGCTCGGAATACTTGCTACTTGTGCAAGTTCAAGCTCAACAAAAAGTATCTAAATGCCCTCACATAAAGAATGATTCCTCATTCACACAAAGAGGTTAATCAATTAAAGATCAGGAATCAGATGCAACGCTCACACTCAAAAAGAGGAAAACAATGAATGTTTTCACCCATAGGCTTGACCTTATTTTCCAATTGATCTTCGGTTCAGCTCACTCATGATCAAAAAGGTCTTTCTAAGGCTTGTAATGGGGCTGAGTGCAAAGGTATGATCATTTAGGCTTAGTGACTTTCCATCCTCGTAAGATGTGGTGTTCTCAAGTCATTCCCTTCTTTTTCTTTATCAATTCTTTTTCTAGTGCTTCTAAATCACCTTTTTATTAACCTCCATGGATTGCTTGGAAAACCAATTTCTTTTGTATTTTATTCCACAACTCTTTTTTGAAGGGTTTCCATTGTTCTGCAACACCATGGGTTAAGGGGACTTTTCTTGCACTTCTTGATCTCTCCTTTTCCTTTTCACACCCCCAACTTATGCTTTTGGCCTAAGTTGGCTATTTGCTAAACCATAAATCAAGAGGATTATAGGTAGTGGGTTATGTAAGGTCTAGTGTGCATCAAGGTTATTCCAAAGAAAGGTAAGGCTCAAACGGTATTCAATAGAGTTTCACACACTCATGGGTAGGCCACAAAAGAGGTATATGTCAAATTTGGCTCACACTCTTCAAAAATAGTCTAAGATCATTTCAAGAGCACACCTTACTAAATCAATCAGATTAACAGGGAAAATTCTAGGTTTATTCATACAAGGTTCAAAGTAAGCTCATCACACAAGGCATCGACACTTAAGTCAAACAAGATCATAAACGTTCGCTAGTGTGCAACGGTCATTACAAAGGAATCAATTCAATAAATGGCTAATCACAATGAGATGCAAAGAGTTCATATATTATCTATGCAACTTAATTTGGCCTCATCGTAGCCATATATTCATGTTTGTTTAATTGTAAGCATTATTTAAGTCATAGGTATTGATCGAAATCGAGACTCAAATTTTTGCAAAATAACAACCACATTCAACTCATGAGGGGTGGCAAAACTGTGTGAAAAATTCAAAATTTTTTGGAAGGGTCAAAATTATTTTGCAATTAAAAGTAAGTGGAGTCTTAAGCTCAAACATCTACAGGAAAGCAGTATTTAACACAATAATAACTCAAATCCCAAATACATAGCAAAAACACGAGTCACAAACAAAACACAAAAGGTGGGCCTCACCCCACCACAAATAAAAGCAATTTGTCCTCAAATGCAAATAAAATTAACCAAGATTTTAAAGATAACGAAGGACAGAGAGGGAGGTAAAGAGGGGACCCTGGCTAATAGGTCGCTTCATCTGTCAGGGCATCAGTACACGGAGTGACCACCAGAAGGACCAGCTCCACTAGATCCAGCAGCAGGAGACTTTGCCAAAGAAACTTGCACAGCAGCATCTATCATGATTTATTTAATCTCGGCTATGTCATCTGCTATAACTTCCTCAAACATCTCTTCGTCAGTTTCTGCCTCTGATTCAGGATCAGCTATATGCTCCATTCTATCTCCATGTCCTATGGTAGTCTGAGGCATTTCAGGTATATATCATGGATATATTGGTAGACTTTAGGTAGTCCACATCTTTCTTCAGCTCTGCAATAGCGGCTTTTAAGGTTGTTACTTCCTCTGTGGCTCCTTGATCGTGCTCACACACTACTATCCTGGCCTCTAGAGTATCAATAGTAGTGCTCAGTGGTCTCACAGCATTGTCGAGGGCAACCTGAATCATGCTTGGAATGGAGCTTTCTATGTTGGCAGTCCAACAATTAGCAGATTGGGCAAGTTGTCCCATTCGGATCAAGGATGCCTAAGTGATTGGCTCACAGGAGGCAACAACAATCGTAGGTCTGGGTGGTAATGAAACAACAGAGGGACTTGTAGGGTCAGAATGAGTGGTAATGACATCAGATATACCTGAAGGCCTAGGGGCCATAGTAGGCAAAGATGCCTCTACATGTATAGATGTAGTGGCCACAACTTCTTTCTATTTCTTTTCTACTTGGTCCTTAAGATATTCGGCTTCAATCTTTCGGATACTGGTGGAGGCGGTGGAAGCCAATTCCACATCATTCGTTGCATTTGTAGGCACCTGAGCTCTTTTACATAATTCAGTGATTAATACCGGGAAAGGGAGAGATGTCTGGCTTTTCTCAGAGGCAATGATCATCCCGAGATTTATCCTAGTTTTCTCCATGATGCATCTATAACAAGCTACCTTAGCATAGCGAAGAATTGATTCATTCTGTGATGGAATAACTGTGCTGCTGATGAATCCGAACCAGTATCGTGCAACTATGTTCAGATTTTTCTTCTCAATCGGAACTCCTTATGCTAACCATGTTGGAGCATTATCATCTGAGACTAGCGGAGCTAACCACTTTTTCATAGCATCCAACCTCTGTGTCCTGATCAAGTGCTGGCAGTGAGTAGTAATCTTATCGGACATACCCAAAATTGTGTTGATAGCCTCACTGTCGCAAGCTACCTTCCTTTCTCTGACAACCACGTAGTCAACTACTTTAAAAGACGAGACTAGCCTTTTCCGTTGAGGTGCCAATGCACGTATGCGTTGTAGAACTCTCTAACCCAGCTTTGTATGTAAGAGCCCAATGTCTTGTGAAGATTTGGAATTTGTGGTGTTTTAGGAACTCCATCACCTCTGGATACCTATCAATAACCCCATCTATGGAAAGTCGTTTCTCCTCAATGATCATTCTTAAACCTTCCGTCTTTGATCTATTCGTTTATCCATGTTGGGGACCTTGTACTGGAGGTGTCAGCACTAATGCTTGCTCTGGAGCTGGAGGAGTTGGAGTGGTAGATTTATTATCTCTGATCCGATATGGATCATGTATTCATTTTGGATCGTAACTCAGCCCTCCTTGCCTCTGTCTGGTAGTCTTCCTCAGACCCCGCACTTTCATTGTTATATGTGGGTGGCTCAGTGGTGTAGAAGTCTATGTTGTCAAAGCTTGCATCGGATAATTCGAGGGCTTTGCCCTTCCCCTTGCTTTTTGAAGTTGTGGTTTCCTTGCCCCTAGGTGGAGGTGCATTTTTACTGATCACAATTCCTTTCTCCCTTCCTCTGGTCAATTATTTGGCCATATCTACAAAACGTTAGAGAGAATAGTTAGTAATTACATTGTAGTGCAAAATTGCAAACAGACTTGACGATCTAAGCAGCGAATCGCCAAACCTCTTTGGCGATCATGAATATGTCTGCCGAAATTTACAAAGCTCACAACACTTGAGATATGAAATTAAGGGGGATTTAGGGTTAGTAGGCGAACCGTAGAGTGATTCAACGATCTCAACTCAGCTCGCCGACTAACCTAGCGTGCCTGAGATTCAACTCATTTTTCAAAATAGATCGTACAAACCCCCCAGACCCATAACACTCATTCATGGTCAACATCCATTATGCATAGTTCACTACATTTAGTTTCAAGGTAAGAAGACTGAAAAAAGAATTCGGATAGTAAAAATCAGAAGCAGGCATTTGAAAATCTCTACTCATATTAGAGAGATCTAACACGCATTAATGGACACCTAGATTGCAGATGAGGTTGAATTTTTCAAAAGCGGATGGAGGTGTTTAGAAACTAACCTTTTTGCAGAGTGCACAAAATTATAATGCTAGGCGGCAACGAAAATCCGAGTTCTAAGTGCTAATCTATGACTAAAGTACTAATTTAAAGTGAGAAAATGTATATTACTACCTTGGTGTAAAGTTATGGGGTTTAAATGTGAGAAAGAATGAAGAAGTGTGATTGTTGGCCATATATGTTTTTCAATTTGTGTCCATTTGGCGACGTTAGTCGCACTCGCCAACCTACTCGGCGATTCGCTGAGTGATCATTTATCCCTCAATTTCTGTAAAGCATAAATTTCTTCGGGATCACGTGGCGGTCTGGTTCGATATCGCCGAACAGTTTGGCGATATGCTGCCTATTTTTTGAGTTTGCCGAGTTTTACAGGCTCCGTATAGAACTTGCATTGAGCCAAACGGCGAATCCAGTCAGGCTTGCTGACCTACTTGGCGGTTCGCGGAATGGACTTTTGCTCGCCAATCTTCCTTTTCTATAATTCCTTTACTTTAACCTACAACATCAACGCACCATTATTCATAAAAGCAAAAACCTAGTTATTTACGACTTTGGGTTGCCTCCGAAGAAGCGCCTTATTTATCGTCGTGGCACGACACAAGTCGTTGCTCAAGTTCCATTGTTGGGGTTGGCAATATCCTCATTAATTAGGCCACCCCTATTTCTCTGCGGATGGAGTTGAGACAACGCATGGCTCATCAGGTCCTTGAGCAGTTGAACAGCTTTGAAATGAGACCAAATAATTTGTTTCATTCTTTCGATGTCTTCTTTCAATGCCTCCAGCTCTTTGTCTTGCTCGGTCACGTTGCGGAGAACTGTTGAGAGCATTCCCTCGATGCGTTTGATCTCCTTGTCTCATTATTTCTTCAATTTTTAGGGGGAATGTATTTATCCTTCCTTTTGCACTAAGCTTTGACCTTCACCATATTTCTTTTCAACTCATCCATTTGAGTCATCAGTGCGGTCATCAAGAAATCCTTCTCAACCTCCCAGCTCATTTTAGCCATATTGTCAAGCAGTTGGACTGCTATTGTATACGGCTGCTTTAACATCCCTTCAGTAAGGAGGTGTTCAACCAAAATCTTGTTTCCAGGGCCAAGACTTCGGTAGAAGCAATCAAGAAGGATTGTATCGAGAATTCCATGAGTGGGGCATTGAGTTAACAGTTCATTGAATCTTGCCCATGTCTCTTGGATCCTTTCACTGTCCAATTGCTTGAAGGTGAGGATACGATCGCGGAACATCATTACCTCTAATGGAGGAAACTCCATTATCTCCTGATTACTACTCGTCAAGCTTACTTACCCTATTTGGATGCACACAAACCAACGAAACAAAACTAAATATTAAGTTAGTAAGCTACAACTAAGAAGAACAAAAATTCTACTAGTCTAAAAATTCTCAAATAACACCACTCCCCGACAGCGGTGCCATTTTGATGCTTATTGTAACCAACGGCACTAACCTACGATACGAGTGTCTACGAGCATCGATAATATAGTAATCCAACCAAGGGTTGGGATCGTGTCCCAAGGGAGTGGTTTTGAGAATTAATAGAAAAATAAAATTAAGTTCTAATTAGTCATACCTAAAGACATAAAGAGTAAAAACATAGTAAATTAAAGGGGTGAAACAAATGTGTCAAATACCAAATGGGGTTTGTCACAAATGTACTAAAAACAACAAAATTAAAAGGGGAGAGCAAGTATGGGGAGAAGTTCTTGGGGTGTGATCGCAATATAAATTGATATAAATCGTTGAATACATGCTTTCGATAGGAAATTTGCAAGCTAATAGTGACTAGGCTAAGCTTTAGATGGAAATAAGTTCCCTCTTGGGCAACTTACCTCGTTTCAAATGGGTTCATCTCGAACATCCATTTGTCGCATGAAGGCCAGCCTACGCCTTACCCCACTCACTCTCTCGAGCTGAGTGTTAGGATATGGGACTAGGGCTTACCCTCTCGGGCTGAACCTCATGTCGACCCACTCCTTAAGCCATCAGTCTAACGGCCTTGGTTTCGCGACCTCTCTCTCGAGCAAGCCGAAAACACATGGATGGTTTTTTATTTACAACTATAAACCCATTAAATTAAACCACAACCACTAGGTGAAATCACCATTAAAATACATATAACCTATCAGCAAACAAGACCCAACAATAATATCAACACATATTTGCTAAATCACACCCCAAGAATGGGGTCTTTAGCCACACATCAAGAGATAAAAATTTATAATTAAATGAGTTTGCATTCAAATGAGTATGAAGATATAAGTTTTATTATAGGCTAAGACTGAAGAATCCAAGAGACCCAACTCCAAATCTGGAAGATGAAACCCCCTTCTTCTTCAAGTCTCCAAAACCTTCTCAAACATAGAGCAAGAATATAAAAAATTATTATTCTATTGTGAAAATTATAATAGTTGTCCAATTCTCTAAAAACTAATAAAGAGTTTAGTATTTATAGACTTCAGAAAACAGTATTGGCGGATCACTGGGCGAGGTTAGTCCAAATCGCCGATTAACTCAGCAATTCGCCCTTTGATGTAGTTCATCACCGTCTTGCACTAGCCTTCAGCATCGTCGTGCTCCGTGTCATTGGGTGACATAGTACTGCTTCGCGGAACTACTCGGTGAAACGACGACTTCTCCTTTCATCGCCTTTTTTATCCTGCTCCTTCAGGGTTTCGCGTAATGGAACAAAATGCATAGTGTGTCCCTTCGGCAAATCTCTAAGCGTGCTTGGCAATGCTCAAGCTTCAGCTTTTTCATTCTTTTCAGCCTTTTCGTTCCTTTTTGCACCTAAGTGTTCATGCTTCCACTAAAACTTCAAATACCTGAAACTTAAGTATTTTCATCAAATATGTAGAATAAATAAGCATTTGAGGATATTATTTCTATTAAAAGAAAGCCCTAAATGAGTCCAACTTGTGGACTCATCAGATATGCATTACACAGTGTTTGAACTTTTTCCACAGACATAAACTACGCTCTATGAAAACATTTGCCGCTTAATACTTAGCCTCTAAATCTTATTTTCCTAAAAAGCAACCACAAAAAACATTAAATACACTAAAATTCTACAAATAAATCACATAAATCCTAAGTTTTAAGCATCATAAATGTCATAAATACGCGACACATCAACACCCTCAACTGAAAATCGTTGCTTGTCATTAAGAGACTACCACAACTATCACATCACGACTAACTTAGGAAAAAAAGACTAAAAACCTACGTCAACCAAATGGCTTTCAACACCACAAGCATAAAACTTTATTTTTCTTAATACATATTTAGTGCAAATTATCACTTTCTCAAGCTAACATATACAGATTAATGAATGACATCACCATTCTAGCATATAAGGTTTCATACATAGACGATATTTACTTATCCAATAAACAATTAATAGCGCTACTGATGTGTGTCATCAAAAAGGAATCTCCATAATTTTCAAGATTGGGGACTAGTTGAACTTTCACTCTTATAAAAGAAATTCAAATCATGCTTCCACTATATCATAGACTTGGCCTTATTTTCTATACTTGACTTTCAGACAATCAGATTAAGATCACTATTAAACTTTACTTGGCTTGTAACATAGGCTCGGAGATGGGTATGGTATATTTAGAAAAGTGTGAATTACATGGGGATTTCCCTGGGGATTATGCATGAAAATTCATAGGAAAATGAGTTTCATGCGGATTTTCCTATCAAAAAAATCCGAAGGTAAAACCTCCAAAGGTAATTATTTTCTGCAAACTAAGATCATATCCTCCATTTCGGCTAAGAAATTGATAGGGCAGGGTTGTTTGGCTTATTTGGCTCATATTAAGGATGTTAAGATTGAGGCTCTATCTATTGGGTCTATTCTTGTGGTGTCAAAATTTATAGAGGTGTTTCCTAATGATTTACCTGGTATGCCTTCGAATAGATATATGGATTTTTGTATTGATTTAGAGCCTAGTACACGTCCCATTTCTATCCCTCCATATCGCATGTCTTCGACAGAATTAAAAGAGCTTAAGGCTCAATTCCAAGAACTTTTTGATAAAGGATTTATTCGTCCTACTTCTTTCCCATAGGGTGCTCCAATTGTGTTCATTAAGAAAAAGGATGGTAGTACGAGAATGTGTATAGATTATCGGCAATTGAATAGGGTCACTATTCGAAACAAGTACCCTTTGCCTCGAATAGATGATCTCTTTGACCAATTGCAATGTGCTTCAATTTTATCTAAGATTAATCTAAGATTCAGTTGCCATCAATTGAAAATTAGGCTTGAGGATGTGCCAAGACGGCGTTTAGAACTCGCTATGGGCACTATGAGTTTTTGGTTATGTCGTTTGGTTTGACCAATGCGCCTGCAACTTTTATGAGTTTGATGAATAGGGTGTTCAAACCGTTCCTTTATTCATTTGTTATAGTTTTATTGATGATATTTTGATCTGTTCGAAAAGTGAGAAAGAGCATGTCGACCATCTTCGTAGTGTTTTGGGTGTTCTTGGGAAGTAAAAGTTATATGCTAAATTTTCTAAGTGTGAATTTTGGTTGAAATCGGTCGCATTTTTGGGGAATGTAGTTTCAAAAGAAGGGGTAATGGTAGATCCCCAAATGATTGAGGTGGTTAAGAATTGAGTTAGGCCTAACTCTGTGATGGAAGTTAGGAGTTTTGTGGGGCTTACTAGCTACTATCGTTGATTTATGAAAATTTTGCTTCCATTGCCACTCACTTAACTAACTTGACCAAAAAGGAGGTACCCTTCAAATGGACTGAAAAGTGTGATGAGATCTTTCACAAACTCAAGACTCTCTTGACCACCGCGCCCATTCTAGCATTACTGGTTGAAGGTAAGGATCTTATTGTTTATTGTGATGCTTCTCATTCTGGGTTGGGCGTGGTGTCACTGCAGGATAAGAATGTTATAGCCTATGTGTCGCGCTAATTAAAGGTGCATGAGAGAAATTATCCAACGCATGATTTAGAGTTGGCAGCGGTAGTTTACTCTTAAGATATGGTGACATTATCTCTATGGTGTTAAGTGTGAAGTATTTACTAATAATCGTAGTTTGCAGCATGTGTTCACTCAAAAGGATCTGTATTTAAGACAGCGAAGGTGGATGGAGTTACTTAAGGATTATGATGTGACCATTTAATACCATTCGGTAAAGGCTAATGTGGTGGCAGACGTTTTGAGTCAAAAAGCGGTAAGTATGGGTAGTTTAGCTTGCTTGAATGAATTTAAGTGACCTTTGACTAAAGAAATTCATACCTTAGAGTCTAAGTTCATGTAGTTGGGCATTTTAGAAAGAGGTGGGGTTTTAGCTAGCATTGAAGTGAGGGACATATTCATTGATGAGATCAAGGCCAAACAATTTGAAGATGAAAATTTTGAGAAGCTTAGAAAGAAGACTATGATTGGTAAGGCACAAGAGACCACTCTTGATGCAGATGGAGTACTTAATTTTAAAGGGAGAATATGTGTTCCCAGAGTAGATGACTTGATTGAGAAATTGTTGGCAGAGTCTCATGGTTCGCGATATTCTATTCATCTGGGTATGACAAGATGTATAGAGATCTAAAGCGAATTTATTAGTGGCCGGGCATAAAGAAATATATAGCGGAGTTTGTGGTGAAGTGTCAAAATTGTCAATAAGTGAAATATGAACACCAAAGGCTTGCAGGTTTGCTTCAAAGAATGTCAATTCCGGAATAAAAATAGGAAATGATAGCCATAGATTTTGTGGTTGGTCTTCCTAAGACTTCGGAGAAGTTTGATTCTATTTGGGTAGTGGTTGATAGATTGACTAAGTCAGCCCATTTTATTCCTGTAAGAATAGATTATAATGCTGAACAATTGGCTAAACTTTATGTGAAAGAGATAGTGAGGTTGCATGGGGTGCCCCTATCTATCATCTCAGACCGTGGTACCCAATTCACACCCAAGTTTTGGAGGAAATTACATAATGAATTGGGCACCCAACTAACGTTTAGTACAACCTTCCATGCACAGACAAACGGACAGTCAGAAAGGACTATCCAAGTGTTATAATACATGTTGAGGGCATATGTGATTGATTTTGGAGGGAATTGGGATAAATTCATACATTTGTGTGAGTTATCCTGTAATAATAGTTAGCACTCCAGTATTGATATGGCACCATTTGAGACATTATATGAGAGGAGATGTAGATCACCTATATGATGGTTTGACGCTGGAGATGTGAAACCTTTGGGGGTTGATTTAGTGAAGGATACTCAAAATAAGGTGAGGAGTATTCAAGCTAAACTTTTAGCAGCCCATAGTAGATAGAAGAAGTATGCAAATCATAAGGTAAGAGACATGACATTTCAAACTGGTGAAAATGTTCTTCTTAAGGTATCACCCATGAAAGGGGTGATGAGATTTAGTAAGAAAGGTAAGCTAAATCCTAGATACATTGGTCCCTTTGAGGTTCTTGAATGTGTAGTATCGATAGCATATAGATTGGATTTGCCTCCTAATCTAGCAGATGTATATCCAGTATTTCATGTGTCTATATTGAAGAGGTATCATGGTGACGGGAATTATATCATTAAATGGGACTCAATTGTATTAGACAAAAACCTCCAATATGAAGATGAACCGGTTGCGATTCTTGATCGCGATTGCGTAAGTTGAGGAACAAGGAGATTAAATTCGTGAAAGTTCAATGAAAGCATCATCCAGTTGAGGAAGCTACTTGGGAAACAGAGAGAGATATGCGAGACAAGTACCCTCAATTGTTCTTCAATTCAAGTACTACTTCATTCCTTCCTTAGCCTATTTTCCCAAGTTTTCTCACTTGGGAACGAGTGATGGGTAAATTGGTATCTATTGTAACGACCTGTTCCCGTCGTTATAGAAATGCCAACGGGGGAAATTTGGGGCCGGAAAACTTTTTTGTAGTATTTGAATTTTTCCAACCTTGTCCAGATTTGGACGAAATTGGAGTCATTAAGGTGTAGGGAAATCGGTAACAATCGGGTGATTTATTTATGATTATGATTACATGAGTGGATAGATAACTCGCTAAGGAACCCGTAAGACTTTACAAAATTAAATTTGAGCGAATATAACTCCCGAAATCGACCTTAGAGTAAAGGGAATTTTCTGAGTGTCGTTGGTTAAATGTGATGGTTGTGATTCTATGATTGTGTGATGTATGTTTGTTCTTGCTTCATTATGATACATGTATAGATATGAATGTTGCATTATTGATCACACTTGTTGTAAATGAGATAGATAAATGATGGTTACTATGAAATCATGACTTAATTGTATGATATTAAAGATATACTTGTGATTGTGATTGTGGTGTGTTGAATGGATCGATTTCCATATTCCGTCATAACTAACTTGGATCGGTTGCCATGTTTCGACATAATTATGAGATTGGTTGCCACATTCCGGCATAATCATTAGATCGGGTACCACGTTCCGGTATGCTAACTGTTTGAGTTTGGGTTCCATAAGAAGACCAATGATTTGATATAATTGTGTATCTTAAGAAATGTGAAGTTGTTCATTGTTAGTAAATGTTGATAATATTGTATATGTTCGTTACATGCTTGTGATTATATTGTTGTGATGACTTATGTATGTTGCACTTAATAGGATAACCACGTGATCCTACCAGTACACTGTGGTTGTGTACTGATAGTGCACTTTCTCTTATTTTTGTTGAGCACAAGGCATCTTCAAGCGGCTAATGACAAATCTCGCTTAGGAAATCAGTGATCGTTGTTCGAATTCAAGGGTGAGTCAATTCTTCCGGGCTGCCATGGGTTCTCCTTTCATTTATGTCCACATTTCAGACTTAGACAGTTCTATTAGTTATTAGTACACTAGTTGGGGTTGTATCCCTTCTTGTTTAGACTTGGTTCATTGTTAGACGTTTTGGTACATTGACTTTCAGGTTTTAGGTTGTTTCTTCCGCATTGTTAGTTTATTATTATTAGAGTTTATGGGAACTCTATTTATTTCCTTAGTATTTAACTTGCTTTCGTAAATTAAATGCCTTAGATTTGGTTTGAGTTGTAGTAGTGGTTTTCCCACTGGAGAGTTAGTGTGGGTGCCAATCACGACGGTTTGGGTCATGACAAAAAAAGACTAAAAACCTACGTCAACCAAATGGCTTTCAACACCATAAGCATGAAACTCTCTTTTCCTTAATACATATTTAGTGCAAATTATCACATTCTCAAGCTAACATATACAAATCAATGAATGACATCACCATTCTAAATACAAGGTTTCATACATAAACGACGTTTACGTATCCAATAAACAATTAATAGCTCTACTAATGTGCCTCAACAATAAGGAGTCTCCGCTATTTTCAAGATTGGGGACTAGTCGAACTTTCACTCTCATAAAAGAAATTCAAATCATGTTTGCACTATATCATAGACTTGCCCTTATTTTCTATACTTGACTTTCAGACAATCAAATTAAGATCACTATTAAACTTTACTTGGCTTGTAATATAGGCTCGGGAATGGGTATGACATATTTAGAAATAGTGACTTTTATCCTCCTTGACACTATGATCACGTTACCTCACTTCTGCCCAAACTTTTATTATTCTTCATTTCTCCAATTTTCATTCTTTTGTTAACTTCCAGATGCGACGGTAATTTCTTCAAACTCTTATATATATATATATATATATATATATATATATATATATATATATATATATATATATATATATATATATATTATTTTCAAAACTTATTGTTTCCTTTTTTTTTGTATTTAAACATGTTTTTTTCATACCCCATTTTCTGCATTAACCTCTACAGTAGGACAGTAGGTACCCTCAACTTTGACATTTTGCCTGAGTTGAACACAATGTCCAAGGAGGGATCAAGACTAAAACAAAGATTATATGAAAAACTGAAATGGTATATAAGGTAGGATAACAAAAGGACTGTTTTAGGTTCAAAGTCATGATTCAAAGGATAATCAATTTCATTTGGTAAGACATTTAGGCTAAGTGGACTAAATTATCCGTCCTCTTCTATCTCGAAAATGAAAGTGCTACCTTTGTCTAAATTTACAAAAGACGTCTTAGGGAGGAAATTGTGTCTCAATCCTTGAAAAAATAAAGAAAATCTTGCGTCTTCAAGAGACATATGAAATACACTATGGACTTCTTACCAAAAAGTTGTGCACATAAACCAACAGTAGTATGAATGGTACATGAACGTGATGAAAGATTATATGCTTAGCACATACAAATCAAATTTGTGTATTGTTTCATCGAGGTTTATCATCTATTTCATGTGAAACTTGATGATCTGATTCATTATGTTTATCATTGTATATAAATATTCGTGGATGTACACGATATACGGGAGATACACAAATACACATGAGATATATATGAATATTCAGTGGGGGATACAACATACTTCAGCTCATCTTCGCTTCTACTCAATTTTGTTTGATTTGAGGGATTACATTCAAATTAGGTGTATTTTTGCATTTTGATAAAGACATTGGCATATTTAGCCTTATATATAACTAGTGACAAAACTTAGCTAATTGACGGAAGTATATGAGTATTTTTGACCATTTGTCCATTAATCAATAAAGATACCAATACAAAATAATTTCAACAAATATACCAAGCTAGCGTTTGGCCATATATTTTCAAATATTTTTGACAAATATTATTTGGGTGAAATTTCACCATGTGTTTGGTCATAATATTTGAGAAACATATTTCATTTTAAAAAAAATATATGATTTATACCCATAGGTTTAAAAACTATTAAAAATAACCATAGGTTTGTATTACATAGCAACATAGAAACGTCAACATAATAAGATTCATGACTTCCGCAACAAGTTAATTGGATCTTCGTTGTAGCACATAACAAAGAGTGTCCATGACACTAGAGCAATGAGATAGTTCGAAGTGAGTGCAACAAACATTATTCCATACATCGTGAAGTAGACGAAACACATGATTTTGTTACCCTAAGCCGATGTCATTTTCATCAACAACCATATCATCACTTTCAGATTTACTAAATATTTCATCACAGCTTTGGTGTTCATGTAAAAAATTATGTATTATAATACACACAACTACTATAGAAGGTGTTTTGTAAAAGATAAAAATTTGGTGTAGAATTTGGATTTTTAAAAGCTCCAAATAATGAGATTTAACCCAAATACTGGTTTTTTCTAGTATTTGAGAATTTGAGTTATTTATCAAAAATATTTGCCAAATAATAACAAATTGTATGGACTAACACTATATGTCAAAATTTTTCCCAAACTTTACTTGGGAAATCTATGGCCAAACAAGTTCCAAGTTTCACTATCAAATAATATGGCGCAATAGATTGATGAGACTACTTCTTTCTTAATAGATTTTTTTTTTTTCCCAAGGCCTTGAATAAGAAAAATTCCTTGTTAGGAAAGACTATCATCAAATAAACCCAATTCAATATGAAATCATACTTAATAAAGTTTCAATATGGTTTTCAAAATGGAAAATGGGAAATAAAGAATTTCAATTTGCAAAAATAAATAAATAAATATAATGAAAGTATAACAAAATTAATTGGACTAGTAGTAAACACTTTTGTTTTAGTGTGATTGTCATGTGTTCATCAATATTTCCTTATTCCTACCCTTAGGTTAATTGGCGGGAAAACTGAAAAGTAGATGAAAATGGCGGGAACATTTCATAGGGTTTCATATAGAATGTGAACTTTCAGTTAAAACACCCAATTTAGTGAATAATCCGCTTTTTTGTGCGATCAAAGAAGAAAGAAACAAAAAAAATGTTCGGAAGCAGTCAATTGGATTCATTCTCCGGCGGAGGTTTTATGCCTTCTCAGTCGACTCAAGCCGCGGATGCTTCACGCACTTCCGCTAAGGTGAAAACCCTATCACTCTTTGCTCTTATGCATACAAAATTTTATGTGGGTATTCATTTTGTTTGTTGATTTTGCAGAGTCGTGAAAACCCACCTCTGCTTCCTCTAACAGTGAAACAGATAAGTCAAGCAGTTCAATCAAGTGATGAGAAATCTAACTTTGTTATTGATGGTGTCGATGTCAACAATGTAAGAATTATTCCTTTTTATTTCTCTATTAACTCAAGAATTTGTCAGTTTTTTAATATTTATTACTCTGTTCGTTTTCAGAGGAATCACTGAGGAGTAGCCATGCCACATTTTAAAGTTAGAATTTACCTACTTAGAGAACTACATTCAAGGGTTTCAAATCTCAATTGTTTGTGATTGCAACAATTCAGCTAGTGTTCGTAAAATTGTAATAAAAGAAAAGAACAGTTTGATAGTTCATTGCAGTAATAGTGTCATATAAAATGGGGATGGGGAAATGCAGTATTTTGTTTGGTTATTCAGTATCTTTGAAGAAATTTGGGTATTCTCTGAAAATTTTCTCTTAATTTTAAATATTTTTTGTGGGTCAAGATTTTATTTGGTTTTGTGTTACAATTGTGAAAACTTTCACTTCATTTTGTTTTTTCTGGGTAAAGGTTTTAATTTGCAATGAATTGTGGATCTAATGGTTAAGCTAGTGTTTCACTAGTGTGTACTAAGGTGCCTTTTATGTGATGTGTAAATATGTAAATTTATTCCTTCCACTAGAAAAAAAAAGAAGATATTTTTGGGTTTATCTTTGAATCTGCAGGAAACTTAACCCAATTCTTGTTTAGGTGAGATTGGTCGGGATGGCATATAAAAAATCTGAGAGAGTGACAGATGTGTCGTTTATGATCGATGATGGAACCGGTCGCATTGAATGTACTAGATGGTAAATTTTCTTGCCCGTTAGTTCTCTTGATATAACATTTTCTCAAAATATATTTATATTCCAAGTTGATTATTATATTCACAGCCTTTATGTGAAGATGGATAAAAAACATGCAGGGATCTACATATTGTTAGAGGGCACACAGTGCTTATCATAAGGGTCTATTGCTGCAAGAAGACTTATATTTCTTGTAGTTCATAAACAATTCAAGCATTTAAGACTGTGATACAGGGATGTACTGTATTACTAGTCATTTTTTCCTATCAATTAGTTTGGTTGGTTTTACCCTACTACTGCTTTCAGTACATACAAATGAAGGTGTCTTCTCAAAAAAAAAACTCTTAAAAGTGCTTGAAAATTAAGATAAATTTATGTTATTTTTTTCTAATTGAAATGCAATACGATTGTCGAAACTTAACCAAAGTAGGGAGCTTAATGCACTACTTGAAGATTGGCATCATTTACCTGTGATGGCTCTAGGTTTAATCTCTTACTGTTTTAAGTCCGTCTGCCAAAACTACCATTTCTGTAGAAGCATGAAAGTTCCTTTGTATAGTAATCCTGTTTGCCTAATTTGCACCTCTCTAGCTCACTATGCACTAAAGTTATTTCTTTCCCTCCCTTTTGCAGGGTAAATGATACTGTGGATACCAAGGAAGTAGAGCAAGTATCGTAAGTCACATCTCTATCAACCATTTTGGATCCAATGATATGTTTGCTCTTTAGCTTTCTAAATCCACATTTTAAAGCAGGGATGGAATGTATGTCCGAGTCCATGGACACTTGAAAGGTTTTCAGGGTAAAACACAACTAGTGATCTTTTCTATCAGGTTTGTAAAGTTTATGCTTCTGTTTTTGTTCTATTTTAATAAATGCTCCATAGTTGTATGATCTTAACTAGTCTATGGCCAAATTTTTCTTACTTTTTATTGCAACTATGTTGCAGCTGTTCCTTTATTTTCTAAAGGATATTAACTTTTTCTTCTCAAGAGTTGGTCAAGATTATGACCTCAAAATGTCTTAAATGAATGAAAGTGCTTTTTCGCTGGAACATTCACACCCTTGATTTTTCTCCAATGAGTCAGGGAAAAGCTAATTCATAATCTTGTGCTAACCATCTTCCACTTGTTAGTATTGATGGCAAGGATGATCTCTTTGTTCAGTTGTTTGTGTTTTCTTGGTGGGGAACAACCTTTCCCTTTTTCCTTTAGAGATAGCACTAACTTGATTTCAACTTAAATAGCCAAATGGGCAGTTCATCAAGTGTGTTTACTGACAATCATAGATATTTCCACTGTAGGTGTTTAGTCAATTGAACTTTATAATGGTTATCAAACTTTGGTATGATTGGTCATTTCAAGTATGGAACATCTGTTTTCAGGTAGTTTTCTTAAACATTACGACTGACTCATAATTTATCAATTAGGCCACCTCTTTTTGTTGTACACTGTTGAAGTTTGTGTTCCCAAGTGTTTGCCTAGGGACGTTAGAAAGCTAGAAGACAAACAATTTATTTTTACACGCTGGGGACATAATTTGGAGTTGAATCAGGACAGTTTAGTGTTTATTTATACATGCAATTCTTTTTGGACTTGTGCACTCTTTGTTTGTGTTAACAATGTCCCCCAAGTGTCTTTCCAGATTGTGTGTTTTTCAGACATTGATTTCCAAATCTATCTATCTAACTTTCATTCCTATGTATGGATTTCTTAGTTTTTCCCTTTCTTGTCTTTTTTAGGATGTCTAGTGATATTGGGTGCTGAAAGTGTCAGTGGGTAGCTTGTGGTTGAACTTTGCTACATGTTTTATAAGTCCACAGATCAGCGTTAACTAATTTTTTTGTTTGGCTAATTACTTGTAATTTGGGAATTTTAAACTACCCATTTCGGATCTTAGTTTTAATCAGATGGTACCCTAGAATCACTTGTTGATTAAGGGTGAGATTCTATTCCCCCTGTGGTTTCCCAGTTTTCATTTCGCCTCCCTGAGTTTAAAGATATGCATAGCACCTCCAAACCTTTCTTACACAAAATTTTACTTCTTTACCTTTTATTTTCCTTCAAAATATGATTATAAGTGAATAAAATTTGCCCCAAATCTCTTCTTTTCTAGTCCTTAGCAATGGTTTATCCTAGCACCACAGCTAAAAAGAACTTGACGTCATTTTATATAGTGATTCTGTTATAAGATTATCAATAAACACTCTATTTTGGTCTTTGATGCTGTTTCAGACCTATAACTGATTATAATGAGGTTGCTACCCACTTCCTTGAATGTGTCTATGTCCATCACTGCAATAGGAAGCCACAGGTATAAATCTAGTTTCTAAAAACAATGAGTTTTATATACATCTTTTTTTATTCTCAATAACCCACTTGTAGAATAACTTCTAGACTTTTATCCATATGAATACAGAGTGGTCTCTCTGTCTCCACTCCCAGCAAAACTGATGTGCCTGCAGCAGTTAGTGCCCCTTCAAGTGGATACAATTCCAGTCAAGTTAGTATTGACCATACAGTAAATGATGATTCCAGATTGCCATTCTACTATTCATCACACTCTTGATGATTTTGTTTGATTGTCTGCTTCATCCATTATTTCTTTCAGTTCTCTGGAAATTTGAGCATTGATGGACTCAAGGGTATAGAAAAGATTGTTATAGATTATTTGGAACAGCCGTCCTCACTGTAAGTTGCTTAATATGCTGTTAATCATAACACTGATCATAGCTTCTCTTTGGTTGATAAGTGGTATGCTTTCCCAACGATGGTCTAGTTTTCTAGAGTTCAAACTAACTTGACTATTTAAATTGAAGATATATTTCGTTTTGGCTTACTCTACATCTCAACTTGAATGCTGCCCTGTTCATCTTAAATTCAGATTCTCTTAAAATTAAAGTGTTTGAAATCCTGATTCTTTCTGATTTTACTTGTATGTATTTTGTCATTTTTGTCATTTTGTTCTTCAAAAGCATACAAGAGAAGGGAGTAACATTACCTTAGGGTTGCACTTATTTTCTGAGGGTTAACATACATATGCATACACAGACACATTCACACACAGCCCAAATCCTCTCGAGCAGACAGTGAAAACATGATTTTCTATCTTAATTTTGCAATGAAGACAGAATGCTCTGAGAGGTCAGCAGCTTTGAAACTACTGCCTGCGTGTGACCGCTATATTTGAACTCCTGGAAATTACTGACTTAACTTGCTGAAGGCATTTTATTTGACATTACTGCCACTTCTTTAAACCAAATATTTACTGAAAAAAGACGGTATATTTAATAAACTCATAACGTTTTCCCCAAACTATTATCTGGAAAATGTTATATGATGAAAACCATTATTGGAATAATTTTAGTGCTTAATTGGTTATGCATATTTCTAGCATTTAGTATTTAAGGTTGACTGGAATTGTGTTTCGTTATGGAAATCAAAAATAAAAACAATGTCCGCTATTTGTAGGAGTAGGTGGTATTTGTTAGTGGAGGGAGTCACAATAGTTATACCCTTTAGAGAGCAACACATCAAAGTATGGCAAATTTTACATCAAACTAGTAAAAGGAGCATGATTTCCATGATTTATTTGGAAATCAAGATCGATATCATTTCCTAGAGTTAAACCATAACCACCCCGGTTTTGCCTTTTGTGGAGCACGTAGTTGGCTGCTGAGCAATTTTGCAGCATTTTACACTCAACTGCTTCTTAATACCACCCTGTAATATTGTAAAAGATACCTTTTGAAGATGCTGCATTCATCTTTGTTTGAGTTGATCATGTTCCCCAACTGTAGATTGCAAAACTGACAATCTTTCCATGTTCAGTGCACAGGAGAAAGGGATACACCAGAATGAAATTGCTCAACACCTTAGAGTTCCTTTGGAGAGAGTCAAGTATATCTCTTTATCCATCACACAGAAAGATAAAGGACAATTTTGTTTCTCATTTTCATTGCATGCAGGATTGTAACAACCGCCTACTTTATAACCTAAATCATTTTTTAATCTTGATAGGGAAGCAATAGAATCTCTTGAATCGGAAGGGCTGGTTTACTCTACCATTGATGAATGCCACTTCAAGTCGACAAGTGCTTAAAGCTTTGCTTACGTGCTCAGGGAATCAGAGGAAAGATGATAGTTAGCTTGACCTCATCAAACATGTCAAGTTTTAGAAACTGATATCTGTCATTGCAGTCTAGCTTTTTTGAATTGAAGTCGATTTAATGACAAACCTCCTTTAAGAAGTATTTTTACTTTTATTTGTCAAGAGTCATGTATCTGTTGCCACTCCTGTTTTGGTGTAAAGAATTGTCCATGGATAGAGATAAGCAGATCTTTAGTCCTGCAAATATCTCCAATGGAATGGTGCTCTTGGCAGACCAAGTAGTGGAGTCACTTTGTGAGCTCAATGTTTACTTTCATTTATTGGTGCGAATAATAACCACGTCTCTTTTATTGAGAGCTTGGTCAATTGACCTACATTCTTAGAAGAGTTAAAGAGTGCAAATTCCTAAACAATGCAATATCAAAGGAGAGTGCAAAATTGGTTTGTTGAGAAGCAGACGCATTCTAACCAGATTTGAATTAATTGAAGACTTTGTAAATATGATGTCTAAAAACTCTACTTCATCACTGATAAGGATGGGACATCACTAAGAAGTTCAAAGTTGATGAAGAGACTACCTAAGCTATGACATGGATTTCTTTCCCACATCTTTGGCCAACTTTTTTCTGGGAAGAAATCATTATTTTCATTAATTGCTGCCTTTGGAAAGCCTATTGACATGGATATGGCTACAACAAATAAAACTAGCCCTAGTTGTGCAAGGGTTAAAGTTCAGGTTAATCTAAGGAGAGTTACCTAAGTTTGTTGAACTAGAGAGAGGATACCAACTCTGGGGCATCAGGAATCGAAGGAATTAAAGTGGTTTATGATATGTTACGAAGGAATTAAAGTGGTCTATGATATGTTACTTGAAGTAGTTTTGCCTTTTGTGAAAATTCAGTTGAGTTGGATAACCGTTTGACCTTTGTAGAGGAGTGTGTTGCTATTCTAGCCAGAGATGTGCGACTGTTGCATTCGAGAGTCGTTCCAACGGTTAAGGTTCATTGGAAGCATTGTCCAGTTGAGGAATGAATGAATTATATTAGGATACACTTTTTTTGCTAAGATATTGATATTTTAACAATTTTAATATTAATTATTTTAAAATGTAAATGTTTTCAATAATTTTATTATAGATTTTGACTAGTTAACTAATTTTTCCGATAATTTTTAAAAATGTGATATGTTAAACAAAAGAAATGATTTACTAATCGTCCTTAGAGTGGTGATGTCCCCTCCTCCTCCGCTTCTCCACATACATGCAATATCTTTTCAGCACATTCTCTTTTATCCCATTAATTATTACCCATTATTATTACTCTAACTCCTTTTTCCTTTATCTTTTTCTTTTTAATTCCTTTTTGTCACATAACTCTTTTTTTTCCCTTTTATAAAGTTTATCTTTCTTTGTTGAAGATACAGACAAGAAAGGCCGCTAGTCATTTCATAATATCCTTCCACTTGCTTTCATCTCCATTACTTCTTTACACATTCATGCACTGTAAACCCATCAATTTTTTATTTTTTTTAGGATTTATTTTGATTTCTTATGGAATTTGGAAAAATATTTTTTTAAAAAGTTTTAATGATTCTAAACTAAAGTTTGCTAAGTGGAAAATTGAAATTAAGATATTGTCAAAAACGAAATTTAGAGGAGTCATTTTTTAAACAGATGAAAAGAAAAAGTTGATCATTATTTTTTAAAGTACTTTATTTTGGAAGATTCAACTTTATTTAGTGATCAGAAGTACTTTGTAATGTCATTAGTTACCTTCCTGATAGATATTAAGTGAGATAAAGTTCAAGTAATTGTTGACATGAGGATGAATTAGGATTTCAACTTCATGCATGTTTTAAATATATTAAATTTAATGTTTTATTAAATATATTATATAGTAAGGATAAAATAGATATAAAGAATAAAATAATTTTTTAATTTTTTAAACTGTACAAATATGATTGAATAATTATTTTTAATAAGTAAAGATGGACGGATGTAGAAAATATTAGATGATAAAATAATAATGCTATTTACAATTAATCTTCTAATTAATTAGTAGTAGTAGTAGTAGTAAATCTTGTTCATAGTTTTAGTTTATCTTTAAAACGTGAATCAATATATAATCTCTAAACGTAATACTGATCATCATCAAATTTCAAATTAAATAAGTATGAAGAGAAATTATTAGTAATATGTTTCAACCATTTTTATCCCCACAACACAAGCAAGACGCCTCGATTCTCGTGCATACTTATCTTTCTCTCATAGATATCTCTATATTAATGTCTTGCTCTTTCACATTTTACATTTAAGCCTCTAATTTCCCCTCTAAAAAAAAATCTTTGAGCACCAAGTTTTAGCACTTGTACGTTTCCCAAAGAAAAAAAAAAGAAGCATTTCACGTTCATCAACGATAATGGATATGAATTCTTCGTCTTGTGAGAAGTGGCTTGGCTTCTCACTTTCCAATATCAACAACTTGCCACCTTCTACTACTAATTCTTCACAACTCTCCATCTTCCAAGCTTTCAACTCCAACCCTGATAGTATTATTCTCTTCTTCCTTTTCTCTTTACATGTATACACAGACGCGGAGCCAGGATTACAAGTTTGTGGTTCACAAATTAAGAAATATATATATATATATATATATATATTTAATTTTTTAGTATAAATATAGAATCTACAGAAAGCTTATTGAGTTCGTATGAACCTACGAACCACCACCTAGCTTCGCCTCCGCCTCTGCATGTATGTATATTGGTGTTTTCCATATAAAAAAATTAATTAATGATGATATACATATTTTATAGGTGGGGATGTGAGGCAAAATGAAAATGGTGCACCAAAGCTTGAGAATTTGTTGGGATCTTCTTATTGTGAGAGTAATACAACTACTAGTTGTGAATATGGGTCAGAGTTGAAGAGGATAGCAGCTACTTTTCTACCTACCTTTACTGATGATCACAAAGAGAAGTTGCCTCTAATTGTCACTCAACCTAAGAAGCCACTCGAATCATTTGGACAACGCACTTCTATTTACAGAGGTGTTACTAGGTGAACATTATCATTCATTTTTATTTTTTTGGAATTAATATATGTTATTATTTTTATCTATACCTTTGTTTTTGTGTGTGTGTTTTAGACATAGATGGACAGGAAGATACGAAGCTCATTTGTGGGATAATAGTTGTAGAAGACAAGGACAAAGTAGAAAAGGGAGACAAGGTAGGGTTTCTCTCCTTGCGAATTAAAACTTTTTTTTTAATCAATAGTGTTTTCAATTATCCTCGTTACGATTTTTATTTGCTTTCAACATGGAAGCAATATATGTCATGATTCCAAGAGTCTATCACGTATAAACTTTAAGGCATGGTGGCCTAAGTAATTAACACTAGTTCGTTTTTGTTGATTTACGTTATTATGTAGTTCGATTTACATAATTTTCCCAAGAATTGTTGTAAGCTTGATTGTGTAGAATTTGAATAGGATGTTAAAAATGTGATATATTATAATATGAAATGCATAATAATGAGGAATATGGGCTAATTTTGTTTTGTTTCTATTTGAATGTACCATCAAATGATTGTGGCCCTGGACGAATTAAATCTATCATTGCGGAATTTCAGTTTACTTAGGTGAGTACTGATTATTATCCAAAATCTTTTTTTTTTTATAATTACTAGATAGTTGAAGATTCTTTTTGCAATGAATATATATATGTACGTGTTCAAACGTTTAGAAACTTTTTATAATAAGATTTGTATCTTTTCATTTTTTCTTATGATGATTAGGTGGTTATGATAAAGAAGAGAAAGCAGCTAGAGCTTATGATCTTGCTGCCCTTAAGTATTGGGGTCCAACCACCACCACCAACTTTCAGGTACTAATTAATTTAAAACACAAATTGAACAAAAAAAAACGAAATTATTTCTATTACTTTTATTGTCTCAATTTATGTGATATATTTTGAATTTTGAGATTCATATATATATGTTTGATCATAAATTTTTCATATTTCTTTTAAATATTTTGAATTGTCAATTATTATGACTTGTAATATTTTTTTACGTAGTTCACAAATATATAAATTCATTTTAAAAAATTTGAAGATTCTATGAACAAATTTTCGATCAAATTTAAACGGTTTGAATGTCAATAAACAAAATGTATCATATAAGTTAGGACCGAGGGTTTTCTCTTTTATATTATCTATATTGAGATCTAAAAGTCTAGTGTTGTATTTAAAAGGTATCGAATTATGAGAAGGAGCTTGAAGAAATGAAGAACATGACAAGGCAGGAATTTGTTGCTTCTCTTAGAAGGTTAAAACTCTAATTATGTTATTTTTTTTAATAATATGTTTTGCTAAATAAGATTTAGCAATCAATCTTTATAGAATTTGCCATCGCTAATTCTTGTTTTTGTGGTGTTAAGTTATATTTTCTTTCATCTAAAATAAATGCTTTTATCGTCTCATTATATATATTGGACCAAATAATGCGTAATCTTATGATATACTATTTGTTATTATAGGAAAAGTAGTGGATTTTCAAGAGGAGCCTCTATCTATAGAGGTGTCACAAGGTCAGGAATATTATTATAATATACATTACTTATTTTGGTATTTTTATTTTATTTTTGGTTTCTACTTCCTTGATCCAATAATAGTTGTCCACTATATTATAAATAGTTGTCCAACAATATTTGTCTAATTTTAAAAATCAAGAGATAATTTATCTTTTGTGACCATTTTACTCTTGCCGTTAAATATTATTTAGGAAAGTGCTTAATGGCCAAAATTTGGCCAAAAATTTAAAAAAAGCTATAATATTTTTTTATTTTAAATAAACTGATATTTTATTTTATTTTTTAGTTAAAAAGTATTAAAGTTAAGAGGGTAAAAATGTTTAAAAAGGTAAAATCACATAGATACAATATCATTTTGGCTAAATTTTTTGGCGAAAATTTTTATTCCTATTATTTATCATCTAACATATTTTTCAAAATATTACATTTAATAAAGTCAAAGCATAATATAGTAATATCATACCTACTCTTATTATTTATATAATTTTTTAAGAACTGTGTGAAGTTAATAATGAACAACTATTGTTGCCAACAAAGAGAGTAGAAGCCTAACTAAATCTGAATTTATGTAGAAAATTCACATTGATAGTAAAATCTTTTCTAAAGTCTAACAAAGACGACTCTGCACCAAAAAATGCTATGCAACTAATATAATTTTTTTTTTTTTTTTGAAATTTTAGACACCACCAACATGGTAGATGGCAAGCAAGAATCGGTAGAGTGGCTGGAAACAAAGATCTCTATCTTGGAACTTTTAGTGAGTTTTCTTCTTCTTTAATTCTATATTAAAATATTATATATCCATTTTTGTTGTTTTGCCACCAAATTAAATTAAATGAATTGAACATGAAAAAATGTCAGAACTAATTATTCAACAACACTGCATTGCTGCTATTTGATAACATTTGCGGTGGATTCCCTAAAATATGTCTCTCAATTAGGTTAAAGGTTGACAATAAATGAGATACGTGGCTCTTTTTATTTGGTCTTATAAACGGCGGCACAACATCTATTTTTTTTTTTTATATTTTGGGTCCTCCTCCTTATTGCCCATGGTTTTTGTTCCTGGTATTTCTCATAAATAATATTTTTTCTGATAAGTCAGTCTGTGATTATAAATTTTTCAATCTTTTAAATATGTTGGATTGTTAATTATTATAATTTATATAATTTTTATATAATTTATAAATATATAAATATCATTTCAAAAACATGATTTCATGTGTAAATTTCTATTCAATTTTAAATTATTTGATTCTTAAAAAGTGAAATGTGTTACATAAATTGAGATAGAAAGAAGAATAAATATGCTTTTACTTTTAAGATTTTTTTTTTTAAAAAAGTATTTGGAATTAGTAAAATATTTATAAGGCATATGGATAATTTGTGATTAAAGATTCTTTTGTTTGCAAAAATTATGTTATACAAATTGGGACATAGAGGTTAAGCAAGAAAAAAAAATATTACATAAAGAAATTTGTTCCGATCGATGAAGATTTTGGGTATAACACTACGTCTTATATATTGAATATGATTTTTTTTTGCTCAAGCTATAATAATTTTAACACACCGCAAAGTTAATTTTTTTATATTTTTTAAATTACGTGCTCATTTGAACTTACATCATGGGACAATTAAAGATAATATGATACAGAACAAAAACGGGTAAGCACGTGGATTTTTAAAATTTTCTCTTCAACGTGGTGGGGTGTCAGTATTTTCTTTATCATGATAATACTGATTTTGTTATTATTATTATTTTGCGATAATGTTTTATCGATAGCCTTATGATAAAATTGCGATAATTAATTAAATACAGCCACCCAAGAGGAAGCAGCAGAGGCTTATGATATCGCTGCAATTAAATTCAGAGGACTAAATGCAGTAACAAATTTCGACATTAGTCGTTACGATGTTAAAAGTATTGCTAGTAGCAATCTCCCCGTTGGAGGGATGAGTAACAAATCCAAAAGCTCATCGGACGAAACTACTAAAAATGTCGAAAATCGACCCAACGATCGAGATCAAGATATTTCCTCTGCTCCTAATTTACCGTCACAGAATCCGACTATGGTGAACTTAGGTTTCGGATTGCCTATAAAGCAAGATGCATCCGATTTCTGGTCAAGCCTTGGATACACTAACGATCGAAACAAAAATGGTTCGTTATTTCAGGGTACAACTATGAATGCGCAAGGTACTACATTCTTTAGCAATGAAGTGAACAATAGTAATGTCATGTTCAATGAACAAGGGTACTATAATCATGATCAACAGCAACAAAGTGGTGGTTCTAGTAGTGAAATAAGTATGGCTTTAAATAGCAATATTGCCACTACTACTACCACTATTGATAGCTCTAGTTTTGGTAATTGGACGACACCTTCTCTTCCTTCATTCCAAAGTAGTGCAAAGAATAACCTACCATCATTTCAGACTCCAATATTTGGCATGGAATAATGGTAAGCTATGTTGTACGATTTTTCAAAAATTTCAACAGGTGTGTATTGAATTCACCAAAAATAGTATTTTTTTTGGAGAATGAAGAGTCTGCGCAACTAGCAAGTGTAGGGAAATGAAGGGACAAGTTTTAAATTTTACTTTTTTGTGTTTTGAATGAGGTTTTAGTTTGTCACCTACCAGAGAAGAGAAGCTAAGTGGATTGGTCAAAAAAGTGTGAAAATTGCTTTTTTGCATGGGCAAAGAATGGGACGTACAATCATTTCACAGCAAATAAAGCAAGGTTACTAACTTGAATCTTTTTATTTTTAATCATTAGTTGCTCTTAATTAGTTCATTACCTTATAATTATGTTTTTTGTTTGTTTGACTGACATGATTTATCTAGTTATTTTATGACTAGAAAAATCCCTTTTCTACATTCCTATGGTGTTTTCATTTCAATAAAATTTAGCACATGCATGATATATCTTTTTCTATGTATATATTTTTTTGGTAAATTACATCAATAGTGCTTTATAATTGTCAATTGGCTTCATTTTTAGACACTTAAATTGCGGTTGAATACTTGACTTTGTGTGTGTTTTCATGTGTTTATTATGTTGAAGTTCAATTGCTTAAAATATATTATCTTTTGTAGTTACATTGATCAGCCTGTCATAAAAATTTGATTTGATGTGTGTATATAATTAAAGAAAGTGTTGGTATATTTTTATTTGATTATTTTATCTACATAATGAGTACAAAACTTTTTCTAAATAAGAGTCATAATATTTAATAGAAAAACTTTGTTATGTGATTTTGAGAATCTGGAACAAACTATAAGTTAACTATCTAAATCAATTGATAGTACTTTTTACGTAGTTTATATATACATAGATTTCATTTCAAAAAAATTAAAAATTTCGTGCCAAAATTTTCAGTCAAACTTAAACTGCTTGACTCTCGAAAAATGACGAAAAGTGCCACATAAATTTTGGTTCAATGAGGGGTTAGCTTTGTCTTAGCTTGCGATGACACTACAATAAAAATAATTTTTAGCAGGAATAAATATATATAAAGAGTGCTAAAACTTTTATTGGTATTCGTTAATTATCATTTGATTTAATGTCTCTATAAGTTGTAAAAATATTTACAAAGAATGTTAATTACCGTTGAAATTATATATTTAATAAAAATTAAACTACTATTGATTAATTAAATACCGCTAAAAATTTTCATGGTGTAATGTTATTACATAATTCTAATTAATTTGGAGTCTAATATTGCAAAAATATAAAGTAAAGCAACTGCTTTATTGTTAATGAGTAGGTTTGACTGAGTCAAAAAGAGTAGTAGTATATGCCTTGCTAATGATAAAAAGTATCTGAATTTTCTCTTTAGGAAACGAACAAAATACTAATCAATTATCACCGCAACAGTTGTTTTTCTCAACCTTCTTTCAGAAAAATCTCTAGAAGAAAATTTTAAATTTTGAAAATGTCCTTTATCTTTTATTTCATTGACCACAATTCATATCAATTTTTTTTTTTAATTTGACATCATATATTATGATTTTGAAAAACAAATACAAATAGGATGAAAAATATTTATACACTTTTAACTTTGTTTTAAAAATTAACTTTTTATCTTTCAATTTTCGGCAAAGGGACGGATTTACCCCCGAATTTTAATAAATGGTATGTATATGTCCTCCGTTATACTTTTCGTTCACATAAACCCCTGCCGTCCAATTATAGGTACATATATACCCCTCTCACTAACGGACCCCTAATTTATGACACGTGTCTTAATCCTATTGGATTACCCATTTGACCCCTTTTTTTAACCCATAACCCAACTATCCGCCCCATAACCCAATACCCACCCAATTTCCTCTAAAAGGAAACCTAATTAAAACACCCAAATTAATTACTTAAATATTTAAAAGATATAAATTATATAAAAGATCTGATTGACTCTTCAAATTTTATTGGCGACACATAAATTAAGATAAATGAAATAATATATATTATTTGAAAATTACTTAGAAAGTGTTGTAAATTACAGTAATTAACAACTAGAAATATTTCAAAGACAAAAGAAATTGATTGAATCTCGAAATTTATTAGTATCACATAAATTAAGAAAAGAAGAAATAACCTTTATTATTTGAAAATTGCGTAAAAGATATTACAAATCATACAATAGTAATTAGCAATTTATAATGTAATAAGACATAAATTTTTTTTACCATAGTTAACAATAATCAAATATTTAAACTATTTAAAATTAATATTAAAGTTTGATTAACTTCTTCTCCATCACAACCTAACATAGCCGCCACCACCGGAGTAACCACACAACCCCTCCTCCAATTATCCAGCAACGAACAACAAATACAACAAACGAACTCCACCGAAACCTCTTTCTCCTCCTTCTCCAGCGAGCTTTTGGCTCCAGTTAACAGTCGATAACAACAACAACGCCACGAGCTCCGGTGAGCTATTGAGCAACCAAACAGACCCCAGTGAACTCGCGACAAACAACCGGCGAAACCCAACTGCCGCGACGTCATCTCCGGCGAACCAATGAGCTCCGAGCTCCGACGAATTCGTGATCCAATCACCCACGTCAAAAATAAGACGACCAGCAACGACGGCGGCGGCGACCTTAAGAAGAAGTAGAAGCGTTAAAAGTAAATGGGTCTTTCTTCTTTAGGTTTGTAGATAGTTTGTTAAATGGGTAATGGGGCGGATAAATGGATATTTGAAATTTGGGTTAAATATTTGGTCAATTCAGGTTAAGGCGTATGATTATGCCACGTGTATAAAATGAGTCTTCCGTTAGTGGGAGGGGCAAATGTGCACTAGTATTGGACGGTAGGGGTACTCATGGACGAAAAGTATGACGAAGGGTATTGACATACCACATTTGAAAGTTTAGGGGTATATTTGTCCCCTTTCCCTTCAATTTTTGAAAGATAAACATTCGTTCTCAATTCTATACCATGTATATCTTACTTCTAATATTTTCAATTAACCATTTATGTAATATGCCTTTTTATATTATATAGTATAATTTTATTAACCTTTTTGTTTTCTTGCAAATTTCTTTTGTAACATTTCGTGCGGCATTCCTAGACATTGTCTTGCATAAAAATTATATCGATGAAATTAATATTATATAGATTATTAATTTTTCATATATTTAATCTAAGGAAAAACATCTTTTAGAAGAAAATCTAAAGAAACAGAAGAAATAGAAAAAGCTTATATTTAATAAAAAAGAAGAAGAAAAAGATTAACTAAACTGTTGTCTATTTTTTTGGGCTGGTCTCATCACAATCAGATAGTTTTCCTGTTTGGAAAGAGAAGAATGCTCTTTGTTGCCTTTTGTTTATTAGAGAGACATCCTATTTATCCTCCTTTAACATGATGCAGTTGTGTTTTTGAAATTTAAAATTATCTCATTCTAACCGTATAAAAAACTGACATGTGTTTTGTTTTAAAAAATAAATCATATTTCTTTTTTAAATTCTGAAATTTCAATATTAATTGTGGTTATGACATATATGCTATTTTTCTTCTTCTATTATATATAGATAGATAATTCATATCCTACTATAGATTTTTTTAAAGTTCATTTATATTATAAGTTAAAAAATCCTCTTGTTATTATGAAACAATAAAATAATAAGGAGAAAGTATGGAAAAGAGAGTCTGATTGGGCGTCAGACCTCCATTTATTGGGGTCTGATTGGGTGCACTATTGGCGCATCGCGCTAGACCCTCCATTTATTGGGGTCTGATTGGGCGCGTCGCTCCATGCCTTCATTTAATGGGGGTCTGATTGGAATGCATTATCACTCTATTCTTTAACTTAGATCATAACCTTACTTATTATTTTAACAAAACTCGTAAAAATCTCCCGAATGAACCCAACAGAAGTATAATGTTTGGGCAAAACACTCATACATGCAAATAGAAGTCTTCTACTCCTTTGGAGGTGTTTCTCGATGAACAATCGGATCTTGAAAATATGAGGGGAATATTTTGATATTTAAACATCGAAGAACGTTTAAACATCAGAGAACACACTTACTATTTTATACTTGCGGAAAAGAGAAAGAGATATATAAGTAAATTTATGGCTAAATTGGGAATCAATAATATCTCCATAAGTTTTGACCTTGACTACTTAATTTAATCCTCAATTAGTAGAAGATTTGACCTTGGCTAGTCAAAGTTGTCACCTTTTTTAATTTCCTACTAATTTTTCACCAAGAAACGGACAAGAAAGTAATCGACTAATGAACGTCATTTGACCATACTTTGACTCCATTTTTTCCCCTTTCCGATCGTATTCCCAAACTGAAACCCTAATCAATTTTTTAAAAGCTCTATCATTGCAAACATTACGTCCATGGAACTGATTTCACCCTTGTATCAACCATTGAATGCACATAATTTGTGGAATGTATTATCACTCTGGAGAGAGGATCCGGTAGAGGAAGATTTCGTTAACTTAGACCATAACCTTACTCATTATTTTAACAAAGCTCGTAAAAATCTCCTAGATGAACCCATCATTATTATCGCGGCCCGTTTTTTCTCAAAAACGGACTTTTTCTTTCGGAGGCCCGACCTAACAACTCTTTTGGGTTTTGAAAAGATGAAGAGTCGCCACCTAACGAATTAAGGTGCGTTAGGGCACCTATCTAACTTAACTAATTCTAACTAAAGGTTAACGAACGAGAGATCGGTAAGGGTTCAAATTACATCGAGGAGAACGTGTTAGACATCTCTCGAGGTCCACAAATGTGGGTCCCGGCCATATCTCATGCAATTTAGTGGGGGTTGCAAATAGCAATTAAGGTCACTTCGTTTATTTATTTAATTTAAACATGTTTGCTAGGTGATAACAATAAATAAACATTTAAAATTTTTTCAATTAATTGTTATTTAATTAAACATGCTTACTAGGTGATAAGCTAATATTTAACAATTAAGAACACTTTAGTTATTAGTTAGTTTAACATGCAAGACTAAGTGATAAATAATATTAAACAACAAATAAAGAGACAAGCAAGGAGACAGAAATTGCACAAGTAGATAAACAAATAAAATTTATATTTTTTTTAAGCTGTCCCAGACAATATAATTATAAACACATAAAGGGATAAAAAGGGGAAGGGAGACTCTGAAGGACTTTACGAATCAGCACTGGACTTTTATTTATTTTCGATAGGCTTTCATGTAGGGACAGACAAAACCAAGGTTTGTTGTTTAAGCCTGAGTCGATGTCATCATATCCGTAGGGCCTAAACTACCCCTACCCCACCATCCGCATGCATTTCGTCCTAAAAGGTGCCTAGTGTCCCTACTTAATGTCCAAGAGGCATTGAACTACTAATAAGGAGGTTCTAGACTAAAATAAAATAAAGGTTCCTAATAGGCCCACCTAGACACCAAGTCAAGCAAATAGAATGCTCATTTAGCATATAAAGTCTCAAATTAGCCTCTACATTTTGATTATTAACATGCTAGCAAACACATATAAAGTGAAATGTTTCATGTTAAGTGTGTGCGTATTCAAATATACAACAATAAATAAGATATCAGAAATGAGTGGAATAACAATAAACAGACAGTTTAGACAACATGCCTAAAATTATTACTAATTTCAAAAGTGGCGGCAAATTATTACAGTAAGCATACTTCAAAGCATATTTTAGACCAACTTTAAGTGGCCAGTTTTAGTCATCACTGATTTTAAATGGCAGAAATATTATTAAAACAGTTTATTGTTGCAGAAATTAATCTTAAGTGGATTTGGGTCAAGGCGGCAAATAGCAGGTTCAAGAAAAGACTTATTAGCTGATTTTAAGTGGCAAAATCGTGCAGAAATTTAATAATTCACGCAAGATTTAATCGGGCAACATATATTAAAACAATTTAGCATGCTGGAAATAGTTGATTTATTTTAAATGGCAAAGTAATTGCATTTTAGAAATTTATTTAGCAGCTGACAGAAAACAAGCATAGAAAATTTATCTATTTTTGCTTTAGACGTGCAGGAAATTATTTACTAACTCCTATGATCATGACTTCTAAGTAAAGAACAATATCCACAACCTATAGGCATGGTCTATACACCCAAATGCCATTAGAATATTTAAATCCTATTGGCATGCTTTTCTAAAATGTGACAATGCTGATAGTTATTATAAAGCTCACATTAACAGATAACAATTAGGACGGATCAACACTTAAAAGATTCAAATCTTAGTCCTTTTAAAATCATTAGCATGCTGAAACTGGTGCAATATTAAAATCAACTACTTAATAAACATATTGAAGTAATTCCTATGCGCCTACTTTCTAATTTATTTAGTAGATCGATTACTAAATAACATTTAATTTAATTAGTTCTCATACCTAAAGGTGATTCAAAACCAACAAGGCAGGAGACATGTAAGATATTTATTTTATATTATTATTGTTATCTGCTAAAATATCAAGATACTCATTAATATAAACAAATAAGCGACAATAGATATTTAAACAAGAAATTAAGTGATCAATTAACCTAAATGGAAAATTAATAAAAAATGAGCAGATAAACGATCACAACCTATGGACATACTTTTTACACAAATAAGTTGCAATAAAGTAAACACGTAGCACGTAGATCCCCCCCCCCCCCTAGACGATTCCCTCAAATTTGTTTCATATATAATAGCGAGTTGGCGTTATACAAATTCCAAACCGAATAGAATGGAATAGTAAACGAAATACATATTCGAAGTACAACATTAAACAAAAAAAACTATCCGGGCCCCTTTCGAGGCGACTCTTCAACTTCCGAACCTTTAAGAACCTGCTAGACATCCCATGCAATGGGCAAAGTACTATAGAATACAGTTTAAATAATATAAAACGGGGAACATAATAGTAGCACAAAAACACAAAGATCATTCAAAAGCGCACACACGAGCCATGACATACTTATGAATATCGAGCTACACACCTACAAAAAGGGAGAAGAAAACTGACCTGAATGCTTCCCTTTAAATATCACAAACTTGAGATACAATATGATGAAGGCAAGAATAAGTAACATTAGTAGAGATTACTAATTGGTTAATTATTCAAACAAAGGAGCTTGATTCCAAAATCGACTTAATAGCAAACCAGACCACAAAAGCTTCCAAGCAATATCTTAAGAGAGCCCCTTTTCTTTATATTTTTAGTGTGAAGATCCTTTTATGTTGTTCAAGAATGTACTCAACCGTGAAAGTATTCTAGTGTGATTTTTTTGTTTTGTTCATCTTTCAATTGGAAATATGAATGGTTAAGTTTGCCCTTAGCAAAAACAAGAAAAATCATATAGATCTATATTATATATTTTTGGTATATAAATATTTGTATTAATGTGAAGTACATTACATAGATTTTATTACCCCCAACTCTTCATTATGTAAATATATGCAACTCCCACGAATTATATTCATTATGGTTTTTACTCCCACCTCTCATTCATGATCAAATGGATTAATGTCATATTCATAACAACTCTAAGTGTTCTTCAATCCTATCCTATAAATAGTGACATTTGACACAATATTGTACACACTTAAAACAATTGAAAAAAAAAAAAGAAGAGAAAATCTCTCTGCTCTCTTCTCTTGTCTCTTTTTATTTGTTTTTTTTTTTTAATGTTTATGTTTCTTGTTTGTTGCTATTGTATAATTTTTCATTGTTAATATTGTGAATTTACAATGGTTTGTGGCTTTGTATACATTAACCTAGCATGTGATATTTTAGTATACTTATTTGAATATTGAATATGTAAAATAATTAGTTATTTTTACTTTATGCACTTTTAGTCAATTTTATAATTAAGGATGTATTATTTTTATTAGGAAGATATATTTACTTTCTATTGTTAAAACGGTGGAATTTTTTGTAGTAAATACCAATAAATTTGAAGCGGAGAAAATATGTCATTTGCAATACAAAATTTATATGAAATATTTTGGGATAAATATGCAATGCACGTTTCTAGGACTAGTTATACTAAGGGGTCGTTTGGTTTGAATACAATTTATGATGTGATTAGTTATGCTGGGATTAGTTATGTTGGGATAAGTTAGTTATGCTGAGATTGTTTTTTATTGACTGTTTGGTTTGTTGTATTAAAACTAATGTGCATGACATACTTTTTAAGAATAAATTGTTTGTTTACAAAAATACCCTTCATCTTATTTAGGCTTTTTATATGTATTTTTTATGGAGCTTTATTTATTCACTTTTAAAAATAAACTACGTGAATATGTTTAAATTTGTATTTCATATGAATTGAAATAGGCCCGTGGGAAGCCTCTCCTCTTCACTACCATAAGTAAAATATTAATTAAAAACAAATCAATCATAATTTGAAGTAAAAACTGTATCAAAATAACCAAAAATATTGGATCAAAACTCCAAAAATGCTTCAAGAAAACAACAATAAAGTAACCAAAATTACCCTTTGTTTTATTTAGTTAATATTTTCTTTGCAAACTTTAATTATTTATTTTTAAAAATAAAATGTTTATTTTATTTAGCTTAAATATTTTTTGTTTATGCATTCTCATGGTAAGTACCATATGTATTTAAAAATATAACTTTTTTCTTATTTAGCTTAAAAATAGAATATCCCTCTTTAAGTTTTATTAAAGTGAAAGAAGATTTATGGGAAATCAAAATATAAATAAACAAAAGAATTAGTCAAATAAATTCATAAATAAAAATTATATTTATATAGTGTAATTTTTTAATAGAAAAATATAAATAATTATCCTAAAAATAAGAAGTAATGAATATTAGCATACATGATATTAAAAATAATGTATATACATAAATGTGAAAAATGATGTATACAAAGGGTTTAAAGGGATATAGTTGTCATTTTCCTATTCTATCCCCAGATTACTATACCACCAAATGGGAGGAATAACTTATCCCGGTACTAATTCCTAATCCCGGGATAAGTTATCCCAAGCTTTTCAACCAAACAAGGAAATAAAGGATACTTAAAACTTATCCCGGGATTAACTATCCCTATCCATCACACCAAACTACCCCTAAAAGTTGGAAGCTTCAATATGAAAAGTTGAATTATCATATTACCCACACACTAAATTAAAATATTATTAAATATCTAATTATTTAAATACTAAATAATAATTATAGTATATTATACTAAATACTAAAAATAAGAAGGTGTAAAGTCAAACTTTGAAAGACAAAAATATTTCATAGAAAATTCTTAGAAATATTTCATAGAGAGTTGTTAGGAATTATTTTTTTTATATATAAAAAGGCTTTATCTAATTTTTTTAAGAACGATTATGTTTAAATTGATTAAATTTGTTAATTAGATAAAGCGTTTTTATAAAAAAAATAATAGATAATTAAATCGTTTATCCTTTATTTTTTATTATTTCTCTATAATTAGTGTGGTTAAATGGATTGAATTTGTTACCCTTTCTCTATACTTAGTGTAATTAAATGTATTGAATTATTAGTAAAAACAATCAACCTTTCCTCTTCCCCATGTCTAAGATCACTAACTTCTGAAAATTAACTTAAACAACTCTTCGCCTTTTCATCTTATCCTATATATATATATATATATATATCACGGAAAAGTAATTTTTTTTTTTTTTTACCAATTGCCTCCTGTTGATGTGAATCATAAGGCAATTTTCAGGTACTTTTTTTTTTTTGAAATATTAATATTTGTATTAATCCTAATTAGAATGATATATTGTGTCATAATTTTATCTTTATCATTTTAGATGACTTTTTTTCAACTGTTTATAAATATCTCAATTTATGTGGAACAATTATTATACTCTTATTTTGTCATATTTTCCTCATTTTTGTGTTTACTTCTCTTTTTCTATGTCACTGGTATTCGTTTCCACGCGTTGCGCGAATATTTTTAAAATTAAAATTATTTTATAAATTTTATTATTTACTTATTAATAATTTTATATTTTATAATCACATGTTTCGATATAGTTACAGATTTTTCAAAAAACCATTTGATGTGATTTGTTAGTTTTTTAATTAGTAAATTTATTTGTTAAGAAAATCAAATTATTATCCATATATAACTATCAATTTTATTCATCATGGGTAGAAAAGATCATGCTTTTTAGATGACTCCTTAGTACTTTTTAGCATAGACTATGAATCCACTTAGTTAAGGCGTTCTATATGACGGCAAAGTATAGGACAATTTTGGTAGTGTGGGCAAGGCGCTCTATCATTACTTAAGCTCATAGTGGTGGTTGTCGGTTAGAGAAACTCCCACAAAGTTATATTGTATTTTTATATATACTGAGTATATTGTATTCTTAAATACATTGAGTTGCTTTCTGTTGTTTTAAAAGCTTTCCATATATTCCATCTCTTATTGTTGCTTTATATGAGTTGAGTATCTTGAGTTAAGTACCTTCGAGTTGAGTATCTTGAGTTGATATGTGCTCCATTCTGTCGAGTACTTTGTTGTTGAGTTTCACTGAATTGAAAACCTTATTACTGAGTTGAGTATCTTATCCTTGAGTATTTCTGAGTTGAGTAAGTTTGAGAAGAGGTAAGTATGTTTCCTTTTTATCAAGTTTCAAGCCTATGTTATGCTTTAGAATTCCCCTTACATGCTCGTACATTCCACGTATTGAGCCATTTGGCCTGCATCCTTTCATGATGCAAATTCAGGTATTCGGGATCGTCAACAGGAGATTCATTGATGCCACATGAAGTTCGAGTTAGCTATGGTGAACCTCCTTGCTTCTAGAGGATTTCATTTACCTTTCAGTTATATCAGTTGTTAGGAGGTCGTGGGTCTTGTCCCGACTTCCATCTTTGTCATTTAGAGGCTTCACAGATAGACAATAGAGTTTCAAAAGTCTGTTCATTTATTTTGTTAAATGTTTTAAAGACATAAGTTGCCTATTTATGGCGAGTTGAATATATTATTTTTATTCAAAGTTGTCTATTAAGTATTGTTCAGATTATCTTAAAGTTGAGTAATTTAATTTATTGAGTTTTTAAGCTTTTGCATGCTTAAGTTAGTCTTCCGTTTGTGGTCAGCCAGGATGACGGTTCGTTTGGGGACCAACAATGGTTCTCGAGTGCCGGCCACGTCCAGGGTGTAGACTTAGATCGTGACAGATAGAATTAAATTATCAGAAAATTAGTTTTCCAACACTAAACTTGTTCATTTTTTCTCAGTCGCAAGTCTCAAGAGGATGTCATATATAATTTCCCTGATATTACAAGAGGTGCTAGAGCTATTCTTTTTTCCTGTTTGTCAGTACCTTTTAACGGGTCCATTTTTTTCTCTTTTGTATGTTGTTTTTAAGGTATATGATACATGCCTTTTGTGCTATAGTGCAATGCCAAGGTGAAAGCAAAAAGAATATGAGGAGAAACGGACAATTAAGAACGGTGGAATATGTTTGCATCGTTTTGATGTGTTGGTGAAAAAATGGGTAAGTCGTATATTTGGTCATTAGTCGTATTTTCTTAAATGACTAGTGTAGTTTCATTCTTTCAACTGCACACTTAAAGGGACTATTTTGAACATACATTGAAGCATAATTGATCATTTATGTCATTTTCTCTCTGTTTTCTCTATAAGTTTAATATACAAACTTGCTGTGAATTTTATGAGAAAATGATACTGTATAGTTGCTCCCGAAAATGTATTATTATTGTATATGTATACATTTTTGTATGTTATGTACAAGACATTTACAAAAAATGTAAATAGTTTTGTTCGACTAGCCAGTTTTTATACTTGTTTTTGCCCTTTCTAATAACCGTGGCCGAATGTAGTTTTTGTTTTGGGATAGAAGTGAGATTTTGGTAATTAAAGGACGACTCCATTTCATGTGATGTTTGATTGAGATTGTTTTTTCTAGTCAAACTTATTGCAACCTGGAGATGCTTTATGTCAAAGGAGAAAATTGAAGCTTACTTAAAACAGATGCCAAGGACAACAAAACAGAGTTTGTGTCTTAATCTCATGGTCTCAACAAGTCAAACAAGTGTGTGTGGTTGGTCCTAAACATCTCATTATGGGTTAAGGTGAAAATATTGAAGTTAAAACAATTCTCACTAGTCACTTGTATATAATCTAATCCATTTTATGTGATACATAATCTATTTTTTTGGAAAAATTACCTTGTATTTAAGATTTTATATTACACCATATAATTAGGAATTACTCATAATAAATGTGTTTAACTACGGAGAATAACCTATTTTGGGTTATTATAAATTGAGCAAGCTGACATTTTGCATAATTTTCCCACAAAACAACCTTTTATGCGATAAACATCTTCTTGATTTTCTATTGAAATCTATCAACTTTAATCAAAATATGTCACTGTGAATGCTATCAATTTCTCTTCCAAACATTCTAGTTCTTGACGTCCACACTATAAGGTACAACTTGGGATGAGTATCAAAAAGTTCATGGTTTAACAAATCAAGAAAAATTTCTTCTACAAAAAAAAAAAAAAAAAGAAGTAAATATCGAATCAGATTTTTGTATTTCAAATTGTCTTACAGCAATATCACTTTCATTCCAACTCCAATGTCATAACATCAGAGAGAAATATGGATGAATTGGGTAGAACCAACCTATAAGGAAAAAAAATTCAAGATGGTTTAATCGTTTACATCATAAATATGAATCGACTAACAATCACATCGAACAATTTGGGAATCAAAGAATTATGTTCTGTTAAGCAGCGACTATAAATCATGAAGCAGAGGATAGAGGATCCACATTCTGAATCCTTTAATGCCAAAGCTTTAGGCAAAAGCCTGCCGGAACTACAGAAGCTCTCTTGCTTGAAATAACATCAGAGAAAGTATCAACCAGCTGCCCGGCAAGTGATGATGGATCTTCGATTAGGGTATCAACGAATGCCTTGACAATCCTAACATCTTGTGGTGTAGCTCTTAAGCTATACCAGGTTAAGAACTTCTGCCTGAATGTCTTGTCAATATGCCCACCACACTCTAACCATCGAACTACTTTGACATAATACTCAAAATCCTTATCTCCAGTTCCAGCACATTCTTCATGCCATTCTCCAACTCTCTTCTTCGAAGAACAGCCAACTTGTGGTCCATCCTCCTTCCCCGATCCATTATCAAGATCCTTGCTGCAATGATCTGATTTTCCTTTCCGGCCGAGGCTTCCCTTCACATTCTCCATCTTGCAGGGTGTAATAGGTAAGCCAGCTTCCACACTACCTACAAACGGTGTAAATTCTAAGGCAGTCTGGAGAGGTGCATTTGACCCATTATCAGTGCTCGTCTCTTCTGTTGTTTGAACATCTGAACACTGCTTGTTCTCAAGATTTACAGCATCAGTATTTGGCAAGGAGGTTACTTTTACAATGCTATCTTCCTCATCACCTAAAGATACCATTACTCCTTCATTTCCTATATGACTTTTACTAGCGAAGGCGATCGTGGTGCAACACAAGTCTGTAGAAATTGCTTTATCAGTGTTATCACAAGAAGAAAGACAATTATCCCCTCTGTTCTCATCCTCATTGCTGCATAGCACAATGTTATTAGTTTCATCCTCCACTGAAGAAGGATTAGAAAGGTTGCTGCAATTTGTTGGTGGACTTTGACTTCTTTCAACTTCTAAGCTTTTCATGTTCAGATTAGATAATTCATTTCCAGCTTTACTGGTGCAGAATTGAACTTCAAACATTCCCAGTTCTCTCTTGCTATCAAGGGAAACAATCTTGAGAACATAATCTGTAGCTGACATCAGATCTGAGAGCACAAACCTAGCGTTTGGGGAAAACAATGTCCGAGTTGGTTCTACTGGATATTCCGTTTCAACAGCTTTCCGATGCCACAAAGTGTAACCAACAACATTCTCCATAGATGACCCTTCAGAACTCAAAACAACAGTCACAGATGAGGTAAAGACATCCTCAAATCTGACAAGCTTTGATTCTATCACCTCGCAATCTAAAAAATATAGCTCATGTAAATGCTGATTACTTCACTCGACTTAAATCAAATGTGTACCAAGATTAGACAAAGAAACCAATAAAGGCATCACAATAACACATGAAGAGAAAGGGGAATCTACAGAATCAATAGAAAGATAAGGACTGTATCTCTGTACTGCACAACCAAACCACAAATTAGAATGAGTATTACCTTTGACCTTAGCATTAGATGGCATTTCAGACACTCTCTCAGAGAGAAGTGCATCTATGTACTCAACAGCCAAGCCACAAAGTTGCTGAACAGCAGGGCCAAATGAGAGCCTGTTCACTATACCTCTAGCCATCTTCACAGGCAAACCAGTCAAAGGGCCAACATCTGCTTCAAGCTTGTTCACTGCTTCATCTAGAACTTCATACAGCTTTGGGCAATTTTCGGCACCAAAAGAAATTTTTTGGCTCAATGAAAGCCTATAACATAATATGTCTACGCGCCTTGTATCTCTTGCTACAATCAGTTGTTTTTTCAAGGAACTGCAAGAATTGGAGAACTAGAACATCTTTAATCCTAAATAATAAACATAGCTTGCATTTTAATTATAGAGCTCTGTATCTCACAGTAAATAAAAGAGCTTATGTACATGTCATTAGTTCTTTGACATTTTTCCTTTATGGATTCTACAACCATCTCACTAAACTAGTCAGTCTCATCCTGACAAATAGTGGAAATAGTTCACTGTAATTCAATAATGCAATTGAAAATTAACTTCACAACAGAAATTTTTTAACATTTTGTAGCAGAGTCCAAGGAAAATAGGTAGGATAATTAGGTCAATTGCCAACTATAATGTATAATAATGAGCTTCCTCAGGGAACACACTGATCTACAAAAAAGCATCAAGAATCTACAAACAACAAAAATTAATTAGTCGCAAACAAGTTGGGGTTTGCTATATGAATCCTCATTGATCATGTTATCCATTTCAACTCATGTCATGCCAATATTATGCAAATACAAATAAAAAGTAATAGAAGTTCTCCATAATATTTTGAACCTACAAATCTCTGAAATGCTAAACCACTACTATTAAGTATAGGACAGTAAAAGTGCTAACATGTCTAAAACATATTTTCAACTAATAGGCATTGACTACAACAACTTAACCCGTGTAGTCCCACAAGTGAGGTGTGAGGAGGGTAGGATGTATGTAGACCTTGCCCCTACATTTGTGGGGTAGAGAGGTTGTTCCGATAAACCCTCGGCTCGAAAGAACAAGCATCAACTACCTAGATTTTTTATCCACTGTGCCCCACTTCGCCATGTCTGCATGGGTTCCCAAAGATTTTAGGTCCTTAGATGCATTTTCCTTCCATGTGATTTTACGATACCTCGTCCTCTTTTAACACTCACCCTCACAATGGTTGCACACCTATAAACCGGTGCATTACACTGCAGATCAACGAATGACATGAACAAATTATTTCAGCAAACCTTCGGACATTTTCCCCTCGATGTGTGCTAATTAAACATTCTAGTAATATTATCATTTCTAAACTTGTCTAATTTAGTATGACCACAAATTTCATCTTAGCATCTGTAGTTCTTCAACATTCATCTTGTAAATGAATTTAACTTTCACCGCCCAAGAATAGCTCTCATAAAGCATTGTTGGCTTTATAACTATTCTAAAAAACTTAACCTTTCACTTTGGTAGGCATCTCTCTATCATATAACACCCACCAACACTGTTTTGCTTCAACTATTCAATTCTGATTCTATTTGTAACATCTTCATCTATCATTTCATTCAACCCAAAAAACTGCCAAAAAAAACACAAACTTCCTATCTTATTAACCTTGTTCCTTTATTGCTTGAAGCTTAGGACGCTTGAATTAGCAATAACATGAAAACTTGCCCCCTTCATCTTTGGGTGCAAGAATTCATCTCATTCAAGAACTTGCTTGGACAGCGTTACAATCTTTCTTCTCCAGTGAAATCTCGCTGCCGCACTAACCACTCATCGGCCGTCTTCTGCACCGGCGCCAAAACTCCCTCTGGCTATTTCTCTTTCACTTTCTTGGACCCCGACTTTAGGGTTTTTTGTCACCACCGCAGCTTGTCCATCACTGCCACTGCTCCGGCAAAGCACATCTACTCCAGCGACTCTAGAGTATTCTTTCTCCATAATTCTGGGTTGGGTCTCCTCTTCAAGTTCCAGGTTCTATCTTCCCAAATTATTCCAGGTTCACATCAGGTTGCCTTCAGTTTTTGGTTTTCAGATTTGTTTTCATTGCTATATGCATATCTAGAGTTATATTTCAGATCTAGTTATCAGATTGGTTCCCTGTATTGTCTTCAGATCTATCTTTCTTGTATCATTGTTAATTATGTACTATGCATATCTCTATCTCTTGTTCACTTTGCTCTTGGTTTAACTCTGCCCTCTGACTCTTCGTTTCTTGATCCATAGTGCCATATATTTCATCGTTCTTGTGGTTTCTCTGGTGTTAGTATTTTGGGTGTACCCATATTCTAGAGCTAGTTGCTTCTGTTCATTCTGTATATTATTTCTTGCTTTTCTTCTGTTCTTATTATAGTTAATTAGACCTAGACTCTCCGCTTGATTCAATAGTTTTAGTAGATTCTTATTTCGCTTACATATTGTTTAATTTACATCTCCTTTGGTGGCTTTGGTGAACGGTGGTCGAATAGGATCATGTCCAGGGGGCAAGGGGAAGGGATGGTACATGAGTTAAGTGACCTCATCTTGTATCATGTTGGTTAGACCTCATCTTGTATTATGTTGGATAGCTCATCCAAACAAGTATGGGCTCAATGACTATCCCCTGGTGTAAATCCACGATTACAAGAACTCCTTCACATTCCCTGCTATAGTTCTCAGGCTAGTGAAGACTCTTTCATACATGTCTTTTATGACTAATATATTTAATAGGAATTCCTTTCTTCTACGACATGACGACACCCACCAAAGAACCTTTCTTTGTACTCTATCATATAATTTTTCTAGGTCAATGAACACCATGTGCAAATTTTGTCTACGATAAACTTCCATTAATCTCCTCCACAAAAATGCAGTCTCAAATGTAGATCTACTGGGCATACACCCAAACTGATTATCTATTACTCTTGTGTTGTCCCTAAGTTTATGCTCTATCACTCTTTTTCAGAGTTCCATCATATGACTCATAAATTTAATGCCACAATAGTTTGCAAAACATTGAATATCACCTTTATTTTAATAAAAATTGGAAGCAAGGTACTCTTTCTCCACTAGAACAAAATGGTTAAAAGAGGAAACAACAAAAACTAGTTTGGTATGTATGTAGTGTTCATGAACTGTAGTCTGTACGTGTTCATGAACTATACAAGGCCTTCAATCCCATCCAAAGATTTTTTGGAACAAAATAAGAGTTGTTTACAAACTGGCTTATGGAGATTAAAATATCTACAAAATCTATCCTTCAATAGGATCCACAAAAGGAAGTGACAGACAGACTCACAGCTTATATCTATGCTTCCCAATTTTGAACCATCCGAAGACTCAATGAATGCTTACACTGAAGAAGCAATATGCATCTAACATCAGAGAAACTAGAAAACAAGCCAAATATCATGGAATAACTGAATGTTTGGACAACATAATATTAACATTAGATTTGATTGGATGAGGAGAAAGTACTATAAACCACAATATTCCATAGGTAAAACACCTAAAAAGATGTTTGAACTTTGGAAAGATGGAGGATCGTCAGAAAAAATCTGTTAGAACTTCCTAAATATTGATGGTGCCATTCTTTTTTGGATGGAATAAATAGATTGAATCCAAGTCTTATTTTTATTGGTTTATACATTTATTCCATCAGATGTCCCAGTCAATTATATATCCAGGGCATGGAAATTTCAGTTAGTATATATCAAACTGACAAAATGAAATCCAAGCAACAAGCCCAAAACTAGATTTCCTTAGGAGGTCAAACTTGTTATTCTAATGAAGTACAGTTAGACTTCGCATAGGCTAGAAGTGTCCAAGATATAATAAATGTTATATATCTGCCATCAGCAAATTCATTAACTATACAGAAGACCATACTTCTTTCTTCTTTTTTACGGTGGTGTCAGGGTCAACTTAGACACACCTCAACTAATTCCACCGGGATGTTATCACCCGCCAGCACAAGTACCGGGTAACTCTAGTCACCAAACAGGAATCCCTACTTTCATGAATATAAAATAACCTTGGTAGCACAACCAACATGTTGGCACTGATATCTGCTTAGAATGGTCTTCCCCAGTAGTCCTAGGAGTCCCTTTGACACAATAAAGGTTAAAATGCAAGGGCTCATAGCCAGCTGCAAATCTAACCCTTTGAGTCCATTACCCACAATTAGTCGATCATTTTGACAATAACACAACAATCGTCTCACAAACTCAAATCATATTATATAAGTGGATTAGATAAGCAAGTATAGACCACACCAATAATTGGGACATACCACACTTACGTGGGATAAGAAAAACATGGTGAATCCTAAACATTGGTAACAAATAGCTTTTAAACTCTAAGACTTGGATTAAAGCTTCAAAAAAAAAAAAAAAAAAAAACTGGCAAAATATATATAGGAAGGAGGAAAAATTCAGAAAATATGTAATAGAAATTTGCACTCGTATGAGGTTAGGAATAAAGCAGGCATCAAAAGCTTTGTTCATGCCACAGTGTCATATGGTTTATTTAGGAAACATTGCATATAATGGGCTAACGTTCCATTGTCGGAACAAAAGGAGTGATTTGAAGATCTCAATACATCTATCTTTTAGCACATGTTAGACATCAAATTTCAAAATTGTTAATAGCCAATCTGACGAGCTTGTAGTGGCACAACAAGCTCGTTGAGCTCATAGCAAAGGAAAGGTATTCTCCACAGCTCCCACGAGCTCAATCATCAATACAAGCTTAGGATTGTAAAATTATGCAGCACCATACACAAGGACAAAACTACTCTACAAATTTTAAACTGAAATCATGGTTTGAAGCCTTAATTTATAGATTCATCTCCTTGTCTTCCTTGACACTTTCTCCAGAAAGTGCAAAGTCTGAGCTAACACTAGGGTGATGCCCAGATGTTAATCTGATTATCTTTCCTAGGCTGGTTTCAGTACATAGGAGGTCCTCGTCCACCACTGCATATGTCTCAGATCACTCAAGCTATTCATCTTCCAACCAACCTCACTCCATCAGCGAACACTTCCTTTTGATGAAAAAATAAGAATCTTTTGTTCATTTTCACTTGATTATTGTTTTAACAATGTTTGCTTAAGAATGGCCTTTTTCCCAGACCACTTATATAGACTAAAAGACTTGACCATTGAATAGTAGCATTACATTGTGGTTAATCAAAGGAAGTTCCGACAAGAACAAATTCTACAAATTATTCATGTTGGAACTTTAAATGGCTACTGGATTTAGAGAGCAACTTTTCACACTTATCTTATTTGTCAAAAATAGTGGTTGTTAGTCCAACTGTGTTTAATGGGGCAAAATGTTGGCCGGTCAAGAACTCGCACGTCCAGAAATAGAAGTAACAGAAATGAGGATGTTGAGATGGATGTGTGGACATACTAAGTGAGATAATACTTTAATGTTCCTATTTTGCTAAGAATCTATGTTAAGGGTTCTTGGAAATTAAGGTTGAATGAACAAGTCTTAGATCAAGTCAAATTATATATAAACAAGAACACACACAACTATGTACATCATAGATGACACTTGATTTCATTCTTCATAATACTTCATATATCATTACCTTCTATGTTCTAATTTGAACCCTTAAGGAAAAGAAAGCCCCCATATTGGTTAATCATAAGAACAACTCTGATTAACACAGAAAAATCAAAGTGCACTTCCATTCAGGCACGCAAAAATGTGAACACAATGATCTACAGTCTAACCACCAATGGGAAAAAGAGAAGAAACGAGATGCACATATACGTTCTCATAAGCGATTCAAGAAAAAAATAGGAAAATGAGTAAATGGATTCTGAACACTCTACAATTAGGCTTTTTCGGATGCTTATGTCGAGCATCTGTTGTGATAAATGGTCCAGAGTACTAACATAAATTTGATGGAATTACTTATTCCCCAAAACACAGCATATTAATCCAAAGATGAAAGTTAAGTAGCCAAAACCTTGACGTTGATAAAAATACTTTTATAAAATAAACTATAATACACATAATTTCAGAAAAATAGAAAGAAAAGAAAAAATTGGGATGTGAACAAATATAGATGATATGCGAAAAAAAAACGTACTCTTTCTTATTGTGGAATCATAAAATACAAGATCAGATGAAGCTGTTAGAAGGCAATATAAAGAGTTACCTGAGTAGATCATTAGCTTTTCCACAGGATACACAATAAAAGGTGCCATTATTGCCCTTGTCTGATTTATCATTTGTAATACAAGATTTTCCGTGCTTCATGGCACACTCAAGGTGGCATGACATCCCACATGAATCCCCTTGAAAAGGAGGCTCTGAGCTGCAAATCAACCATAGACTAGGGTCCTTGTTGTCATCATAGTTACGGCAAATACAACATGAACACCTTTTGCAAAATACATCTTGGCATCTTAATTTAGCTCTGCAAGCCAAATTTTTGCAGTACACAACATTGGCTAAACTAACATTAGTATTTGTTGGTAAAGAAGTATTAGCTTCAATAGGAAAACGGCTTGGATGCTCAGCCTTTCTCTGCCTTTTGGAACTCCTCTGGCCACTCTCTGATGAAGGCTGCATTTCAAGATTAGATGTCTTTTCATGCTCCAATGAGTTCTTCTCGGATACAATTTTCAGTAGGTTTTCTATTATTTTTAATTTTGTCAGTCCAGTATACTTCCTTTCTTTTCCCATCTCTGCACATAATATCTGCAAAATCTCCTGACGGCTCCAAGATTGCAGCATTTCAGGGGCACCATGTGACTGCTTTGATAATTCATAAACTAGTTCCCTCTTTTCCTCCATACTTAATTTACTGCACTTTGATGGATCAAGTGCAATACCTAGAACAAGAAAGCAGGAAAAACTTCAAACAAACAGGTTTGTAAATTATCATTGGATAAAAATCACTATGGTTAGCGATGTACATTGGACAAGTCCATAGTAATTAAAACTGGGACATTTCTTTCTTCTCTTTCGTTTAAATCTTGTATTTTAAAATTATTTTTGTAATGTCATCTCATTTTTGAAGGATCTTCAAGCTAATTTTGTTCAATTTTCTTATTGCTTGTGGCTTCCCAGAGTAATGGAACATATTTTAACTGCAACCAGATCACCAGAAAATGTGAAGAAAAGCCATCATGTGTAGTCAAATGCAAGTAATAGGAAAGAAAGAGATATCACTCAATCAATAAACTAAAACTAGTAGATCAGATATATACCTCATATTCATTTTCCTCTATTTAGGTCCATCTTGTCCCAAAACTAAATATTTTACCTTTTAAAGCAAATTTGGAGATCTCTAAAATTAGAGATTCTCTATAACTAACACTTGCCACAAAACTGATAAATATATAGCACTAACCAGATATGGGGCATAATAGAAGTATAACTACTGCTAAACATTAACCCGAAGTTCCAAATAAGTTGGTATCACCTATATGAGTCATTTGCTTCTACCATATTTTGCTCTTAGCAAAATTTCGTTTAACTCAAAGAAGTTGAAGGTCATTTGTTCTATCCTAAGCTAAACCCTCATTGATTTCAAAATATCATACTTATTTAGAAACAATGTCTCTCCATGTTATTTAAGTGTACTCCGTGCTCGTTTAACACCTTCAATTATCATAGTGTTGCTGCTAAAGATTCGGTGCATTTGGCAGTCTAAGTAGGGTGATCAAACTATGTGAGGTGCCCTCCTATTTTATCCCCTACAAATTATATTTGTTTTATGACAAGGGAACCCGTAGCCACTACCCGTTGGATGCGCACAAGCTAGACCATACTCATGTGCAATAGATCACAAATCTACACATGAGAGGTATACCGCACTAGGCAAGTCCCGTGTGAGAATACCAAACTTCTGGTATCGCTAGCAAGGGGTTTCAAACTTGAGACCTCCATTATGGAATTTCCAAGCCAAGCCATTTGAGCCACCCCAAAGGATATCCCCTATGAGTGATATGTGCACTCTCTATCACAGTGATATTCTAAAAAAATTTGGATGAGTTCATTTGGAGTTCACAGTAAACATGATCAAACCATCTAAGAACAATATCCTAGTATATCCTATGTGTGTTCTACTTGTACCTTTTGTTACATGTGATCATTTCTAATATTATATCTATATGACCAAACATCCATCTTATATTTACATTTTTACGGTGCTCCTTTTTGAGGATGTAGTAGGGCCTTAAAAGTCCAACATTGAGTCTTATGTAACACCTTGGTCTCACAATTGTCTATCGAACTTGTCTTTCACTTTGTTAGACATCTTCGTATTCAAATCGCACCTTCACACCATTCCTCCATTTCAATCATCATGTTTGTAGTTTGATTTTTTTAAGAGAATAATTTACATCATGTTTTAGTTTTGATATGTTACACTTCACTGGTTCACAACAATCTCCTGACGACTAAACTTATATATCTGAGATGTCTGCATCTTAAATGTCACAATCATTCCTAATCTCATCTCAACATCATTGTTCTTATAGTACTATACTTACATAGTGCATATGTTTTACCCTACTTCTACTTGACTTAGAACTCTCCCCTTTTGAGTAAGTATTCATAATTCCAACTTTTTACTGGCTCACTAGGTTTTTTTTTTTTTTTTTTTTGTTTGATAAAGTTAACTGGTATTATAAACAAAGAAGTACACCAATAGTGAACTCCTGTAGTAATTACATCAAAAGTATAGATGGTTTACCAAAAAGAATCTAAACACCTATCTCCCTCATAATCTATCTAAGAATAGGGTGATGTCCCCGGATCCTTGAGAATAGAATGGATACACCAAAAGTAAAAGGTCAGTAAACATATCATATTAATGGTTTGGAAAGGGATACTCATGTTCTCAAAACATCTCTGATTTCTCTTACTCCATATTGTCCACCAGATACAGGCAGGGACAATCTTCCATCTCTCCTTGTGTCCTGACTGATTTCCATCTCTATTCCAACATGCTAGGACTTCTGCAGTATTTCTAGGCATGGTCCATGTGATACCTCTCAGGTTAATGAAATACTTCCATAGTTTCTCAGTCACTTTACAATGCAAAAAAAGATGGTTTATTGTCTCTGTCTCAGATTCACAAAAAAAACATCTCGAGCATAAGTCCTTTCCTCTTTTCAATAAGTTATCAGATTGTCTTGCAACAAGCCATGTGAAGTAAGCCACCTTATGTGGTATCTTCCCTTTCCAGATTATCTTCCAAGGCCACAATTCCTTGGTTTCAGTTGAAATGTCTAGTAATTTTTAGGCTGATTTCACCTTGAACTTGCCATCTTTCTCCAGCTTCCATGTCAATTTGTCTTCCTCACAAGTAAGGTTCTTGGCTTGTTCCAAGGTATTATAGAACTGAGTCATTCTCTCCACTTCCCAGTCATTGAGGAACCTTCTAAAAATCAGGTTCCATCCTTGTCATTTCTGACTTCTAAAATTGTAGCCATTTTTTGCTGATTGAGAATATAAATGTCTGGAACTGCTGTCTCAAAGGTGTTTGTCCCATCCATATATCATTCCAGAACAAGGTTTTCCTCCCATTTCCCACATTAATCACAGAGTTACTCCAAATTCTCGGCCACTGATTTCTAATAGTTCTCCATAAGCCCACACCATAAGGAGTATTAACCTCCTTAGTAGTCCATGGTCCTTCCTTTCCATATCTTGCAAAGACAGTGTCCTTCCATAAGCTCTGATCATCTGTTGCTAGTCTCCAGAGCCATTTTAGCAGAAGGCTCTTACTGGCTCACTAGGTTATATTAATAATAATAATAATAGGCCCAACATTATCAGCAAATATATGAACATAGAACATCATCTTGTATAAAAAAGGGTTAGTGCATCTATAATTATAAGCTAAACTATATGCTCAAACCATATCTCTAGTGTGAAAAAATAAATAAAAGTTTGGATAAGTTGGTGCAATACTCAAGAAGGCTTTTATACATGCATTTTTTCAACTTGAGCCAAGGGTCTATTAAAAACAACCTCTCTACCTCACAAAGGTAGAGGTAAGGTCTGTGTACACTCCACCCTCACACCCTCCTTGCTTCCACCGTCCTTAGACCCTACCTTTGGGAACATTGGGTATGTCGTTATTGTTGTATGTTGGTGCAAATCCAGTTAAAGAAAATTCCTCCATATCTACTCTCATTGTTTTAACACTTGTCAAAGATCCATTGATTATATATCTTCCCCATTTATACATTTCATGCGAAATCATTATTTCATAAGCATTCTCTAAAAGACTTTCATGGCCTTCTAACCATATGTTTTCTCTACACCGATGACAATATGTTGGAGATTGTTCCTCTCCCTATAAATTTTCAACAATCTTCTCACCAAAAGAGTATCATCTTCCCACAAAAACTGAATAACAAAATCCTTTTTCCGCGCGGGTAACTGCCTAAGAGGAAGAAAAAAAATCAGAAAGATCATTTGTACAAGAGTAGGAAAAAAAAAAGAACAGAAAAGGTAAATTCTTTAGCTACTTCTAGGTTGACTTCACAAAATACTAGCACTCAATTTCCATGATTAATTCCAAACTGATCATATAATATGATTGTGTCATCGTAAGGTAGTAATCACCTCCATTATTCAACTGTCCTCATAGGTGATCCTCCTTTTCTAAATTGTAAAATGTGAAGGATCACAGCACAGTAGGCAAAGAAAAAATGGCATAGTTGTCATCTTCCAGATATAATAATTACTAATACATACCCCAGAAGAGTAGGTAAGTAGGTAACCACCAATCCTAACACCCATTTCAGTAAACCAAATATTTTTTTTTAAAAAAAACCACAATGTGAGAAAGAATAAAAAACTATTTTTTTTTGTACGTATGAAACAGTAACTAAATTTCATTTCATACTATAATATGCAAGAGATAATAAAAATTAATTATATAAAAAAGAAAATAAAAAGAGATGGGATCAACACCATTTCGTTAGCAATAACACATTAGCAGGATGAAAAATAAACAGATCAGAAAATTTAACAGTTACTTCCTCTATCCCAATTCATTTTTCCTTAATTTGATCAATTATTGAAACTTGATTTGACTTTGTGTGACAAACCAAATAATACTCCTGTGAAATTGTATGATTTACCGTTGTTACCTTCAAAGGAAGAAGCATCCATGGCTGCAGGTCCAAAACAAACCAACCTTGCAGCTTAGCACCTGAAACAGCACAGATGTGATAATTTTGACCCAATATTGAACAAACAGAAGATAGATATACACAAAAACGTATTGCTGATCAGTTTCATGTAGCGTTAAAGAAAGAAAATGGAGAAACGAAATACCAGAAACAGGAGATTGGAATTGGGGTCAGAATCGAGGAATCCATGAAGAGAGATGGGGTCTTCAACGTGGGCTTTTCGGTACCCGAAGCAGTAGTGATAGAGAGAGGTAGTGGGGTCATCTAGTGGTTGGTTACAAGAGGTGCAGATTTGGAGGACTAAAATTAATATTATATTTATGACAATAATAGTAATAATAATAATATGGGTTAGTAATTACGATACGTAAGCCACGAGCTATAGGACAAATTTTAAAAAAGATGCTCTTAATTGATCGGAGAAAAAAAAAAAAAAGATCTCCATGACTATAAAGATAGAATGTAGATATAAAGTAGCACATGTAGTAAATAATATTTGTAGTTGTGGACGATCATTATTCCTTTTTGTTGAGTAGTGATAATATTCATATCTTCATTATTTTTTTTATTGATTATTTATGATTGACATATGTGAAAAGTTTGATTAATTTATGATATTTTGTTTGAAAAACATTCATTTATGTTATTATTTTTTAATTCCAATTTTGTAAAATCATTTTTTATTTCAGCAAAATCTCAAACAACTTTTCCATTGGAGTTTTAGATCAAATGTACTCTTTTTGTTTCTTGTTTCTCAAGAACACATGAAGAACACTAAGAACTCTCAAATTTCCAACTTCTTCAATTATTCACGAGATCATCTCAAATTTCAAGAGTAACTTCCCTCTGAGTTAGATATCAAAACTTAATATCTTTTGAGGTCGAATTCAATCTAACTCAACAAGATCTACTTGAAATTTCTTCAAAGTTTTAAAACTAGAACATCCTTTAATGGTAGAGTTTTCTCCACAGTTTGAAATCACTTGAAATTTTGATTATAGACTAAAAGAACACCAGGGAGCAAAGATCTAGTGTCAAAAATAACAACAAAACACGAATCAAAGTCTTTTTTTTTTTGAATATTTTTCTCATAAGGGCGGATTTTTTTAACTCCACAAATGATTTTTGAATTTTGGCTTTTTTAACAAAAAAATAAATAAAAAATTAATGACGTAGCTGAGTTATAATTAGTCACATGTAAAAAAATGATTTTGCAAAATCGGAGTTATAAAATAATAGCATGAATGAGTCTTTTCTCAAATAACAAACTTTTAACCAAATGACATAAATGAGTCTTTTCACAAAGTTCAATGACACATTTAAGTCTTTTCCATTTATAATTTCATATTTTTTCACCTTTTGAAATATTAATGTTATATTTACAATACCTTTGATGTTCCTCACTATAATCATATATAGAGGTATTGTTAAGGATGTTTGATACACTTGAAAGAAAAAAGAAAGATATTTATATTATTTTTCTTATTTTTTTATTGTTATTCTTGTTCTTGATTTTTCAACACGTGATCAACACAATTCTAATTTTGCTCCAAGTTCATTTTTCTACTCCTTTCATCCGCAAGATACCATTAAATGCAACTTGTTTGTATAAAATTTAGATGTAGTTCTATATGAGCTTATCGTCTTAAGCCTTGATCTGTCACTTTTAATTATTTTAATCCTAACATGATTTGTTTGTGTGCAACACTTCATCAAACTTATCATATGCAAAAATAACATTTAATTTTGAAGATATTAGGCAATAATATTATAATTTGATGAAAATTTTTGCTTCATATTTTGTCCCTATTTCCAATTAATCGTTGGGTTGGTATTACGATTAGATTAAAGCTACTTTTGTATAATACTCTACTTGTTACTATTTCGAACTTATTGATTTTTTACGATAACTTTTATTATGCTGAATTTGTCAAAATTTAAATTAGTGGCACTTGATATTTTGAGAAAAAAAATACTTAGTAGGGACTTTCGATACTAAAACTCACCTACACGTTAAAGGTCTTGTTATACTATTACTCATGGATAATGTAACGTCAAGTCAAGATAAAGCGAAGACTATAATTATCATTCATCACCATATGGATGAAAGATTGAAGGTTAAATACCTGACAATAAAAGATTCACTTGAATTATGGATTGATTTGAAGGAAAGATCTGACCATCTTAAGAAAATTAAATTGTCAAAGGTTCGTTACAAGTGGATTCACTTTCAATTACATGATTTTAAAATTATATATAATTATAACTATGTTGTATATAAAATTACTTCACAGTTGAAATTATGTTGGAATGACATAAACGATGACAAGATGTTAAAAATACTCTTAGTATTTTCATGCCTCAAATATGATATTACAACAACAATATCGTTAAGGAGAATTTTAAAAAATATTTTAATTTGATCTCATGTCTTCTTGTGGATAAGCAATATGATATTATTTTTATAAAAAAATTCATGAAGATTATCTCACTGAAACTGCTTCATTACCAAAAGCAAACAAAGAAGAAGTACACGATCAGTCTAAAAGAAGATAAAATAAAATTTAAGATAATAATAATATATGTGAGCGTGACAATGATAATAAAAAAAATATAACAATCGTTCAGGCGATAGTCACAATAAAATGAAGAACGATATACATTCTTAAAGAAATCTTTCATGAGATAATTGTCATCATTGTAGCACGAAAGTTCAATGAAAGAATGAATACCTGGTGCCTAAACATTTTGCTAAGTTTTACCAAAATTTATTCAAAAAAAAAAAAAAATTGATATCTTTTCTTCTAATATCTGAGTGAAGTTATACTTCACTTAGTAAAATGAAGCTAAAGTAGAGCCTTCACAAATTATGATGATGTTATTGAAGTGAATTTAGCTTTGAAAGATGACGATTTTATTGACCTTGGTGATATTACTCATTTGGAAGTTGAAGTCTTCTTCGAAGATCAAAATTAAAGTTTGATCATTTTATTAGGAAAATTACTACGTTGTTATTATATTTATGTATTTTTAATTGTTAGGTTTTCTCTTATGCTGCTTTTTTTTTTTAAAAAAAATACTTGGCTTTTCTTGAAATGTTATTAGTTTTTATGTATTTCTTATGATATACTTTTAGTTTTAATTTCACGAAGATAAATAATAGTCTTCAATTAAATATAAGATGGATAAGGGAGATATACTCCTTTTTGATAGTGCTACAATTCACACTATATTAAGAAAACAATATTCTCTAATTTGAAAGGACCCATGTCAACACAATACCTGATAGTAAAAAAATTGATCAAGAGCTCTGAAAGAGAGTTGCATTACTACTTGAGAGAACTATTGATTATTAGCAACACATTGTATTGAATCAAGTTTTAAAAAAAAAGCTTGTTAAATTTCAAGGATTCACCAAAATGGTGATCATGTTGAGACTGCTAATGAAGGAAAGATTGAATATCTTAATATTACTACAGTAAAAATGAGGGGGAAAATTATGCATGAAAAATTACATATACTTTCTTTTAGGTTATGACATACAAGTATTGATATGATTGAGTTGCATGTCATAAGAAACTAAAGATTTACTCATCTTAATGAATTTATCATTTGACATGATTGGTTAGATCATATCAACTTTAAAATGATGCGCAAAATTATTGAAAATTTGCATGGGAACACTTTGAAGAATTATAACATTCTTCAATCAAAGAAATTCTCTTATGTTGCTTGTTGATGAGTTGATATTTTACCGACTCATTGGACTCGAATTCTTGAATTATTGTCATATTTTTATGTTAATTTGGGGGGGGGGGGGGGGGATATGAGGCGCTAGTTCTCTTGTATGTAGACATTACTTGAAAAACAAAGTTTGATATACTTAAAGAGAAAAAAATCATCAAATTACATCGATGAAGTAACTGGCTTCCTGCGGGAACCAACAAGCGTCTCGTCGGCTAAATGATGACTTGAAAGGAGCAAAGCTACCTCAATACCAGTGCTGCAATTGGCATGGTAGAATGCTTGATCGCGACTCATCAATCCTAACACAGATGGTCTTGTGAGAACTAAAAGTTGACGTGGAGAAGCACCTGGCACTCCACAATCCTGGATCAACATTTCACAGTCCAACATAAGTTCAAAGATGGACGTTAAAGGATAAGAATACAATTATGAAATTTAGTGCCTCATTTGGAAAGTCCAATGATAGGTTGGGGATTTGTATGATTATGTACCTTTTTCTTCTTCTGAATTAGAGATAGCAGAGAGAGTTCTTTATTTGGTAGAAAAATTATCTATAGAGTATAATGAAGGACTTTTTAACTTGTAGAGAAAGAAACCTCAAGTTTGTATCATTCCAAGCTCGGATTTCAAGTTTGTTAATTACATTAACTTGAAATAGAGATTTCTTACGTAAATATTGTCTTTATTTCTTCTTTTATGAGTAGCTAAATTCTTTGCCAGGAGTGTATGTGCTTGATGGGGGTGTAAAACCCCTAATAGGTATTGATTAATCAGTTTTAAAATTGATTGTATTACATGGATCTATTGTTGTCTGGAAGTTTTAATCTAAAAAACAGTGGTTGCAAATATCGATTGAGCTCTCTTACACCGTTTTTGCTTGAGAAAACACAATGGAGTTGGGTAAGACTCAATAATGAGGACTTGTTGAAGTTTACTCTATGGATTTGATCCATGAATGGGATAATCCGAGTAATTTCTCATTTAATGATATGAACTAGGGATAGTCTATCTACTCAAACAATGTTTGGTGTTTTATTTAAAAGGGTTTTGAAGTTCGAGAGAATCCAAGGGACATACATTTGATAGTTCGGGAGAATATCAAATGTAGCCTAGACTGAACGTTATTCATGTATCAACCGATTTTATTGTGATTATTCTTTGCTTATTTGAATTGAAACCTTAATTGTTATGCATACACTCCTAGTCCTTTCCAAACTTGGTAAATCATATTTGTGTTGATTTCTCATTTTGTTACTTGATATTAGTGAAATATAATTGAGAATTCAATTTGCTAATTGCTTCAAGTGGTGAAATCAATTTAAGGTAATCTTATTTTTCAATTCTTGTGGTTCGATCCCAACCTCTAAAGTTGGGTATTATTTTGCATACGATCATCTATGCCCTGAATAATGGGACATAGCTGACCGTTTATTAGGTGCTACCTCTATGGGTACATTGGATCGGGAGTGAGGATTAATATTTGAAAAACCTCAACAAGGTACTTTGGATTCATTAGAAATCTCGTCGGCACAAAAAAAATATGCTACCCCATTAATTTTGATATTCTAGACACAATAGAACTATAAAAAATTCCATCCGAGGTTGTCTTGACAAAATGTGGGTCTCACACTCAAGCTCCATTTTAAGCAAAAACCACAAGGTCGCTCGTAATAAGCTTGGAGGCCTCGGTACCTGCACGAAAGGTCCTCCTAGACCAAACTCGACATTCTATAGCTAACGAAACCTTCAGAATTTCATTTGGAGGAGGTCTTCCTGCACTTTTAACCTAAGTCAACCATTCAAGTTGAAAATGCTCATATAATGACCTCCAGGTCATTTCTGTGTTTATGCCTTATGTTCGTCATTTATTATATTTCTATAGCGACCCCAAGTTATTTATGACTTGCTGGGATTGACAGTTCAGTCACATGGTCATTCATTAGGTTTTTGTGGAAGTTTCTCTATTTTGGAGTTTTAAACCTTGAACGGTTAGTTTTGATCAAAATCTTAAGAAGATAACCTTAGAATCCAATTCTAACAATTACATCAGATCCAGAAGGGTCATTTTAGGCTAGTAGCATGGTCAACATGAATCTTGAGGCTTTCAGTATGAGTCTGTGTGATTAGACATTTTAACTTCCAAGTTAAGACCTAAGTTTGACTTTAGTTAGGGTGAAAAAGCCTAAATGAGAATTCCGTTAGCGCAATTAGCTTTAGAATATTAAGTTTAGTATAAAATGATCCTTCGTTTGAATCTTGAGGCTTTCAGACCAATTCTGAGCCCTTTGTAGATTTTGACTTAAAATATAGTTTGGGGGTGGGACCCACTTCTTATCAAGATGACCTCTTATAAGATTTTGAATACTCTATTGCATCTGTAATAATGATTTTGGTAGATTTGCGTATCCCGTTTGTGTGTATGGAGTTTCAAACAAATTCGAAACGCCCCGTTAGGGATTTGAAAACTTTCCAAACTAGTTGATATGCATTAGCTGGTGCAGACCAAAATTGGTATTTGTAGACCTTGATTCACGATTGCGGAGACCAAAATGTTGGTCATCGCGTTCGCAGAGTCCAAGCTGCGTTTGCAATGGGTTAGGCCCTTAAGCCTTCGCGTTCGCGGGTGCTCGACTACAATCGCGATCGCAGACCCCTGGTTTCTTTTGCCTTTGCATCGTGGGCTCCTTTTCGCGTTTGCGAAGGGAAACTTTCTTGTGCATCACGATCGCAAGCTCTCTAGTTCACGTTCACAAATGACTTTTTCGTCTGGTCTTTATTTATAGACCAGACGTGATCTGCTTAAAGTGTGTGTATATATATATATATATATATATATATATCAAAAAGCGATTTCTCCATATAACTCAAAATTGAGTGATTCAAGGTTTTTTCTGGCCGAAATTATTAAGGCTACATTGTGGAGTGATTGGAAGTCATTGGTAAACCTCCGTCTGAGGTGAATTTGTGTTTTATCTGGCTTCTTTGTTCTTTATTTGAACTTAATTGTGGAATTCGTCGCATGAGTTAATTGTTCGCTGTTTCGAGCCCCTAATTGTGTCCTATTTTGGGACACAATTTGGAATACTGTTTAGAACCTTTTGACGGAGTCATTTTGAAAAATTCCGATGCAAGTCCCATAATTCTTATTTGACTCTGAAATTTTTTCATTTTCATTTTATGTGTTCTTTGTATTTAAATGACTGTATTGACATTGTGATCCTATTTTTGATAGTGGTAGCAACGTTTGGAGGCCGTTCAAAAAGGAAAAGTTTTGGCCTTGTGATTTAGATGCGCGCACGGTCAGCCTACATATAGGCTATGACTTTCTTTCTATTAGATTGAGTTTAAATTCATGAATGCATGTTTAATATTTCTTTTTCTAGATACCATGTTTTAGGATTAATCTACATTATTTCGAGTGTAGTACTATGATAGACGGGGACTGTGTGTGATTCCATGATATTGTGAATTGCTTGGTTGATTGTTAATTATTGTATTGACATTTGAGCATGTGTGGCCTTACTCTAGGATTAGGCTAGTGTTGCCTTAGACTTGCGATCCTTGTGTCTTGTTAGCCTTGTTTCTTCTCAAACGTCGTTTCAGACGGATTAGATCCATGTAGACTGGAGTAGCAAACTTAAGTCTGATAGGATGAGCTTTAGTTTAGGCGCTTTTGCGACTTTATTGATATTCTATTTTCTCTCCTTATTTCTGCGACTCTGATGCGTTTTTGAAGGTTTTGTGCTTTTATCTCGACCTGGGATTAAAGTGTTTTAGGCTTGGAAACTTTTTGTGATTCCTTATGAGTGAATGTCGTTCCATGGTGGCTTAGTATTGACATTTGAGATCTTCTTTGGAGTTGACACGCCCCCGGGTCACTCTTACTAACTGAGCAGCTTATGCCTTTGGGAGTGAACTGGCTAACTGGGCGGCCTTGATATATTGAGATCCTCTTCGAAGCCAACCGATCCTTGGGTCACTCTTGCTAGCTAGGTTGGGAGTGGGCTAGCTGGTTGGACGACCTAGACTGACTTGTCACTCTTACTCACTAGGCTAGGAGTTGACTAGACTAGTGGGTACTTGGGATGGGAGCCCGACTTTCATCCTCGGGTTTGGATTCATATTACTCCTATCTCAGTATACTGAGCAATTTTGTGTACCTGTCGACATTTCATCGAACAGGTTGTGAACAACCTATTGTCATGCCATTTTCACACGAATTCCCCATGTCCACAACTTACCAATCTTCAAGAAACAAAAGAAAAAGAGTGAATTCAATATACCTTGAGGAAAAGGAATGATTGGAAGGAGAGAACTCTTGCCACAAATGATCAAAGCGAATTGTATTTTTAGAAGTGGAAGAATTTAGGATAGTTTGGGATTTTGGAACTATTAAAATGAAATCAAAAGACTTTTGTCTTTTTAACTCAAGCAAGTAATCATGGACACGAACCGCTCCTCGCGATTGCGACATTAGCTTTTTTACCTTTCGCAAATGCCGCATGTGGCTCTTGCGATTACGGTACTTGAGATTGTATGCATCGCGATCGCGGCCATTGGCTTTCGCGATTGTGATGAACAACTTTTTGCCAGACTTGTTGAAGCTACTGTCAATTTGGGCGATAGCAAGGTCAATTGGGTGATCCGCTCAATTACTTTGGCGAACCTAAACGTGTCAAAAGTGGTTAAACTCTTATTTTGAAGGTGGTTTCACCCGAAATTTCAATCCTAATCAGTTTTGTACTTCTAAACATGTCAAAACAACCACCACAAACTTTGCAACTATGAGGGTTACTCAAAACAAAATTTTTAAGCTATTCTAAAAATCAAAATTTTGAAATTAAACTAAAAACTAAATTTATTTGGATACTGATGGGTTTTTTTAAATTAAATTTGGATGCATTGTCCATGTTATTAATTAATTAAAATGGGCCAATATTCATAGTACTAATAGGATCCTGGTCGTCCCAAAAGTGACCAGACCAGGTGATTAAAACCAAGATCCTACAATAAGGTTTCCTAAATGAACTTATCACTTTACCTCTTCCTACACCTACTCTTTCTCTCCCTTATTTTTCTAGCTGCTGAAGATGTTCTTCAAATCTACCTGTAGTGCCAACTTCAAGCTCCTTCTTCTTTGGGTGATTAATGCCATTCCTCCTTCTCTCTTGATTATTGATGTTGTTATCAGCTGTCAAAGATTTGTAACTCTTTTTTTCTGTTGATCTCTGACCTGTTCTTCTCCACTGATTTCTTATGCCTTGTAGGTGTAGTATCCAAATTGAATGCCGAAGTTCTTGACAAACTTCAATGAAAGTATAGGCCTTGCGTTCCAACATTGCAGATCCATGTAAGTTAATCACTTTCTCCTCCAATTTATTTGTCCCCATCAAACCCTTGAACCCCTCCGTTTTGTGTTGAAAACGAATAGGATGAGATGCTTCATCCTTATGGTCTCCTTCCTAGATGCTTGTAATGAACTCAGTTTTTCCCCTTGTCTCTTGACTTTTGCTGGCCCTTGTAATCCTTTTTGCTGGTTGTCATCTCTTAGAATTAGATTTAGTACTTGTACAACTCTTTTGCTCCTTACATACCTCTTATTTAAATTGTACATATCAAAGCTATAGAACACTGTATTGCCTTTCCTGTACCTAATCATTATGAACATTATTATTGCTGATGATTCTCCTTGTTTTAATTCTCAATGTTGGAATTTACTTTTTATCTATATTCAATATCCTTTTCCCCATGTTTGGTAGATGACTGAAGTTCTGGTATTCTTGTTTATCTTCTTTGTTTATTGTTGTATTTGCTATGTAATCTGCCAACTGATTTGCCTCTCTGAAAATATGGTTAACATGTACGTTGAGTTGTATAACTATGTCATGTATGTCCTCTATCATCTCCATTATTTCCCAAGGTATCCTCTAATTCCTAGTAATCATGTTTTTGGCCATAAGAGAATCTATTTCCAGTTGTATTTGGTTAAAGCCTTTCCTTTTGCAAAAATTCAAAGCTTCCCAGATTGCTCTAACCTCTGTTTCCATATTGGTAGTAACTCTTATATCTTGTGCTGCCGCATATAGAAGATCTCTAACACTATTCCTGATGAAAAAACCATACGCACTCTATTCTGGATTTCCTTTGCTTACTCCATCCGTATTGCAAGTCATCCACCCTTCGCTTGGTAGCTTCCATCTTACCTGAAGATGATGAAGAGTTAGCTTGTAGTTCTGCAAAATGTTAACCATTTCTGGCTAGAGACATGTTGTCCTTTTAATCCATGGGAATTTCATCCTTATTAATTGATGTATTGTCAATTGGCAATGATGATGCATCCATTGATAAGATGTTTCCTTCCTATGTCTTATAGCATTCCTTCTTTTCCATAACTCCCACATAATGATCGCTGGAACTGCCTTCAGAATCTGATCCAATTTATTCGATATTTGGCGCTCCCACCATCTATAAATGAGTTGCTGAAGGTTGAACCCATTTTTATTGATACTAACCCAAGTAGCAAACTGGTTCCATAGCTTTTGGGCTATGAGAGTTATTAGAAATAAATGAGACATGGTTTCTAGCTCTCTTTTCTCGCACTAGTAAAATTTGGATACCACATGAATTTTCATCCTTTTGAGATTATCATCAATGGCAATTCTTCTCCTCCACACTCCCCATAAGAAAAATCCAATCTTCGAAGGAAGACCTTTCACCCATATGTACTGTTCCATTTATTCTTCTCCCTTCTATTCCTCGTATTCTGGAAGGTTGATTTGACTGTGAAAATTCCTTTCCCATCCCCTATCCACCAAGCCTTGTCCGCACTGTCCTCACAAATATTGGCTCTTATATTTGTTGTTATGTGCTGCACCATTTCCTCCGATACAAAAACCTTCAACTTACAAATATTCCAAGAGCCATTTATTATGAATTCCTTCACTTCCAACTCTTCTTCTTGTGCCAATTCTCCTTCTGTGTAAAACAAAGCACCTTGTCTAGTCCAATTGTTGAACCAAAAGCTGGAATTTCCAGCTTTAATTGCCACCTTATATCATGTTCCACTTCTTCTCTGACACTGATTATTTTCCTCAAAACATGTGATGCTCCTGAGCTTTTTACCAACAATGGATGCATTTCTTGTAATATTTGTTCCACATATATGTCGCCCACAAAGAGTTTGTGGAAACTCTAAAGTTCCACCAAAGTTTAGCAAACTAGGCTTTATTAATATCATGTAATGATCTAAATCCAATTCCTCCTTCCTCCTTCCTCCTTCGGAAAGCACAGATCCCTCCATGCCACCTAATGTTTTCCTTTAATACCTCCTACATTCCCCCTAAAGAATTTTGCAAATATTTGATGTATTTGCTCTATCACTTTCTTTGGTGGGTTCAATGCTGACAACATATAAATTGATATTGATTGGAGTATATTTTCACAAGCACATGTTTTCCTCCAAACGATAGAAATTTGTTATGCCAGGACAGGATTCTTCTAGGGATACTGATGGATTGCCTCCCGTTAAGCACACAATTTAACACCGCGATGCGATGTTGGGTACATCACCCTTTGTGTTTCCACTTTGAGTCAGTAAACCTTCTTTCCGACTTAGATCAATTTCTCTCTGAAGAGTATGGGGAGTACATGAGAGCATCAAGAGTTTCACTCGATCTCTCTATTTCGAAAAGTTGAATTTCTTACCCAACTTCAAATCATTTATACTTTTGGAGCATTAGGCAAGAGTAAGAATCTCATTAGGCCATTTAAGCATTAACTTTAAGAATCTCATTAGGCCATTTAAGCATTAACTTTTGTAATCATTGGCCCCAAGTGAGTGATTCTGACATCTTGGAATGTTATTGGCTTGGTTCAGTTGCATACACCCAACTTCTCATTAATGATCATCTCAACTCATTCTTCCTCAAAAGAAGGACATGGGCTATCCTCATAGAACATACAACCCAGAAGTCATAGAAGCAAAACAAAAAGAAAGTAAAGACAACTATTCACAATTTAGATAGAAACAAGTAAACTATAAATCCTAAATCAATTTAATACGTTTAATTGTTCCCCGACAGTGGCACCATTTTTTATAACGATCAAATTACCCTCAAAATGAATTAAAGAGTAAGCAATCATTAGCAATATAAATACCCAACAAAAGAGTTGGGGTCAAATCCCATAATGAACAACTTGTCAACAATTGAAAAAGACTAAGAACTACAAGCTACTAGTTTGAATCTAAGCTTAATAATACACAATTATCAAAATAAGATTGGTTATGTAACAAATTAATATTGGGAAAAGATCTAATCAAGCAAGGGATAATTTAGAATAGGGAATTTGGAACTCAATACTCATTCAAACGATTCATTGCAAGTCAACACAAGCTAATTCAATCATAGGTAAGCTAGGTCATCTTCAACAACACAAATCTTCTTTCATCTCATTATGCTATATTATGAAATCTCTTTTCGGTCTCAATCATGTAATTCAACAAAACAACGTACTACCTAAATTTAGACCTCTTTTTTGAGAAAATCTTGCATTCAACAATGAAAACCTAAATCTCTCTTTCAAGCAAATTCAAGATTCAAGGTTAATATGTGATTATCAATTTAATTCTCCACTTCACGAATTCTCTTTCGAGCAACCCACAAAGATCAGAAGCTAGATTTTAGCATGCACTCTCAAATCATAAATGAAAACATGAAAGTTAGACAAAACTCATTTCATGAATTGAATCATAAAATCAATTACAAAAGTAATAGAATGAGAAATCAAAGACCCAAAATAATTGTCTATTTCTAGCACAAAATCCCAATTTCAATTAGAAATTACATCTATAATTCATGCAATACAAAGCAAGGGAAAGAAGATAGGATAAGAAATATTACTATTAAAACACAATCTTCAATCTAAAATATGAATTTTGAGGCAACTTACCTTCAAAATCTCATATGAACTCTGCAAAGTTTTCTCTCTACTCTATGAGATACTCTTTACTCTAAATTGGATGATGGGTCCATTTGAATAATGACTGATGGTGAGTTTAAAAATGGGTTTTGGGATTAATTTGGTGAAATTCCATTTTTTTCTAAGTGCCAAGCTTTTACTATTTGCGTTTGTGATAACTAACTCGCGCGGTCACGATGAGTAGTGTTGTTGAGTCATGCGATTTTGAAGTCTGAAATTGTTGTTGATCATATTCACGACTCATGTTTCACGCGTCCATGGTGAGTAATCAGCTGCCAGTTCAACTTTCTTCCTTTTGACCTCTTTTTGCCTCAACTTCACTTGACTTCTACAATTATCTTCTAAATCAACTCTCTATTTCATTTTCCAACAAATATGAAGATAATCACATTAAAAGCACCAATTCTTACCTAAATCAAGCCAAAACTAATAAGAAAAGAGCCTCAAATGAGTGGAATTCTCCCACTCATCATATATTGTCCTATTTATATCACGACCCAAAGTATACCCTAGGCGTAACATGTCGTTTAGAACCTCGAGAGGCCCTACACAAGCCACTTAGAGTACATCATACAAGATAATAAAATAAAGAGTTCAAAAGAAATATTTCAATAGAGTTTGAAAGAAGTGGAAGTCTAATATAAGTCTCAAAATCATCTAATACATCATAAAGAAAGTGATTGGAACGTAACTCATGTATCACATACAAAGTTTGAAATGTAAATGACATAAAACAATAAAGGAGTCTTGGTCCTCGGAACATGAGGACTCACCAATCTTCAAATTCTATGAGGGATCAACTAGCCACGAGTATGGGAGGTAGGACTGTCGGACCCTACATTAGTGAAACAATGTAGGCACAAGTATGAATTAGCACATGGATTGTACTAAGTATGAGGCAATATGCATAAATATAGACATGATAACATAAACAACTATTTAAAATAAGTAGGCATGATCATATTGAAAAATTTGAAAGCTTTAAAGAAGAGTTAACATGAAAATCATGGAAAAATGGTCAAGTACATTAACATCAAGGACATTAGAAAAGATTTGAAGAAAACATAGTCATTTTGTATGATCTTAGCTTTAATCGACAATAAGACCATGAGAGTTATATCATGGAATCTAATATATCCCTCATATCGAAAGAAGAGGGTCTACTTGCTAAGATAAAACCCGTACATATCATCATTTGCTAAAGTGGATCCTTTAGTTAGGTCATTTATGACAATCATACAGGAGCACATAGTTTGGACTAGAGGTTGCTACTAGAGACTACCCTATTTAAGCCTCCACCTCAACCCCACTCGGTGCTAAGTTTAAATCTCAATAGAATAGATAAAAGTCAATTATCAATGTAATATAGCGAAAGGAAATGATCAATACCGATCTACATATTTCAAAATGAAAACTTAGAATAGCTCCTAAACATAATTCAACATAGATGAAAAAACCTTTCACTAATGTGAATTTATTTGTGAGAAATACCTGTCACAATCATGATCATCATAGTAAGTGAGAAATCCTTATACAATAGCATTGATACTTTACTTTTAGAGCATCCCCAAATCATTTATAAGTATTTCATAAAAGTATGTATATCTTCATAATTTCATAATTGATAGATTCAAGGGTTCATCATAGAATCATAGTTGAAAAACATAGTTTAGGCATGGGTCAATGCAATTTCATCTAAATATCATGGATTAACATCAATTCATGCATTAGAATACTTAATCAACAACAATAAATCATAATTGAAGGAAACCCATGAGATTGAATTGAAATCCTAACTTGAATCAATGGAAATTGAAATCTTTGAGAACCCCATGGAGGAAAGGACTCCATGGGTGAATACACACATATCTTGATCCTTTAAGCCCAAGAAAATGGATAATTTAGAGACTTGAATTGAACCCTAGCTCTTCTTCTTCCTTAGACTTGAAAGAAATTGAAGAGTGAATTTGGTTAAGTTTAGGGACTTTAGGGGATGAGTTGAAAATTGGAAATTTGGGGCTTAAAACATTTATAGAGGGCTCATGGTAGAAGGCAAAACAACGTAGCATTGGGTTAAAATAATTAGGAAAAGACCCAAAAGCCCTTTACAAGTAACTGTCGAGCCTCATCTATGGTTTGGACCTACGGTCTGTAAGTCATTCTACAGACCGTACTGGTCAACCGTAGATAAGTTCAGGAACTATATTTTGGACCAAGTTTTGACGGAACCCATGTACAACTCATAGGTTTTCCTACGCGAGGTACATACCGACCGTAGAAACCAACTTTGACCCTCAAAATTTCACTAAGTCTGGGACTCACCTACGAGACCTATCTACGACTCATACAATGGTTGATGAACCATCCTGGTGAATTGTAAAAAACGGTACTGGACTTATTTTCAAAAATTTATTTTCCCTACTTCCTAGGGTTTCCATCTATGACCCATAGAAGTTTCTATGGTCTGTAGATGGGACCCGTAGACACAGACTTCAGCCCAAAAAATTATATTTTTCTTCTTTTCTAAATCTGAGGTGTCACAGTATCTCACTTTTGGGAACATTCGCTCTCGAATAGAACTCAAGACATCATAATAAGGGTAGGGAAGAAGATCTAACATCCCAACATGAATGCAACCAACTCAAAATGCACAATATTAAAGAGGAACATCAACTCTAAGATCAAACATACTTAACACACTAGTTCATAAGGCATACATGCAAATCATACTCAAATGCACATAATCATGGAGAAATCAATCTAAGCTGAATCAAAATCTCAAAAGTATTTTTTCATAATCGTGCATACATGAGAAAACATGAGAATAACTAATATATGAGGATAGACCATGAGGAACTAAATGCTTCATGCTAGAGTAGGATCAGAGGGAAAAAGATGGGGGTAACGAGATATCATATCAGCCTCGGCCTCCCAAGTAACACCCTCAACCCTTGATTCCCCTCATAAGACCTTTACAGATGCAACTTCCTTATTCCTCAATTTCTTAACTTGCTGGTCCGAAATCTCATTCTTCATAAAAAAAAATCTCCTTTATACGAAGACTCTCCAATGGTAGAATAGATGTTGTATTGCCAACATATTTCTTTAACAAGGAGACATGGAAAACCGGATGTACCGATGCTAAGTCATTAGGTTAGTCAAGTTTATAAGAAACTTTGCCAATATGCTTCAAAATCTGATATGGACCCACATAGCAAGGACTAAGCTTCTCTTTCTTTCCAAACCTCATCACACCCTTCATAAAAATTTCCAAATGGACTCAATCACTTACATCAAATTCAAGATCTCTTATTCTCACATCGGCATAGGACTTTTGTCGACTTTGAGCAGTTTTTAACTTTTCTCAAATAAGTTGAACTTTCTCCATTGAATCATGTACCAAGTTAAGACCTATCAAAGAAACCTAACCAACTTCAAACCAACATATAATAGATCTACACATCCTACCTCAAACAGAGTTATACCAATGCTTAAATGATACTATTATTGTAAGCAAACTCAATCAAATACAAATGATCATCCCAATTACCTTTGAAATGAATCACACAAGCCCTCAACATATCTTCCAACGTTTGGATAGTATGCTCCGCTTGCCCATCGATTTAAGAATGAAAGGATATGCTAAGCTTAACACGAGTACCAAGCCCTTTTTTGAAAGATTTCCAAAACTGAGAAGTGAATTGGGTACCAGGATCAGAGATAATGGATCGGGGAACTCCATACAACCTAAAAATTTCCCTCAAATACAACTTAGCATAGTCCTCTGCCAAATAAGAAGCCTTGCTGGGAATGAAATGAGCCGACTTCATCATACGATCCACAATAACCTAAATCGAGCCATGTTTCTGCCGGGTGTGGGGTAAACCTACAATGAAGTCCACATTTAGATCTTCCCACTTCTAAGTAGGAATACTAATATCTTGGGACAAACCTCCTAGATTTAGATGCACAACTTTCACTTGTTGACAATTAGGACATTTAGACACAAATTTCGCAATATCCTTTTTCATCCCATTCCACCAATAGACCTCCCATAAGTCACAGTACATCTTGGTGGCTCCCGGGTGAATGGGATATCGAGAACATGGGATTTTAATAAGATTTTCTCTTTCAATCCATCAATATTAGGAACACACAAACAACCTTGATACCAAAGCACACCATCTCTACCTTGGGAGAAAGCCTCAATAAACTTCTTAAGCACCACTTCTTTTAACTCAACCAAGATCGGGTCAAGACCTTGCTTTGCTTTCACATCCAACACAGAAGACGATTCTAAAGCATTATGAACCATAACACCACCTTTGGTGCATTCAACTAACTGAACACCCAATCGGACCAATCTATGAAAATCACGAACCAACTCCTTTTAATCTTCTTCCACATGGGTAACACTACCCATTGATAGTCGATTAAAAGCATCCGCTACTACATTCGCCTTACTCGGGTGATATGAAACACTCATGTCGTAAATTTTTAGCAACTCAAGCCACCTTCTTTGGTGAAGATTTAGATAATATTGCTTGAAAGCATATTGCAAACTCTTGTGGTCGGTTAAGACATCAACATTGACACCATATAAGTAATACCTCCATATCTTTAAGGCAAACACAACCGCCGCTAGTTCCAAATCATGGGTAGGATAGTTCTTTTCATGAAACTTTAAGTTTACTTGAAGCATAAGAAATAACCTTCTCATTTTGCATAAAGACACACCCTAGCCTAATCCTTGAAGCATCACAATAAACAACAAACCCATTGGTACCTTCCAGTGGAGTCAATATCGGAGCGGAGGTAAGCCTATCTTTCAAACCTTCTATAATAACCAACCAAACCCAAGAAACTTCGAATATCCGAAAGGGATAGAGGTCTAGGACAACTTTTAACCGCATTTGCCTTCTTAGGAACTACCTCAATACCCTTAACAGAAATAATATGACCAAGAAAATCCACGGATCTCAACCAAAACTCACATTTACTAAACTTCGCAAAGAGTTATTGGGCCTTCAGGACTTGCACCACAATCCTAAATGATCGGTGTGCACATTCTCACTCCTTGAGTAAATAAAAATATCACTGATAAACACAATCACTAACATATTAAGATACTGTCTAAACAACCTATTCATTAAATCCATAAATGCAGCCAGAGCATTAGGCAAATCGAAAGACATTACCAAAAACTCATAATGACCATACTGAGTTCAAAAAGTCATCTTCGGAATGTCGTCTTCCTTCACCCTCAATTGGCGGTAACCCGACAAAAGGTCAATCTTAGAGATGTAACTTGCTTCTTGTATTTTATCAAACAAATCATCTATGCTTGGAAAATTATACTTATTCTTAATGGTAACCTTCTTCAATTGCCGGTAGTCAATGGACATGAGAAGGGAACCATCCTTCTTACGAACAAATAAGACTGGAGCACCCCATGGAGAGATACTCAGTCAGATGAAACTTTTATTCAACAAGTCCTTCAATTTCTCTTTCAATTCCTTACGTTCTAGGTTGTGTATCTGAAGAAGGTCCATATCAAAGTCTATTTCCCTTGTAAGATGAACACTGGTTAGCTCTTCAGGAAACACTTTCAGAATCTCATTTAGAAGGGGGACCGACTCAAGAGTAGGGGTTTCAGAATCTATATCCCTAAATCAAACAAGATGGTAAATGCAACCCTTAGAAATCATATTTCTAGCCTTAAGACAAGAAACAAACTGACCATTAGGCATATAATTTCCCACTTTCCACTCTAGGACAGGCTCATAAGGAAATTAAAACTTGACCACTTAGTCTATAATCAATAAAAGCATAACAGGAATGAAGCCAATCCCTATCAAGAATAACATCAAAATCTAACATATCAAGCTCTATTAAATCAACATGAGTGACTCTATGGGATAAGGAGACGGGATAATTTCTATAGACTCTCTTAGCCACAATAGATTTACCAATAGGAGTAGAGACAGAAAAAAGGTCTAATAACACATCTGGAAAAACTTCAAACCTCATAGCCACATGCGGTGTTACAAAAGACAAGGTAGAACCGCTATTAGACAAAGCATAAACATCAATATAAAAGACTTTCAACATACCGGTAACAACATTGGGAGAACCCTTTTACTCATAATGAGTTTGAAGTGCATAGAATCAGTTTTGCTTTGGAGCACTTGAACCTAAACCACTTGACGGAGCTTGCCTACCATATCTTCCCTTGTTATTTATAGATGGGCAATCCCTCAAGCGGTGACTACTCTTACTACAACCAAAGCAATTATTCATACCCATCAAGCATTTTCTCGGATGACTTTTGCCACACTTTTGGCATGTGGCAACCGAATATCCATTTCCGCTACCATTTCCTCCTTGAGGCTTAGGGTTAGAGACCATATCCTTCTTTAGGATCTAGAGCATTGCAGGAACCTTGTCCGAAAAACTTTTGTCAGTGCCTAGAACGACCATGTCCATCGGACCTTGAATGTGAAAAGTCATTATCACTGGTCTTTATCCTTTTTTCCTCTCTAGACCTTTCCTTAAGCTTTTCCTCTTTAATTTGTTGAGCATGCACCATTAGACGAGAAATGTCCATTTCACTAATGAGCATGGCGATGCGATATTCCTTAACCACTATTTTAGAAACACCCAAAACAAACTTGCTCATATTTTCCCTTGAGTCGGCAACTATAGTTGGAGCATAACTAAACAGTTGTGTGAACTTCAAGGCATACTCCTTCACACTCATGTTTCCTTGACGAAGGTTAATAAATTCAAGTACCTTTGCCTCCGTCATCTCAAAGGGAAAGAACCTTCAAGGAAAGAAACCTTAAACTTTTCCCAACCAAGAAGACCCGCATCAACCTCCCTCCTTTCCTTCCATTGGTTGAGCTAAACTTGAGAAATACCCTTAATTTGATAGGGGGCAAGTTCCACCTTTTCCACTACCGTCACTCTCATGATCATCAACACCTTGTATACCTGATCAATAAACTCTTGAGGATCTTTCTCAACCTTGGAATCATGGAACTCTAGGGTATTCATTCTAGTGAATTCCCTCACTCTAGATGCCGTCGTACCCACATTTGGGTTCACGGGGAACACAACCTCCCTATTGGCTTGAGCCTTCATGGCTTCACCAATACTTGAAAGCAGCTCAAAACTCTACATTAGTCACTTGTTCAGCCAAAAGATAGACCGAAACTTGTGGAGCCTCTTCGGGAGCATTTTTTTTTACATTCTCACCCGTATTCCGCCTAATGTATGCTCTTCGAGGGGCCATAACATGAAAATCATCGGATAGAGATTAGGAGAGAGACATATAGAGTTACACTCTATCGCACGACTTTAGAATGATGAAATAAGTGGAATTTCCTAAACATCATATAGCCTCTTATTCATAAATGTGACCTGTTTCACACTCATGAACAAGACTACTCGACATGGCTTATGAGACATGCTAGGACTTTTCTAAACATTCTCTGATACCAAGTTTTTCATGACCCAAAGTATAGCCTAGGCGTAACATGTCGTATAGAACCACGTGAGGCCCTACACAAGCCACTTAGTATACCTCATACAAGATAATAAAATAAAGAATTCAAAAGAAATATTTAATATAGTTTGAAAAAAGTGAAAGTCTAACATATGTTCAAAATCATCTAATACATCATAAAGAAAAGTGATATGATGTAATTCATGGATCACATACAAAGCCTAAAATGGAAATGACATAAAGCAATAAAGGAGTCTCAATCCTCAGAACATGAGGACTCACCAATATTAAAAGTCTATAAGGGATCAACTAGACACGCGTATGGGAGGTAGGAGCGTTGGTCCTACATAAGTGAAACAATATAGGCACAAGTATGCATTAGTACATGGAATGTACTAAGTATGAAGCAATATGCATAAACATAGGCATGATAGCATAAACAACTTAAAATAAGTAAGCATGATCATATTGAAACATTCGAAAGGTTTAAAGAAGAGTTAACACGAAAATCATGGAAACATGATCAAAAAGTTTTGAAGAAAACACATATATTTTGTGGGGTCTTATCTTTAACTGACAGTAAGATCATGAGAACTATATCATGAAATCTGGTATATCCTTCATACCAAAAAAAAAGGAATCTACTTGCCAAGGTAGAATACATACATATCATCATTTGCTAAAGTAGATCCACTAGCTAGGTCATTTACGACAATCCTAGGGGGGCACATAGTTTCGGACTAAAGGTTGCTACTAGAGACTACCCTATTTGAGACTCCACTTCAAGCCCTTTCGATGCTAAGTCTAAATCCTAAGGGAATAGATAAAAGTCAATTATCAATGTAATATAGGGAAATGCAATGATCAATACCAATCTACATATTTCAAGATGAAAACATAGAATAGCTCCTTAAACATAATTCAACATAGATGAGAAAACCTTTCCCCATTATGGATTCATTTGTGAGAAATACCTTTTACAATCATGATCATCATAGTAAGTGAGAATTACTTTCACAATAACATTGATATTTTCCTTTCAAAGTGTCCCCAAATCAGTTATAAGCATTTCCTAAAAGCATGCATATATTCATAATTTCATAATTGATAGATTCATTGGTTCATCCTAGGATCATAGTTGAAAAACATAGTTTAGGCATGGGTCAGTGCAATTTCATCTAAATATCAAGGATTAACATCAATTCATGCATTAGAAGACTTAATCAACAACAATAAATCATAATTGAATGAAACCCATGAGATTGAATTGAAATTTTAACTTGAATCAATGGAAATTGATTTAGGAAATTGAAATCTTTGAGGACCCCATGTAGGAAAGGACTCCATGGGTGAATACACACATACCTTGATCCTTTAAGCCCAAGAAAATGAAGAATTTGGAGACTTGAATGGAACCTTAGATCTTCTTCCTTAGACTTGAGAAATTGGAGAGTAAATTTGGTAAGGTTTAGGAACTTTAGGAGAATGAGTTGAAAAATGGGAAATTTGGGGCTTAGAACCTTTATATAGAGCTCAGGGTAGAAGGCAAAACTATGTAGCATTTGGTTAAAACAATTAAGGAAAGACCCAAAAGCCCTTTAAAAATAACTGTTGAGCCTCATCTACAGTTTGGACCTATGGTCCTTAGGTCCTTCTACGAACCATACTGGTCAACGTAGATAAGTTCAGGAACTATAATTTGGACCAACTTTTGACGGAACCCATGTACGGCTCATAGGTCTTCCTACAGTTCGTACATGCCAATCGTAGAAACCAACTTTGACCTCAAAATTTCACTAAGTCTGGGACGCAACTATGAGACCTATCTACGACTCATACAATGGTTAACAAACTATCCTAGTGAATCGTAAAAAGGGGTACTAGAACTTGTTTTCAAAAAATATTTTTCCCAGTTCCTACGGTTTCCATCTACGACCCGTAGAAGCTTTTACGGTCAATAGATAGGATCCGTAGACACAAACTTCATTTTAAAAAATCTCATTTTTCTTCTTTTCCAAATTCGATGTGTTACAATTCAATACTTAGAAGTTTTTGTATTAGTGACACTAGGTCTAGATTTTGATTATGTATATAGTTCGTCTTCCTTGATCACTTTGGGTCCCTTTTGTATATTTTATATTTTTATGTACATATCTATGTTATGAAGCTATTCTATGTCTATATTGTTTTCTCATATTTATGTTTCAGTTTTATTTATTGTTTGTTGTTTGGGTTTTAACTTGCCTTTTGTGGATTTTATGGTAGGCGTCATCATGGTCTAATTTCAGGTTGTGAACCCCCTACCCCTTAAATTTTTATTCTAACTTCAAACTTTAATAAAATACATTTTATTCCACCTTTACATTATAAATACACCACACCCCTCACTATATCTCAAAAATTCTCTACTCTCTCATCCATATTCTATATTTCCCTCAATTCTCTAGTCTCAAACTCTCAATTACTATCAGAATATTTCTGATTCAATTTAGTTATATTAATATTATCAAGTTACAACAATAGTTTTGGAGCAAGCTTCAAGTGTCAGTTTTTTGTTATAACAGTATGCTATTACGTAAATGTTTGGTATGTTCGTTTTATCTCTTAATTTATTTAATTTTCGTAATCAATTTTCATGTTATTAATTTTTTAATTACATTCACTTTTATTTAGTTTTGATGTGGATTCTAGTAAAAAAGTTTCGGTAAGAAAAAATAATGGCCTTTATTTCTAACGAGTGAACTTTTTCTAAAAGAAATAGTAAAAATGGTAGTACTTCTAAATCAATGTCTAGTAAGATTAAATATATAAGCATTTATGCACGTTGATGATACTTATTTCTGTCATCCCCTTAATATAGAATCAAATACTTAATTTGACCAAGAAACTTTATAACGACCTTACGATAATACTAATTTTGATGAAGAAGTAGAAGAAGATTTAGAAGAAGTACAAAATTAGATGATACAATTAGTAGTTTGACGACCGAATCTCCAACTCAGAATCAACTTCAGTGTGAAGCTAGTCATCCCCTGATACCTCCTACAAGGAGTAAAGTGAAGGCCCAAAACCCTAAAATTTTGTATTGTTGCAATTGATAACTCATCATTTAGGAAAAAAAAAACTCAGGTTATTTGTAATAAATGTAAAAAAGTGTATAAGCATGAAAGTTGTGGAAGTAAAGATGGGATAGAGGGTTTAGGTAGACATTTGTTAATTTATATTAAAAATAAATATTTGGCGCTAAAGCTAAAGCACGACAAAGACGTTGGTATTGACGCTTATGATGGATCCTTAAGGGCTTCTAACATGGTTCAGGAAATATTAGATCCTTCTAACCTCTCTAGTCCTATTAAACAACGAACATATAGTAAAGAAAGAGGTCACAAAAATTTAGCTAAAATAATTGTTGCTTGTGCTCATCCTTTTCGTTCTTATTCACATCCTAATTTTATAACATTTATTCAAGAAACATATAATTCTTCTTTTCAAGGTTTTTCAAGAAATACAATTAATAAATATATTTTTGATTTTCAAGCTAAACATTGTGAATATCTTCGTCGTATATTTAGCTATTTAAATTGTAGAGTGTTATAACTTCTTCTATGGATAGTGTTAATGATAATGATTATGTAATTGAAATTTGTAAAAATGAATTATAGATTATAAACGGTGTGAAAAAAAATAGTGCTTATATTGCATGAACTATTTTTTAAACTTTAATGATTTTATGTGCTTTGTGATAAAGTTATGAGTGTCACATTAGAAAATTGTTAGTATGTTATATACTAGACTTTGTTCAATTGATGATTAACTTTTTATATTAGATATGTGACACATATTTAATTTGGTTGTAAAAGATGATCTTAAGTTATTTGATTGTGCTTGTATGAATTGAATATGCTTGTGGTTGGATTTATCATACTAACAAATCTCGTAGGATTAGAAAATTTAAAGAGAGTTGTGTAATATGTGATATTTCACCACGGAAAGTTTTAAGACAAGTTAAAACTAGCTGAAATTATTTATATTAAAATGTTTTTAGTTGCTTATTTTTCATCATGATCCATACAAATAATTTTTAATGTCCATAATGCTCACCCACTTGATCGAATTAGTGAAGAACATTGAAATAAAACCAAACAACTTATTGATTCTATAAAAAAAAAACTTTCAAGCTACAAAAATGTTTATTGAACTTTATTATCCAACTACTTCTTCTGTTTTAATAAATATTTGTTCTATTTCAATTTAGTTTAATAAATACTTTTTCTATTTCAATTTAGTTTGATGAATACAAAAAATTGAAAACATTAAACTGGCTATTGAAGTTATGGTTGAAAAAATTTAAAATTATTTTTTGTATATCTCAACCTTTTTGAACTGCTATTTTATTTAACCCCGAATATAAATAACAAGGAGAACAAGCACTTGTTGATACAATTAATTAAAAATTAAAAACGTTATCGAAAGAAGTTCCAAATTAGAATATTGTAAGAGTATCATTAATGTGCAAGAAAAAAAAAATTATGAAAAAATATAGGTCCATGCAAAATGATCAAGTAGATGCTACTCAATGTTCTAAGGTAAAACCGATAGTCTTCCTATTTTATGAGAGATTTTCTTGGTCTTAATTCTTAAACTGTGATGATTTTTAAGAATATATTAGTAAGAGATTAGAATGGTTACGGATGAGGATGATAACTTACAACTTTTAAATTGATGGAGGACCGGTGGCAGTGCATTTTTAAGAATTAATTAGCAAAATGGTTTGTGATGTCCTATTAATCAAACATCATCAGTTACTTCGAAGGCTACCTTCTATGCAACAAGATTTCAAATCATAATCAAAAATATTCATTAACATAAGAGGGTTTAGAGATATCAATTTTGACTAGAGATTAGATCAACGTCAAGAGAAGAAAATTATGAGTTGCCAAAATTAACTCCCAAACAAGAAGTTGAATTAGAATCAATAATGGAATGGAGGCATTAGACTATCAAGCTTCTTTGTTAGTTCCGAATGATGTTTCTGCTCAAATGATCAGAGTTTGAATTTTTTTTTTTTATTGGACGATACAAATATTTATTTTATAAACGAGAACTAGTTCAAAAGGACCATTCCTAAGAAGATGATTGCGTATATTAGTTCATTTTATAATATTGGTAAATTGTAATACAAATTCATACAATTAAGTTTTAATGAAAATTTTAAAGGTTTTATTTTTTTTATACAAGTATTCTCTTAAATATAATACAAGTATTTTTTATATATTAATATAATTTAATTTTAAATAATTAAACAGACTTAAGAATTACAAGTTTAATAATTTAATATTTTAGTTATCAAACTTACTTTGAAAATTAAAAAAATGAAATTTTAAATGTGAACTTTGAAATTTCAGATATGAAGTTTTAACTTTCAAATTTCTAATTTTGAAATTTGAAAATTATAATTTTCAAAATTTATACATATGTTTTTTCTTACTTAGCTAAAAAAATTATGGAAAACCATAACTTAAAAACTAAAATGTACAATAGTTTAAATAATTAAAAAAAAAGGGTCATCCCCAATCCCATCCTGTAAGTTAAGTAGGATCGGACGTATAACACCCCACTATTCGAAAGAACTAGAAAAAACTAGAATTAGAAAGAAACCATTTTTGGAGAATCAAATTTGGAAAGATTGACAAAATTAAGCTAAGTATGAGTTTTGGGTCAGCATCAAACGACCCTAAATCCTAGCTCAGGATGAGCTAAGTGTTCTACAAGATATCGTAGGAAAGATCATTGAATTATCTTTTCAACGCCGCCGAGTTTACAAGATTTCAAGTTCGTATGAGGGAGATATTCCCATTTGAAGTTGGGCTGTCTAGATAAGGAAAGTCAACCGGATTTTTGAAGGGTACTTTGGTCTTTTCACTACCCAATTATTTTATTTCATTTTTGGTAATTAAGTTGGGGTCTAAACTGATTTGGTTCAGTTTACGCTTCATTAAAAGAGTTAAGGTTTTGAGAGAAGAGAAAAGAAGAGGAGAAAAAAGGAGAAGAAGCAAGGATTCGTCAATTTCTTGAGGAATTGAGTGCGGATTTCGCCAAGGATTCAATCCTACGAGGTATGTGAGTTCACATAGCATTGGGTTTGTCACCCACGCGCCAAACATATTTATTTCAGTATGATTTTCATCCTAAAATATTGAGAAATTGATGTTTTTGAGTTTTGTTCTTGAATTGCCTTCGTTATTGAATTTGGGATAAGATTGAGGAGTTCTTGAGAGTTTAAGATCGATTGTTAGAGTTGTTTTGAGTTAGATTCTTGTATACATGTGTTGGGTATCTGAATCTAAGATAAATTGACAAAAAGAATCAAATTTAGGCGAATTGGGGTTAGAAAACGAAGAAGGAACAAGTCGGACAAATCTAGGTACCAGGTCCGCGTCGCGGACCTGTTCCTCAGGATTGACAAAAGTTTCACCACATCGCGGAGTGATCACAAACCGTTTTAGCTCAAAATTTATTTCGCGACCAAATAATTAAATACATCTCCACGTCGCAGAGTTGCTTTCAAGTAGTGATTTGTTGATCGTTTTTCATTTTTAACTATCTAAAAACACTTGTAAACATCATCAGATCTTTCCTATCACAAATAACCATCCTTGAATCCATAAATTCAAATTCAAGGAAAGTTAATAGTCAAGTCAAGAGAAGTTCTTAGAGTCTTCCAGAAGTCTTTTACAAATGTTCTAACTTTGTTTTAAGACTTAAGTTTTGAGTTGAGTAAATAGTAAAAATTGAAGTTTCATTTCTTCAAAAGAGTATATCGGGACTATGTATTCCCAAAGAGTAAAATGTTTTCACATTTAAACAAGAAAGGAACTGAGATTTCCAAAAGAGCCTTTGAGATAGTTTTCAGTAAAGAGTAAATGCTTTCACAATTCAACAAGAGAGGAAACACTGATTTCCAAGTGAGCCTTCGGGGTAGTTTTTGAGTAATTATCTCAAACCACAGAGTTATGTTTTTAAACATAAGAGCTAGTATTATATTTTGGGAGTAGTATTGAGCACCGATATGGGGGATAGTTCAGACAACTCCTAGCCTTCATAAACCATGTAGCCACCATGGGTAGAAAAATGTCATACTTTTTAGATGATTCTTTAGTGCTTTTTAGCATAGACTAGTGGATTCACTTAGTAGTTAGGTTATATACCCTCGGCAAGGTATAAGACGGCCTTGGCAGCATGAGGCAAAACGTTGTATCATCACAGTAGCTCTTAAGTGATAGTTGTCGGTTAGAGAAACTTCCACAACAGTATTTTGTATTCTTATATACATAGAGTTAATTGTATTTTTATATACATTTAGAGTTTTTATTGTATCTTTGCATACATACAGAGTTACTATTGTATTTCTAAATATACAGAGTTGTTATCCATGTTTTAAAAGCTTTTCTTTATATTACATTTATTTTATTGCTTTATATTGAAATTAGTTAAGTTGAGTTGAGTTGAGCCCATGTATGTTCTTTCAGTTCCTTTCATGCTTATGTATTGTTTTAAAACTCCCTCGCATGCTCGTACATTTAATGTACTGATGCCAGTTGGTTTATATCTTTTTATGATGCAGATTCAGGTAACACATCCAGCCCATCGTTGATCCAATTGAGCTTCAGAGTTTTTGGTGAGCCTTCTTGCTTCTGGAGGATCCTCTTTTTCATTTGCTTACCATTTTTGTTCATTAGGATGTCGTGGGTCTTGTCTCGACATCCATCTCAATTATTAGTGGCTTCATAGAAAGTCAGTTAGTTCATTTGTCATTATCTTATTATTGGCTTATGTTTGAGAACTAAGTTGCCACTTTGACCAGTGAATATTATCTTAATACATTCTATGTTATATTTTAAGCTTTCAGTTTACTTTTAAAGGTTCAGTTATGTTGAGTTATGTCTTCCGCTAAGAGTAAATCTAGGACAAGGGTTCGCTTGGGGCCAGCAATGGTTCTCGAGTGTCAGTCCCACCTAGAGTGTAGGATCGGGGCGTGACAAACTTGGTATTAGAGCACACAGTTCAAGAGTCCTAGAGAGTCTTTGAAGCCATGTTTGTAGAGTCCTAGTTATCGTTGTGTAGCGCATCACATCTATAATTAGAAGGCTGCAACATTTAGGAATTATTTCACTTCTTTCATACTCACTTCGTGTGGTACAATTAATCTCTATAATAGTTCCTTTCTAATTCATGCTTACGCGTGTTTATTTCAGATCATGCCTCCACGAAGAGCTATTAGAGGTCGTCCCTCTAGAAGTAATGTTGAACCACATAAACAAGGGGTACCTAATTCACCAGAAATGCAACCCCAAGTAGAAGACACCAATGCCGAATTCCCTAAAGTTATCCAGATGTTAAGGATGAATCCTCCAAGCTTCATAGGTTCAAGTGTCACAGAGGATCTGGAGAACTTTGTTGAAGAGATTTAGAAAGTTTTTGAGATTATGCATGTTGCTGATGTTGAGAGGGTAGAACTAGATGCATACCAAATAAAGGGTGTTGCTAGAATTTGGTTTGACCAATGGAAAAAGAATAGGGCTAAGGATGCGCCAATAGTGAGTTGGGTTATGTTTGAGAGTGCTTTCATGGGGCGTTTCTTTCCCCGTGAGTTGCGAGAGGTAAATACAAGAGTGTTTCTCACTCTTAAGAAGGAGTGTATGAGTGTTCATGAGTACAGTCTGAAGTTCACACAACTTTCCCGCTATGCTCCGAAGATGGATGCTGACATGAGGAGTTTATTCGTTGTTGGGTTGTCTCGTCTTTCAAGAAAGAAAGGCAAGGTAGCTATGCTAATAAGGGATATGGACATAGCTAGGCTAATGATCCATGTGCAACAGGTTGAGGAGGAAAAACTGAGGGATAGAGAAGAGTTTAAGAATAAGAGGGCTAAGACATCAGGGGATGAGTCCGGGCAGCAAAAGAGTAATGCGAACCGATCTTCTTTCCAACCTAAGCAGAAGGGACATGCTCCATCATTTGCTAGTGCACCATGCACAAGAGAACAAATATGAGTACAATAGTCAGAATTCCCAGAATTTCAGAGCTAGACTTGTGCATTCTCAAGGCAGTGTTGCACAAGGAGGTAATGAGACTCCTACATGTGCTAAGTGTGGCGGGCGCCACTCAGGGGTGTGTCGTGATGGCTTCACTGGTTGCTTCAAGTGTGGTCAAGACGGTTATTTTATGAGAGAGTGTCCTAAGAACAAGCATGGTAATGGTAATGAAGTTCTTCAGTTGCCCCACTAGACAGAGCTGCATCTAGAGGAACTACTTTAGGGGAAGGCAGAGGAGAAAACCACTTGTTTGCTTTCACAAGTCACCAAGAGTAGAAGGATTCTCTAGATATTGTCACTGGTATGATCCAAGTCTTTAACTATGATGTTTATGCTTTGCTAGATCTAGGAGTGAGTTTATCTTTTGTAACTCTTTATGTTGCAATGAATTTTGATTGTCTTCCTGAGCAACTTCTTGAGCCCTTTAGTGTTTCTACACCCGTTGGTGAGTCTATTATAGCTAAGAGAGTCTATTGTGATTGTACAATTTTTGTCAATCGCAAGAGTACCATGGCTCACTTAGTTGAGTTAGATATGGTAGATTTTGAAGTCATTTTAGGTATGGACTGGCTTCATGCCTGTTATGCATCAATAGATTATAGAACTCGAGTACTCAAGTTCCAGTTTCCCAGTGAACCAGTTATAGAGTGGAAGAGTAGTTCCACAATGCCTAAGGGTCATTTTATTTCGTACCTTAAGGCGAGAAAGTTAGTTTCTAAGGGGTGTTTCTATCACTTAGTCCGAGTTAATGACTCTAGTGTTGAGATACCTCATATTCAGTCAGTTCCAATAGTAAAAGAGTTTCTAGAAGTCTTTCCAGATAATCTTCTCAGACTCCCTCCTGAGAGAGAAATAAAGTTTGATATAGATATTCTTCCCGATACTCATCCTATATCTATTCCGCCATATAGAATGGCATCATCAGAGTTGAAAGAGTTCAAAGAGCAGTTGAAAAATCTCCTAGAGAAAGGTTTTATTCGACCAAGTGTCTCACCTTAGGGCACTCCGGTCTCATTTGTGAGAAAGAAGGATGGTTCTCTTAGAATGTGTATAGATTACCGTCAGTTGAACAAGGTTACTATCAAGAATAAGTATCCTCTTCCAAGAATTGATGATCTCTTCGATCAACTTTAGGGTGCTTCCTGTTTTTCTAAGATAGACCTCAGATCAGGCTACCATCAATTGAAAGTAAGGGAATGTGATATATCAAAGACAACATTCAGGACCTGTTATGGTCATTATAAGTTTCTGGTCATTTCATTCGATTTAAATAATGCACCTGCAATATTCATGGACCTTATGAATAGAGTATTCAAGCCTTATTTAGATATGTTTGTTTTCGTGTTCATTAATGACATCCTAATCTATTCGAGGAGTGAGGAAAATCATGCTAGTCATCTCAGAATAGTTCTCCAAACTCTAAAGGATAGAGAGTTATATGCCAAGTTCTCTAAGTGAGAATTTTGGCTTAAGTCTATGGCATTCTTAGGCCACATTATTTTCGGTGATGGAATTAGAGTTGACACTCAAAAAATAGAGACAGTGCAGAATTGGCCCAGACCCACATCTCCAACAGATTTTAGGAGTTTCTTGGTGTTGGCCAGATATTATAGAAGGTTTGTAGAGGATTCTCATCTATTTTGTCCCCTTTGACCAAGTTGACTCAGAAAACAGTTAAGTTTAAATGGTCTGAAGCTTGTGAAAAACTTTCAGGAATTGAAAAAGAGGTTGATTACTGCCCTAGTATTAACCTTACTAGAAGGTACGCAAGGCTTTGTTGTATATTGTGATGCTTCCAGAGCTGGTTTGGGTTGTGCGTTAATGCAGAAATGGCAAAGTTGTAGCTTATGCCTCCAGACAACTTAAGGTTCACGAGAGGAACTACCCAACCCATGATTTAGAGTTGGCTGCTGTAGTATTTGCTTTGAAAATATGGCGTCGTTATCTGTATGGTATTCATGTGGATGTGTTCACCGTTCCAATATGTGTTTAGTCAGAAAGAGCTTAATCTCACACAGAGAAGGTGGTTATATTTACTCAAGGATTATGACATCAATATTCTTTATCACCCAGGTAAGCCTAATGTTGTTGTTGATGCCTTGAGTAAATTGTTTATGGGTAGTACCGCCCATTTTGAGGAAGATAAGAAAGAGTTAGCAAAAGATGTGCATAGACTTGCATGATTAAGAGTTAAACTAATGAATTCCACAAAAAGAGGAGGAGTAGTGATGAATGAGGCTGAATCATCATTAGTGTGAGAAGTGAAAGAGAAATAAGACCAAGATCCTATTTTGCTTAAATTGAAGGCAAATGTTCATAAGCAAAAATTAATGGCTTTTGAACAAAGGGGAGATGGTGTATTGAGGTATCAAGGTAGATTGTGTATACCATGGGTGGATGAACTTCAAGAGAGGGTCATGGAGGAATCTCATAGCTCCAGATATTCTATCCATTCGGGTTCCAAAAACAGGTATCGCAATTTGAGCGAAGTTTATTAGTAGAGTAGTATGAAGAAGGGCATTGCAGAGTTTGTTGCTAAGTGCCCGAATGCCCAACAAGTTAAAGTAGAGCACCAAAGGCCCGGTGGTATGGCTCAAGATATAGAACTTCTAAAATGGAAAGGAGAAATGATCAATATGGATTTCATCATAGGTTTACCAAGGTCTCGCAGGCATCATGATTCTATTTGGCATATTGTATTTACATTTTGCTTGTTGAGTATTGAGCTAGATGTTAGACGTTACGCCCTTAGCTTGCTAAGATTGATCTCATTCGAGGACGAATGTTCCCAATGGGGAGATATTGTAACACCCCGTTATTCGAAAGAACTAGAATTAAAAATAAACCATTTTTGGAAATAATCAAATTTGGAAAGATTGACAAAATTAAGCTAAGTATGAGTTTTGGGTTAACTTCAAACGACCATAACTCCTAGATCAGAATGATTAGGTATTCTACAATACACCTTAGGAAATATCTTTGAATTATCTTTCCAACGCCTCCGAGTTTGCACAATTTCGAGTTCTTATGAGGGAGATTTGCCCATTTGAAGTTGGGTTGTCTAGATAAAGAAAGTAAAAACTGGATTTTTGAAGGATACTTTGGTCTTTTCACTACTCAATTATTTAATTTCATTTTTGGTAATTAAGTTGGGGTCTAAACTGATTTGGTTCAGTTTACACTTTATAAAAAAGAGTTAGGGTTTTGAGAGAAGAGAAAAGAAGAGGACAAAAAGCAAGGATTTGTCAATTTCTTGAGGACTTAAGTGCGGATTTCGCCAAGGATTCAATCCTACGAGGTATGTGAATTCACATAGCATTGGGTTCGTTCACCCACCGCCAAACATGTTTATTTCAGTATGATTTTCATCCTAAATGATTGAGAATTTTTTGTTCTTGAATTGCCTTTGTTCTTGAATTTGGGATGAGATTGATGAGTTCTTCAGAGTTTAAGGTCGATTGTTAGAGTTGTTTTGAGTTAGATTCTTGTGTACATGTGATGGGTATCTGAATCTAAAGAGAAATTGAGAAAAAGAATCGAATTTAGGCGAATTGGGATTAGAAAACAAAGAAGGACCAAGTTGGACAAATCTGGGTCACGCACCGTTCCTCAGGATTGACAAAAGTTTCTCTGCGTCACAGAGTGGTCACAGACCGTCCTGCCTCAAAATTTATTTCGCAACCAAATAATTAAATGCATCTCCGCGTTGCGTACTTGCTTCCAGGAAGTGATTTCTTGATCATTTCTCATGTTTAACTATCTAAAAACACTAGTAAAGATCATGAGATATTTCCTATCATAAATCACCATCCTTGAATCCATAAATTCAAGTTCAAGGAAAGTTAAGAGTCAAGTCAAGAGAAGTTCTTAGAGTCTTCCAAAAGTCTTTTACAAATGTTTTAACTTTGTTTTAATACTCAAGTTTTGAGTTGAGTAAAGAGTAAAGATTGAATTTCATTTCTTCAAAAGAGTATATCGAGACTATGTATTTCCAAAGAGTAAAATATTTTCACATTTAAACAAGAAAGGAAACTGAGATTTCCAAAAAAGCCTTTGAGCTTGTTTTCTGTAAAGATTAAATGCTTTCACAATTAAGCAAGAGAGGAAACATTGACTTCCAAGAGAGCCTTCGGGCTGGTTTTTGAGTAATTATCTCAAACCACAGAGTTATGTTTTTAAGCATAAGAGCAGTATCATATTTTGGGAGTAGTATTGAACACCGATATGGGGGAGAGTTCAGACAACTCTCAGCCCCCATAAACCATGTAGCCACCATGGGTAGAAAAAGGGTCATACTTTTTAGATGATTCTTTAGTGCTTTTTAGCATAGACTAGTGGATCCAGTTAGTAGTCAGGTTTTATGTCTTCGGCAAGGTATAGGATGGCCCTGACACCGTGAGGTAAAATGATGTATCATCACAATAGCTCTTAAGTGACAGTTGTCGGTTAGAGAAACTTCCACAATAGTATTTTGTATTCTTATATACACAGAGTTAATTATATTTTTATATGCATTCAGAGTTTATATTGTATCTTTGCATACACACAGAGTTACTATTGTATTTCAAAATACATAAAATTGTTATCCATGTTTTAAAAGCTTTTCTTTATATTGCATTTATTTTATTGCTTTATATTGAAATGAGTTAAGTTGAGTTGAGTTGAGTTGAGCCCATGTATGTTCTTTCAATTCCTTTCAAGCTTATGTCTTGTTTTAGAATTCCCCTCACATGCTCGTACATTCAATGTACTAATGTCAGTTGGCCTGCATCTTTTTATGATGCAGATTCAGGTAATCAAGATCAGCATCAAGCGCATCGTTGATCTAGTTGAGCTTCAAAGTTATTGGTGAGCCTCCTTTCTTCCAGAGGATCCCCTTTTTCATTTCTTTATCATTTTAGTTCATTAGGTTGCCATGGGTCTTGTCCCGACATCCATCTCAGTTATTAGAGGCTTCATAGACAATCAGTTAGTTCATTTGTCATTATCTTGTTATTGGCTTATGTTTGAGAACTGAGTTGCCACTTTGGCCAGTGAATGTTATATTAATATATTCTAAGTTATATTTTGAGCTTTCAGATTACTTTTAAAGGTTCAGTTATGTTGAGTTAAGTCTTCTGCTAAGATTTAAGCCAAGCCAAGGGTTCGCTTGGGGCCATCAATGGTTCTCGAGTGCCAGTCCCACCCAGGGTGTAGGCTCAGGGCGTGACAAGATGGGGGTATCATTTTGTCCTGGCCAAACCCATGAATTTGAGTAGCTTTAAGTTCTTATCATATATGATTAATGAATTTAAATTAGTGAAACTAAACCCATTTTTTAATGATAATAAAGAAGGCATTATCAATGTGTATCTCTCCATTTTATAGTTTTGCACACCTTTAAAATATTCCCTCCGTTCACTTTTACTTGTCACTAATTTCTAACTAGATTTTCATTTTTACTTGTCACTTTTGACATATCAAGAAAAGATAATTATATTTTTTCATGTTTTACCCTCGACATTAAATACTCTTTTTTCAAATTACTTTTCAAGACCTAATACTAAACATCATTTAATAGATATAGTTTGGTAAAATACATATATCAATAATTATTTTTTTAATGGGTGTTGTTCACAACAAATTTTCGTAAGCGTTGAAAATTAACTGCAAGCAAAATAAATAAAAGAAAATGTTATTTTTATTAATGAATCTTGTGAGTACAATTCTGTTGTTCTCTTGATTCTTCTCTCCTAAACTTCTCCGTAATTCGAGGGCCTTCAGTAGCGTATTTCTCGAATGTAGGATGATGTAGAACTTCGTTGACCACTCCTTCGTTGTTTCAAGTCGATCTCCGGGAAGAACTTCGTTGATCACTCCTTTGAAGAGCTATGTAGTTGATGTTGTAGCTTTCTCCAATTGCATAATGCTTCTTCAAGAGTTTTCTTCCCCTTTGAATGCCATGTTTATCCCATATTTATAGTTGTAGGGAGTGGACAAGGTTGCTTGTGATTGGCCAAATGATGTCATTTCGACACTTGGCGTCACCTTGTTGGTCTTGGATGCCTAGTCACTGTGACACATGGCATGGGTTTGGGCTTCAAGGTGAAATGGACCTTGGACTTGAATTTAATAAAAATGGACTTATTTATTTGTAAAGCCCAAATTAATCATTCAACCCAAATAAACATGGATTTAATCCAAATTCTGTATGAATTAAATCCAATAAAATTTGTGTGTCTACAGATGCCCCATACTTCAAGCCTTGTTGAGGTGTAGGTTTGCCGACACTTCATTTTGAGACTTGAAGTATTACAAATCCAACAATATCACTCTTAAGACATTTGCTTGACTCTGTTTCTTGTGATGAAACAAGTGGCATGGTATGGTCGTGTGCAATCCTATTTCGATGTGCTCCTAAGGACTTTTGTAATTTCAATCCACTCGAGGGACGATATGGAGGACTCTCGAGAGAGAGGGATAAGCAAATCAATGTGACAAAATTGTATGAATTTTAAATTCAAAAAACTTTCACCATAGACTTGAATACAAATTTGGACACCAACACTTGGAGTGTCACACAAGTCCCCAAAGTTGGATTTTAAATAAAAGAACATAACTTGATTTGCTTCTTTTTTTTGCAAACGTTCAATTTGGAAACAATTGGTAATTTAATAATCACACCAAATTTTCTTTCCTTCGCTTGATTTTGTAAGAATCATTCTTGAAATCTCAGGACTTATTGCTTTCCTTTTGAGTGCTAGCAACTTCCATTTAGATGGGTAAGAATTGATATGATTTGCTTCTTCCAATTTTACCAAAGCTTTCCTTGTACAAGAAATAAAAATTGTTCAAAGGAACTTCTATATAAGAATCTCCCATGTACAAAGGATTGATCAAAGAATCATTGGAAAAAATAATAACTCTCCTAACCAAATCAATGTGGAACTCCAAATTTGGTGTGTTCTTTTCTCTATTTCGTGCATTCCCGCCAAAATGTTATTTTCTTGGTGTAAAAGAATTCAAACGACGAACGAGTTGATTCTGGATAAACTAGACTTATAGTACTACGACATATCCAAAAATCAACATCAAAAACCTTTTGTATTGACGGGAATTGATTTTTGAAGTTGGTCTCCAAATCTGGAAGTTTTCCTCACAGTTATGCGTAATCTCGCTAAAACGTCCCTTTCTCGGTGTAGGGGTATTCAAAGGATGAGCGACTTGATTCTAGAGAAACTAGACTTTTAGTACTACGACATATCCAACATCAACATCAAAAACCTTTCGTATTGACGGGAATTGATTTTTGAAATTGGTCATCAAATCTGGAAGTTTTCCTCACAGTTATGCACAATCTCGCTAAAACGCCATTTTCTTGATGTAGGAGCTTTCGAACGACGAGCATCTTGATTCTGGAGAAACTAGACCTTTAGTACTACGACATATCCAAAAATCAACATCAAAAACCTTCTGTATTAACGGGAATTGTTTTTTGAAATTGGTTTTCAAATTTTGCCATTTTCCTCACAGATTTGTGTCTTTTAGATTTTCTTGTTTCTTTTTCTTGCAGGTAATGGTTGTGGTTGCATCTTTATTTATGCATTTTCATGTTTCTTAAACATGGGAGATTGACATTCAAGATCCAATTTGGCCGCAATTGAAAGCTTCGTGTATTGACACCGCCATGTTGAACAAGATTGTTGTGGTGCTGCTCATGTTTGTCATGCCATATTGAAGAGTCATGTACTTACTACGTGTATTATCGGAAGTAGATCAACCAAGAAAAATTGAAAACTTTGTGCAGTTGGCACCGATGGCTCCAATGTTTCCAAAATAGCCTAAACACCTAGCTAGAAGATACACGAGTTGTTCACATGATCGGCGTGGAAACACTCGTCTCATCCTTGCAATATTGGCAGAAAACTTACTCGAGGCATTCACCTTTCTTGCAGTCTTGGTAGAGACAACTTGTCACCTCCATTTTCATCCCCCTTTGCGGCTACACGAGAGAAACATTTGGAGTATTTTCATTTCATTTTCGGCAAGAAAGCACGTGGTGCATCTTATCCTTGAGTCTTGGCGATAAAGAGGCTAAGAGTGACCACATTCCATCTGGCTTGGAGAGATTGACATCATGATAACACCTTTCCGACTTCTGTGAGTAAGTACTTGGCACCTATACGTTCCCAGATGTATGAGCAATAGATGCAATCCGCTTGATCCTTAAGGAACAAAACTCAACTATGTGCAATATATCAAGATTTCAGACCAAAACTCCCTCCAAATTGATCAAAATTAATTTCTGAAGTTGATTTCTAGGTCTGATATGTCTGTTTCGCAGCTTTGCGCGTCTATCATAGAAAATTGATAAGTCCGAATAGGAGTACCGAAATCATGAGATTCTTATTCAATGGCAAAGACGACTAAAAAAACTACAACATATGTAAAAATCAAGCCTAAAAACTTTGTGGATTGGTACAGATATCGCTGTAAAGTCAGCCCACAATTCTGTCTTTCTCGGTTCTTCAGCTTCGTATGTCTGTGGTAAAAAAATTATAACTCAAAGTAGGAGTACTGAAATCATGATTTTCTTTTTCCGTTGGAAAGACGTCTCAAATATCTACAACATGAGTAAAAACCACGGCCAAAAGCTTTTTGGATTTTTATAGACATTTCTTCGAAGTCAACCCACAGTTCTGCCTAGCTCAACTTTTCAGCTTTGAGCAATTTTGGGAGAAAATCAATAACTCGGCGTAGGAGCCTTGAAATGATGTGATTCTTATTCTGTTGGAAGCGTAACTCATATAGGTACAAAATATATAAAAATCACGGCCTAAAGCTTTCCAGATTAGTACAAATGTATTTTTAAAGTTAGCTCAAATTCTATCTCGCTCAACTCTTCAGCTTTGAGCAACTTTAGGAGAAAATCAATAACTCGACGTAGGGGCCTTTGAATCATTAGCCAATTTTTTCGTTGCAAAATAGACTCTAAGAACTTCTATAGATGTAAAAATCACGTTCAAAACCTTTAAGGAATTTTACAAATACGCCCTTGAAGTTAGCTACGATGCCTTGCTTAACTCTTCTCCTTTGCCCATCTGTTACGCATTTGAACTCTAGTGCTAGCTATATAATTTTAAAGAGATAGTATGATGATCACGCAATGCCACCAAACCCCTTTTTTTAACTCATGTGACTGAGCTTAGAGTGATTACTCCAAGCGCCTACGTACCTCGGTGAAGAGGATCAAGTCATATCATAGTTCAAGATGTTGAGTTTTATTTGTTTTATTTTAGTTTTTTTTGGGTTGTACACAGTTTATACTCTTGCAGGCCAGGAGTAACATGTAGTTTATTCTCATACCTTAAGGAGCGTTGTAACTTGCTTTTTAGGCTCGTATGTCGAGGAGCATTTCAACTTGCAGTTTAAGCTCGTACGCCAAGGAGCATTTCAACTTGCAGTTTAGGCTCGTGCATTGATGAGCATTTCAACTTGCAGTTTAGGCTCGTACGTCGAGGAGCATTTCAACTTGTAGTTTAGGCTCGTACGTCAAGGAGCATTTCAGGGAAGAGTTTCATCAATGTAATTGTCCTTCTAACCTTTTGTGATAAGGCATTAATGTACTTCGATTTGGTGTTGGATCTTATACTTTTGCATTGTTGAAGCTAATTTGTATTTTATTTTGTGTTGACTTCTAAAAGTCAGAGTTTAGAAGTCCCTTGATGCTTTTGCCTTTTGAGAGCGACCAAAGTCCAAGTGTCATCACTCTCTTCATTGGAGAAGTCATCTACCTTGGATGTGTTTGTTGTTTTCTTCAAGGTGGAAACTTCAACTGGTTCAAAGCACCCAAACTGTAGTATGATTACACCTTCTTCAATTTTTGGCGATACCACAGGACGTAGAACTTCTGAAATTGAATCCTTTTTACTATCAAGTTTGACACTAACATGATTTGTCTCAGCTTTCTCATCATTGTCAATGATGATCTTTCCCTCTCATACCAATGTCATGATCTTTTCCTTCAGAATGAAGCATTTTGTGGTGTGATGACCGATGATGGGGTGAAATTTACAATACATAGGATCATTGACTTTATTGGATTCTTTGGGTCGCTTTGACTCTTGGAGTGCAATGACTTTCATAGTTAACAGCTCATCAAGAATCGCATGAACGTCAGAGTCTAGAAAGGGATACTCTTTCACTTGCAACTCCTTCAAGGTAGATTAATTTTTCACTTCTCACGTTTGTTGATGTGCCGCGATCTCTTTCAACTTTTGTCTCGTTGAGGCCTTCGTAGTAGTCGTGGTTACCGCCAAGACTAGCTCATTAGTTGTGTATTCTAATGACTCCTTCAAATTTGTATAATTTTTTCTTGAATCAAAGCATGTGATGTTTTTCCATGAATTGCAATGCTTAACTCCATGTCATGAGTGTGTGTAGCTAGTTCTTCAAAAGTCTGAGGCTTAATTCCTTAAAGGATATTACAAGGCCCCAATGAATTCCTTGTATACAAATTTCAACTGCAGAGATTTCAAAAAGTTGGTCCTTACAATCTAAGCTCAACATTCGCCAACGATTGATGTAGTCTACTACAGGTTCATCCCTACTTTGTTTAGTGTTTGTCAATTCCATCATGCTCATTGTACGGCGGGTACTGTAGAAACAATTGAGAAATTGATTTTCTAGTTGCTCCCAATAATTAATTGATTCAAGTCCGTATACCAATCAAAGGCGTTTTCTTTTAAAGAATGAACAAACTGCTTGACAAGAAGATCACCATGTGTACCGACACTGCTACAAGTCTCGACGAAATGGGCAATATATTGCCTTGGATTTTCCCTTCCATCAAATTGTTGCAATTTTGGTGGTTGAAATCCAATTGGCATCAGTACACCCTCAATTCGCTTAGAATACGACTTTGAATATCCTAAGGAACTTTATGGAAGGCCACCATATTGAGCTTTAATTGTGTTTGCGATCATATCTTGTAGTTGTTGAACTGTTAGAGTGGCCACTGAAGTAGATCGCTTTGCGCTTTGAGAGTTAACTGGCTTAGTGGGAGAATCAACATCAAATTTTTCTTGCATTGTTAGATTGTGATGTGACTCTCTAGAGTTGTAGAGATCTAACTTGCTCATAAGTTGGGCGATTTGGAGATTTTTGTCATCAATAGACTTCTTCAAGGCTTCAATGGTTTGCTCCATCATTGTGCACTTCTCGTCCATGTTAGTTGCGTCAACCATTAAGGAGTTAACCTTTGTTGAAATTGAATAATCCACTGAATTCTTAGCTTCACCAAAGTTGAAGCGAGAGTGAGAAAGTTCATCAAACAACTTAGATGCAATGTTGCCCCCAGGGATTGTAGTTTTGAATGTCATTTGACACTTTCTCTTTCTTGCCATCTCCAAGGAGGTGAAATATTCAGATCCATTCAAGGCACTTGTCTTGAACTCGCATACAATGATTGGATCAACATCACTAAAATCAACAAATGTGGCAATAGTAGAGTCCTTGCATGAAACATCATTGATATTCTTGCAAGCCATTGCAAAGTTGAACTTGTTTTTTTGATTTGTAGGAGGAAGAGATGAAGAGCAGAATCGGTCCAATTGGGCGTGTCAAATTTGTTCGCAACCAATTTTCGTAAGCGTTGAAAATTATCTACAAGAAAAATAAATAAAAGAAAATGTTATTTTTATTGATGAATCTTATGAGTACAATTTTGTTGTTCTCTTGATTCTTCTCTCCTAAACTTCTCCGTGATTCGAGGGCCTTCAATCGGGTATTTATCGAATGTAGGCTGATGTAAACATCCTTGAGATGTATTTGATCTCTGGGAACGTCGAGAAGCACTTCGTTGTTTCAAGTCGATCTCCGGGAAGAACTTCGTTGATCACTCCTTCGAAGAGCTATGTAGTTGATGTTGTAGCTTTCTCCAATTGGAAAATGCTTCTTCAAGAGTTTTCTTCCCCTTTGAATGTCATGTCTATCCCATATTTATAGTTGTAGGGAGTGGACAAGGTTGCTTGTGATTGGCCAAATGATGTCATTTTGACACTTGGCGAATCATGATTGGTTCTTGCATTTGACTGGGACTACCACCTCATTTGGACATGTGACGTTACTTTGTTGGTCTTGGATGCCTAGTCACTGTGACACATGGCATGAGTTTGGGCTTCAAGGTGAAATGGACCTTGGACTTGAATTTAATAAAAATGGACTTATTTATTTGTAAAGCCCAAATTAATCATTCAACCCAAATAAACATGAATTTAATCCAAATTTTGTATGAATTAAATCCAATAAAATTTGTGTGTCTACAGGTGTGTCAAGTCAAATAGTGGCAAGTAAAAGTGAAAGGAAAGAGAAATAGATATTTAATTAGAAATTAATACAATAAAGTCCACAAGTCAATACACATTTACATAATTAAAATGATATAATTTAATATTTAAATAATTAAATATTTTATAGCATTTTAATTTATAGCAAAGATAAAATCATAATTGACCTTTTAACTTTGAGTCTTCCCACTTTTAATTGTAATTCACATTTTAACTTTGAGTCTTCCCATTTTTGATAATATATGAAATAAATAAATAGATAGATAAAATAATAGAAAAATCAATTACTTTTGCACACTACCTTGTCTCTATTTATGTGATACAGCCTTTTCTAAAATCAATTCCAAACGAAAGTCATCTTGCTGTAATTAGAAATACTTTAACTTTTAATTACTCCCTCCGTTCACTTTTACTTGTCACCTTTGACATATCAAGAAAAGACAATAATTTTTTTCCATGTTTACCCTCAATATTAAATAATTATTTTTAAATCATTTTCAAGGCATCATTAATAGGGATAGTTTTGTAAAATACCTATATCAATAATTATTTTCTTAATGAGTGTGTCAAGTAAAATTGAACGGAGGAAGTATTTTTTCTTGCCATTATTAAAATGATTTATACTACATAAATGTTTAATGATTGTTTTAGATCACAAATTTCAAAAGTTTTTCTTTTTACTTGCCTTTGTATTAAATCAAACAGTGACACACAAATTAGGACACATGGAGTAATAATAAATTTGTCCCAATTTATGTTGTACATATTCTTTTTTAGTTTGATCAGAAAAAATATTTTATATTTAAAAATAATTTAATTTTAAACTTTTTAATCAGTTACTTACGTTTATGTATAGACAACAAAAAATATTTTCAATAAAATGTACATAAGCATTATATATATATATATATATATATATATATATATATATATATATATATATATATATATATATATATATATATATATATCAAAGTGCTTTATCTAATTTTTCCAATTTAAATTACTCTTAATTATATAAAATGATATATAATAATACAAATGTGTGCACAATTTTCAAAAGTCTTTCCCTGCCAGGGCCGTCTTAACCACTAGACTACTAAAACCATCGCTTGAGGCTCCATATTTTTGGAGGTCCCCCAATTTTTTTAAAAATACTTATACATATTACTTAAAATTATTTGTATTTTTAAATTTTAAAAAAAAACATTTAAGAAGTATAAAAAAATAAAATAAAATAACCGTTAGTTTTCCCCACTTTTCTAAGGGAATGAAACATTTTTTGAAAATAATTTCCTTAAGTGGGAAATTGTGTTTCCTTATTTATCTCCTAAAAAAATTGACCTTATATTATTATTTACCTTATACTCATCTTTTTTATTCTCTATTTTATTATTTTTATTCTCAATATTGAACTCTCTCCTAAAAAAAATGATTTACTGTTGCTTACAAGTTAAAAAAGAACAAAATTTGCTTTTGAGTGTCTTCTTCAAAATCTTAAGAAGTGCAACAAGCAATCATTATATTGAAGGAACGCAACACTATTTCAATATTGTTATATCAACTTATCAAATTCGTGAGCCAGGTTTTATTATTCTAACTTTATTTTATAATTTTTCTTGAACTTTTGTTACTATTGATATTCTTAGTTAGTAAGTATATATATTCTCGTTTTAGTTATTTTTAAGAGAAATAATACAAGTAAAAGATAGTGGTTTAATGGAAATACTCAATCAAATAAAAAGACTTGATTCTTTTCCTAATGCATGTATTGCTTATAGAATAATGCTAATAATTCCTATAACTATGGCCTCGGTTGAAAGAAGTTTTTCATATGCATTAGCTATATTATTAATTGAAAAGGAATTACTAAAACAAATCGATTAGAAAACAGTAATAAATGACTTCACATCTAAAAATGCTAGAAAAATAGATTTTAGATAAATATATACATGATTATTTTTTTTTGAAAAAAAAAGAATTAAAAAAAATAGAGCAACTTTTACATATAGCAAACATAAAAATCATAGTTGTATGTTATAGCTATAGTTTGCATAATTGCACTCCATAGCAAATTTTATGTTCGCAATGGAGCTTTTGATTTGTATAATTTGCTAGAAACATCCAACTTTATACAAATTGTTCGTTTTTATATAAATTCATGTATACATTGTAATTTGTATAATAATATTTGTATAATTATAAATGTATAGGACGAAAATATATGTATTTGTATTTATATATACACTTTTCTCTCGCTTTATACAAACACAAACGCATTTTATATATTTTATACCGAAATGTATAAAATGCCTAATTATATATCAAAAATGGCTAATTGTATACCGAATCAGATGGCAAAACAATGGAATGTTTGTTGCGAATTACAATTAAAATAAACTATGGCTACAACGTTTAATTTGAATTAATAGTTTGTTATTTCATACAATTTTCTCAAAAAAATACTTGGGCCCCTCTTTAAGATTTGGCTTTAGACCCTCAATCTTGTTGAGTCGGCCCTGTTCCCTACCGTAATATTAATAATATGTCAAGTCAATCAATATTACGTCAATTGAAACAGAGCACAATATGAAAGTACAAAGTAGGAGAGCAGTACAGATAAACATGAATGGATACATAAATTATTTATGTTTGTCCACTTCTTGGTCTTTGTTGATGATCTTGAAATAATTCTTGGAATGAAAATCAAGAAAGAGCACTAAAAGTGAGGCATTAAAAGCAACACCAATACACCATACCCCAACGCCAGTGCATCCAAACTCAGTTGTAAATTGATAATACAACATCATAGCTGATAGTTGAAACCCAGTCATAAATTGTACTATTTGACAATTTGTGACCACTTTCTCCCACCATGGTCTTTTTCCTAAAGCAGATAGGAAATAATAAGCATACATTATAACATGAATCGAAGCATTAATAATAACAGCAACACTCGACATGGACTGCGCAAATTGAAGCCCAATATAACCAAGAACAGGCACAACTGTATGGTGATAGACATGGAGGAACGATAGCCTTCGTGATCTAGAACTACTGAGGACGATTAAAAGTGTATCTATAAATTCAAGAATTTTTGAAAGGTAACATATATAAATCCAAAAGAACACAGGTTCACGTGGAAGAGTATGATTTGCACCGGGGAAACATATGATCTACTTCCAATCATGAGGTGGCATTTGGTGTAGGACAGAAAGGATGGAAGCAATGACCATGAGTAGAGAGAGGAGACAGAGAATGAGGCTGTGGATCGCGGTAATGTTGCGAATGGTGGTGGTAGTGAGGGTAGGGATAAATGTAGAGAAACGGAGTGACGAGAGAGTCAGATATAAGTAAACAGACACTTAAATTATAAGAAAAGATTTGGAGGAACCGAATGTATGACCTTGTTTCCATTCTAAATTGACTGATTTTTGGATGATCTACAAGCCAGTAATAGATGTTGAAGTAAAGAGCTTCCATGTTTAACCAAATGAATATCTCTATCAGACAAACATTTTATATGGATATATATATATAGTAGTATCCTAACATTTCAAAATTTGACGTATCATAAATATTAATTGTTTAGAGCGAATTATATATAAAGAGACCCGAAATATTGAGAAGATATCATATTTAAAATTTGGGACTGTTTACAGGTGATTTTTAGTTGATCAAGATTGAATAGTCGGTGTCAACTTCATGTATACTTAGTATATATTTCATGTATAGTTAAGTTATATTCAACTTTTTGAGTGTATCATAATGTATAATCAATAGATAGCTCATGTATAGGTAAGTATATTATATATTCAGTGTATACTTTTTATGATTTTTAACAAGCTATATTGTATGGTCACTGTATATTTTCTATGATTTTTGGCTATTTTTTATGTAAATAAAATATGACTATATTTATCGTAAACTAATTACGAACTATCGCTAATATTCCTTCGATACAACAATAGTTGTCTACTATTGACCTAACACATAACTTAAGAAACAATAAATAATAGGGGTAATTTTTACTATATTACCATTTGAATACATTAATTTAATGTTTTGAAAAATGTATTAGTATTGAATAGTATTTAATACTAAGGGGTCGTTTGGTGTGAGGGATAAAAGTAAATAGTGATGTGATTGTTTGGTTGTCATGTTTGGGATAACTTATCCCATCATTTATATCATTGTGATGAGATAAGTTATCGCATATACATGTTGGGATAAGTTATCCCAGGATAGCTAACCCCAGGATAACTAATCATGGGATAACTTATTTCCAACCAAACAACCCCTAAGGGTAAAACAGACAAAATATGTTAAATTATCTCTTGATTCTTAAAATTTGACAGGTATTGTTGGACAACTATTTTTAGTATAGTAAACAAGTAAATATGACGAAAGGGAGTATATAAATGGAGAAGTAAAAGTGAATATAGAGAATAATATACTATTCAAGCATGGGTAAGGGATATGATTTATTAATCATGGGATAACTTATTTCCAACCAAACAACCCCTAAGGGTAAAACAGACAAAATATGTTAAATTATCTCTTGATTCTTAAAATTTGACAGGTATTGTTGGACAATTATTTTTAGTATAGGAAACAAGTAATTATGATGAAAGGGAGTATATAAATGGAGAAGTAAAAGTGAATATAGAGAATAATATACTATTCAAGCATGGGTAAGGGATATGATTTATTAATCAATCTCTCCGTTAATTTTTACTTGTAATATTTAAAAAATAATAATTAACATAACTATTTTATTGCATTACACTTATTAATTAATATTTAATAATAAATCTTGAAAAATAAGTAATTATATTAAAAATAAAATATGAAAAAAATAACTATATCTTTTTTGATATGTTAACAGTGATAAATAAAAATAAAATAAAAGGAAAAAGGACAAATATACCCCTAAATTATCATAAATGGTGCGTCTATATACCCTTTGTTATACTTTCGGGTTGTGTATACCCTTACCGTCAATATTTTGGAACGTATATACCCTTAAAATAAACGGAGGGACACGTGTCATGATCTTAATGGTCTATCCAAATTTAAGGGTATATATGTTCCAAAATATTGACGGTAAGGGTATACGCAACCCGAAAGTATAACGAAGGGTATAGACGCACCATTTATGATAATTCGGGGATATATTTATCCTTTTTCCCTAAAATAAATAGGGGGAGTGATATATTCCATTAAAGTAGGAGATACAATTTTTAACATAAAGGTCCTACTAGTTATTTATTGTAACAAAATTTATGTACAACGGCTCGTTTACTGTAATCGAAAATCGGCTCCCCGTGCCCACTCCCTACACTCGGTCTATGCAAGGAAAGTTTAAGTACTTTTATTTTAAAACATCGAAAATATTGACTAACACTTAAATGGAATGTTTGATTATCGATTAGAGATATGCAGAATTTAGTTGTATAAGTATTACTGTATTAATTATATAATATTTAATTATATAAAAGATTATAATAGCTAATGACCCAAAAATTATTCTAGTACTTCAAGTTTTAACTGAAATTTTTAGAATTTTATCAAAATCTAACTAAGTGATTTAAAAAAGAGAATTCACGTAAAATTATATGCCCAAAAAAAAATCTAAATCAATAAAAATATATATAATAAATCAATTTTATTTATTATATATATTCAAGATATATCTTCTAAATTAAATATCACAATTCATAAATATCAATTTGTATAATCATTTCATAAACTAAAATAGTTAATAAAATATAATATTTATTGAGCACCAATTTTCTTATATCAATTTTCAAAGTCATTGTACAGATTGCATAAACTTAGAGCCAATTTGGATTAGTTTTAAAATAGTAGTTTTTAAGTCAAAAAAATAAAAAGTTGGGAGAGTTCTACTTTTGGTTTAAAACTTTTTTTTAAGTAATTTTAAACTTATTTTAATTTATTTTTAACTTTATCAAACACTCTCAAAAACTAAATATAACTTAAAAATAGGTTTAGTCAACTTTTAAAGCAATCCAAACAGACTCGAAAACATGTTTATATATAACCCCATAAAAAAGAATTAAGTAAATCAATTTGTATACAAATTCATCCATATAGTTTGAGAGTACAAATAGTTTATGTTCGAAAAGGTGAACATACCATATTGATATATATTCCATATAAAAAATAAATACATAATAAAATGAATTTGTATGGTAAAATAATGAAAAACTTCTACTATTAATCCGTTATTCTTGTTTTGGATCCCATGGATAATCACTTCTTCCCGCCAAAATTCTAAAATCATACAAATTAACACAGACCATATAACATAAGAGTAATGAAACTAAATGGGTTACTAATGAGAATTAGTTTTAAAATAATATTTTCTAATTTTGAGCCAAAAGCCGTGCACGAGACATTTAAATTTTAGATATGTTAACAAAAATATATCTATGGTTCTGTCAATGATCAGAATTGAAGAGATGCAGTTAAGAGACAAATCGAACGAACAACAAGAGAGAAAATTGGAAAAAATTTAGGGGTCGCCTTCCGTTCTGACTAACCACCTTTCTCGAACCATGTATTTGTCTTTATATACAAAATATTATCACACCTATTTCTATTATTTCTATTACAAAAATGGGAAATATAAAATAGACAATAACAAGTGAGCTGAATCAGCTTGGACTTGCAATTAGTTGAGCTGCAACCGTGTTCTTATTATGAGGTCCAAACACTACCCCCCTCAAGTTGGAGGGTGACAAAACACCCAACTTGGGCAGTACTACATGATGAACAAGGCCCGTGAGAGGTTTTGCAAAGAGATCAGCCAGCTGGCTGAGCATTGGTAGGGACATGATGAAGAGAAATAAGACCATCCAGAAGCTTAGTGCGAGTGCAGTGACAATCTACTTCAATATGCTTGGTACGCTCATGAAAGACAAGATTGCGTGCAATGTGTTTGGCCGCCTGGTTATCACAAAAAATGCAAAAACCAGAAACAGATCTCCGAGTATCGGGACAAGCACCCCAGTCACTATCACAATAAGCAGAAAGAGCCAAGGATGGGGAGTTACTGAAAAACACACCAATAGTAGATGTACCCTTAAGATACCGTAAGATGTGCAAAGCAGCATCCATGTGAGGAGTATGAGGAGCCTGAAGAAATTGACTCAAATGTTGGATGGCAAAGTAGAGGTTGGGGCGTGTGTGAGTAAGGAAGTTCAACTTCCCAACAAGACTTCTGTATGATGCAGGCGAAGGCAGAAGTGCACATTCATTAGCCTTTAATTTGACGTTGATATCCAAAGGACAAGTAACAGCAGTAACATCAGCACATCTAAACTCTTGGAGAAGGTCATGAATAAACTTACGCTGATGAAGGAGGAGACTACCAGAAGCATATGCCACCTCAATACCAAGAAAATAATTGAGCACACAAAGATCTTTGATTTTGATGGACTGTTGATCCAAGAACAACTTAAGACTCGAAATCTCATCCAAATCATCACCAATCAAAATGATATCATCATCATACACAGCAAGGATAACAGTAGATGAGGTGGACTGACGAACAAAAAGGGAGTAATCAGTCATAGAGTGTGTAACCACGCGAACACAAAGCTTGAGACAACTTGGCACACCATTGTCGTGAAGCCTGTCGCAAGCCATAGAGGGATTTCTGCAGAAGGAACACAGGAGTAGTGGAGGAATCAGGGGAAGAAACAGTGAGGCCAGGGGGTAATCGCATGTACACTTCTTCATCGAGGTCACCATGAAGAAAAGCATTATTCACATCCAATTGGAAGAAAGACCAATTATACTTAACAGCTACAGCCACTAGGCACTTGACATTAGAAAACTTAATTACAGGAGAGAAGGCTTCAGTAAAATCTACACCCTCGACTTAAGTATCACCCCGACAAACCAACCTGGCTTTATGCCTTTCGATAGATCCATCAGCCTTATACTTAATTTTGTAGACTCATTTATAACATATGGGCTTCTTACCTTCAGGTAAGTTAACTATTGTCAGGTATGGTTGGCATTAAGAGCATCAAGTTTCAGTTACATAGCGTCCTGCCAAGCTGGAAACAAAATTGCCTGATGATAAGAGTTAGGCTCTAAAGCAACTGTGTTGGTTAAAGACTGAAAGTAAGAGGACGTAGAAGAGGAGCCACAAAATGAGGGTGAAAGAGTGCAAACATAAGGTTGCAGATGAGAAGAAATGTGAGTTGTTCTGGAAGATCTCCTTGGAGAAGGAGGAATGGAAACATGCGATAGAGATTCAGACAGAGTAGAAGAAGTAGAATCAACTACTGGAGTGGTGGGAGTAGTATCATATGCAGTATCAGGAAAGACAGGAGGAGAAGGAGAAATGGGAGAAGGAATATTTTGAGCAAAAAGGAAGATTGATTTATGGAAAATCACATCTCGAGAAATAAGAGTGAGCTTAGAAATGAGATTGTAGAGTTTATTGCCTTTTTTCCCCAATGGGTATCCAATGAAAACACAAGGATCAGCTCGAGGCTGAAATTTATCCCTTTGAACTTTAGGAATGGTGAAACAAAGGCAACCAAAAGTTCGTAGATGAGAAAAAATAGGAGAATAACCATAAAGAAGTTCATATGGTGACTTGTTGTTTAATAAAGTGGAGGGGAATCTATTGATAAGGTAAGTAGGTGTGAGTAAACAGTCCCCCCAAAATTTGAGAGGTAAATAGGATTGAAAAAGCAAAGCCCTTGCAGTTTCCAAAAGATACCTATGTTTTCTCTCCACCACACCATTCTATTGTGGAGTGTGTGGACAAGAAGTTTGGTGGAGGAGGCCATTATCAATGCAGAACTGTTTATTAGAGGTACTGGAACCTAGCTCTAAGGCATTATCACTTCTGATGGATTTGACTGAAATGTCAAATTGAGTCTTAACCATAGCAATGAAATCTTTGAGAAGAGGAAAGGCATTGCTTTTGGAACCCATGAGGTGTGTCCAAGTAGCCCTAGTATAATCGTCAACTAGTGTAAGAAAATACTTGAAACCTCCATAGGTGGCACTGCTATAGGCCCCCAAGTATCAACATGGACAAGCTGAAAAGGAGAAGTACTCTTAATGGAGCTAACAGGAAAAGAAAGTCGAGGTTGTCGAGCCATAGGACAGATAGAACATACAAATGATTGTTTGGAAGGGAAATCACAAGGAATACAAGAAATATCTTTCATTCTAGCACAAGGTATATGGCCTAAACGATTATGCCATAATACCTCCATTTTATTATATTCAAAATGGTTTGTACAAGGAATTACAACATGTAAAGAAAAATCAGTAAGACAAGTAGGTGCAGAATTTGGTAAAGAAGTATTAGAATTACAAGCAGAAATACTAGAGACAACATCAGCTTTAGGTGCAGAAATAAAAGAAGTTGAAGATGCAGTGTCAAGGTTGGATTGGTGGAGCTTGTAGAGGCCATCAACCAGTTTACCAACTTCCAGTGGCCTCTTCAGTGAAGGGGCCAGTAGAACACAAAAATGTTTAGAAAACTGAAAGATGCAAACTATTTGGGATGCTAATTTGGAAACGGAGATGAGATTATAATAAAACGAGGGAAGATAAAGAACATTGTGTAGAGTGAATTAAAGGAAATGAAGAGAACCAGTACAAGTTACCTTAAATCTGTATTCATTAGGTAAATTGACTAGATAAGGAATAACTAAAGGTTTGATATCAAAAATAAGAGATTTGTTGTAGGTCATGTGGTGGGTGGCTCCAGAATCTATAATCCAAACACATTCAGACACATTACCTAACATGCATGCACTAGAGACACTACTTATTTTATCAGGCAGTTGAAGTATACCAACAAATTTTGCAGATGCCATGAGGCAAGGTTGAGAGTCTGAGATCTCATTCTGCTGCAACATGATCAACAATTGTGTGTATTGTTCCTTGAAAAGGCCAGGAATGATAGATCCAAAATCAGAACTTTGGTCAAATGGCCCTACGTGATCAGATGACCCGGAGGAATCCCCAGTGTGAAGAAGCTCTACATGTGTAGCACTCTTAGTTCCCTTAGTGAACTTAAAATGAGGAGGATACTCATGCAGCTTATAACATTTGTCAATGAGGTGTCCAACTTTCTTACAGTACTTGCATATCAGAGTGGACTTAGGAGAAAACTGATTGTTGCTACCATAGTTAACTCTTTGAATGAATTGTCTAGTAGGAGGGGTTGTTGATGCCCTATTGTTAGCATTAACATTGAAGGAAGTTGAATCAGGAGAGAACTGAGAACTTGCAGTTACTTGTATGTGTCTCTCGTCTTGTAACAGGAAATTGTAAGTAGAATCCAATGAGGGGAGAAGGTACGTCATGAGTATATTCCCCCTAACACTCACACATTAAGTCCCATAAGAAATTGGTAAAGCCTGATCTCTTCTTCTTCCTCAAGAAGAGCAACCCTTGCCTCACATGTGCACCTACTAGCATTCCTACTACGCATAAAACCCAATTCATCCCAGAGTCTCTTCAATTTGTTGAAATATGATGCAATGTCCTGACTGCTAGAAGCAATTTCTTTCTTAAGTTCGAATATCCTAGTTTCATTCACAATACCATACCGTTTGTTAAGTTGAGTGCAGTTTCTGAATGCTGCACACTTTCAGCTATATCAGGAGATAACGAACTAGTTATCCATGATTTAACTAGGTGATTACATCTGTTCCACTGCCTAAGCTGTGGAGATTCTGCAGGGGGCTTAGGGCAACTCCCATCAATGAAAGCAATTTATTCCTAGCCGACAAAGAGACTACCATGTTCCTCTTCCAACCCCAAAACCATGTTCCCGAAAAAGGCACAGGAACAAGAGAAATCCCAGGAACATCAGAAGATAACAAGTGCAGGGACTCGAATGGTCAGGGTTGAAAGGGGCAGGGACACTCACAGTAGAGGTCTCAGGCATAGTGACGAAATTAAGAGAGGAATCGAGGAACAAAAGTACCAGATTTCTTCTATATAACCAAAGAACTCAATCGCAAAATTCCTAATCGAAAATTTCTGCAAGTTGAGAAACCCTAAGTTTTGAATACACCGGCAAATATGCAAATTCCGCAATCTCTATCATCGTCGAACACCGCTTAAACTGCAACGAAATGATCCACCTAACCAAAACTTCGATCAACTCACAAAACTTCAATGGTGAACGATTTTCCCAACTTAAATCGGCGAGTGTAACATCGCTCTAACGGAAATCAGATGAGAAAGCAGGATCTCCGCTCTGATACAATGTCAACAATCAGAATTGAAGAGATCCAATTAAGAATCGAGACAAATCGAACGAAGTACAAGAGAGAGAAAATTGGAAAAATATCTAGGGGTCGTCTTTCATTTTCATTCTGAATAACCGCCTTTCTCGAACCATGTATTTATCTTTATATACAAAATATTATCGCACCTATTTCTATTATTTCTATTACTAAAATGGGAAATATAAAATAGATAATAACAAGTGAGTTGGATCAGCTTGGACTTGCAATTAGTTGAGCTGCAAATGTGTTCTTATTATGAGGTCCAACAGGTTCGCAATATAAAATTTACATATTTGTGTAATGAAATTTTATGTTATATAATTGTTCACTTATCATCTACAAAAATCAGAACAAATTTTAAATATTAAAGAGAACTATTTAGTTTTCCCAAGGATGCATGATCAGGGAAATTATTATTTGTTTTAAGAAAAAAAAACTTAAATTGCTTTATTTAATACTAATTGTCGTCTTTAAATTAAATCAAATTTAATAGTATGTTTGCAAATTAAATTAGTGGTGATACGATAATTAAAAACCTCGTTGTTGGTCCATCGGGTAAAGCCTAGTATAGTGTCTTTTAAGTGTAATGTAGAGAGAATTGTTGTGTCCGTATGCGTAAGCGTATGCGATTGTATAAATAATATAGAATTATGAATCTAGATATCATAACTATTTATTAAATTAAATCAATGCTAATATTTTCTCAAACAGTAAAATCCAAGTTATATTTATGATTAACTAAATTAAAATTAAATATAAAATAATTAATGAACAATTAACCCGATACAGAGTAGATTCTATGTTATCGAAGAATGAAATCGATCCAGGTCTATCTAACAATCACGTTGTATTTTTCAATTAATTCACCAATTGATTTTTTTGAGTTACTAACTGCATGTTGATATCACTCTTATTGAGAATCTTGTCGATAACTCAAAGACTATTCAACTTTTCTTAATGCCTATATTTCTATGATTGTTGGTGTCACGATCCAAAAATAGTTGTGATGACGCTAGTTTATTCACACCAAGACAAGTCAGTCTTAACCCAACGAAACAAAAGAAAAGCGGAAATATAAAGCAAGAACAAGATAAAAGCGAAAAAACTTATTCATTCTATTAACACTCCAAAATCTGGTTGTCACGTATACAAACCACTAATATATAAGTGCAAAATTAAGAAATAAGTACAAGTCTCAAGTTTTTTTTTCTCAAATAGAACAAAGAATAAAAAGAACAAGAAGCTACCTTTCGACAGTTCTCTGACAAGCCTCAGAGATGGGAGAGAAGGACCAATCACACGATACCAGGCTCGAAACCTACACAAGTGTAGAAGCAAGGAGTGAGTATCAACAATACGGTATCCAATAAGCAATTAATAGTCACAATTTAACAAATACTCCTTTCGTCTCAACCAAACCTCCTCAAACTACAACCTACAGAGAAATCAACCCCACTTAACAGTTCTATAATGCACAACTCACAAGGCTCAATAATCACAAATTAATAGTCACAGTTTAACAATCAATCTGAATCAAGTAAATCAATCACATGTAATATGTGCATCAATCACAATTAATAAGTAAGTCAAACATAAACATCAAAAAGTATTAAATCACAATAACCAATCTCTTGTCGGAACTAATTTCCTTCGACATAATATTACTAGCCGAAATCATTTTCCTTCGACTTTATATCAAAGCACTAGTCGGAGCGATCTCCCATCGGCTTTATATCATATCATTAGCAAGAACCATTTCTCGTCAACTTTATATCAGATCATTAGATGAAATCATTTCTCTTCGGCTTTATGTCATTTCACTAGCTAGAATCATTTCTCATCGGCTTTATATCACTAGCCGAAATCATTTCTCATCAACTTTGTATCACAAATCTAATCATAATGTACAACAATTAATGCACATAAGCAAGTTCACACTATAAAGAAGAGACAACAATTCAAGTTCACATTCATGCTATCGAGCACTTTATCAATCAATCAAATAGGGGTCACAACAAGACAATTCATAAAGCATTATGATCAACACATAGACTTTTCTTTAATACCATTTTTATTCATTACGATTTATCAAGTTGGACAATAAATCCCTCACCTCATTCTCATTACTCCCAACACACACAATAAAGACAATATATGAATTCTACTAAGATTACAAGATTCACTTGCTTTAGTTCAACAACTAGTCACTCCAAGACTTGAGTCTTCCCATCCGACCAATGTCCAAAGTCACACAATCTATATCAATCAAGTATTCACAATAAATTTCCAAAAACAACAATATCCTACTCATATACTTTAAAAAATGGGTCAATCAACAAGATTCAATTCCGAAAATAAAGTTTGAATTTGAAATTCTTTACTTGAAATCATTACCCAATGCATTTGGAATTTATTGATGAAAATCATTTTGAAAAAGGATTTAAAATCAGTTCACAATCTCCATTTTAGTTTAGAACTTGAGTTCTTGTTATCGCTTAAGTGAATCCCAAAAAAAATTAGGGGTCTCGCTTTTGCGAACCAGACTCTAGTTAGACGACCATCACTAAAGCGAGCCCTAATCCGCTTAAGCAAATCCCTCGAAAGACCGTCCTTCGCTTTAGCAATCAATCCTTCGCTTAGGCAAATGTCGCTAAAGTGGAAAGGCACATCGCAGTAGCGGAGGTCACAGAACTCAACCATCAGATAATTTAGTTAACTTTCAAATCATTAAAATTTAGGCTAGTGGTCAAGGGATTGTGAAAATTCCTTGAGGTTACATGTTCTATCCATGCTAGCCTCATAATTATTTTTTTTACTACACCATTGACAATCATTAATGAAAATCTGGCTCCCCACTAGACTTTATGTATTATGCCTAAGAGATAAGTGGAACTTTAATATGCATGCACACAACACATATACATACACACATATACTTAATGCATGTAATTTTAAACTAACAATCATAAAAAAAATGAGATTTTGCAACTAACTTACAAAATAATTATTCTACTCATAATGTTAATGAACTTAAATAAAAATCTATAATTACATAGTTTAAAAATAAAATATTGTATATAATATTAAAAAATGTTACATAAATGGAGGATAAAATATGAGAAGGGTCAAATAGGTTCCGCATAGGATAAATGAGGGAGAATGATTATTTTTCAAAGTTGAGGAAAAAAATTGATTTTTAAAAGCAAAGTTGGGGATGTAAATGATTTTCACCAAACAAATGAAGGTCCCTAGAATTGTTAATTGAACTTTATATCCTTCAATAAAAGACTATAACAAAATAAAAGTATCATTAATTATTGAGAGAAGTATTGAAAAGAGTCTTAAACTCCGCACGAATTATTAGTTTCATCCCAAACTATTGACAATCTTAAAACATCTTTTTACTTGATTAACTGAACTTAAATACACCTTATTTTGCAACATGAGTAAAATACATTCCTAAATTATCGTCAAGTTTAGAGTTTTTTCAACACTTCTCTCTGCTTTTTATCAAGAGTTTCATGCTCCTAAAAGAGTTTGAGATCACTTATTATGTTGTGTTGTAGATCAAGCATGTAGCTAAGTTTAGTTAGTAAATAGAGGGATATTTTTAAAGCTGTTGATAATTCGGGTAAGTTTAGTTAGTAAATAGAGGGATATTTTTAAAGCTGTTGATAATTCGGGGATGAAATTAATAATTTGCATCAGATTCAAAGGTGTCTCCAATACTTCTCTTTTAATTATTTTACTCAAATTATTATTTAATTTTATTAGGTTAAACATTTCATATATTGAATTAAATAGTCATTACTCATATTTATATCTTTCCTTATTTAATTTGACTGGAAGTAACTATGAGTTGTTACTTTTAATTATGATACAACTATAGCTCTGTCTTTCTTAAATATTTTGGGGTCGGGGGGGTGAGGGGGTAGATATTTCAAAGTTAGTTATGATAGCTGTCGTAAATTAATATTTGAAAATTTCTTCCCTTACTTTAATTATGATACATCTAATACGCTTCTTCTTTTTTTTTAAAAAAAAAATTATATATATATATATATATATTTATTTTTTTATTTTTTTTTTTTTTTTTTGTGTGTGTGTGTGTTTTTTTTTATCCCTTCCAAGGAGCTCCCACCCCTTTTGCTCCCTTGGTGACTCCAACACGCAATCTTCGAGTTGAAAGTGAGGGGTGCTTACCATCTGAGCAACTCCCTCTCGTCATCTAATATGCTTAAATAGTTCATGGAATAGAAATAAATTTCTTGCCACATTTAGGAAGTTCCTTTTTTAGAGGAAATTTTGTTATACTTTTATAAATTGAGAATTTTTTTTCTTAACGACAATATAATTACATCCATGATATAGTCCTCAAATGAAGTATTGTTTAGAGATTTTTTTTTTCTCCCAATAACTTTTTTTACTATCCATACACAAGTCAATTAATCAAATTAATTTAATATACTATGAGTTTTTTTTTTATAATTTTCTTTTGTTATCATTGTTCAATGTTTCTTTATTAGCTTTTACATGAAATGTTTCTTTATTAGCTTTTACATGATACTCCATTGTTTTGATTCCAATAACATACTCATAATTTTAAGTTTAATCGTATTCAAAAGAGTACATCAAGATCTTGGACTCATCAAATGACATAGTTCACATAAACATCGTTATGATTCTTTTTGAGATAAAAAAAAATAAAAAAAATAAGAGTATACTAAAAGAGAAGAGCATGAGAATAGGAGATTATTCTATAACTCTAACCAAATTCACTTTATTTTATTAATTTATTGCTCAATCCGTAGAGGTAGGTTATGTTAGATGTAAAAAGAAAAACAAATTAGCTTCTAATCTATGATATTGTTCCTTTTTTTTTTTAATTGGATGTGTAATTTGATTAATATTATTTATAAGCATGCATTGGTTATTTAATTTTGTATTACTTTAATTTTCTATTTATAGGTTAACTCGATATTTTGTGAATATTAACTTAGTTATAATGTTATTACTACTCCCTCTGTCCACTTTTAATTGTTAAGTTACGCTTTTCGAAAGTCAATCTAACTAATTTTCAAAGTTACATTAGATTACATTAATTTGATATTTTATACAAAAAAAAATTTAGATATTTTAAAACTATACGAAAAGTACTATAAATTATAATTTTTTGCATATTCAATATGATGAAAAACACAACGTTAAATGTTAGTTAAAGTTATTATCGTTTGACTCTAAAAAGTAAACTATGACAATTAAAAGTGGATGGAAAAATTATTTCTTAATCTTGAATTGTTTACTAAAAGAAATTAATAATCTTGGAATGTTAGACAAACTTTTAAGTCCTTCAAATTCAAATAAATGGCCATGATGATTGGTATTGGTTAGTTAATTCAAATAAAGAAAAGACAAAATAACTAAGAAGTAAGTTTGGAGACTTTCCCAGAGGTAATTTAGTTTCATAACACTCATTTTTCTTAGTTTTATAATTATAATATTATGTTGATCTCTCATATTTACATTTTTGATAACAATACTTTTAATCTATTTATTTATTAATACGACTAAAAATTTATATTTGGACCAATTAATTACCCTTTCTAATAGAAATAAGAAGGTTCAAATTTACAACTTAAATCGGTTGACTTTTATGTAGGGCTAGGTATAAAATATCGAAAATCGAATCAAAAATTTTGGTTATTTGATATTTGGTACTTCGATATTTGGTATGGTATTCGAGAGTAAAATTTTAGAAATTATGATATTTAGGTTTGGACTTTGTATGAGACATTAGTACCATTTGGTAATCGGTATTTCTCGAATACCAAATTATTTACTTAATGAAGGTCATATATCAACATATTCATTACTCATTAGTACAGGTCCAAAGAGAAAGTTAAAGAATAAGCACAAATATTTATCCAAATGCGTATCTTTTAGGTGTATCAATTTGTTTTTCTTGATATCTTTTTACTTGTTGATCTTCTATTATATCTTGCATCCACATTAAAAAATAGAAATTATTAGAGAATAGTATTAACTTTATAATACAATTAGCTATAACTTCAATACGGTATTATCGAATACCGTACCAAACTAAAGTTTAATTTACCGTTTTCCGAATTATCAAACCAAGATTTAAAATTTTGATATTTGATAGTTGATATCTACTTTTAACTATCAATAACCAAATTATCAAACCCAAAATTTGAGAAACTAAAACCGAATATTGAATGCCCACCCCTGCTCTCTTATGCATTGTTAAATTCCATTTAATTAAAAAAAAAAAAAACTCTTAACACCATCTAATTAACATCAATCAAAAGTGACGATTTCGACATTACTTTTCGTTAAATTTATTTTAGCAAATCATTTGATATCTTTGATTCGTAGCGATAATTGTAAATATATTAACTCTAATATAATGTCAAGTGTAAGTTTATGAATTGTTGGGTTAAAATGGAAGGGTAATTGAAGTTTCTTTAATTGTTCTTAGGGGTGACCATTCCCTATTCAGTTCGACATTTTCAAATTTTGTGTTTGGTGACACAAGTAAAAGACATTTGGATTGTTTTATGTTTAGTTTTTGACTTTTTCTTTGAATTTGTACTAATGAATTATGAATCTGTTGATATATGACCTTCATTAAGTAAATAATTCGGTATTTGAGAAAATATCAAACACCAAATAGTTCTAATATCTCATATCAAACTCAAACACAAATATCATAATTCTAAAATTTTACTCCCAAATACCATATCAAACTATGAAATTTTTTAATTTAATACAATAATTCAATTTTCGATATTTTATTCACAACCCTAATTGTTGTTCAACTTCTCATTTGTTAGTTTGGCATAGGAGTGGCAGAATGGGTAATTAATATGGGTATCCGCTCATATTTACCCATTTTAAATGGGTTGGGTATCCAACTCATTTAAAAATGGGTAAAAACGACTAATAACCATATTACTCATTTAAAAGCGGATAGTTAAATGGATAAAATGGATAAAAGATATGCATTCACACAAACAAAAAAAAAGGTAATAAAAGGTGGGATAGTAAGAAAGTCTTATTTTTTTAAAAAAAAAAATCTATTAAAAAATGAATTTTTTTTTACATTTTTTCTGGGATAGGGGTGGGGGGGCTAGTAGGGGGTGGGTTGGTAAATTTTTTTTGGATGGGGTGTGGAGGGCGGGGGGACAGGTAGGGGTAGGGGGTGGGGGCCAGGTAGGGTGTAGGGAGTGTTGGGGCACTGGTAGGGGATGGTAATTTTTTTTTTAAAAAAATTAAAATTTTAAAGAAAAAATTTAATTTTGTTAATTTTTTTTTTGGATGGGGTGTTGAAGGGGAGAGGGGGGGCTGGTAGGGGTAGGGGGTGTGGGATGGTAATTTTTTTTAAAAAAATTAAAAAAAAATTTAACGAAAAAATTTAAAATTTTGTTAATTTTTTTTTTTTTTTGGATGGGGTGTGGAGTAGTAGGGCTGCGTATCGGTCGGTTCGGTTCGGTTTTGAAGTATATCAGTTTGACTTATTGGTTATCGGTTTGTAGATATGCAAAACCGTTATAGAACCATTAAGATATTGGCTTATCGGTTATTGGTTTATCAGTTATTGATCGTTATTGGTTCGGTTATCAGTTTAACAGTTAAGATTTGACACAAAAATAAATTAATAAAACGTCACTTAGAAACAAGGTGACTAATTGAATGAATCATGTACATGAGTTCATTAGTTGCATCTTGCTCAAAAGCAAACACTTTTACATTGTAGAATAACCATGATTATGAGATAGCCAGAAATAAAAGTAGGAAACTAAACTCTAAGTCAATGACTTTATATACAAAATGGTATAAATATAATTATTTAATTTACTACCGGGTTATCGGTTAACCCATTAAGAAAAAACCTCAAACCATTAAGAACCGATAACTCGATAACAAAAAAAATCAAATTATCTAAACCGCTAAATCAATAATCCATTACGGATAAATCAATAACTTTTTTACGGTTTGGGTTATCGATTTTGATTCGGTTTTGAACAGCCCTAGTGTGGAGGGGAGGGGGGAGGCTAGTAGGGGGTAGGGGGTGTGGGGGGACTGGTAGGGGGTGAGGTGGTAATTTTTTTATTTATTTTTTACATTTTTTTGGGATAGGGGGTAGGGGGGCTGGTAGGGGGTGGAGTGAAGTGATAAAACAAACTTTTAATTTTTTTTTGTTTTTAAAGCTTTAACAAGATTTCTATTATAATATGGGTAAATAGGGTTACCCATATTATCCATTGGGTAATAAATGTGAGTTGAGTCGAGTAACTTATCCATTTTTATTTAACTCGATTTTTGATCGACTCATATTCAACTTGACTCGCTCGTTTGCCACTCCTAGACGTTGGCATTTAAATGTTAATAAAAATGCTCATTATGTATGCCACTGTGTTTCCTTCTGTCCTTTGATGGGCAGCCAATTTACGTGTAATATTAAGTGGCATATGATGGAAATTACAATCCTCTCATTATGGTGCATTACATATTTTGTCCGTTGATGGCATTTGATGCCTTCTTTATTTTCATTGTTTTAGTGGTAGAAGTGATGATAGTCAACCATTCATTTTTTTTATTTTTTTTTTATAAAGGCTTTCCACAAACACATTAATTATTTCACTGTTTATTTTACTTTATTATATTTCGTAATTTATTAATCTTTAGGTCAGTTATTTACTTACTTACTAAGCATCTTGCATTTTTCCTATTCATTACAAACAGGGTTGTCTTAACCCGTAGGCGACTAATTACTTGTGTGGGAAAATTGTACTTATTTATATCCTAATAATTTGAGCCTATATTATTATTTACCATATATTCATTTTTTATTCTGTACTTTATTATTTTTATTTTAAGTATTGAACTCTCTCATACAAAACTTATTAAGTTATTGTTTCTTACAAGTTACAAAAAAATAAAATCTGTTTTTTGATGTTTTCTTCTAAATTTCAAGAAGTGCAACAATCATTATATTGAAAGAACATAACATTATTTTGATATTTTTATATCAACTTATCAAATTCTTGAGCCAAGTTTTATTATTCTAACTTTATTTTATAATTTTTCTCGAAGATTTGAATATTTAATATTCTTAATTCATAAGTATATATATTCTTGTTTTAGTTATTATTATAATTTGTTCAATTTAAATATGTTAACTAGAAAATATAACTTTGATCTTATAAAAAAAAAGAGAAAAAGAAACTTGAAGAATTAAATAAATCTCAAAAAAGAGCCCTTGAGATTTTTAACAAATAATAAATCTAATCGAAAAATATGGGGATGTTCTTCAAATAAACAAGTCACAAATAGAGTTGAGTTAGATGATAATAAAATTCAAGAAGAAAATCTAGAAGAAGTTGGTGAAAAATGTGGCATAGTCCCCGATAATCAAAAACTGCTAAATACTTTAAATTGTTGCATCCCTAAAATAAATGTGACAATTGACAATTTTTTTTTAAAAAAACTAAATAAATAAATATTAGGACCCTTGTTAAAGTTTAGCTTTATGCCTTCAATCTTATTGAGTCGACCCTGATTACAAGGAAGAATTTCCCACCTATAAACAATGACGATCTTACATTTATTTTGAGTATAAGAAAATAATGAGCGCATAAAGTTAGTAAAAAGAGAGCTCTTATTAATTGAAGGAATGTGTTCTTTTTTGTGAAGCTTTGGACTCAATTTTTGTTTAAAATTTGTTGTGATCCTATGATCGATACAGAATATAGACTATTTCATTCTTTATTCTATTCTATTTCTGAAAAAAAAAAGAAAAGAAAAGGAAGGCTGACTCAACTTCTCAGCTAGAGTTGGTGGTGGGACCTGTTGGCATAATGGGAGCGACTACTTGGTTTTTACGCGTCCACTTACAATTGATAGAGAGTTTCTCGCTGACAGGCCTTTCTGCGTATTGCGAGATTCCCTGTATCGAATGAAGATGCAAGAGCTAAATTCTAATATTAATATTATGATTGGACTTTTGTATCCTAAAGAAAACAAGTCAAAAAGATTATTATTATACAAGTGAAAAGACTTAAATCTCTTTAAAGATAGTGAGATATTATTTTCTCATCTTAAAGATAATTTATTTTCTTCGTTTCATTTTCTTGTAATTTTATAATTTTACTAACATCATTTAGCTCATAAAAGCACTGTCTTGTCATAAGAACAAGTACTTTCTTTGTCCCTAATTACTTATCCACTTTTTCTTTTTTAGTTGTCCCTAATTACTTGTTGATTTTGACAAATCAAGAAAGAACAATTTTTTTTTACCTATTATACCCTCAATTAATTACTTTGAAAAAGATAAAACTTCTTGAGAAACTTAAATTTTTAATCCATCCACTTTATAATTAATAGAGGTAAAATGGTAAACTCATTATGTTAATTATTATTTTCTTAACAAATGTGTCAATTAAAAAATGGATAAGAACACACAAATAATTAAGAACAGAGAGTAATAAATATGAACATTGGCATTAATTTATACAGTTGTATCTCAACAATGGTCTATAACGTAATTAATAGCCTTGGATATACAAAGAGGTCAGGTTGATGAGATTCCACCGACAATAATAAATAGGTTTAAAGTATTGTACTTAATAAATAAATTAAATTAAGAGGAGTAATTGTAATATTGTAAATGGAGATTAGTATGTTGAAATATCACAATTAAATCATTAACATTTTGTAATTAATAATGTTCCTACAGATCATATATATATATATATTACTCCCTCTATTCTATATTAACTTAAGCTTTGAGGTGTTTCACTTTCTTTAAGAAAAGTAGATTAGGACATAAATTAAACATAATTTTCTATTTTTACCCTTATTAATTATTTTTAAAAATAACTAAACATTACTTATAATAACTAATTTCAATACTAACTTAAAGGATAAAATTGGAACTATATTTTAAAATAGTCTTGAAGATTGAAAACTTAAATTAATTTGAAAAATAGTAAAAGGCTCAAAGCTTAAGTTAATAGGAATGGAGGGAGTATCAATTAACACTATACATAACGCGTATTCCATTAATATGTGGCATGAATCCAAAATGTCATTGAATATTTTTGGAAGTTTCTTTAACTGGACAAAATCTACCACCGTACATTTAATTCTTCTTATACTGAAGGTAAAAAAAAAAAAAAGGAATAAATGCATTTTAGTGATATAGTCCAATTTATATGTATGATGATAACCTACGCCTATACAGCGCGGGCTCTATGCTATATAAAACATAAAGGCATATGTCTTAGATACTCAATTTTATGGGGCCTCAAATTTATCAAGAATAAATAATATTTGGTATGAAGTTTTATAAAAAATTCTATGTTTGGTTTAATTAAATAAAAACAATTTGAAAAATGTTTTCCAAATCAATATATTTTTCTCAAATTTTAGGAAAATAAAAATATTTTTCAAAACTCCTTTTTCAACCTCACACCTCAACTTTCTACCCTAACTCAAGTCTTGCATATCAATTCTTGATACTAATATGGGATTCAATTCCTGATTTATGATTCGGAACCCAACTCCCGATCTCAATTCCAGACCCATCTCTTGGGTCCTAAATCGGATTAAGGTTTGGATTTATATTGAGATTGGGTCCTGAATCAGAATTCGAGGTCGGACCTCGAATTTGGTGTCGGAGTCAAATCCTGAGTTAGATATAGGGATGTGCTTTTTGTCGAGTTTTGGATCAAGAGTAGGGGTTGGATTCTGATTTAGAAGTCGGGTCCTGAATCGGAAGTTAGGATCGAATGTCAGGATCGCGTGTCGGCATGGTTCTTAGTTCGAAAGTTAGATCGTCTTAGGTTGAGAGTCGGATCAGGTTCCAATATGGCAGTCGTGTCTTAGGTTGGAAATCAGAGTAAGGTCCCAAATCAGGTCTTGGGGTCAGATTTCGAGTCAAAAATTGGGTCCCGGGTCAAAAATCAAGGCCGCAACCTGATTCAAAAGTCAAGTTTGGTTTGGGTGTTGAGTCCCCAATATGAATCGCATCTAGAATCGAGTGTCGAGATTGGGTTCCAGATTAGTAAGGTTGGATATCCATGCGGGAGTGATAATCATGTGCAGTTCAAATGTCAGATCACAAGTCGAGAGTTGGGGTCAGGTTTCAGATCAGATGTCAGGGTTGGGTATTAGAGTGGGATCCTAATGCAAAATGTCGGGTTTTGAATCAGATGTGCCGGTGTTGGGGGTTAAGGATCAGGTTCAGTTCGAATGTCGAATCTCGGATCAAGAATCAAAGTTGAATCCCAAATTAGGGTCGGATCATGAATCAGTTGTAGGGGTATTCCAATTCAAATGTCGAGCCAAGTTGGGAGTCGGAGTCAGGGTTCGGGTCAGATCTCATAGTAGAATTTTGGATTAGTCATTGAGCTCGTGTTCCAGTTTGAATATCGGGGTTGAGTCCTAAATCGATTATCTAAGTTGATTTTAAGTTAGAAACTATTTTTCTAAAATGTATTTTCTGCTCTCTAACCAAAAATAAAAGTTATTTTAAAAAAAATATTTTTCATTCACCATCCAAAAACTAGAAAAATATTTTCCATTACCAACCAAAATGAGAAAATAAGTTAGCAACCAACTTATTTTCCAAAAAAATATTTTCTAGAAAAATATTTTCCTTTGTACCAAACGTTTTTTTACTATTCATGATAAAATTACATATTTTTTTAAAAAACAAATCATATCATTTAGTTCTCTCTAACCCATTAAAATAGAAGAAATCAAGAAAATATTGTTTGACCTTCTTACATTTTCACCATTAATATTCACATTATTTTATTTGTTCTAACTCCTTTTGTAATGTCATTCGATAAGTTAGAGAAATACTTTATCAAAAATATGAATCAATAGTTAAAAAGCGTTGAACAAAGTGAGTTGTAAATTTTTTTTTGTGTCTTCTTAAATTTGCAAGCATTACAATAAACATATTAAAGTAGAACCAAATTATCAACTTTTTGAATTAGATTCTATGGTTCTAACTCTTATTTTTATTTAAAATTTCACAACTTATTACTTATAAAATTATGTTAACAATTCGTATAATGGTTGTCTTGATTAGTAAAAGGATTTTTTTAAAAGTTAAATCAATAAAATCTTATATAAAACTAAAAAAATATTCGAAGAAATCATTTATAAAAAAAATATTAAATAATAATTTATATTTAAAAAGTGTAAGAAAATAAGTTTTAAATAAATACATATGAAGTTTATTTAGATTTTAAGTTTTTAATTGAAATTTCATTTTAGGACTCCATTTATGTTGACCCCTTGTCCCTATATGTCATTAACAAATTTAAAATGGAGAAGGTTGAAATATACTTACGTACTATCATAATTCATTGAGAACATGGTCTAAAACTCCTCCAACCTATACCCGAAATCCCAACTACACACTTCAACTTTACGAGAGTCCTATCACCCACCTGAATTGTTTAAAACTATAATAATTACACCCTTAAAAAGCCACAGCCAGATTTGTGTTGGCCTATGAACTTCACGCATTTTACAAGTGAAAATTCAATTAATTTATTTTTTTTTCAATTTTTTTATAATTCATTTCCAAATTTTCCTATACTCTCCCATTTTCTTCAAATCTCTAAAGTAACTTCTTCCCCCAATTCTTTCAAATTCCTATGAAATTGTGAGGAACAAAGATGAATATTGATCTGTGCATATCGCTGCTACGTCGAAGTTTTGCTTGCTTCGCCGGAGCTCGCTAGTTGGAGCAGTGCAGCCGCAAGGTTTTGTTGTTGTTGTTGTAGACGACCTTATTGTGAAGGAACGGGAGAAAGATAAGAGGAGAACGGGGTTTTGTTGGTGGTTTGGGTTTCACCGGAGGCGGCGACAGTGGTGGCTCATGGTTGGGAGGCTAGCAATGCCATTAATGGAGGTCAAAATTAACCTTCTAACACGCCTAGAGGAGGTGAGAACACCTCCCATGACAGGTCAGCACTTAAGTGTGTATAAAATAGAGAAATATAAAGTTCAGGTGGATAATAGGACACCCGTAAAATTGAAGTTTATAGTTGAGATTTCAGGTATAGATTGGGGGGGTTTTAGACCATTTTCTCTAATTCATTCAAGTATAGTTTTTGGTTTAGATCTATTTTTTTTTTTTAGAGATTTGCATGTTTAAAGCACATGCCTCCTTATGATTTCAAATGTTACAAGAAACTCTTTCCTTTGAAATTTATTGTAACGAAACTATTTTATAACTAAAATGAACAGGTTTATTCCTTGAATATAAATTTTATGTTTCTTTCAATTCTCATAGATACACACATATATTTAATTATTTTTTACAAAATAGTTTCCAAATGACAAAAATAAAATTAACAATGAAAAATCTAAACAATTCATAATCATCAACTTCTTTTTAAGCTTGTTTTTCTTGTAAAACCTACCATATATATTTGTGTTAAAGTGTTTTTTTTTGTTCTTAGCGCTTATTGTGATTGTAGTGTTATTAGATTAAGCATATTTAATTTTTAATTGATTTGAGTGTGTATTTTCAGTACTGCTTAACCTAACTTGAAGTTAATATCTTTAACTTTTGATATTTTAAGATATAAAAAAAGAAAATTTCTTTTCGATCAAAACTGAAAAAATAAAAGAAGAAAGAAAATTTAAACAATATCGTCAAACTTTTTTTAACGTCTCTTTTTGTTGGTTGGTTAATTAGCATTTTAATATTAATATTTTGTATATTAATTTGCTAAAACTTAAGTATAGACATTGTTGCCAACCATTAGTGCATAAGATGCTGCTCCCCTTCCCTCTTTCTTTTCCCGCTTTGCTAATCTTCCCCTCTAACACGGGCCGGGCGGCGACGGGCGCGGGAGGAAGAAACCTAAGAGAAGACGCTCGTCTCTTAGGTCCTTTTTTTCGGTGCAACACAGGAAAGTGCCCTCTTTTTGTCATCCCTGCAGCTTTCCAGATTTTGTATTGAACGCATGGTGTAGCTAGGACCCTTCAAATTCTGTTTGAGCCTATGTTCAAGCCAAACCCACCCCCTATTTTACTAAGGCTGGAAAGAATGCCCACCAAGTTCAGATAAGGGAATGCCCCCTTCCCTCCTAGAGGTGGGTGCTTTACTTCCTGCTCTTTGTCCATTCGGAGAATAGGGTCTGAAAGGACAACTCTTAATAAGATTAGATGCTCGACCCAAACTATTAAATATCTCCTGATTCTCTTAAGGCCACAAATCACGAAAAGTCGGGCAAGAGCGCTATCAAAGACTGTTTCCCTGGAAGAAGAGCTGGGCAAAGACTAAGGGAATATCTTTTCATCGCTATAAGGCAGATGAAGTTCGACATCAATGAAGAGAAAAACTTTCTTCTAAAATGCTAGATCCCATCTTTCATGCTTCTGGTTCCGTGGAAGGTGAAAGGGCTAGGGACAGAACTCCGAGCACATAACTCCTGGGGGAGCACTCTCCAGGGACATAACAACATTCTGTCACCGCAAGCTTAGGGCATTGGATTAGGATTCCCCCACCTCATAAAACATCATTTGATGCTTCTGACACATATGATATGAAAGAAGATGAGTCTTTATTCGCCTTATCAGGCATAGTTTCTTTTCAAGAAAGAGGCAGAGGATATGAGCTTGACACCGCAGCTAGGCGTGGTTCCGCAGACTGTATACGTGGTAGGGCCCACTTCAGAAAGTAGGTTTCCAAGCCCGCGGATTCAAGAGTTAAGTTAGAGGCTGACTAGTTAAACAGGAAATTCAAATGAAAGAAGGTTCTTTCACCTTATATTGATTCTTTGTTCCTTCATTAAAAAGAATCGATTCAATACATTTCTTATGTACCCATAGGTACTATATTGGATTTGAATCAGATTTCGGATCAATCTATATTGAGTGACTGCCTCCATTATGTTGTTGCTAGTAAATACCACTATTTTTGGTTTTGGATCTTCCAAATCATTCCCGCAGGAGATCCTGACCTATTTTTTTCTGATCCTTCGAGAAAAAGATTCATTCTCTTCATAAAAAATAGAAGGTAGAACCAATAAAGATTTCTTTTTTGATTCATCCCTGGCCTCATTCAAGAATTGTTTTTGATCCAATCCGCAGGAATCAATAGAAAAGGCAAATCCCTTATGATACACCAGATCCGGCTCGGTTATTGATAGAGTGAATAGATCTGCCATTTCTTGAAATCTCTCTTCTGATGCAAAATCGTAGTGTAACGTGTATCCTCCCATGTTCCGGTCATAGAATAGATGAAATAAATCAAAAAATGGATTTTTGTTCAAGAATGAAATCTTATTGGAACTGTCCATATCCGGTTCATCCTTCGGAACCATATCACCTC